>BGZK01000151.1:0-673826 GCA_005406025.1 Eumeta japonica
CTGCGGCCGGATAAACACAGCAGTTATCGACCGAATGGTTTTATTGACGAGCCAACTAGCGCGCCCGTGAAGGATGACCGGCGGGCCCCCCGTGATTTATGGCCGAACATTGACGGCTCGAATGAGCCGAATGCTAAACGCGGTCCTAGTACACATTAAAACTATTTCTGTTTGTTTTCACATCTATTTCATTTGGAATGGACAAACAGTATCCATGACACTGACGAAGCTGTTTACGTTTGATGTTGGTTTTATATTTTCGGCGTTGATATCAGATATTTTATGTTATAAATCGTACGATGACGTTTGACAAGTCCGTTTTCTATTTCCTTTTTCTTGTCGATTATTTATAGATAGACCACGATTTACATAGAACATTCAATATCAACTGTTGTTCAGATTTTTATTTTGGGTTTTGATTTTTTAAAATTTTTATATGTGGAGAAGTAAAAGGGATATCGAACAGATAGTATATAGAACACGTAGGATAACATATGTATATAAACAAATGTAATAGTAATACCTATATAATAAGTATGGGATGTAAAGTAACGTGAACATGTAGATAACAGAATATGTACAGATATAAGATCCCTGCCACTTCCAACAGATGCAGGTACTAAGGATGTATGAAAGGGAAAAGGGAAAAACAAGGACCATAGTCACCATGCCACGAGGGCTTTTAACAAATTAATAAAAAATAAATAAAAGCGGCTGAAGTTTTAAATTCATCTGATCAATATGTATTATAACAAACAATAGACCTAAGTTCAATTCAAGGATCTGAATATCATATGAAGTGTGTTAGATCAATCATCATCGCACTGTATCGTTATTTAAATCAAATATACAAACAAAATACGATTTGACTTTACTAACACATTCATCGATATCTATAGTGACAACTTGAAACTTTTTTCTTGCATATCAACCAGAACAGTCTTAAACTGAGGCAATCCAAATTTAGTCAAGCTAAAAGGTGCACAAGATATAACTCGATTACTCACGCCTTTTAATACGGATCTGTGTAGTGTTCCAAAATTGGTTTACGTGTGTAGTGACTAATGAGAGCGAAGGCGGGCGGGCGAGCAGGCGGGCGGCGGGCGCGCCTTCTGTGCACACCTCGCGACCTTGCTTAGAATAGCCCCACCCCCGCGTTTACACTGAATGTATACTCACGCATCACTGAAAATCTTCATTTTCGGATAATGTATGAAGATATATCGTAAATCTGGTTTGCATCAAAGGAAAACATAAATAATTTATGTGTTTAGTTATTAACGTTACAAAGTTACGGGACTTGGAAAATATATACTTTACATATACATATATATAATACTTGTCCCGACAGACTGAATAATTCAACAACGCTCAGACCAAATGTTGACTTGCGTTTTCCTGTAATACATATATGTATAAAAATTCACTAAGAAAGATTTTTAGTCAGAGTAATGGAAATTGGTATTTAGATTCTACTCTTCAACTGAAGAAATGAGTATTTTAGGGACTTTGAAAATTTAACCCCAATGAAGTAAAATTGGGGTTGAAAATTTGTATAGGAACACCGTTTATTTTTAAGTTACAGTTATTAATATTCTTATTGAAGGTATTTGTGTTGCAGTTCTTTTGGAAATTCAACCCTAAAGAGGTGAAACGGGGGCGAAATATTAATTGGGAAATCGATTACTTTAGTTAGAGTTATGTAAATTAATATTGAAAATCATCTTTTTAAATACTAATAAAGAAACGTGTATTTCTGGGATAGGTTAGAAAAATCTAGAAGAGTATACCGCCAGGATCAGACATACAGCGGGACGGGGGTCGGAAGGATGCAGAGTGAAATGAACTTTGTAACCGAAAGCGAGACTAAGATTGAACCGAAATCCAAAGGGAGAGATCGGTTTAGAGAACAGGACCCAGCACGATGCCCTAGAGAAACGTCTCTCTGTAGGACTGTCCGCGCGCAGCATAATGAATGAAAGAGACGATTCTATAGAAAGACTTGTCTAGGGAGTCATGCTAGGCCGGCAGGATCGGAACTAACAATTAAAGGGAACAAAATTGGAATCGCGAGCCAAATTCGGAGAGGAATTGAAAACAAGACTTGGAACTGGGATTGGAACAGACAGTAGAACCGGACCCGAAATCGAGAACAGAAGAGTCGGAATCTTGGTAGAGAGGGCACTCGATATGAAAGATGAAGGAATCCATTCTATGTCAATGCAGGCGGAGCCGCGGACGTAAACTGGTAATACATACGTGAAAGATCAACCTGCTTTCCTATGAGAGACTAATAATTTCTTGTGAAAAAAAAAATTGTTATTCCAATTTATTTTTCCGAAGTTTTTTCGTTATAAATACTCGGCTTACAGTGGCGTCGTACGAGACTCTCAACGAAATCTAAAAGCGTCCCCCTCGCGCTGTGATAGTTGGAGACTTTCTGAAGAGAAGCCGGAAACGCGTCAGTCGTTCGGACAGTTGTAGATGGCGCCACAAAAGCGGGATTGCCCGATCTCCTTGCTCCTCCTCCTGCTTCCGGCGGGGCCGCCGCGCGCATATAAATGGCGAAATTACACATTGTTACAGAAAAGTTTGCGACTTTAATACCCTCCACAACAGACGTACTCCATCCAATAAGTCTTCGAGCTTTTCCTGGCGCTACTTGTTCGAGCAGTAAACAGAAAAGTTTAAGCATACGTTAGACTTGTATTCCGGATGACTCGGTGATATAAACTTTGGTTCAGTTGACCGACTTTTTCTCAGTAAATCATTACAGTGGTTTCATTATATTTGTACTAATGAGCGTGCTTCAAAACGTGCATATTATTTGATTTATAAAACTGCTTTCTAGCTTAAAAGATATTTTAAATTATATACTTCAAAAACATGGACTTGAACATTGTACGCCATATATTATAATAGATTCTACAAATTATATGAGTTATGTAATTATTATCGAAAATATACTTGCTCGGACTCACTGGGGCACCTCATATAATACCGTATTGAGGGTACGAATTTCCTTGAAAATCCAGTTGTACATTATAAAAAATGAACACCTTTTTGTCAAACGAATAGGTAGGTTTTGCTGACAATAGGTAATCAACTGTCTGTTTTGTTTTGTCTTTATAAAGCTTTTTTTTATTTTCATAATCTAATTACCTTTACTTGATATACGTAAATACATGTTAGACATATCATTACAATTATATTTTCAGAAAACGATTATGATATGTAAATTTATCAATAATATTCTTTTATTTTTACAAAAGTGGCTTAAATTATTCGTGTGTTCAGCGGAATTAAATAGAAATCACACCACTTCGGCGTTTAAACACACCTTGTAACTTCATACCTAAGGCTAGACCAAAAACAAAATTTTTATAGTTGCGTGCGCGTAATTAGACAGATAATGTCCATTTCGACGAAAGTGAAGTTGTAAACAGCAATAAATTCCTTTATTTATATTGAATTTATATTTTAATTAACTTTAAATGCCCACAAGACATTATCGTGATTAAGTTTGATGACTTAGCTGTTTATGTACAAAACTTTTGTTAAATTTAGATGTGAAATTATTTCAATCGTAGGTTTTAAACGTGTACCTTTTTCATCTTTACCTATTAAAAGGGCGTTTAAAATTTTTGATACTCGTCGTCGGAAAGTAGGAAAGTCTTTTACGATATAACTATCGTAAAGTTAGGCTTTTTAAATATTTAGATTAATGATCAATCAAAGTACCTTAACCACTGAGCCTGGGAGACGTTGCCTTGAATTAAAGGTGGATACCGACTAAGGGCGTTGTCCGGGCGTAGACGAGGGGAAGAGGTGAAGGGAGGAGAGAATTGGTTCCATATTTGGGCCAAAAAAAAAGTTATACTTTGGCGTAAAGAGATAACAATTTGTTTTGGTAAATGCAAATTATTTTTTTTAATACACCACGCTTTATCAAATAAGTTACTTATAAAATTAATTTTAATGTACCACTTTATGCTGGTGCCTTCCTGGGGCTCGGTTAAACATAAACGGGCGATCGAGATATCTTTATTCATTTTTTCATCAGAATACGCCACATCAAACTTAAACATTTCAATTCTTACGAAACAAAACTATTGTTATAATTGTATTAAATAAAAAAAAATATTATTTAATTGTATATATTTCTTCGAGCGTGTACTACCCTTGTTTAATCATCCGAATTATGTGTTACATGGACGCGTCACATACTCGAAAAACTCTCTGATCAGATTTTCCTAAGGCGCCAAAAGAAGTACAACTTCCATTAATGCAATATATTGCACCACTTTACTAACAGGATTACGTTAATTATATTACACCGCAAAAATTGAGTTACCATATCGAGTCCAGTATTTTGCATATTGTTATGCATTTAACTTCTATATTTCCTCCTCTCTATTTGTCACGCGTCCATTACGGCATGCGCTAATGCATCGTCGATGCCGAGGCCCTGACGCGGGGCGCGGTCCGTAAATGTTTGCCGTGGCAGCGCCTCCGTTACGTGAGGGCGTTCGGGTTTGGCGTTCTCACAATACTGTTTGCTCAATTTGTAACATCTATTCGCAAATAATTGCTTTATTTTACGTTAATGACGACACTGAAATCTGTGAACGTCTTTCATCATCGTACATTTTTGATGATAGCATATTTAAGCCGAATTTAGCTGCGTAACGTGGAGTGCACAAAACTGCCATCTCCAGCTGCTCCATATCGCGAAAAATGCTATGAAGTTAGGTACACATAAAAAATATTTTCAAGACACTGGAATTTCGTACTCATCCAAATTTTTTTCTTCTACTATAGTTATTCATTATTTATTCGTGTAGATAAATGGTACGTGTATCTTTTTAAATTAATAATATTATTTTAATGGAATAGCTTGCATTTATCTATTGCGTATTATATGTGCCTACGTTTGATTATCAAAAATATACCAACTATGGCGAATTGACTAATAATTTATATTTATTTTGTTATGTTTTTATAAATTCTAAAGCAGTCAAGTTGTAAGAAAGCACTATAATTAATGTATAGAAAGTATATGAATGTGGTGTGTGGGTATCGTATCGAGGTGAAAAAAAAAACAGTAGTCCAATATTAAATAGATTTATTTGTGTTTCTTTTGCTAACTACAATTTAAGCTTGGTATATTATTGAAATGAAAACTTCTATAAACATGTTATATAATTTTCGAACGAGTGAAATTTTACATGTATATATCACCGCATTACAGACATGCTAATTACCTAATGCTAATGTAGTATATGAGAAAATTTATTTGTATATCTGAATATTATATTTATAAATTTAATTCAACTGCAACATTATTGTTGCTTTGTTTAAATTAAAATACTTTGTAATTCAAACCTTGTGTTTGATATACACATTGACCTGTATTTTGATTAATAATTGAACTATATAAAAAATGTAGGTACATGTTTCATTGTTCCTCAGAACGCCGATAAATGTGAAAACCAAAATAATGTTAATGACATTAATTTATTATACAAATTGTGATATTTTAGTTTTTGATATGACAATTAATTTTAAAATATAAAAGGAAACACTGTCATGTCATTTTAAGTTTTCATTTCTGTCAGCGGTTCCCAGTGACTACCTATTAGTTTCCTTTTTTATTATACTTGCTTGATATTTATCAAAATTTATTTTATATACAATTAAAGTCTAATTACAAGTTTGTTAAAATCGACAATAATTCCATATAAAAATAATCAAATATTAATTTTGATGGTACCTACCAAATAACAGGCATTCTCACCCGATGACGTGACTTTTAAGTTAATTACCGTTCCTCCTAAAGCGGCGTGCGTTCGACAACGCATTCACTGCACGGCATCGTGTTCCAGATAATTATTAAACAACATTAATGTTACGGATAAAACAATCACGACCTTTTCAAAATCATAAAGATTTATACGACGATTTTTCGTTTCAGAAATTTTAACCCTTCCACTATGACCGTAAAGTACAATGTACGATGAAATTGTTAATATTTGTTTTCGACTGGCAACACACCGTGTTAGTTTAACGTTGGGCATCATTCAAGATGGCGGCTGCGGCACGCGGCGCGCGCGTGGCGGCCACCGGCGACAGGAAACGAGAGGAAGTGACGTCGCCTCGTGCCGCCGCTGCTCCGGAAACAAAGCCGCGGTGTAAATTGAAATAAATCGACTGTTAACTTTGTTCTCTGATCATAATAACTCCCACACCCCATAAAACATCGAAGGTGTTGCTTTGAATCACTTTCGTTTATTGCATGTAAAGTGCATAATGTTTAAAAAACACAACATATACTTTAGGTAACCTAGATCTCACACAGCATTACGAATGTCCTAGTCAGGTATAAAATTAATTAACTGTAAATTTTAATTTCGCTAACATTTAGATTACATATAATTTTTCGCATTTCTTTTATAAAATGATAAGACATCGCATCGAACTGCCGAACACTGCTGACTAAAGAACTACAAAAAAAAAAGAATTTCATGCGAACCAATTTTTGATAAACATAAAAATCGAATTAAATATTCAATATCGATATCCAATTCTCGAATATAAATTGACACAAGCTTTATATTTCTAAAAAAAAAAAAACATATATATCGCGCGGAGGGTGCGCCATTCCCGCGCCCTGCGGCCCGGGCGCGCTAATTACGCTTTCCGTTCACACAATTAAACGCGACACCACGACCCCGCGGTCGCCAGCCAGCCTACGTGATCACCGGTGATAAAATTGCGCGCTTCTTCCCGCCCTAAAACCGTAATGTAAAACTTTTTATGACATAATAAAAACTTTAAACATACACTGGTGTATGGATATTATGTTCCGGACTGGTTTCTATGTTTTCAAATCATTACCATTGTTTGTTTTGTAGTTTTGCCAGTGTAACGTGATTGAATGATAAAATTAATTTTTGCGGTTTAAATATTAAGTGCAATACGTGGATTCGGTGATATGGTTCCCTTGACATTTTTTTGATAATTAATTCCGAGTTGAAATGGAAACGAAGTGATAATTATTTACGCTTTGACGGAAGTAATTTTATCACATAGATTAGTCGAGACTTAATTATTGAGATTTCGTGTAATTTATCTAATCCCCCTTTTTCTAAACATAAGTTTCACATAATAAATTTTTCTGAACTCATGTAAAATTTTTTAAGAGTATAAATTAAACGTTTCTAATAATTTTAAACCACTAATATTTCTTTTGGGAAATGTGTGCACTAACTTTCAATATGGTGAAATATGTATTATTTTACGCGGTACCCACTATATAAAACGCAAAAATTCCCCGTATACCCACATTTTTGAAACCCCGTGCCACAAAATGGTGTCACCCGCAGCGCTTTGTTAACATACCAAAGTAAAGGTAATATTATACGTCATATACTTAAGCATATTTGTGCTCATATATTTTGGGTTATTCTGACTTATTTTTCATTCCCGCATTTTTACCTTTATTTAATTAGTCGGGTTATTATTTAGATTTTTTTTATAATTGAAGTCGGCTTTGTCAATACGGATCTTTATCCAATGACATCTAGATGTTTACCTTTCTCGCTCATACCATGATACATATTCATATATACATACTACGTTCATTCATACATACTCATGGTGTCATGGTCAAATATAAAAGCACAAAATAAAATAAACTAATTAATTATCTATAAAAATATTTAACATTAAAACGAATTTTTTGAATGTTTCAGTAATATGAGCGAGTTTTAGCATTAAATGAAATCGTATACAATAAATATAATTTAGACTGTATACTCAAAGAAAACATTGTCAGTTCAACACTTGTAGAAATCTAAAAATATATTTGAAGATATAATCTATTTTGATCCTAAAAATATTTTATAACTTTAGTATGTTTAGCACAATTCGTAGTTGTGGTCAACCAAAGAACTAAATTTTAATCGACCTCAACTATGAACTGTGCTAAAATTTTCGTAAATTGAAATATAAAATTATGCAATTCAACTGTATAGATAATAACCCTAAAGTATTCCACAATAAAAGTTAATAATTGTGTATCCGTTGGGGTTTCAACAACATCAAAATGACAACTCGCGCTATTACACCCGGTATATCTATTTATATCTTACATGTACACCTTCATTTTTGGTTGGGTCATTCGATTGTTGTCTGTGATAGTTAGTGGTGTTTATGGTGCTTAAGTGTAAAAAATTTGGTTGCCTGTAAAGTCGGTATACGGGCGAAAGTTTTACGTGACAACGACTTTGAATGGTAAAATCATTTTAATGTGAATATTCATTCGTATAGTAGGAAGAAGGATGAAATAATAGTAACAATTTAAAACATTTATTTATACAAAGAATTATATTTAAAACATTAATTTATACAAAGAATCTCGCACTAATTTCGATAACAAAATTTTATTTTTACCTTTACTACATACGTATTTATATACAAATATACATACAATTACATTGCAAGCAAATTCAAGACCGATCGAGTGGATATCTGGTGACTCATCGTTACGTTACCGAGCGTTATTTCATAAGTGACTAGCCGCAACCTAATTTAAGACGTTAGTCACCATTTTCGGAATGGTTTTCAGAACACCATTTATTTTGTTTTATTACATATTTTGACAACAAATTTTATCGTCGATGGATATTGGTATATTTTACTAGCCACATTTAGTATAGACATTGTTTTCATCAATATTTTGTTTTATTATATTACATAATAAAATTTAGTTTTCTATTTTATTCAATTATTTTTCGCAACAAAAGAACCAAATTCGACAACAACGTTTGTACATTAATATTTCTAGAAGAACATCCACAGGTCATTAGTAGGGACGAGTGCGGCCGCCGCGCTCAGGGCGCCCTCGGACGGTTCGCTACGTTCGGGAGGTTAGATACATTGTGTTTCATGCAAACAAACCGATTATCCATTTGTGATGTTGGGAATAAAGGAATGTGTAGATCCGAGAATTTCAAAAGAGTCTAATAACTTATTATAAATTAACATTAAGTTATAGAAAATGTACTAGTTACATATTCCATCTTTGTCAGTACAGTGTATTTCATAATCTGAGATATCTATATGGAAATTGATTGTTTAGATGTAAAATCAAAAGTAGATATAAATACAAACCCGTTTTCAATTGTCTATAAACTAATTTATGTTTAAGGCCATACTCGTAAGTGTTTATTTTTGACAAAACTTCAGCACCAAGAACCATGACCATATATTTCGCAAATGATTAAAGTTCTAGGAGTGTAATCGTAGGCTAAGATTATTTTTAATAGCATATGTGGACTACGAAAAAATTCTTGATTATATTGTAATCTCCACTATGCTTCAGTCTTTTCGGTAGTGCCGTGTTTATTATAGCTGTTGGTAGTATTGAGAAGTTTGTAAAGCTATATCACTATGTAGAACCGAGTGTAGAATATAAAACGATAAGATGTTATTTCTCCAAGAGTATTCATCTTAGCCTTGGAAGAGGTTTTCAAATCTCTGATAGTGAACTGTGAAGCAACAACGCAACAAAATATGTTCTGTATAAATGCTCACTGCTCTGCAGAGCAGTGCAGGTGAGCATAGATGCATGCATCTATGCTGACCTTTCGATTTCCTGAAAATGGCGGAATCGTTAAATAACCTCGAAGTAATGCTCAGGGAGTTTAGTAAAGTTTAACAAAAATGAAATGAAAATTATGTCACATAATCATGTGTCGATTCCAGTGATAGTTAAGAACTCTTGAATCGAGGTTATTAACAAATGTGTGTCTTAAAGAAAACTGTTCGATCAGGCAGATCGAAGTTCAATAAAGAGGTCACACGAAGACATTTAATTCGCCCGGGTAGTAGTTTTTAAAGAAAGTATTTGAATGTAGCATGTCGCTAATGACAAACTGGACTGACGACCCGGTAGAGAAGTCGCGGGTCACCACTTGTTAGCAGTGGTCCAGTCTGAAAAAATGAATACAAAATGAATACAATAAATGTTTTAATTATAGTAATGCCGTTTTTTGGAGTTTACTCCTTAAGAATCGATTTTCATATAAGGCGCCCGGTATGAGAAAAATTTAAGAAGTAAAATCTACTGATGAATCCGCGTTACGTTTTTGGTGCGCAACTTATTGGCGCACCTTTCACTTTTCAATCGCGTGTATGTGTGTACTTGTATACTTGTCTGTATACTTGTGTGTAGCTAACGCAGCGAGGCAGCTGACGCATATATTGTGTGTATACCTATATATATTAAAAAGTATACTGTTCCACGTTTACAAACGATATATACACATATATAGTGTATCAGTTATACAATTCTAATACGGATCGTCATCACTGTTTTGTTTGTGTTTTAAAGTGTTCTTTTACAATGTAAATATTTATTATTAACATTTGATTTATTACTATAATTATTAATAATTACTATTATTATCGTGAATTTTTATATGCATTATTATTATATTTGGCGAAGTGCAATTGATATAAACTATGGAAGAAAGTGGTGTAGATAATAATGCTGGAATATCAAATGAACACATGGTTGCTCGGTAGGTTATAATTTTCAAGGTTATTATAATAATTTATTTAATGAATTATTATTATAACGTAAATAATTTTAATTAATAATAAGACAATATTATCAAAATAATTTTAAATACTTCTTGATAATATTTTTATAATTTTAATTACAATAAATCTTCGTCTTTTACTTAAAATTAAAAATACAAAATAATTGTAGATAGGTTAAAAATTTCTTCTCTAATGGTTTTCTTAAATTATTGGTAAAACAAAAATTTATTCAAAATACTTTCCATAATATTTTAATAATTGTAATTATAATAAATCTTCGTTTTTACTAAAAATGAAAAATGAAATAATTGTAGATAGGCTAAAAAAATTTTATCTTTAATCATTTTTCTTAAATTTTTAGTCAAAACGAAATTTTTCAGTTAAATAAACTCTTTTTGCGTATGTTTAGACAATCGTACTTAAGGAGTAAACTCCAGTCGTGCGTCGGAGCTGACTCACATTTTTTTTTACTTTTTTAATAATTAGCCAGAGACATTTTATTATATTATCTATGATTTTATTTAATATAATCCTGAGTATGACAACTTTTTTGCCATTGCAGATATAAGCTTTGAAGTCTTTAACATTTAATTGGCTCGTTTTATTCCATTTTCTTTAAGTCTACTGTCGAACAAGAATACAAAATGACAAACAACAAAAGATCACAATTACACAGATCACAAATAAAAGATTAGCGGCGTCTCTAACTACCTAAAAACACTGAAAATGACAAATACTCACCGGAAACGATCCATTTTGACGGGAAACGACGCGCAGGAAATCGCTCCGTCGACCGCGAATGTTCACGGCGCCACCATCGATTTGGTATCTCGCAATTTTTCACTCCCAATTACATTAATCTGAAGGAGCATTAAAATAAAATTGTTATTTGACCATTTCGCATTAATAATTAATTTATAGGTATTCGTGAATACCAACCGAATTTTGTAGTTAAACCATTGTTATACATATAGTTAAACGTGAAATCTTGCAAGGGAAGGAAATCAATGGATAATCTTGCGTTATACTTTAAAATTCAAATTTACTATTGTCTATAGAGGAACGTGTTAGAAAAAATGTAATTAGTCAAAAATTAAGGGGGAAATTTTACGTTAGAGGAGGAGTACATCAATATTTTACCAAGTCTCACCAAGGAGCATTCGAATTTTTAAAAATAAAACGTTATTAAGGGCCGTCGCCTCTTGCTCATTCTATATGAGATTGTATATGCGTAAACACTTGCATGACATTTTAGGAATGGATACGCAACTGAATCAATATAATTAGTGATTACTTCGAATGAAAAGCAACATGCATCTAAAGATTAGAATAGACAAGACGACGACGATATTGTCAAAATCAATTCATATTTTATTACCCTCTCCGGAAGGCTGGTGTACAATTTTATAATCTAACTTGTGGAAGAATACTTCTATTAGGGACAGACTGTTTAACCAGGCGGATGCAATTTTGACGAGAGACGAAGCTCAGTTCCTTAAGAAGCTCTTTGAAAATGAATTTTGCGACGATAATACGGATGGCAGAAACATAGTCGTTTGATTTTGGCTCGTTAGAACGTACGGAATTACTCAAAAATAAGAAACTGCTCAGAGTTGCTTTGAGCGTTAAAAATCTTGAACGAGGCAATCCGAAGAAGGATCGGTGACCGACGTAGCGTCTACAAAATCGGCAGATTAAATTGGTGATGGGTACGCCACCACCAATGAACTTTAGAATTGCAAGGAAAGAAAAGCTGTTCATCACTATGATACAAATCCCGCAATGTGGCATAAAAATCACGTTGGTTATAATTTTATTATGTCATATACCCAAGATCGACGTCGTAAAACTCTAGGTGGGAACTCATGTCAAGTGGTGTCCAGAGGAGGATAACTAAAGAACAAAGAAATATGATGAAGTTTAAATAATTATGCTGTTTTTCTATTTACTAAATATTATTGCAATGCAAACCGGAGTTTAATAACACCGTAACTTGTTGTGTCTTTATAATATGTCTCCCATCCGACTTTTCTTTCAATTAAACCTTTAATTAAAATTATTTTATTTAAAAACCTTTCAGTTAAAACTATTTTGATTTATAAAATGTTACAAATGCCTTAAATCGAAAAAGCATATAAAAATTGAGGTTAAAATTTTTGTGATGTTCTGTGTATTTATGTTGGGACATGCATTTAGTCAATTTGTAGAATTTTTTAATAACAATTGTAATTATTGCATACATAACACTTATTTTTAATATTCAAGTATCGTATTTTTTAAATGATCGTATTATGAATTCTTTTGTCAAAGAAATGTACTCATTGTACTACAACAATGTATGCGACTTTTTGTCAATCACTTATAGTTAACAAATAAACAAGAGAGTGTCAGAGTACAATGTACATAGCGGTTACGTGGGGGACCCGACATCTGCTACATTTGAACACGCCTCCCGTGAGCAATGTTTAAAGAACTACTTAAGCGCCATACGAAGATCACATAATATAAATTAAATAATGTGCGACAAAAGATGGCGCGTCGCAAATCGGAAGAGTACTATGGGGTCGATGCCAACGCCAGGTGGCAGACGGCTACGATGACAAATTGTCATTGTGCTAAGCATAAGTTAAATAGAGTAGACGATTTTTGGTATAGATTATTGTTGAACATTGTAAAAAAAATATTTATAAAGTGATTTCACTATGCTGATGTTCACTTCATGCTTCTGCCCTTTGTTCCTTTGATCACGAAATATTTCAATACGAACCTCTATTTATTCATTAAAGCAAAGACGGACGTCTAGGCAGCGCGAGTCTGACGTAGCGGCTTGACGGCGAGCAGTTAGCGTGTTACTTGCGGGCAATTAAATATCACACGATAAACACGCATAGAGGTTTTCATTTCTACCTATTATAGTATCTTGTACCGTTAGATATTGTGACTTTAAAAAAAAATAAAGAATAATAATTAGATTGACAGTATTATGAGCAAAAATTGTTATTCAATGTAAAATTAATGAAGAGAAATGTCAACAAAATCTAAAGAATTCAGCGACATTTTGCATTGTGGATCCTTAGGTGGTATACAGTTTTGAAAACTGATATTGTTTTCGGATATTGCTATTAAAATATTTCGTCTCCGCTTGCATCATTTCATCTTGCCACCGTCCAGTATTCATTCTCACTCTGCAAGTCATGCTGACTGAATGTTTTTGCTAAAAGTTATCAACTATTTATAAGTTAAGTCATCCCATAACGAATCAACTCCAAAAGGTACCGACTTTTTCTTTTCTAACAGTGGCGTGTAACATTGTGCAAGACGCTTTGTACGGCCGACTTTCTGGATGCTAATCGAATAAAGATTATTCACTTCCTTCCCTTCGGACGGACCAGAGAAAAGACTTTTTGTAGTTCGATGGGCGTCGGGAGAGTCCAGCCCTTGTATCGAGGGCCGGTTCGAGTCAGTCGGCGACTTTGTGTTGAAACGGAAGGTATTATGCACTTTAGTCGCCTTAAATCAATCATGTTTGTTTTTTAGCTGCTCGAATTTTGTTCGGATGTACGGTCAGAACATGATAATTCAGTATCTATGGACTAATGATTATTGAAATTTCAGAAATTATTAGAGAACGAAGAATTTTAATTTAAGTAATTAATAATTAAAAAATGTATTTTAATACGATAAATAACAAAAAATATATATATAATAAAATAAGAAGCTCTTAAGCTTTAATATAAACAAAATTCTCATTCTCTGAACTTTCAGAGAATTCTTATTCATTCGAATAAAAATTTGATGCTTGAGAAGGACTCTTTAAAATACATGTCTAAATCGCGCTCAAAACTGTTCTCAATTTAGTAAAATTATTTGAGTTGCAACATTTCACGTTTGATTTTACGGTGACGGCCTTCTCTTTTATCTGTAATGATAAAAATTACAAAATTACTGCCCATATACTTACTTTCAAAATTTTTATTGCTAAGATTATTTTATACAATCATTTGGATCATGCAGAAAGAACTGTGACACACCTTCAGTAAGTAGCTGTTAATATTTGTGTATAAACTCAATATATTGTTTATTTGCCTATGACAATATAAAAAAATACTCGGTTATAAATACAAAATTAACACTACGTAACTGCGCTATTGATAGTGTTAACCTACCTGATGAAATATCATATTAAATTACGAATATAGAATCTAAATATTTACTCATTATACAGGATTTGTGTTTGTAATAAATAAATTATAAAATAATGAAACAATAAGGTAGCGCTTAATCTATTTTTACTATGACACAACTGTATTATAACAACACATAGAACAGGATATTTGTGATACGAGACGTGAAGCCAGGAAGGAAAAATCAAAAAGCACCCACCGCGACCCTCCGATAGGCGGAAACACCCCGGCACACGGCACAATGGCGAAACCGAAAAATCAATTGTATCGCAACATGCCCATCGTATTGTTGCGTAGACTAAGTGACGCTATTGTGTGACGCCGTATCACGCAATTACTCTACAAAACAACCCCTATAACGTTACATTTTCAATATTTCGAACACTATTGCTGGTTTAGTTGAGCAACCATTGAACAGCTACATTAAAATTCTTCTATGTATCGATAAATGTATATTCTAATGCAATTTCGTGGTGCTGATAGTCCTATATGAAGTAATTACACGGTGTTAGTCGGTTACGATATGCGATAACAGTAAAACTTCAATAATGGCGCTGCTATATATACGCTCGTGTCAACTTTACCAGTCTTAACTTTGTGGACGCACCCTGTAGCTCGCTAATTGGTCGCTTTTCAGTGCAGTTTTATGGACGTGAGCTAAGTTAATATCTGTTTCGATGAGCACATTAAAACACTGAGACGAACCGACCTTTAAAAAAATTGTTACTAATAAAGTTCTCATTAAAAATCATACGTGAAATCTGCAACTAAAAATGTTTTATTTCGTGAGGCGATCTAAATTATTTTTTCAAATTCAGAATAGGGATACTGGCAACACTTAAACGCCGCCTCTAGATTTTACATAAACATTTTTTACGTCCGTTTCCGTTTGTCCAAAATTACAAACGAGTGCAACTTGTGGGTGTTAACATCCCGAGACAGGACGCTGTGAAAGCGATTTCTCAAAAAAAAAAATCAAACGTTTGTCGGTAAGAATTGCATCCGTTCTTCCGACTTTTGTGTCGTGTCGTCTCATTGTGGCGCACGATGTTTTTTGATAATATTACGTCACACAAAGCGGCCGTCGCGTAATGGCGTGCTGACCGATTGTAGCGGTCTCATTGAACGAATGATGAATTGCTTCGGATGCGTTTTGTCGTTACGCTGCTCCTATCTAAGACGGATCTTCGGATTTGCTTGAATTTGGTTATTGATTTCCTGATCCGTGAATAAACCTTGTGTTATTTAGCCAGTTCAAAATAATGAGACAAACTTAATTAGACTGTCTAACTGCAAATGAACCTAAGATTAATATCTATTTATATGATACTAGGTTAGTCTAATATGGTTTTATATCTTCCCACTGAGAAAATTGATTTTTTTCATTAGAAATATTATTGTTCATAGCCTGATTTGCGAAAATCGAAATTTCATCCGCCGTCAATGCTTTAAGGTTTTGGAAAGTTTTTCTGTCTATTTTGGATGGGGTGTGCATATGTGTGTATGAATATATATTTGTGTGTATGTAAACTTTGAACGAATGCACCGGTTAGAATAGAGTTTGCGTCATTCGAAAGGAATTGACTAAAGTTGGATTTCCTTGAATTATGACATCAATTGATTACAATAGTTTGAGAAATCTTAAAAAAGGTTTTGTTTTTAATAATTTCTAAGCTATTAAGCCGATTGATCCCAAAATCTTATAAGATTTATACCTAATGAAACTGCATTGAATGATATAAACTTGGATGAAAACGGTTCATTTATTCGAGAGATACGGTAAACAACTTTTTCAAATTGATGTTTTTTCGTAGCAAGTCATTTATAGATTTTTAAAAATATGTATTATTAGAATAAAACATATTTTTAAGTCCCATTGAAATTCATTAAATTAATTAAACAATATCGTTGTAGGTAGAAAGGTTTCAAACAATTTTTTTTTTGCAAAATAACTTTTAGGTTACACCATCGATTGCGCCAAGATCTTTTCAATTCAGTTGGTATTTTGTACCTTCTTGTATATACCTCCAACAATTTTAAAATAATGCCTATGTTTGCATACGTAAGAATGCTTTTCGAAGTCGAAAGCATAATTTTTACAAAATAAGGCGGGAAATATTGGGACTGTCATGCAAAGTCAACTGTTGTTCAGAGTTTTTGAAAACAAATATTTTAATAACTTTAGATCAATACTTGGGAATAAGCTATAGATTAATTCCTGGAAAATATTCAACAGGTTTTCTTTGTTTAAAATTGTTTCAAAATCGCAACAAAGAACGAGACCGGGACCAGGATCAGGTTTGGGTGTTGAATTTACTCCAGGTTGACGAATTACGTTAGCATAAATCAGTTAAATAAGTTTAAATAGAGACATTAACCACACTACATAAGTATCAATGCCCATTCATATGAAATGCGTTAAAAACATACAAACTACTGATGTCTACGTCTATACAAGAGCAGAAAGAACTGTTGAGTTAAAGTAGGCGAGAATAAATCGCAATACTAATGTATTGCCTTCGAAGAAATCATGGTGTCGGCTTAACACAGATTTTTTTAAATTATTTCTATCCATAAAATAATTTTTACGAAATAATTTTTATCTGAGTAGTGAGATATATTCATACTCGTATATATAAAATGTTTGTTTCTGCCTGCAATAACTATATCATGATGACGAAAAGACAGCTAATATGTTGATTTTTACCCGGCATATTAGTGTTTTGACATCGTTTTGAGCCGAAGGTGAGGCAGTGCATTCAGGATAGTCGCAACAAAAATGCTATAAACACTAATTATATTTTGTAAAGATATGGAAATCTTTAAAAAGAAAACGAATTTTATTACTTGAAGACGTGAATTAAATCTTTATATTAAACACAGTAGTACCCAGCATAAGGCTAGGTTAGGTTAGGTTACATGCCCATAAAAAAATGTAGAAGAGATGACCACACTTACTATACCGAATGAAAGTAATATGTCAATATTGCTCGGTAGCATATGTATAGTAATATATGTTTTGAAGAATTTAAGAACACATATGCCAGATGTGGGTAGGTCAGCGTACATAGAATAGACTGTTGAAGATACGTCGTCATGATAGTAGAGGAAGATCCAAAGGAAAACCAGCAGATAAAAAAGACCAGCAACGCATCTATATAAATTTAAATACGCACATATATAAATTTGAAATTTCAATGTGGTTGGCATAGATTTTAATTGCCTTATAGACTTAGTTTTATGGCTTATGCGATTAAGAAGAGAATGTTTTACACAAACATCGAAACCGGACAATTTGTGTATTTCAGCTGTTTTCTCAGTCTAATATATTATAGCATTTTACTGTGGAGTAAAGCTAGTGTCATAGAAGCTGTTTTTATATTCAGAGCACTTTGTGAAAGTTATAATATGGGCTCAAATGCCTCTCTGCGAGATTGATTCAAGAAAATTGACATTCTGATTGCTGCATCGCGGTACATTTGCGAGAGCATTGTATATGTTTTTTTTATGGTATTGAAAGGGATAAAGGAGCATGCGGGTTACTTGAGAGTAGGTAGTCAACTCCGTTAAAAAAACTCGCAACCGCAGAGGAGTTACTAGTGCTAGGTCGCTCTTTTAGGAAGATATGCGATATATAATTCCAATGGAATTTTGAGGAGGGAATAGGATATTTGATGGAAAAGGGAAGGGGCTACACGCATAAAATCATTCTATTATTTCTAAAATTAGTGATATTCGTTAATAAATTGACAGTCCCCCATTTCTGATTGGAAAAGGTTAAAAAACATTTGTGAAAAAGTCTGTGCATAGGTACATTCGGAATCCTGAGAGAATACTGATTTTACTGTTTGCGCAATTTAAAATGTACACGAAAAACAAACAATTTGTTGAAAAAACAGAAAGTTTGTTTATTAATAAGTGAATAAGTCGATTTTGGCACAGACTCCCTAAGTCACTCCTAGAATACTTCTCGAAGTCCTAGAAAACTAAAAGTCGGTATATGAGTTAGGATTACCATACAAACAACAAAGAAATAAAAACTTTGTAATTTTTACTCTCCAACACCCATAAAAGGGGGTACAGTTCTCTACGTAATATTTCTTATGGATAGGTACTTACATTTGTTATAAAACCTAAATATTACAAAATGAAATAAAATCTCACCAAAACTCCCAAACATTTAATGTAAAATTCTTTGCTAAAATTTGCAAACTCGTGATGTTTTCACTGTTGAAAAGTTATCATGTCTCATGAAAAGCCAAGTCCCCAAATTTACAAGACCTAATTCTACAAGCTCTAAGTCTACAAACCCTACATTTTAGTAAAAAAATATAGCTTGGCTGCTTCACGGCCGTCGCACACATTTCCATAAGCCTAAGGTATGGAATTCTTTCTTTAACGTTGTGTCATGCAGTAGTTCTATGTAACAGCCAAGCCATAACTTTTTACCGAAATGTTCTTATGGTTTATGGAGTAAGGGTTTGTAGAGTTAAGGGCATGGCTCTTCATGAAGTTTGATAACTTTATAACAGTGAAAGCGTTATGTGCTTTTGAGTCTTGGCAACAAGTTTTACATGAAACGTATTTGTTGAGATTCACATCGTCCATGATAGAATTTCTCTTCTCCCACCTTGTACATCGATGTCTTATATAAATCTTACATTGTTGAGCTTTCTAACATCGCGTGTAAAACAAGTTTAGAAATGACAGGTTTAAGCTTTGTTAAATTATTACAAAATAGAACAATATTATGAATTTTCTAAAAAGAACAGCACCTACCACATATGAAAAATTGTTTTTTACATAGCTATATTTCATACAGTTGTAAGTTTATAAATTAAATAATGATTAGGTACAGCTCTACATGTCTTTTTTAATAGCATTTTCAAGGGGCAAACGAGCATGCAAGGGACGAGAGAGTAGGTGGTCATTGCCTACTCGCAACTCCACAGAAGTCACCAGTGAGATGGCGGCGTCTTGGGTAGGTGTAGGATATCTGATGGAGAAGAGAATGAGCTGATGTTGGCAGTAGTGGAGTGATGGAAAGAGAAGTCGGATGATGAAGGAGAAGCGAGGTGGTGGATAAAGAGTGAGCGATGCATATAATCTACAATAACGGTAATTTGATGCAGAAAGACAGGAATAGTTAGTATTCTCTTTTTTTTTATACAATTGTTATTTGAACAAATAAGACTATTATGATACTATAGACCAATCATTGATATAGACTGATAGCTAAACATACGTGCACCCAAGTAATTTATTAATCTCCGCTTGTGTTAATTATAAGTTGTAACCACGTGTCATATCATATCCTATAAGTATGTCAAACAAGTAACAAATATAGATTCTTATACGAATTATCTTAGTGTACTGTGTATGTTACATATGCTTATAAAGTATATGAATCTATTTATTATTGATAACGAATATAACTGTTAAGACTGCTATAAACATTGCTTGATAAATATATAGAATTAGTACTAGGTATAATAAAATCGATACAACAATCGAACTGCCACCAACTACCACCTGTCCAAAAAAAAAATAATAACCGACCCAATTTTCCATACGCTCACAACGAAACGTCACAATATTTTATCTGATCCGTCCTCATAGCAACCCTTTCAACGGAGCTAGAGATACTTTGTCAAAATTAACAGCCCGTGAACGCGGTTCGTTACGGAACCCCGCCACGACGCGGCTCGGATTAGGGAATTGTTTTACGCATTATTAACCCGACAAATCAATTACGTAAATAACTTAAAGGAAACGATGTACTTTTCGGTTGTTACCATAATGTTTTAAGTGCGTATCCTAAAGTATGCCCGTTCGTGATAGTTATGCGCAAACTAATTAAAATATTGGTGAATTTAAAAGTACCTTAAAATATAACAAATGAAACGACAATTACATTTACCAGAAAAACAAATATAAAAATACATTATTTATATAAATATATGTATAGAACGTATTAATATAATTTGCCCTAAACTGTCGTTTTTTTGTCTCCCCTATTAAAGCGAGATACAAGATTTTAACTGACAAACAATAATTAATTAAGAAGTGGGAAATGCCTTAGGAATTACTGCCTTTGAGGCGTAACATTTAGTCTAGCTTCTTTGAAGATTATACTAACTTTATATTCAGTTCGATATATTTTTTCTTTAGCCAATCACCGTTGTTTCTATAGACACACTATACCCCGAGAATTGGCAAGCAATAATCAAATGAACACGCTGATTAACTGACCGTCAAATATTTTCGACACCCAACGCCCTTAAGCAGGCGTTAAACATGCGATTAAGCCATACAATGACGTCGATCCCTTTAAAGCTATCTTTATAGCCTACAAACAGAATCAATCTCAGGCCGGAGGGGCGGGCGTAAAAAGCGATGAATACTAAAACAACGGCCTTTAATCGGGGCGTGAAGGCGCGAATGATTAGGCAATATCCTCTGGTCCCTCCCTCGCCTTCGACGACTCAATGTACCTAAGGCGTTGCAAAGTGTACGTGGCTTTGGGGATAAAATTGAGATTTGTATTACGCGCAAAGGTTTTTCTAGCTGTAATAATATGACTTGAAATATTATAGACGTGCATAGCTAAAATCTTCCAGGAAAAATTTTATTATACTGTGTAACACTAATTCGAATGACATGTGCATACCTCTGTATTGTAATACCGTTTAGACTTCGGCACCGCATCTTCGAGCCAAACACTTTGCGTTGAACCTACTTGTGTCTACTAACAAGTCTGTTGAGATTAAATTATGAGGTCTTTCCTTCTTCTAGAAAACTTACAGAGTAATATTGACACGGTACATCTAACCGAATCGAAAGATAAAGTATGCATCGTCAATAATTTGCCGCCAAAATTGCGAGATCATTAAAACAACCCCTACTCTACGCCGTTAAAAAGTGCCACGATATGTTGAAGATATTTACAGGAGCCATAGATGATTATGACACCATATTTTACGGGCTGTGAAGGTACAAATATGTGGAATTAAAAGGAATTTGCTTGATTTCATGGAAAGAAAGATGGGATTTTAACGGACAATAGAAACAGAGCCGATATAATTTAGGATGCAACACAATAATTTAAATGTACAAACAACAATTGTATGAAGAATAAAACGACCGAAAGTACATGAATATAAAATGTATACAAACGTGTGGGTCAATCCACGGTCGTCGTTAGTTACATATTTATAAAAGAGAATCTATTTCATCTCGCAAATGTGGCGTTACATTTGCAGTTGCCAAGAAAGCTGCGAGACGACGCACGCAATTGAATTTGAAAATACCTCGCGGTTTGCACTATAGCATTTTTCAATTTAATTATATTAGCATACTTAAATTTAAAGCGGGGCCCGCCGTCCGCGCAGCCGCGTTTATATTAAACGGATCCATCACCGCGGCTTTGTGGTGTCACCCTTTATTCGGTTAATTAGACACTCTTTGTCGGCCACGTTTGAGGGTACGCTGTCGATCTCGTTGTTTATAATCCTCGGTTTCTTAAAAAATCACGTTACGGGCGTATTTAGTGAAACAAAATTATTGTAGGTTTCAAGCCTCCCATATCCTTCAGCGCATTCTGATTTGGGAATATTTTAAGATAATAAACTTTCCAATTAAAGCGACCCTATCCATGGTGTTATATAAATCACTATGCCTGGCAGTGAAGTATAATAACGAGTTAATTCATTCAGGTTCGTAAGCGACACGTTTAGGTAGGCGCTAAAATAAGCATTAAGCAAAAGAGAAACTAACTGACGCCGCCGTTTTCAAATTGTCATTGGTATCAACCAAACGACCTATCGTAGTCGAATCTGATAAGCTTGCAAAAAAAATATTTATTTGTTCAAACTAAAAAAACTTTGTTACGATTTCCGTCGTAAAATTTTTCTTTTATTATTACTTTTTTACCGAGAAAAACATCACATCAGAAATTAGAATTTTTGCGGTACTTTAGAATCAAAGCTTCGATCCGTACCCATATGTATGTATATTTAACCTCTTTGAATAAAACCGAACAAATAAATACGAAGCGACATCGTTCGGGGATTATTGGCGGGTCGGCGACGGGCGCGCGCGGAGGGTCGGGCCGGAGGGAGGGCCTCGTGACGCCATCAAAACGCGCTGGCGGTTTTAATATTGTCGACGATTTATAAGGATAAGTCGGCTACAGTAAATATTAAATTTGTTAGCGATACTTCGAGATTAAGTGGGACGCACTACCGGCCCGCCGCGCCCGAGGGGACCGCCGGTATTGGATGTATCGGTGACGCTGTGCTTTAACATTGTCGAAATTTCTCTTTTTTTTTTTTTTGGGGTGGATGCACACCAGTGTGTTGTTGTCGATGTAACAAATTTATACATTTATTACAATTATGGCTATTTACTATGGATCTCTTTCGAATCTGCATCCAAATAGGTTTTGTTTTTTTTTGGTAAGACATCGTATTTCTTACATGCAAAGAATGCCTATTATAAATTTCTTTGTTTTGTTCAAAAACCATACGAGGAACTATCATCATCAGCTCTTCTTTTCATACAAGATCCTGAAGAGTCAAAAAATAAAGTATAAGCTTAAAAGAAACGCATAGAATTAATACAATGCTCTTATCATCGTAAACAGTTGACTATGAAAAAAATTTAAAAATAAAGTTAATCATTTTTTATATAAATCACACGTATTTAAATAATAAGTAGGTATATAAACTACAGCATATTGGGAAATGGGTTATTTCAGCTTGAATGATCCCTAGTTTTTATATTTTTTATATTATGAAGAACAAGCTTCACGGTATTTTTATAATAATTTTTTTTTTGTTTAAAACAATCTGATACTTTTAGATTGTCAGTATGTGACGACATCTGATCATACGTATAGCGATTAAAAACTGTTTTTACTTAATAATTTTCCTATAGTCAAATACAGGACAAAGCATCTTCTATAACAGACTGTTATTTTGAAATGTTTATAATAATGGCCCGGAAATGAATTTGTGGACAACGCTTTATTGCTGAGCTACATTGAATCATAAAAAAATTATATTAAAACTTTTGAAAATATATTTGTCCATGCGTAACTCGCATTTTTTTCTACGTAAACCCACAAAAAAAGGTCAAATTTTGAATTTCTCAATAAAGCAAGTACACATTCACTCCCCGTTGCCTACAAAAGATAATTATAACATCAAAGTCAGGAAAGCAATCTAGTTAGGTGCTAGCGGGCGAGTGACTGGCGCGGCTTGAAGGCGCGGATTATCGCAGTGCAATATCCCGGCCATCCATCGTCGTTAGGCGGACGGCGGCCGCCGCCAGGACGCCAGCCCGCTCACTTAGCATGCGGCGTGGAGCGGTTGAAATGCGTCGATGGTGTTGTGCCGGCTGGCTGTATGGAATTTTGCGGAGATTCCGGAAAATTTGTTCGTAAAAATCTTAAAACGAGTCACACGTACAATTTTAATTCTATGGAAGTGATGCTCTCCGTTAGATTATGAATAGCGATAGTACGATTTTTCGTGGTGTTCACAAAATTTATTCCAAAAAAAAAGCTGTCTCCGTAAAGGCTACAACGCCATGAAAAAAAAATAAAAACTAAGTTTTACAGTTAAAAATACATATGATCCTATGCGAAAACATTCATATGAAAATGACCAAGTTTTGCTTTATATTAGTTTGAAGAATGAGGAGATCTAATTTGACTATAGTTTTTGCAAGAAGTGTTATTAATAAAATTTCAACATTTTTTTTAGGATATTTCCCCTACCATTCCCTTTTTTCAAATCCCTAAACATCAATATCTTTATTGGTGGCCCTTCTCCATATGAGTGGTGGTGGCAGACTGGTCAACGTGGTGCCCTGTAATCACAAAGGTAGGTCCTATTCCAAACACGGGAAAAGTCATCAGTTAATTTTTTGTAACAAAGATTCTTAGCAACCGCCGACCGTCATTAAGCTCGCGTTGAGACTCTCAATTTGAGATAAAAGAATTGTAATGGGGTAATCCAAACCTGACAAAGCATACCAAAAAAGACGCATGTTAATCAATATAAACGTATTTATAAATGAAACAGTAGAAAAAAAATGTAAAGATTTTTAATGGATTCGATAATAAGGGAATAAGTAATTTTATTTATTCTCTCATTATACTAAACAAACGCCAGGTGCATAAGATTTACATCAGAAATTGGTTACATTGTAAATTAAAATCTTTACCTTTTTACATATAAGAAAAAGGAAACCCTAGTAGTAGGTACAGTAACAATAAGATTTCCTTAGCTAAGCCGGTGCGCTCCTCGGGGTACATAAATCTTCACATATTGCCGCGCGCGAGCGTCGTCAGCTCTGAGACCCTTGGCTGGCTCGTTATTGAGCTCTCACAGCTCCTCTTGCTATCTCTTTCTAACTTATTGCTGGCAAATACTGTACGAAGTATGCTTTCTCCCTCCAATTTCAATTTACTCGAGATGGATTTTTCAGGCTTTACAAGATCTCACGTGACACAGTACATGGAAAATATTAAGAGAATACTTCAGCTCAATGCTTATGCACGTATATTACGTCTTATGAATGGCTTGAGTCATTTAAATTGCTAATTACATTTATAATTTTCAAATTGCTACAATTATTCTTCCTTATTTTCGTTTTAATTCCTAAATATATGTTTTAACATGCTTACACTACTACAACACATGATAGTAATAATAATATCTTTATAATTTTCTACTGTAACCTTCTGTTAAATATAATTGTTTATTTACCTGTAAAGCGACGTCTCTTCACACATAATTTTTTTCGCTTAAAGGTTACGGCATGGAACTTTTAAAATGAAAAAAAAAAAAATTAATATTGGCTTAACAAGATAACGAGCATACTCCAATATTTTCATGAATAAAAGCTAATGTTGAGGATGCAAGAATCTTTTTATTTACAGCTTTTTTTTTTAATTAATCATCAACTTACGTTTCCTTAAAATGTTCGAAGTACAATGTATTAAGACTATGTATAACACTCTTAATGCTCATCATCAAAATTATAAATGTAGGGTATCTAACTGTTTGTGTACTGGCTATTTTTTTTAAGGAACACGTACAACTGCAAACTGTTGAATCGGACACATATTATTTCTTAATAAGTAAATTGTTTATTAAATTCATATACAGTTTTATAGTCTATCTTTCGAATTATCAATATTATTGACATCATTATATTTACGACATACCAATTGCTAATATTACTTTTCCTAATAAATACAATTTTAATAATACTATCATAAAAAGATTGCTTGGTTTTGTTATCTAATAGGTAATGACAAAGAAACATGCTACATGTATCCATGTAATTATTTATTCGTGTTTTAGAATCATGGAAAAAAGGTTCTAAAAAGATTGGATTTTTATTTTACAAATTCCAATTTCAATTGCAAACGATGGTGAAATCAAGTCAAGAAAACCGACATTTAGACTATCGTAGTACTTAACAAAAAAATTAAATAAATAATGTTTATATAACTCGTCATGAACAAATTGCAATCCTTGTCAAAAGTGCAACGTACACATAAATGGTTCAAACGTAAAAACAGAAACTCAGATTTCACAAGCACAAAAATGCTTTTAACGAATCATCTAGAATGAATGATTGAATTACAAACAGATCTTTGTCATTAGTTTTTTGACACGACAGTAAGGCAAACGCTGGAAACTATGAAGCATAAAAATTATCACAATAGAATACCATAGTTCCATAGCTTTTTAGTAAAATATTCAAGGCTCAAAAATTAACTCAAGTATTTTATAGCGATTTAAAAGAAATTCTAAATAACCATCGGCATTTACATATTTTATGAATTATGGAGCGGAAAATATTTTAGTTTCGTCCAGAGCGAGACGACGCGTGAGCAGAATACGATATTCGTCATTCCCTTTTTTGCGGATATATCATTTGAATGCGGCCAAGTACAACGATGAACTCAACATACTATTCAGATTGTATGATTCGGAACGGTTCTGAAGCAAAATGCAGGAGTTTCTGTCCGGCGCGGTTGACCGTTCATGTTCAAGTCGGAATGTCGATGTGACTTGCCGAGAATAGTATATATATATATAGGAAGGAATGGGTACTGGAAATCTAAATTGTATGTAAAAAAAACAAATACAGTCATTTGGCGTATACAAAATGATCCAATAAGTAACCGCGAAAGCAGACGAGATTCTTTTATTGGAGAATAGTCCCCATGTGGTTTTTTATT
The DNA here is from genome assembly GCA_005406025.1 of Eumeta japonica. NCBI lineage: Eukaryota > Metazoa > Arthropoda > Insecta > Lepidoptera > Psychidae > Eumeta > Eumeta japonica. The sequence goes on from BGZK01000151.1 coordinate 27,055, forward strand.
TTATTTTATGCCCACATTTTAAAAACCAAAATGAAACAAAAAATCATACTACGTAAAATGCTGAATTGATATCAAAGCTTTAAAACGCGGTGATTAAACAATAAAGCTATTAATTAATTGATGTAACATTTTATTATAACAAAATTGTACGATATGAAAAAATTACCACATTAGAAATATGCTCTAAACTGCACCCACCATTTCAGACCATTTTCAAACAATCATCCAGTTACAACATTTTGAAAGATATTGAATGATCATTGCCACACCGGCGGTGGTAGAGTACGTTTTAAAAGTATCTGTTGCAATTTTTTATGCCTATTTACTTTGATTTTTATGTTAGCTATATAATTATATAATTTAAATATATGATAACTATATTATAATTTTTACCACTATATACTTCTCAACATGTGTTTAACAAGTTACTTCATGAAAATAGTACGAACAGTAGTTAACTATAATAATTTTGCTTTCACAAGTCGGTAATATAAACAGAAAGTGAGCACGCCGGCAAAAATTAAGGCAGAAGAGTTGTTACATTTAATATCGCGTATTATGAGGACAAGACAAAAGTCAAAGTCGTAGTTTAATAGCCCTCAACAAGACCAATTGGTTAATCACACTATAATAGGGAGGAAAATAAGGAGTTACCTGTCGATCGTAGACCTTTATATTTAAATGACATCGAGTGATTAGTGTTCATGCATCGTCATACATAAGACTTTATTATGCAAAATTCTTGAGAACAAAAAGGTCATAATCATAAACATAGGAAGGTCATAGACAGGTTTTGTCCAAACTGTATAGATATAACTGTTCACTGCGATAGGAGAGTGTTGGGATGAATTATAATTCACGTATAGTAAATAGTAAATGTATATATAAATTCCATAAAATATGTGAAGTATTATTATTATATTTCACATTATGTGAATTTTTTACTTTTACTGTAAACTTCCCTAGTAATAGAACGATAGCCTTTTGTTCTTATAGCTTGGTGAGTGGAGCGCTTCTCGCCGTCTCGCTCGCGCAGCCAATGGCGGCACGTAAATTACGCCTAACGTTAAAACCTTCATAAGTTATTATGGGAACCTGGGTATTTTCTTATAGGCTCGAGAAAAATATAACACATGACAGTAACACGTTACTTTATTTGTATATGCAGAGGTGTGATTTTGCAGTTTTTAGAATCGATATCGAACAAGAATTTTAGCATAAGTGTAGTCAAGTTAATAAGTCTCGTTGAAATCGAATAAATCATCAAAAGAAGTAGTCGCAAAATTTTCATAACAATCTTTTTAAAAATCTAAATATTATCTGAGTACAAAAAAAAAACTGTATAAAAATACCAGAAGCTCCATGAAGCGATTGTTTCATTTAAAAGGTATTTATGAGAAACAGTTCGTATAGAAATCAGACCATATCTTACACGTGTAATAAGGCTAATAATTTTGAAAGAGAACGCCGATAACACATTTCTTCTTTATTCCTTTGCTCAAATTATAGAGAATATTTTGGGCTGCAAGATGAATTGACGTTGCCCATTTTTTTTTTCTACATAAAACAGCGAATCTTGGCCACGTGCTGACTAACCAATAGTCAAAGTTAAGTCTAATTAAGCCATCTCCTACGTGCCTCGAAGAGCTACTTAAGTCGTCGATTTTGATTGCTGAATGGTTGATAAGGAGCGTTAGCAGTTATCCGACGTGGATTCGTTTAATATGCCTCGGTGATTGCTTTTTTAGTTAATTTAATATGATGGTACACGTACAGAATGCAATAGAGCTTTCGATATAAAACAGATAAAAAAAAAATGTGCGTCTCGGGACGCCCGACAGATGTGATAACTTAAACTAATCAAGTTGAACTATTTAATATTAAAATTGTTTAACTTGAGAAAAAATGAGGTTATTACTTAAATTTTATGTATATTAATGTGATAATGTAAGGAAAGGTTAATTATTATTAAAAACTTTTATTGATTATAAAATATATTTTATTCTTAGTTACAACTCTTGAATATGTACATTAGCATTTCATGTATGGACATTATTAGTACCATTATTTAATCCTATAAAAGTAATAATTAGCTTATGGTAGCTGCAATAAGCAACGAAATTTTTACACGTAAATACGTAAAAGAGACAGAGAAAGGTGCATGCTGGTTAGATTTTTATAATAATCATAAACACTATATGTATATACATACATTCATACATACATATATATATACGCGTCCATAGAGCCGTTGCGTTTTTTGTTTTGAAAGTAAATTTAAAGATTTAATGCTATTTTGAATATACATATATTGTTAACAATATAATCGTATTATATTATATTATTAAACTTACCTTTCGTTAGGAGATTCTATAGTGTTCCGAGGATCATCTTCAGCCTGTTTCATGATATTATTTTTAATAACTTTCAAAAACGGTGATAGTTTTAGGTTATATGCTCACTATCAACAGTATATGTCAACCGCACACTAAACACTGACTAGGGAGAGGGGGAAGCGTCTGTCCGAAATACGGCTAGCACTGTGGGTTAGAGTGAGAGAGGAGCCTGCCTACTGCTGCCGTATGCGTGAGAGAAAGGGAAGCCAGACTGGCGCCGTAACGCGTGACGTTACGAAGCAGTTAACCCTCCCATAAAAAGTTATCATTTCAAAAATCGTTTTGCTTTTCTTCCCAACTCTCTGATCCTTCATGATATTCTCCCCTCATGGAAATAAAACGATTTAACAAGTTTCAATTAAATCTAAAAAAAAATGTTAAAGTAACAATTTGAACCAATTTTTCAGCTATCTGCTATTTATTGTCATAAAAACAGTAGTCTGCTAAAAATAAAGATATTGGATTATCTGTTAATCTGTAGCTATCAAAATGAGAAATCCCTAAACTGATATATCCTAAAAAAAACACGCATCGGTCCGACATGGAGGGCTAACATCCAAACCTACTCAATCTGAAATAAAAAAGACTGCCTGTTAAACTAAACAACAAGGTTAGAGAAATCTGACGCACTACCTACTTATCCACTCGCGTTTAACAATAATGTTGTTATTGATGAACACCGCAATCGCTCGATATTGATGATTAACAGATATTGTGTTGTGCATTATCACACAGTTATCTGTTAACTGATAACTCTAAAGAATTGCGTTTTATTAGCTTTGGCTTGTGACTGCTGGAACTGAAGATGTTGAGGCAAATATTCTTTCTAGTAATTTTCTTTTCGGTTATACCTTTTTGTCACGTTCGACGTCTATGGGCCGTTTTAGCCGATAGAACAACACAAAGTTTAAAATTAAAAACGATGCAGGACACTTTTGGTATACCAATTTTATTGTTGTTGTATACAACAATAAAATTTGACAACATTTAGAGTTTGCAGTACTTAATTTGAGATTCTAACAAGATTTAATATGTTTTTATAAGGTTCGACATTCCCCGCGTATTTAATGTTAAACGCTTAACACTCCGTCAAAAATTAACCAGCTGTTAACTCGCCGATAGCACATTTACAAATATTAATTTGACGACGCAATAGAAAGACTAATAGTGCATCACTGTGCATGCACTATGGTCTTGAGACAAAAAGAACTTTCGGCTGAGATAGAATCAAATTAAAACGATTTTGGAGTCTTAGTGAATTTATTTCGTAAAATAGATTTTCGAAAACATAATATTTACATTTCATCTGCTCGTTTTATATGCGAGTTATAAGTCGATTTATAATGATTGTTCAATTCGTGTGTAATTTTTTTTAGATATTTGCTTTAATTAAGCAGTGGTTTTGTTGGCTATTTTGAGCAACTACTAATATCAATATTTTTACCGTCTGAGTAGTAGTTGTTTTTCAATGATTTTTCAATTTAGCGATGACGTCACAAAGTAAGTTGAATGTTCAATGCCTTTGTTAATAATAAAAAATGTTCCTAAGCCCAATATGAAAATTAGTCAGATTTTGCAAAATCGCTGGATAAGTACATTGCATTAAAAATACAATCTATTACTTTTATATGGACCTTGTGTAGTGTTTTCCATGATGTGATTAAAAGGTATTCAATATCTTTCATATATTTTAATTAAAATGTCAATGTATTAATTTTACAGATCATTACAACAGAATAAAATATAATACTTAAGATAAAACTGTTTTTTTTTAAATACCGAATTGTTAAATAAATAGATTTTATTAACACTTAATATTTAGTATAAATTTCATTTTTGGATATTTAGTATTTGGCCAATAGTAGAACCTAATTGTCTAATGATTTCCTTTGACTGATTGACCCATATACAATTACATATTAAGAAAATCTATATATAGCAGATTCAAGACAGAACTGAATCTAGATGTATTTATTCCAAAAGTAAATAAAATATTTTTATTCCTTTGACGAAGCACCTCATGCTGTGCTTCATCTGCATGCTACCATTGACATAGCTTAAATCATGAAAGAGAAATAAAAATATTTGTTTAAACGTAATTCAAAATTTAAAAAATAACAACATAATTATTTATGCGAATTTTTTTTCGGCACAATTACTTTGGTATCCTCCGCAAACCACGTATAGTACAAATAGTCATTATCAAAATGTAAGGAACACAGAAGGTAACTATATTTTCTGCATCTCCAACATGGCTCCTGACGACTACTTCGCGTAGCATCAGTCCAGCGTTCTCAAATTACTGGATCAGCAGGAAACCTAACAAATATTTATACCTACCTAAAACAAAAAAAATTCAAAAACCGTTTAAAATACGAATTCAAACACTTGCCAGTTTTTCAATTAGAAGTTTAATTTGAACAGAAGCATCCCGATAGGTTTTTGATAGTTATTTATTACGTAGTAAAAAGTTTCGAATAAATGTCGTGATAAAATTATAAACGATTGAAGAACTTTTGAAAAAATGAAAATAGAAAAAAAATAATGCAATATATTTTCATTTTTTATTAATAATGGGGAATATTTTTTTCAGTTTAAGGTAACACTTAACTCGCATTCTATTGTTATTTGAAATTGATGATTTATTAATTTGGTTAGCTTAAAATTTATACTTACAAATGAAATGTGAATCCAGAGTCTTGTTTATTCTTTCAGAAAATATTTTTTCGTAATTTTACAGCACAAGCCGGCATTTTAAAAGAAAAAAAATAAGAACTCTTTCCCTGACAGCTTCGAAAACGTGACTGACAGTCGATTTGTCAAAGCGTGCCAGTTTAGGCTTGGTATGAGTTGCCGCTCATATTGTCCACCGCGCTCCATCTAGTCATGGCGCGTCGCCGCCGACCAACAATAAATCTATGGTTGTAGGTCTGGGATTGGCACTTTGGAACAGACGTACGTAAAATAAACAGCGAGAGCATTTACAATATTATTACAATTATCATTTTTATCCTAAAAGCAATTCAGAAGATTAATGTTGCGTTTCAAAATTCACGAAGACCGCGGCAAACCTTTCTCGAGACGTCATCACAGTCCGACTTTCGTGACTGTGCCGCATTGTTCACTATCACTGCGAAGGGATTCATAATAAAACTGAGTATTGGTTAAGTATATACAGCTTACGATTTTAAATGTTCGGCGCGAGTAGGAGCTTGCGCGTCGAGTAGACTAGTACGAGTGTGCGGTCGTCATTCAGGACGGTCCCTCGTTGTCCCATTGTCCCGGCGTCAATGGCGGCCCAAACAAGGATTCTCTCTGTGACCGGCGGACAAACGAAAAAAAATCAATATTTACCTTTATACTCGAACGCATACTTTCATAGCGGCCCGGCGGCCGGCGGCTTCATAATGAGCGTTTACAGAATAACGCCTGCCCACAAAGGACCTAATGTGGACTGGAATTAAAGGTGCTTTGATAAATGGGTCGAAACCGTTTCGTCGTATACGGCACCCCTGAAGCTCCGGTCTGCCGCGTGATTGGTACGATTAAAATTTTGAGGCTGTTGCTATTATCCGTTGCCTAAGGTGATGATCATGCTTATTTCTGTTTTAAGAATTCGTATTAAAAAAATTACACCGAGGCATTTCTATCGGTTTTAAATTGTCACATTTAAAAAAAAAGTATCCGAAATTAACTGACACTAAATGAAAGCCTTGGTAGTCAACAAGATGATACTTATTTCCACTATTCGAATTAAATATATATTTTTTAAGACAATCACTTATAATAAAGATATTTATTTTAGGTAATTGTTTTTATTATATGCCAGAATTTATTTTTTGTGTACGGTTAATATGTGAAAAAGTTAGATTTAAAAATTTTGACATATTTTCGGATCCAGCTAATCCATAACATAACGTAACGAGATAACATCCAATAGTGTACAACGTTTCAGTGTCGGAAACGAAAATAATTGACCGTCAAAAAAATTAGAACGGAATTCACGTAAGGCCGAAGAAATGTTTTTGGCACGCCCCACCGAGCGCGGCGCGGCGGGGCGACGCCATTGAACACAGAAATACGTAACTCAACGAAATGTGTTTCTGTCATTGAAGCTATCAATTAAAACAAATTAATGTATATCCAACAAACAGATTTGACAAAATGCCAGATTCTTTTTGCTGTCTTTCGTGAATGTATTCGCTTCTAATTAAATGTTAGTAACCGCGTACGTAATACATATTGACGCAATAGAGGTTTTGCAATACTTATTTATATATATAAAAGTCTATATTCTAAAATTATATCACCTGAACTGAAATATATGTAGTTATACTCCCCGATTCCCATTATAAAATATTTATCTGTATATTAGCAATAACTATATTTAAAAGTTTTTTAAATTACGAAATTGTACTAATATTCGTTTATTAAAATCCATCTCTTTATATATGTAGAATACATATAAACAAAAATTCACATCACACTGGATTCATATAAATACCTCTACATTTTCGTAATAAAGAAAATAAACATATGATTAAGTAATTGTAATTCCGTATGGAACTAAAATATATACACTACATCTTGCCAGTACTAAGCATAGTAACTAGAACTGTAATAAAGCTATCTACAACGACTTCGATTCACTATTATTTTGGTAACTAAGATCCGTACAGATAATATTTAATGTGTCCATTTTCATTATTTCTTCTCCTCATTCATCTGGCACTTTCCGGTGCCGTACGAATTCCGCAAGTGGCTACTCGACACAACCTCTCTGGGTGGCCACGTTTCATTCATTCGCCGACTTTGTCCGCAGGATTTGTGTAAACAGAAAGCTGTAAGTGTATAGGCCTTCTTATAACTCGCTACTTCCGTACGGATGTGTCAAAGCGGAATACATGTATAGATATGTTTCTGGGCATGCTTTCATTCAATCACACTGGATAAATGAATTTTTTGGTGTGTCTTCTAATATGTTAGAGGGAATTGTGATAAGAATATGGATTTACTTCTACAAGACTTAAGTTGAAAGTACTCACTGTTAAATTGAATCTCATACAATGTTTTTTTCTATAATGAAATTTTAATTGAAAAATTTCTACTAACATTTGAGACAAGCAATGATTTTAATATTCATACTTTCATACGCCAAGCTTGTTTATTGCGTTTTGCTATCTTCGTGTAAATTTCAGGGCCGTATATTATATGTATGCGACATATTCATTAATTCAATGTTAGAGTGATTTTTAAACACCTATAGAAATTGTATTTAATCCTTCCTCTTTGCAAAATCATATCTTATGAAAAGAAGTTGACCGCCAAGTACGATGCGTAGCTAGTGTCATGAAAATAAAGGTATATACCTAATCGCTAAATTTATACAACAAGCGATAATAGTACGTTACGCTTTATGATTCTATTCTGTCTGCTCGTTTATTGTTAATCTATCGCTAGTTCAGCTAAGTTTTTTTGGATTATGTCAATAGTCATTATTATTAAATTATCTATACTACACATTTAAACTAATAATATGCAATCTTGTTTAGGTATGTTCGTCGATGTTTATCATCATATATTTAACGAGGCAATTACCTTAATATTGTTGTAATGCATTTACAAACTTTCGCCACCTATCTACTTGTATCGATTTCATATTAGAATTTCCTCTTTTGAAGGTATCAATATAAAAACGATCACAACAAATTCAGCTTTGATGGCCCAATATCGGGTAACAAGCCTTACAAATGAAATATTGTATTATTGTATCTATTTAAATAATTGAGTTATTATACTACAAGCTGAGAACACGGTTCACAAACAATGTGTTGGATTAAGGATGAGAAAATGTAACTTCATTTTTTAATGAAATGGGACATGTGAAAGGTATATTTTGCTATGTCTAATAATAAAAGTATGTCATAGTAAACATGACTGATACAAATTTAAAAAAAAAACTAGTTCCATATTAGAAATCTTATTACCTATTTCTTTTTATTTTGTAGTTTATTTAAAGGAACTAAATGTTCTGTTTTGCCTGATTGGTAGTAACGTACAGCACAAGAAATTGTTTACAGCATATTTATTTTAATAATTCACATTCTTATAAATAGTACGTCCTCCTATAATTAACAATGATCGGCTACAAAATTTTCATAATAGTTAACTGTATTGAAGCTAATGTTAAAAGAGTTTTACATTCACTTATTGCGTAGTTTGATTACTTGCATCATAATTTATCTTTTAATCTTCATTGACGAATGGAAGTATGTTTGTCTCATCCGAATCTTAGTCTGTTAGATCCTATCGCGTCCGAAGCGAACTTCTACGCGCTATACCACAGTCTCCAACATTTCAGTTGTTCCACGAAAAAAACAAACATGGCTGTTTATTACTCAACCAACAATCCCGTGCAATAATCGATGAAGAACGTGACTTCACAAGTCGACACATCTGCGAGCCAGCCCTCGGGTTACCTAGCAGGCCGGTGCCAGTACACGTGGTGCTTTGTTTCAAACGGCCGACCATTGAGGCACGAACAAAAGTGCCGAAATAAGCATTCAAACAGATAACTGTCCACTCGTGGGAACCCAGCGCCTGGGCCATTCGCATCCGGATTTCAAAGGTACCTGACTTTTTTTTTTGCAACGAAAGCAGTAAAACACTTGCAGTTGAAGATGCTAAGTCTTTCTGTGTCTAGAGTGCCCCCTTTTGACGTGAATGCGTTCCGTTTAGAATTAGTCATCTCGAGACGTTGTTGAGACGGCAATAAAATTTAAACATGAAACAATGGACTATAAGTGTTGGCAATTATTCATGTTAAGAGACTGGAAATTCTCAAATGTTTCAATGTTTTTTTGAAATGTGAAAACAGAGATGAGTTTGAAATATTATCGTATAGAAATATTGGAGATGTTGTAATTTTCCAAAAAGAGAGTCGGCCTTTAAAGACTGCATGATTACAATCGGTACCTTTATAATTTTTAAAGAAACTCGTCACGAAAATTAACGCATCCGCCTCATCCTATAAATTTCACGACATCCCTAAGACTACTTTAAAAAATTTCGATTCAACAATACCTTTTAAATTTGAAATTTGGACAGAAACAGAAATTTTTGATTGGAGAACCCAGTATATTTTTTGCCTTGTACACCTTTCTCATCGATTTGATCATTGATTACATTGTGCTAAGCAAAAGAAAAGTTTCATCATTACTAATGAAAACGTATAATGAATACCATGATGCCATAAAACATTAATTATGTTCAAAAAGCTTACCGCATCGTACCTACTAAAGGACATTGCTTATATTTCTTAACAAACAATTTATGATTAACACATTTGATTGATGAGATCAACGAGATATAGCATATTTCATGCAAAAAAAAAAAACAGCTAAATGGCACGCGGGGACGCGTCGCCGCTACCTGCGGAAACGTCCAGCGCGATAGTGGGACGAGTTGTAAATTTTTATGAATGGACTTCCAGGGTTATGAACGAACGCGCCGGGCCCTACCTGTTCGCTGGGAATCAATTCGACTCGACTGCGCCGTTGCACAAAACCGCATCCGCATATAGACGCGGCACCGTGAAATCGTCACGCATCACTCGCTGCTATCGGACGGGATCCGACGAATTTTGCAGGCGAACGCCTCGCGAGAATACACTACAGTGTTCCGATGTAACTATGTTTGTAGAAGGTACTGAACAGGTTTTTTGTAAATGCTGCCCTCACAATTTAGTACGGTAATTTAACCTCCGTTGTGATCGTTTTATGGTTGTCCATAGCCGAAAGCATCGATAGAAGCGAAGTTCGCAAAAATAAAAGAAATCGCCATAATAAGACGATTCGCAAAGCGGATTTTGTGGGAAAAAATGGGTTGGTTCCATTATCATTAACGTTAAAGTTTTTGGAAACCATCCGACCTAGCCGACGGCTTAGAAAAATTGTAGGTCCAAAGGTGAAGTAAATAAGTCAATTTTACCTAAACAATGAAATTATTTTTCTTTCTTCTTCTTCTTTCATTCTGTAAAAAATATTTTACGCTCAAGTTGACGGCGATGGATGATAGAAAGACAAATAGGTGGGGGACAAAAGTCAAACACGGCTTTAACTAAGCATTGATAAATAAAGTTATAGGCGAATATATTTTAAATGTAGAGGATAGAGTTTCATATAACTAATATTATAAATGTGAAAGTTTAATTTATAAAGGGAAACAAGAGCGGGACCAGGATCGGAACCGAGAGCGGGAAGGAGATTGAGATCTTGGTTGATAGCGGTATCGATTGATGTAGAACATGATATAATTCATTGAATCCTTGTGAGCTACTCCCACATTCATTTAAATAAAAAATTTGGACTTCCATTATTTTATCACATAACCTTAGATCACCTAATTTATATAACAGCGCCAGACTTCAACTTGAATTTCTTAGAAATAATATCATATTTTATATATAACTATATATAGTTTTGTCTGGACCGATCAATCGATGTTATCATCAATTACCTACAGATTTATCAATTAGATTTCAATGGATACAATTTCCTATGAAGGTTTCCTTTTCATTCAGGTAAATAAAGCGCAAGACAAACTTTTAAGCATGTCAGAATAGATTTAAGAAATACTGCTTTTTCCACGGACAATCATATGTTTTCTTATCTAAATCAGGTCACGGCGACAACCAATACCACATAAATCAACGACTGAAAATATTGTCTATGCCGAAACAATCTAAATTGTTTGTAAATAATCCGATTAATTTTTTTAAATTTTGAATCACAGTTAAATGATAAAGGGGAAAGCCCTAATACAAATTATTATTTGTTTGTATCAATACACATACCCATAAACAAAGACCCTATAATCTGTCTTTGATAAAAGGATTAGAAAATCCGATGTGCGAAAATCGATAACATGATTCAGCAATGTAATTAACATGGCAAAGGCGATAATGCTATTTGATCTATATAAATCTTATAAACAATAAGCCATTATCAATATTATTTATTATCTATCATAACATACAGCTATTCATCAGTAAACAATGATAAAATTGCAATAGTATATCGAAAGTGTACACAACTTGCGATGAAGGCTGCACATGTAGTACCTACCTATAAAAACGCATGTACATCTAGGTACTTAAGAAATCTAGGTACAACCACTACAAGTGATAACGTGGCGTTATTTCTAGAATTGCATCAATGTAGCACACTTGACAGCGTTTATACCACTACGATAATTATGTGATACACATAATTCATACAATTTATCCATACGAATCCGTGAAGTGCTTTTATACAAGAATCATGAAAGTGTTTTCCGTCATACCGCCATACTTTTCTTCAATTTCAAATTTGTCACATCCTTTTGTTATTTTTACGATTTAGTATTAAGACCCTGTCCGCACTGCGATTTTACACCGCACGATTTTTTTTTTCGCAATTCTTTAACATATTGAACCTTATGGGATTAGCCGCACCAGTGATTAAATGTTCACGCAAAAAAATCTGTGTTTTGATACAAATTGAACTGCGATGCGGTACGGAATTTATTTCCACGTGAATTTTATTTCGCAGTGCGGACAGGGCTTTAATTTAAAGCCCTGTCCGTCTGCCAGACGCCTTTAAAGCTTTTAAACGTCACGGATCTCAAGAAAAGCAGGAGCTCTTTTCTTTTTTGTGTACATACAATGACAACGAGAGAAAAAATAATCGTCCTAATGGCAAATTTGAACGAAAAAAAATCTAATTGTAATATTAATTGTGAGATTTTATAATTACTGTATGGACAGTCTGTCAAATCTTAGGTCCGTCTGCACTGCGAAATAAAAATCCGCACCGTATCGCGATTCCATTTGTATCAAATTACAGATTTTTCCCCGCGAATTTTTAGTCGTTAGTGCAGCTACTCCCATAAGATTCAATTCAGAATTGCGAGAAAAAAAACGTGCAGTGAAACATTGCAGTGCGGACAGGGCCTTACGGTTAACGTTTAAGAATTACCTTTTTGCTCGTGACGTACCGCTGCAAATGTTTGTATGTATCATTATAATTATATTTCGTTATATATGTTTGTTAGTATATTAAGTATTAGGTTAGCTTAAATATTATTTTTTTGACATTGAATGAGATTTGGTCATCACTTTGCTCTGATTTTAAAATACCTCTAAAAGAATTGATAACTTTCTTGGTTCGAATTCAAAATATCTTTATTTCATAGGTTATGTGTAAATACTTGAAATAGGTCATAATGTGTTGAAAATTATCAACTTACCACTCGCTCCTAAGAAGAAATGCATGTGTATGAACACGAGCGCGTATGTGTTTGTATGCATGAGCGTGTGTAAAGTCACCGATCAAACTATACTTCACAAATTGATAGGCTCAGAAAATTATACTTACATTTTCTAAGATTGCATTGCAACACAATTCAAAAAATTTTCCTCACGCTTTTACTTACACAATCAATCATGTAATCAACCGTCACATGAGAGCCTGTTCCATTATAAAAATAATTAAATATTACAAACGTTATAATCCTATCGGTTGTCAGGTTTTTTTCTTATATAAGCAGCTATTGATTATTTGCGATTCTAACACATAATCGCTCGCAATATAAGTGTCGGACAGGAAACAACCCACGTCAAAGGATCTCGCCTTAAAAGGGTTCGGAATGGGAATGGAATCGAATACGTGCCACCATCCTTTTCTTTGCTCCGCGCAAGACAGTCCGTCGTCTTCTGCTTTGAAAGCTCTATTCTTTTGTTGGCTTCGTTCCGCGGAGGTCGTGATAAAATACTTATAATAATCGTTTTAATTTATTTAATCGATTTTATTCTTTATTTATAATCCTGCAAGCGTGTAATTAGCTTTTATTGAATACAAAATAGCATATACTATATACAGATTTGTTGTAGGTACCTACTCCGCGAACAGCGCTTGAGCATGGAGGATAGGTAATAAATCTTTGGAGTCAGCATTCTAATCGTCTTATTCAGAGTCGCTAGTCTAACTTTAAAACGTGCTTAAACAACTGTTTAACGCGAGTTTACAAAAAAGTCTATTCAGCAATCTTGTTTAAATTATAAACACTGTTTACACTTTGTTTAGCCGTCATACAATTTAAACATTGGCAAAGGATGTTTAACAGTGGTCTAAGGATTGTTTTACTGAATATTTGACGTAGGTTGTCAAAAGTGACATTTGATTATCGTGTTATTGTCATCAAGTTAGAGATTGATTTTTATAAATTGCGAATTATTAATTCGAAGCGCATTCGTAATGGAAAAATTATCTGAAATTAAAGAATTTCACAAATGTTTCACTAAATATAAATTTTATATATATGTAATTATATAAATACATACTTTTCATTATGTGGATGCCAGATATTAATATTTTCGAATTTTTTAAAACATTTTTTGATCAAAATGTTGCCATTATAACGCTTAAACACGGTTTTAGTTAGACTACAGTCTAAGTGACATTCTGAATTGCTTAATGCTTAAACACCCTCTTTAAGAATAAACAGTGTTTAGTTAAACTACCGTTGAACGATGTTTTAAAAGAGGGCTCTGAATAAGGCAGTAAATGTTTAATCCTTTCACTTCAACTCCACACCCCATTAAAGAAGCTCGAAAACGTTTCAAAGTTAATACCTTTTCGTACGTCAGAGAGCAATTTGTTAAGATTTGCGCATGCGTCCAGACCGATATCAATTCTGACACAATCCGAATAATATAAAACGGACCTATAAATATTGTCGTCGGAGCGCGCGAACAATAGACTTCCTACCCTGGACAGTTTTCACCTCTCGTCCGGCGCGCCTTTGTCGCGGCCCGGACCCCCCGCTGTAATCAAATTTCGCCCGCTTTAGCAGCTTTTTAAACTGGCGCAAAGTTAAGGGAAAAGTTAAGTTGTTTTTTTTTCCCCCCTATTACAGAAGTTCGAAATATCGATTGAGGAAAAAATGTCCACGGTAATGGAATTCTAGAGCGGTGTTCTGAACGCGGTGCGATAAATGCGAAGACTTCTAAAGTACTTAATGTTCTAAATTATAATTACATTTTTTTTTTCTAATCAAAACTAAACCGACAGACCTCCCGATATTTTTTGGATTCAATTTCCATTTATTAAACAGGTATATCCTTATAAAGTAATCACTTTGTACGTTTCAAACAGTACACGCCAACGTTAAAGTACTTAAATATTTCTATTTAGTTGCAGAAAGTTTTAAACTAAACTTTTAAAAAAATATCTCGGAAACCCGTTTTTTGTAGTGTTTTTTTTTTTGGTAAATAAATTACTGCCTGGAATGGACGTTCACATTATTTCGTATTTTGAGCAGGTATGAAAACGGCAAACTGTTTAATTACATTGAACATCAGATGTCATCCAAGAAGTAAAAGTGAGCAAATCAAGGAATTTACGACTTCATTAATTGTATTAATATAAATTAAGTAATTAAGTATTCTAGTTACCTACTATTGACATCGACATTAAATTAGGCACTCGTATGAAATATTTAAAGTGGCAACATATCAATAGTTGTATGTATAGATCAAGTGTTAACATTTTCTGCGCCAAACATCAATGAGCATATTGATGTTTGGCGCAGAAAAAATTAAGACAATCTAAACAAAGCAACGACTAGTGGCTTCCAAGTAAGTTTACCAATTCGTATAAAAGGGGTTAATTTTAACAATAATTATAAAGGGTTAAGTTCTTCAAGTACGCAGTCGAATTTTCCTCCGGCCATAGGCGACGCGATCAATCATTTCGTTACCGAGCTATATTTAGAGTTTTGACGGTCGTTTTATCATCTAAAGCAGTTTTTAATTCACGAGGTACGTATATAGAGTGTGATGTACATCGGATCGAGCTGTATATTGTGTGTATTTATCTAAATTTGTCGTCCATATTAATATATGGTAGAATCATTGTTAACTTATGCTTTTTTTGTTGACTTTTAGTCATTTCCAGACATATTAAAACCGATAGGAAAAAATTACAAGAAATATATTTTTTTTTTAAATATATAACTATTTAGTTCTTGTTTTTTGTTTAGGATTAATTTCAATATAATTATTATCGTCTATCCAAGTTATAATCTAACTTATTTATTTCAAATATACTTGCCTACTGTGTCTACCATTAGCTCTGTCGTCAATCAATTAGAGTACAGATGACAGCGGCACAAAGTAAATAAAACAAAATGTTGTATATAACAATGAAAATCAATATAAGTATTGAATATTATATTTTTATCAAATTAGGTGTTTCCAATTACACTATTTAGTAGCGCTGCAACGCATTTGAATAGAGATCTTTCAACTGACAAAAACCTTTTGGCGGATGCACATCCTCTAGTTGCTAGTATGGATTGGATATTAAATCTCTTTTGATCAGACATTTCATAAACCTCATGCGCTATCGCGTCCTTATTTCTTGGCGTCCTCACTCCGCGTCCGGCGGCCGCGTCATCAACGCCGCCGGGTGTCGAACCGCCGGCCATCGCGTTCTCCCGATAAGCGCAATTAATCATGTCCCGACTGTCCATTAGCAGCTAACCGGTGCTGACTCACGCTCGGCCCTCCCGCGCTCTCTTTAAAACACTATTAACGATTAGAATTAAGGGCGTACTACATCCAGCGCGGTGCAGGACTCCGACGGAACCCGCATTCACGTGATGGGATATCGATTAGACGAGCTGAGAGGTGAGGAGGCCGATATTAGCCCCTAGTAACGATGCCCCGCCAATATAATACTAAACTAAAATAGGTAAGGGCTCCGTTTTCTCAATCTGAACATGACTATTACATTAAAATATGTACGAAGGAGGTGATCGATACGAGGGTAATTCAAACATTATAGACTGTTACGGTTAATGAATAATTCATGGAGACACATTTCAATAAAATTTAGTTCTCGCGTTAACAGCCATCAGGCATTACCAACATGTTAATCAGAATGTGTTGTCAGATACTTTGTTCATTCCGAAAATCTCTACAATGAATATAAAGTTATTTATTTCTGGCACTAATCATATCTTATAGCCGAAGTAAACAATATACAAATTATAAATAGCACGTACTTCACCGCCGCTCAATCGTATTTTACACGCTGAATTTGACGCTCATAAGTTTGAAAACCCGTGTGTGGTCGCCAGTGATGGTCATTATAAATCAGACGTATTTTCTGAGTGCTGGTGGCCAGAAAGTAGACTTTGGACGTAGGTGGCGATAATTAATTGGCAGCTGTCAAAGCTGCACCACAACAAACAGCGGGACGTGCCCACCGCGGATACTACATTGACGTCTCTATTACGCACTTCCGTTCAATATAGTTTGAATAGCTGTATGCAGTGAGTTACCAAGAAAGTAAAATATCGAATATAACAATAGAGCTAGCAAGATATAGAGAAAGTATGAATTATGAAATAAAATATTTTCATCTAATTTTAAATATCCCAAAAATCTGTTTACGTTTATGACAATTATAACTCACACTCATTAGTTACTGATTACGATGTGTATTAATAAACTGAACTTTTTGAAAATAAATATATGAGGGACACGATTTACAGTTATGTATGCCCGGCTGAATTATAGCTATGGATTTGTTTTGTATAAACTAAACTAGTGGACTACCGGTTCTTTTATAGAACTGACACAGTTGTTTTACATGACACGCATATTAAAAGCATAATTAATGCTATTTTTCAATTCCAAAAACATGTTTATAACTTTAGTCACTTAACTACCAGGTTTGTGACCTGTCGCGCCGTATCTTATATAACCCAGGCTATCAAGGAAAGTAGGGTTTAAAAGTCTAATGTTTTGATCTGGCTTAAGAAATTCCTCGGAAGTTATCCTGAAAATTTAAGGCACTGTACCCTATTTAGGGTCAACCATCCGCCACGCTGTATGGCTCTCGCGGATGGTTTGAGTAGCTGCCCTCGGAGAATACCAGCTACTTTACAACAATAGTAGTGGAGAGTCACGTCTTATATCGGTCGTGAGCCACAAGAAGAATATTAAAATAGAGAAAAAAAATCAGTTATGCCTTTTTCTAAGTTCACACAAAATTCGTAAAACCTGTGAAAATATTAAAGTCGTATCGCCTGTGAATGTTGGGAATAAAGACGTTCTAAACTTCGTCAGACGCTTTTTGACGAATCATATAATTATAAATTAATTTTCGAATTAATATGTACATACACTATATTTAAAATCATGAATGGCTCAATGCGGTAAATATCGAAAATTTCTCTTCTGATTCATCTCCTCTATCTCCTGAGAATGATATGAATTTCGTTTTTATTCATGAAAATATGTAACTATTTACTAAAGTGGGTAACAATTTACATTTAAAAGAATATCATAACAATAATAATGTAATTTTTTAATCAATCGTTTGTCTCCATTGCGCATAAGATCGTCCCACGTGGCAACATGACGTCCAGTGATTTCGTATAGCAATCACGATAAAGCCACGTGCACAATCCGTTTGAATTTCAATAGCTTTTGTTAGTTGCACCAACACTCCTGCTAGCTAATTGAGATGTACACTTATTTAACGGAGTAACTGTTCAGCTCTGCACGATATTGCATCCATTTACTTGGAAATGCCTTATTCACGAGCAGCTGTGAGTTCCTGCTGGACAGTTTGATTGTATGCTTTACTTCAGTATGAAGTTCTACGTATACTTCTAATACTCAGTTAAAAGTTAAATGATTGCTGGAATTTCAGTTTATCAAATTATTATAATATTGATATTGCTAGTTAATTTATTTTGTCTTTTATTTTTTCTCGAGGAAAAGGAACACTGATTTGATATGGAGACTCTTTATTCCCTTTTTGAAATATGGAAATAAAAGATTAGAAACTAGAAATATGAACCATATTCTTTCATTACATACAGCAGGATCAATCATTTAAAACATATCAGACAAGTGCGAATTAAACTTGCAAGGCACGTTGAAGGTTCCGTCCAAACTTCATTATGTATGTATGATGATACAGCCATCAAGAGTCTCGATCATTTTTTCTTATTTTCGACGCCGACACTGGCGAGATATTTATTCGGGAATTCCGAAACTTTTCATGGTTATGGTTTTATTTTCGAAAAAAATCTAAATATCCGAATGTTTGAAAATCTTAAAATTTCGTCGCATTCTTTGATTGCATTGCACTCGATTTTTTTACCGACCTAAGGGGCTGTAGAGCTGAATATTTAACCTTCATTTCAATTTAATACCACGCGTTCATGAGAAAAAGAATATTAACAAACAAACAACCAACTAAACGATCCTATAAAGGTTACTTTTACAGTTTTGTACATTAAAAATCATGATCTCTCGAAAAATATGTAAATTAATATAAATTTCACAACTGTTTAACCTTAGCGCCTATATTACTTGTGCAACCTTTGTTATTATTATCTGTTGTAAGGCACTACACTACTATAATAGTACATATAATAATTATATATTAGGCCATAATTTTCATGCTGACTCATTTAATCATCGCAAATTTGGAACTTTACATTCTTTTGATGCGTAAATGTTTCCAATAAATGTTTGTATTCATACTTAATAATAATGCTAGAATAACAATGGATATTTGATCCGCACATGAAATAAGCAAAAAAAAAATACAGGTGCACAATTGAACTCGAAATTGCTATACCTGTGTGACGCATGCGCGTATTGATCACCTATGCTAGGCTACCACTGCTTTCATTTAGTCCAATTTCTTTACAATGTTATATATGTTGAATAGTATAAAAGATCATTGTCGCATAACGACATTTGTCTTCAATTTTACAATAAAAATTATTGTATTTTAACCGTTCTCGTGACTTTTACCGTTAGACTTTTTAAAAATGTATTATTTGAGGTATATCTCACATGCAAAATAATTAAAAGTAATATTTGGTTGGAAAAAAACAGCAAAATTTCAGTAATTTATTTGTTGTTGTCTAAATTAAACCTGTCCAGCCAATATTTTGGTTTTTGATAAACGTCATTAAAGTACATTTGACTCAAATAGCAAAGCGCTTCTTTTAATAGATATGTAACTAAAATCAACTAAAAAGATTGAACAAAGTAATTATTTAGAAGTTGCCGCAGTTTCTTGACAAAAAGTAAGATACAGACTAAATAGAGGTACAAAAGTGAAATTTTAGTTAGGGAATAATTGTTTATTATATTTTATATAATAACGTATTCAGTATGAACACCGGGTCATATTAAATCAACTATCGCAAAATAAAAATAGAAGTATAGCTTGTATAAATAAAAACTACTACAATTTTGAGAAACAAAATTATTTTAAATTGCTCGTATTTCATAAAAAATACTGTTTGAGAAACTATGACCATTTAAAAGAAATGAATTTAAAACGATAATTGAAAAGAAGATATATAATTAGAGAAAGTGTATAAAAATGGGACGTATATTACTGTTTTTTTTTTATTATTCACAGTCAGCAGTCGAATGCGGATCCATCGATATCGTACTTACTTAAGTTCAGAAAACTCATTTTCCTCCATCCAAACGCCCCGAGCAGGAAACGGCTGGCCCGCAGCGGCGCGCCGCTTATCGATTTTCTGATTTGGCTCCCCCAACAGATAACGTCACCAGGTAGTGCCCCGCTCTATACAAACACGCGTTTATTATGACATCAAAGAAGATACGGACCTATTATTAGGTATATCTAGTTCACACAGAGGCGCGGTCTTGTAGGCGGGCTGAATATAGGACGCGCGATACGCACCGGCAAGAATTCATGCCCGATGGTCCAATGTTTCGTTCCGACTTCGGTCGATAGATAATGCCCGTTAATTCATCAAGTTATGAGCGTTGTTTCGAACCGCAACGTACCGAGTACAACTTTGACTCAATGTCAAGCGGTCCAAGTGGACTTAATACACCAGCAATTCAAAGATCATAATTTTCATAGTTGTACTAGAAACATGACTTGGCAGAAAACAATTAATAGAAGACACTTTAAGAGAGAAAGAAGTTCTACGAAATAACACAACATCTCAACAGTTGTAAGAAATGTCGATATGGTTATGTTATAGTTTTAACTCTATATTGGTGCAGTAAAAAATATGAATTTCAGCTTGATACCTCCACGTGTTCCTGAGAAAAAGGGTCTTGACAGACAGACGAACGGACGGAAACAAAGTCACCCTATAAGGGTTCCGTTTTTTTAGAGTTTACTCCTTAAGAATCGATTTTCATATAAGGCGCCCGGTATGAGAAAAAATTGAGGAGTAAAATCTACTGATGAATCCGCGTTACGTTTTTGGTGCGCCAATAAGTTGCGCACCTTCCACTTTCAATCGCGTGTATGTGTATACTTGTATACTTGTCTGTATACTTGTGTGTAGCCAACGCAGCGAGGCAGCTGACGCATATATTGTATGTATACCTATATATATTATAAAAGTATACTGTTAAACGTTTACAAACGATATATATATATAGTGTATCAGTTATACAATTCTAATGCGGATCGTCACCACTGGTTTGTTTGTGTTTTAAAGTGTTCTTTTACAATGTAAATACTTATTATTAACATTTGATTTATTACTATAATTATTAATAATTACTATTATCGTGAATTTTATATGCATTATTATTATATTTGGTGAAGTGCAATTGATATAAACTATAGAAGAAAGTGGTGTAGATAATAATGCTGGAATATCAAATGAACACGTGGTTGCTCGGTAGGTTATAATTTTTCAAGGTTATTATAATAATTTATTTAATGAATTATTATTATAACGTCAATAATTTTATTAATAATAAGACAATATTATCAAAATAATTTTAAATACTTCTTGATAATATTTTTATAATTTTAATTACAATAAATCTTCGTCTTTTTACTTAAAATTAAAAATGCAAAATAATTGTAGATAGGTTAAAAATTTCTTCTCTAATGCTTTTTTAAATTATTGGTAGAAACAAAATTTATTCAAAATACTTTTCATAATATTTTAATAATTGTAGTTATAATAAATCTTCGTTTTTTTTACTAAAAATGAGAAATTAAATAATTGTAGATAGGCTAAAAAAATTTTATCTTTAATCATTTTTCTTAAACTTTTAGTCAAAACGAAATTTTTCAGTTAAATAAACTCTTTTTGCGTATGTTTAGACAATCGTACTTAAGGAGTAAACTCCAGTCGTGCGTCGGAGCTGACACACATTTTTTCCTTTTGAGATACGGAACCTTAAAAACGTTATTTTTTTGTCTAAGGTATTAGAAACACATATGAATACATCTGAAAAATTGGAAGGACAGTTTTTGTGCTTAAAGTTTAAAGACAATGAACATAGAGAAAAGATGTAATCATTTTTAGGTCCTTAATTCTCGGATTAGGTACGAGCACATAAACTTATCAATATTGCAAATACTAAATTCGACTCTACTTATTTTTCTTTTCATAACGCACATAATTAACAAAACTGTAAATTATTCATTATTTTTATAGTCTCATATAGAGAGGAAGAAGAATCAGAGAGGAATTAAATAAATATTGTACATAATATAATAAATATCGCCGACCGTTTACGAAATCCAAAAAAAAAAAATTGTATTTTTAGCTTTTGTGTACATTTACCGAACAGAATTTTTAAAAGTGAAACAGATCATTTTTTTAATAATTGTCAAATCTACCAAAAGGAATTCACTGTACGGTCAATAAATAACTCAAGAAAAAACTTAGTAAAATCGGACAGCGCAGATAAAAAGCCAATAAAATAGAGTGAAGCATTAATAAAGAAATACGACGGAGCGCGGCTGCAGCGCTTCCTTTGATTGCGCTCCGATTTATCGTGCGGAAATGCCGTTAGTCTGTAATATTTCCGGGCCGCACGATTCATTTTCCCTTTTTTTACCGAAAAAAAGGGCGCGAGACGTCTTAATCTAAGTGCTCGTACACATGTTGGGAGGAAATTTACGTCGGGGTTGAACCAGTAGTCAGCCGATACGACATACGACCCGCATCGCTTAGGATTGGTCGGAGATTTGTACATTAACAGTCTAGCAATAACCGACACTGTTACTGATGAGGGAGTTGAGTTAGTGATTACGTTAGTGATTTTAATAAACTTAATTTATATATCTTATATGTTTCTGATCTGAAGACAGTCTTACACACAGTTATTTCATATGAATTTTGTATCATCTTATAGATAATTGCTTGCATTATCAGTCAACAATTAACAAATTATTTTATTTAAAACAAATTATTGCTTTATTACTTTTATTTTTTCGAAACAACTAAAAAAACATTATATGTATGAATACTATCACCTAGAGACGAAATAAAGCTATGAAATATTTTTCGCATGGTGGCGCTTCGATGCAACTTTTATCACTATTGCGTCACTATAATTATGATCTCTCTAAAACAATATTTTTTCTAGATCCGTCTCTAAGTTTATAAATTTAATATAACTAAGAGTAATAAGTAATAGCTATTGAGGAGTCAAAAAAAAAATAGGTACATATTCTGGACAAATTATTAGCACTGGTCGGTCCGTCTGTATTCGGTAGTTTACGTATAAATAGTAGTTGGAATTAAACACACTTAATATTGATAATATCCTTGTCACGTCTATATAAAATAAACCCGCTTTGACATCGTGTTTGTTGATTTATAGGGATACTTTAAAAATTTCTTACCTTGTGTAGATCGTCACTATTATATTATTATTCCATATGAATCTACTACTTTAAAGCGATCCCAAGGATGTCCATCTCAACCGAAGCGAAAGGGTTGTAATAGACATTCAAACAAAACCTAGGGAGATCCTCTGAGTGCTCGATTTTTTCAATTTTGATGCGAAAATTAAAAATTAAACAGTAAAACATTTAAATATTTTTGATGTCTTTATAAAAAGCTAGCAAGCAAAAAACAAGTGTCAGTTACACTAAGAAAACTAACACTCGCTTTGGTGTTAGATATCTGTCAATCCTCTCGAATCAATATTTAATTCATTGGAAGAGAATTCGTAGTGGAAGAAAAAATTCGAGAATCAGCGGTGGATTGCGTGCTGCATGTTACTGCATATCGCAGGCAAGCGTCTATCATCCAATATCAGGTTGCTTGACACCTCAAACTTAAATCAATATCTATGATAATAGGGTATTCTTTTCACAGAGTTATCTAACAAATATTATCTTATTTTTCGGCATTGGAAAATTCGGAACGACAAGCTAGTTCGCAGTGTGGGGTCACGTAGAGCGCACGCGTAGCCGGGCCGCGGCGGGCGGTCCTGCACCGCCCGCTCCGGCCGGCGAGCCTTTGTCTACGACATGCTGTTTGGATTGTCCGATGCCTTCGCTGAAAGGACGAGCCCGGGACTAATGTGCCCCGCTAAACACACTTTCTTCGGTTGTATCGTGAAGGTTCCACTTCTCTGTTTTAGCCTGTTCGTATATTTATTATCCGAATTATCTCTTTTTTTTTTTTTGAAAGCGTTGATGACAAATTGTTTCAAATAAAATGTTGAACTGTTATTGCATTTGGTGCTTTTTGTTCGCCATTAATTTAATTTTTTTTTTTTTAATTTTTGTCAGCGTTGGCCGCGTTGTTTTTTGGCCTCGTTAAGACTGTTCCTTGACGTGTGAATAATTTGGTATCTGGATATTTTTTTTCCATGCGAGCCAGCAGAGAGTAAGTGATTACCGCCGCCCTTGGACAATCGCAAGTGCAGCGGAGTCACTAGTGTGTTGCCAGCGTTTCAGGTAGGAATAAGATATTTGATGGAGGGGGGCACTGGAAATTTTAGGCGGCAATTGATGGAGGGGCGTGGGTTATTGGAACTTTCAGTCACTGGAGGAAATGCAACCGCGAAAACTGCCATTTTACATCTGTATTCTGTTAGAGTGTTGTCGGGCCGCTTGTCGTGCTGGAGCCAATTTGGCCACAGCGTGGTTTTTCTACTCTGAATTTACCATAATTAGTAGATTACTGAGCGATATATTGCAAAATATAGATGAAAAACGCAACACACAAGCAATTAAATAGGCAATAATGCTTATGATAGTATTGATTGCGGAGGCGGGTAAATGAAAAAGTGGTGAGATAAAAAACAAGAAATTGAAAATGGAGCTACATGGATTGAGCTCAGTATAGCTAAATCAATACTACCCAAAATTTGATAATGATTAAAAATAGTTTTAATATTGCTTTAAATGGAAATAAATTCGAAATAAAATATTCATTGTATTTTCCAAATAAATATTACACGCATTAACTGATTTGACTCTTTTATAAAGCGGAGTTCCGGTATGCACAAGTTGTAACAAATATTTAGTAGCTTTGGAAATCGTAACACATATCAATGAAAATACATTTTTTGCGATACGTTAGTAGATAATTCATATATTAGTAGAAGCACGCGGTTGCCCAGCCATTGCAAAAAAACAAAAAACAAACTTTATGAACGGATTCGATTTATTATATTCATTAGTTTTCTTAAACTACCCGCCCACTCAAAGAAATTATTAGCGCAGTGCAAATTATTACCTAGCGGCTATAATTCTTGTAACTCATAGTAATAAATATCTATTAGAAATTACCAAAAAAAAACTGCAACATACTAGTCGACCATCCAAGTTACGAATTCATTTAAGGTTGTGTGTGCATATGTTCAAAAAGATTATATACAAGATTTACTCTTGTATAAAAAGACCATTGTTAAAAAAAGTCAATAAAAAGGGTATTATATAATTTCCGAATATTTAGAAGATAAATATCCATAAGCATTAACCAGCTAGGTATTTTATACCAGTTGTTTCATTCATAATATTTTTATTTCGTAGGATAAAGAACTGCACCTAAAATTCAGTATTTTTTTTTTGTATTTACTGTGGTTATGTATGATAAAATTAGAAAAGAGCTTCCCTCAAATTTGTGGCTTGTTCTTCCAAAGAATAAAGTATCTTCCAATCTACTGCAATTCTACTACAATTGACAAAAGATTATGATTTAGTTCAAGTGTTATTTAAGGACCTATAGGAATGAAAATACATTGAATTTCAATAAATAAAAATATATCTATTTTTCTAAAAAGGAACAAAAAATTCTATCTGTATACAAATATCATCCTCTAATGTCAGCTCACTAAATGCCTAGAATTAGTCGCCGGGTAGGGAAATCAATAGACATAAATGAAAAAAATTAAACTTAATAAGATTACTTTATAGCAGGATTTTATTTCATAGTTTTAGAAACTGTATTGGCATTTTGCATGATGATGTTTTAACACTTCAAAATTAACAGCGGTGTTAACTAGCAAATTTGAATTTCTCTCATAAAATGGTAATTTTATAACAGCTTCTGAACGAGATATTGTAGTGTTATTCTCATGAATCTGTTCTATTCTATTCAGTCGATGATCATAAAAAAAAAAATATATAAGTATCCGTTTTGAATATTTAATTATCAATGCCATTCATTCTTTCACTAGATTCATGTCAAAAATTTGTGGGCATTCTTTTTCTGATTGGAAAATCGTCAGGACAGGCATTTTGAAAACCAAATTTCTCTTAAGAAAATATTATAACCAGTCAATCTTCTCCTGTCTAATATAAGTATTTATCGTGGGATCCTCCTAAACAACGGGTAAGATACGATGTTCTGTTCAGAAAAGTGTTTTGTAAAATCGATTATCCCGGTTATAATCGGTGGCACGTGTCTATGGTGGTTCTAGAAATCTTTTTTTCACCCCCCGCAAGAGTGGATGTCCGATATCTGGATGCGCAGACGCCGGTTAAGAAGTGCAGAGCGTTACATTCCTGAAGCAGCCTTAGCCCGCAACATTTTTGCTATGACGCATCTGCCTGCACTGCCTACTGCCGAGGTGTCATCACAGATGAGAGTCTAAGAACAAATATAGGTAGGAAGTGAACCCAGTTCAATGTTCAAAATCAGGTACCTTTTAATCTCTTTATCAGCTTTCCATGCAAAGAGGCCGTATCAAATTCATCTCATCGTTTGTTTGTGAATATCATTATGTTTGATTATATATCTTTTCTCGGCACATGTTGTCGGGTGGCGCCCATTAATTACATTTTAATTATGTATATTGTATGTCTCACTGAATATAAATTAAATATCTGTACTGTATCCTATGCCTTTCATTTACTTATATTGATAAATTTACTAATGAAAAAATACAACGATGTAACGTAAGATGAAAGCCATGCTGTGGTCAAGTTAACTAAAACATAAAAATGGGCCGGCTCGATCAGTGAAATATGACAGTCTCATAGAATACAGAAGTGAAGAAACGGCGTCCGCTCCGGCGTTTCGTCCAGTAAGTAAGAATTCCCGTGGACAACTTTCCTTTCGATCACTCCACTGTCTGATCCATCCTGCCTCCCTTCCCTCGCCATCAGATATTCTATTCCTACCCAAGAGGCTGGCAACGCACGGGTGACTCCTCTGGGGTTGTCATGTCCATGGGCGGTGGTGCCATCTGTTTTTTTGGTTGCTCACATGCCCATTTGCCCATCGAACTGTTATAAAAAAAGGTGAAATTATTCTCTAAAATTTCATCATTCTATGATGTTAATATAATAATATAAAGTTTTTCGTTTTATTCAATTCTCAGGAAATAAAGCATTGATGGAAAAAATCATATAATGTATAAAACCAAACAAAATTTACATAAAGCAAAACTTAATTGACTTTACTATAATTAATCAAAATATTTTTTAAAAACAACAATGAGGTTCTCAAGAATAAAAAGCGCATTAATCACACGAATGCTATTCAATAAATTGAGTAAATGCATCAACTTTTTTTTTTTGTGAACATCGCGAACCAAAAGCAATATCCAAAGAGTATTTATGGATGATCCGTTATCAGAAAAGAATATCAGAACACGTAACAAACAGCGAGAATATCAATCGATAAAACAAATGATGACGACGCTCGCCCCACGGCCGGGATAACCCCGAAACGGTCGCATCCGCCGGCGTGATATACGCGGGGGCATTTCCTGACGCCGGCCAGTAGCTACTTGATTTAGCGGAAAGTCAGATAAAACCTAATGTGCACAACAAAAAAATATATCACAATAGCGGAGGCGCCGTAAATATGACGGCCTGTCGTAAACCTTTATGCGGCGTGTTGTCGCTGGCACGTGAAAAATGGGAGACGCGCAAAATATGGCGCCCGGCCGCGCTCACCTCGCCTACCCATTGATTTATAGTGATTACGGTAAACGTTAAATGATACTAGATAAACCTATTATTGTGATGAAATTTATTATCTTCGCTTATGTAAAATGCGTTACTTTCCATGCTACTTATTTTCGAGGAGTGATCATTATAATTTGTAGTGCATCTGGATTTAACACCCAGGAAATAAACCTTCTGCGTAGTTTTGTTTACTGAAATATTATTTTATTGTAGCCGAAACA
This sequence comes from Eumeta japonica, assembly GCA_005406025.1. Classification (NCBI taxonomy): domain Eukaryota; kingdom Metazoa; phylum Arthropoda; class Insecta; order Lepidoptera; family Psychidae; genus Eumeta; species Eumeta japonica. The sequence goes on from BGZK01000151.1 coordinate 54,925, forward strand.
TCGAATTTTATGGGAATTACGAAGACATTCATAACTCGTTTCCGGATATTTAATTATGCAAATAGTTAGTGTGTAAGAAATACCAAGTCGCTTGTTTAAAGATGTATCAATTATGATAGCAGTTAAGTTATTTTTGCAAGAATGATTTGAAGATATAGAGTAATTACCCCATGAGGCGGTCCAAATTAAATTTAACAGCAACCATACCTGAAACTTCAGTCGAAAATTCAAAGACGAAGAACAAGTTACCAAATAAATATTTTTCTATTGTCATATACCTTGAAAATTAAAACATTTTTATTGCGTATTAAGCTACTGCTTACTAGTGAAACAAAAAGTCAAGTAATACTTGACCACACAAAGTGCCAAGAAGAATACTGACAAATCCGTGTCGATAGCGCTTTTTCAACTTACCTCCATGCACAGGCAATTCTCTCGTAGCTTTGATTAGTTGAGAAGTAATTTTGAAGTTTTTTATTATTTTTACAATTTGTTTTTGATCGTTTATAAAAATACATTTACACTGAGAATAAGAAACTCGAAGTACTTAGAAGGAAATTAGACTATTTTTTTTTTCTAAGCTTTGAGACACATCGTATTATCTAATCTGTATCCTCTATAGGTGATATAGAGCATTAAACCAAAGAAAAATCTAAGTCATCTTTAGAAAATCCTAGTCGCAAATAAAAAACCGACCTTCGTTGTGGCAATAAAATATGAAATACCAATATGCATTCATCGAGTTACTTTTACATTCAATAAATCAAATCAACCAAAACGCGTTAACATGTTAAAATTTTATATGGCGACCGCAACGTAGCTCGCTGTCGTTGTAGGGTTACGAGAACGACGTCCGCGCGTGCCGGTAAGCTCCGACGACGGCCTAAGCCGGAGCTAATGCTAATGAAATTCATTAAAAACTGGGGTCTATAAAATATTGTGGTGAGAATCAATTTCTGAAATGTATGAATAACTTTCGTTTTTGTAACGAGGACAGATCATATTTTATTGCCATGAGCAATACAACCCTAACTGGTTTTATGTATCTTAAACTTAATAATTAGGAAGTTAAAAAATGTCATGTATTGATGAAAATTCTAAAATGATGGAAATATGCAATTGTTTTTCTGTAACAGAAAAAATGGTATTACGTTTCAAGAAAACCACATCAAGTAACAGTGTGATCATTAAAACGACATAAATGAAATTCATGCCCAAAAATCTTATGTCATGAAGGATGATTAAAAAACTAAGTATGTGATTGAAATTATAAAAACTGTTATCTCATTTTCAATATCGTACAATATTATTTGTATTAAATTAATCTTTATCATGAAAACTACTGAACCGATTTTTATCAAACTTATACCATTCCCTAAGTTGAAGTAAATATAATCCAAAAAAAAATCTCATAATCCGATTAATAATTTTGAAAAAACGCATGGACAAACATATCTATCTATAAAATTTTGTATATTTGTTTGGAAGCCCTAACAGATTATTGTATGTGAATATATTACAATTCCAATAATTTGCGTCTCATTTTTTGAATAAGGTTAATATAGTCATCCTATAATTAAAATAGGTTCACAGAATTTTCGTTCTGCAAATTGCCATTCACGCAATTTACGAGCTGGGCCTCGTGTTACTCTTAGAACGAAGTTCAAAGAAATTGGAATTTTGACTGTGGCATCACAGTTCATTTATCAAAATTTAATATACGTTAAAAAAAATTTAGAATGTTTTAATGAAAATAGTGATGACATAATTTCAACACTAGAAATAAAAATGAACTGTGTTTACATGTTAGTTGACTGCATAGGGTCACAAATTCTTTTAAAGGGCTCTGTGTGCACATGTTCAATAAGATTCCAGTGGATATACAAAATTTACCCTTCTACAAATTCAAAGTATTTATTAAGCAAACACTTTGCACAAAAGGGTATTATACAATCTCTGAATATTTAGAGCATAAATGGACATAATGAGCTCGACTTCCTACAGGTTTTTTTCCGGCAATAGTTTTATATATGTATGTTTGTATTTCTATACAATTGGTTTGAAAAGAGCTATCCTCAAGTTTTTTGTTCGTTCTTCTTGAGGGATAACGCGCCTTATGTATGAGTGGTAACTAAAAAAAGTGGAAAAGATTAAAAAATAATTAATAACTGTAAATTCTTTAAATTTAATGACGTATTTCAAATGTTATATTATAACCTATGAAATAAAGATATTTTGCAGGTAATTCTGACACTGGCTGTAAAGAATTTGCGCAGATTTTCTAGGACACCTGAATGCGCAATTTCATCAGAACCGATGCAAAAACGAGTTCTAAGTTAACGGACGGACATATCGGAACCAAAAAGGTTCTACAATTTTCAGCAACTTGTCAGAAACTGTCAGGAAATGCGGGGGAAAGGAAAAAAGTATTTTGTGCAAAAAATATAAAGCGTCCAAGGAAACAGTTTTCTTGTAAATATTCACGAAAAGTTGACTTACGAAATAGTACATTATATATTAACTTTGAAATCTTTAAAAATAAAATAAATACCGGCCATGTGCGTGTCGGGCTACGCATAATGTAGAGTTACCCTATAATATTAGTTACCCTATTAATTAAGTTCACAGCTTAACAGCTAATGACGTCTAGATAAAAACGGTCCCACATACGACACATAATTTTACACGGTTTATTTACATAATTATATTTACTACCTGTTTTACACAACCAACAACGTCATGTAATAATTTTAACAGGAAGTTGAAAGAAATTTTTTCTTACTCAAAGTACATTTAGTAAGTTGGTCGGCTATTACTCGTTAACTTGTAAAATCTACATGGCTGTGATAGTTTTCCTTTTAATTTCGTTGTACATACTATTGTCGTGAATTTCATATATCCAAAAATAATCATTTAACTGGATGGGAAAGGACAAGCTTGACTCTAAGGAAAATTAGCTCTTTTAAAGCTTAAGATATCCATACAAAAATCAGAAATGGAAAAAATATATATGAGTTCAGTATAAAATACGGGAATATGTCGCGCGAAGGGGCAATGAAACTACTTCATTTTTTGTTACACACGCTTTCGCTCTCTAACTAATTTCATTGTTGTACCGCGGACCATACATTAAAATCGATTCTTAAGAGAACGTACCCAAATTATGTGTCCCATATTTTACAATTTTTTATCCGATTCGGCAACCAACCGTAGTGTATTTTAAGACTCTCCCCTAGTTTTCACATAGCAGTTCTTAAATATGATTTTAAATATTTAATATAATCAAGAAGAAAAAACTTATGTGAAAACATATTGTAACAAGTATTTACGTTTTACTACAAATAGAATATTATATAAGCACACCACTTCGAATGAGTACAAAATCTATCAATTTTAAATCAGCTGGCGTTCCGGCATATTTGCGTTAGTGTTTAAAAAAGTGAGCAATATGTGAGTTTAAAAAAGTGCTGAACGCTACGCGCCATAATTTGAATATATCTCCAAAAAAGCGCGAGAATTCTCTGACTACGTGATGAAGCCTTATTTTGAAAAACCCCCTCCCCCGCCCGTGAACGGGTCATGTAATATGGGTATTTTCCTTAAGGTGTAAACTTCACAAATATAACTAATGTCGTTGCCCGTACTAATACGCCATACGTAGACAGTCGCAGCCCAGCCAGCGGCCCGCCGTCGGCCGGCGCGCGGCCGAGGGCGCAGGTGGCGCGCCGTGGGCGGCCCGCCGTTATCGGGCTTTCAGCTCGACTGCGCAGCTGACCGCCGATACCGCCCGCTCGTCCATCATAACGATATTGCACTTACGCCGGCGATATTGTTCTGTACATCGTTGCGACGGCGATCGTAAAACAGACCTTACGCCTATCGAGGTAAAGTATCGTTTCAAGGAAATTGGTTTTCATAAAATCAATACACCCCATCGGTCACGTTTTTCGAACGTTACTGAAAATAATACGAACCTAAACGAACTTTATGACTTTAATAATAGAAACGTTTTTTTAATAAATATTGTAATAAAATATATGTCATTTGGTATGTGTCCATGCTTTGGCTATAATATGCTACGTCATAACCATAACGCATCGGTTCAACTGGCCTGTGGTTATCAGCGAAGTGTGTACCAGTAGCTCAATCTGTGGAGGGTGCTTGATAGGCCAATTGACGCAGTACTTTAAGGGTTCATTACAAAGTGAACAATTAAATGGAGACTTTGTTTACTTTTATTCATAAGTTAAAGGTTTGTGACTTACCTAACTATCAGAGATATAACAAATTCACAAATCCGATTAAGTGATCTGCCTTCTTAGATCTAAGAAGACAGATCACTTCTTAGATCTAAGAACCTAGATAAAAGAAGCCTTAATCTAAAATTTACTTTTCTTGTTTTCGAAGATATTGTTGTCATCACCGCTATTATTACCATTGTAAACAATTTATTTCATTGTCAGTTTTAAGCATACTGGAGGTAAATAATTCAATGGCATCAAAAAATCCATAGATCTTCGAAAAGAGCGCGCGGGAGTGCGCGCCTCGCACTAAAGATCTGTGAAAAAATCTATAGGATCCAACTTTGACATCCTTTTTTTCCTAATTTAAGTTCCTTCATTTAAGGGAAGTAGAAATGTTTACGTCTTAAAATGTATATCAAAAAATATATGTTATATAATATACCTTTTACAAAGGGAAATTGGTAATTTCACGTTTATAACTCAACTATTAACGTCCTAAAAAAAACTTTCCTAAGCACCATTATATTTAAAGCAATATTATATTTAAAGCGCAATTTTTAGTATTTTGTCTAAATATAGTGTTCCGTTATACTAAAAAATATTAATATCATCATCATAATTATCATCATCGTTCGACCTTCAGCCAGTCGCAATGACTGAAAGGAACAAGTCCCGATACACCAAAGGGAGCGTAATTATAGAAGAGAGTGCAGGTTCTAGTCTGAATTAGGAATGTCGGGAGTGTAGAGCCAGCTAGTATTCGTTCAACCTTTAGCCAGAAACTGAATTCAGGATAGGTAATAGATCCTATAATATATCAATAAACATAGTGGGAAAGGGCAAGTTTCTTTCGTTGGTTTTCAGTTCTCCGTTTTCTTCGCTTGGTGCAGAACTTTCAGGGTCTGTTTCTGGAAGTTGGTGTCTAAAATTTGCCTTTTTTTAAACTTTTGGTTTGATTTAATTACCCCCGAACTAGCTGCGCTTACACCGCGAAATGTTTCCCGTCGCTGATACACCATGATATATATGTATTACACACGTCAAAGATTTGAACATTTGAGCATCTGATTAAGAGGTCAGTAGGCTTATCGAAAGAGTAATAACCACCTTTGTTCGTATTGTCGCATTTCTTCGTAACAATAATAAGCAACATTTCTCAAAGTGATTTGTGAAAATAAGTATGTGGAAAAAAACGTTGTGCGTATACATAGAAAAAAAATCTATATTATCCCGATCGATTTGTAAACATATATTCTCTCGCCTCCCGCGGGATCCCACGTGTGAAATGAAAGAGGCTGTTTGTATCGAGGTAATCGGCTTAACGCCGGCCGGCTTTCATCGCTTCGACAATCGGAGGCGTTTCTAGAATTTATCGAAATTATTTCGATGTTTGTTTGGCCTTTGTCGCTGCCAACAGTGGCCCTTTTGTGTTGAGTGTCGCTATTTATTTAATAGCGACAGCGGTGCGTTCCAGACCATTGTCATTGAAGATGAACGGGAGGCGTGTTTACTTCTAGCCGCGGCTTTGGGTTGTGCGTGTTCGTGTGTCTAGAGTTTGCAGTTGAGGTATCGTAGTATTACAGAAATTTAATAAATCGCAATACATCTGTTAATCTTTGTGATTCAGTTTTTATTTTCTCTTATAGAATTTTTCAGTTTAACAAGAGAAAATACGTAAGGTGAACAAATGTTCAGAGCACCGCCACGTTTAATATATGTTTATGCACTATAACGGATTAATATTTTGTATAAGATTTTTGAAACGCATCAAAATCTGAATTATTTCATTAATTTATTATTACAGCTGTAAGTAAGTAAGTGCTAAAAAATACAGATGGGACTGCTGTGTCCATATTTTTAATGGTATTCATGTAGTGCTTGGATTTCATTCGCCGCTAATGAATTATAAAAAAAAAAAAACCTGCAGAATTCACGGTTTCTATTACATCGATCCATGGCATTTACAAAAGCGTCAAAGTACTAATTTAAATGCACCATCCTTATTTAACTTTTAATGTATTCTACTATTTTCAAATTATTTTAAGGAACTGAATGACTTGCTTAACAAATAATTTCCTTATTATAATTTTCCTTTATTTTTAGAAATAAGTGTGTATCTTATCAATATATATATATTGATAAGATACACACTTATATATATATATATATATACATATATGCATCAGTTGCGTTAACAAGCATAGACACAACGCTCCCGTAGAAAATGGCAATATTCCCTCGAACGCTATTGAAACTATACATATATATATATCAACACGATGATAAAATAGATAGATCGATATTTCATATTGATTTGATCTGTTTATTAGACGGGGTCGGCGCAGCAGGTACCTTAATCAGGTCGCAGCTATCGGCGCCGATTAGATAAGCCGGCGGGTCCGGCCGCGGCAAATATTTGGATTGCCAACTCCGCGCCGGCCGTCTACCGTACAGCGTCAGGTGTTGTTTCTTGACATAGATATCCATGGATATGTGAAGCGTTATTTTTTAACTTTCAATTCTCGGATCATTTATTGCGCTCATCAATCCTTTTATTGACTGCCAGCAGATATTTACAACTTAATGTGGAATCGAACCTTCAACCGACTTGAAATATAACTTTCAAGTGTTCCTTTTAATGGAGAAAAACAATATTTATGGTGGTATTTTATTTTTTGCTCGTTGGGCTGCCTCTCGTTGGATTTCTTTTCAGTGACGCTGTAATTTAACATCTAAAGTATTAAAATGTTAAAATAATTTAAACATGTACAACTGTATGAAGAAAGGATATTAAATATAGACTTCAAATAAGTGGTTATTCAAGTTTTACACAAAAAAATTGAAGAGGGTATCATTAGGGTATCATATGTATTACTCTATACCAACTGAATCCCATCAGGTCAAAAGTTAATATTATTTTTCACCTTTTATAGAAATATCTTTTCAAAATATATAGGATGGAGTACCTTTATTCTCGTCTATGATAAAAATGCGACAAAATAAATGTGGTGAAACTATAGCGTAGTTTTAGCTTTAGTCACTTTCAAAGTTGTTATTTTTCTGTATGACCATAAACATTATCCTAAAATTAGCTGTATAGATTCAGTTAGAGCTTTTAAACGATAGATGTAATGAGAACATTTTTCTTAAGTAATTGCCAATTCACGCAACACGTTTAATCAAAATGAAATATGAAGGTGTTATAACAATGACAATAAAACTGTGGGCAATAATGTCTACATATTTTTTTATTCCTAGCAACATTTTTAGCTGGTAGTTGTATAAACGCGAGTTACGAAGGCATTGTAATGTGTATTGACTCTTATAAATCTCATACAACTGAAAATTAGTGCCCCTCAAATGCGTGCGTCATTTCTGTAGTCTATTTAATTATCATTAAACAGTTAGTCAACTTACAATCAATTAATATTTTACTGTACAATTACATTCAATAATATCATTGCGTTAATCAAATCGGTGACATAGCAAGACTGTATTCTCACAAAACCGCAACACCGTTTCGACAAAACAAACATCATCCCGGTTTGTCGGCCGTCCAGCGAGGTTTGTTATTTGAGGAAAGTCTCGTATCTGGTGTTTGCTCGACGGCAGGTACAGCCGTGTTTTCTCGATAGCCACGATAAGCGGACGATAAGTTTGTTGTCCGCCTTCGGTTACGCTAAATATTTTGTCGGTCTGCCAATAAATTGTGCGTCCAACTTATGCTGCTGTACGGTCGGTTAAATTCGATCTTTATGAATTTTATTATCACTGATTTTTTTATAGCACAGTCGAGGAGCAAACGAGCAGATGATCCGTCGGAAAATACATGGTCACCGCCGCCCATGAAAACTCGCAATTTCGAAAGTGTCACCAGTGATCTGCCGGCCTCTTGTGAGGGGACAAGATATTTAATGGAGAGGAATCAGGTTAGTGGAGAAGGACGAGGGGGAGTAGGCCACCGAAACTCGCTCACTGGACGAAAAGCAGCAGCGAAAACTGCTACTTCACGTTCATGTTTTGTGAGAGTATGGTGTTTCATCGGTTGAGCGAGCACATTTTGTGCTGCAGCCAAGTTGGCCACAGTAAATATAGCTGAAGTCCATAATATTTCGTATTATGCAATTGGCCAAAGAGAGAACTACTTGTTTGAGGAAGATCAGAGCAATTCTTTTCCTTCTGTTATAATTGAATATATTATAATGAATAAAAGATTAATTATATCCCAGATTTTGAAATGTTTTAAAATAAAAATATCTCCTAATAGTTCATATTTCGTATTGTCACGAACAGTTAAAAGTTTCAATATATCACAATGTACGCATACACCATTGTTTATTTTCAAAATAGTAAACGTTTAGTTTACTTTTTTCAAGCTATCATTATTATTATGATCATATCGAATAGTGTTTTTGTATGTGTTTCCTTCCTTTAAAACTTACCACTTGCTTTCGTCATTACAACCATAAAAATTCCATCGCCTGATGCGTTATCTCCTATCCGTGTGATCACATTTCGCAACTCATATCTAATATCTGTGTAGGTACTTATGTACTTGCATTTTCAATCAATAGTTCGAGTATTAAGCGTTTTTTACATTTTTTTTTCAAATAACAATAAATAATGCATCTTTATTGTTGTGCTGTATTTTTATAAATTACGAAATAGATTATGTATATAAATTATTCTATTGTATGGTTTTATCAATTGTTCTATTGTGTGAAGTGCTTATACGCGAAAATCCGTAATTATGGATTTGATATTAGACGCTTGCCTGCAACATGCATTGACATGCAGCATTCAATCCGCCGCCGACCCTCGAATCTGTTCTTCTACTACGAATCCCTATCCAACTGATTGAATATCGATTTGAGATGATTGACAGACATCGAACACCTAAGCAGTAGTTAATTGTTTATTTGTCTTTGTCCGCTAATAGATATATTGTTACTTCTACGTACGTTTTATGCCAACTAAGCACATCCTCAGGAAAATGCAGACAGTCACATCCATCAGCGCGTAAGGAGTGTTAAAAAATAACAGACAAATGCCCTTCCAACCTCCTGATATGACATGCAGTCATGCCCTGACTGACGTTCGTCAACTTTCTCTGATCTTTGTATGGTCTAACATAGATTAATCACTAACGATAATGCATTTTTTAATTTGTTAAGATTTCTTTCCATGTAGGTAGGTACGGCTTTTGACGTTTCTTATTCTGTCTTATAATATGATAGTTACTTATTAAAAAATAGCCAAATTTTTAGCACCCGAAACCGACGAGCTTGCATGAAAAGATTGATGGATGTCAGCGAGGCAGAGAGATATGCAAAGATCGTACCATGAGGAAATGTATGGTCTCTGCCTACCCTTCTGGGAAACAGGCGTGAGTGTATATTATTATTATTATATTGTTATTAATTGCTCATTAAAAGAAAAATACAATTAATTAAGATTCGTTTATTTGTCTGCAACTTTCGTAATAATTTATACGCTTAGAATTACCATATACACAACATCACATACTTAATACTATCAACGGTGTGCTTCAAAAGCTTATTTGCAATATTTAATTGCTAACTGTTGAAAGTTAAAAAGTAAACCTTTCAAAATATCGATAATCTTAGAAATATTGGTATTTCTGGCATTCATATAATGTTACAAATATCTATATCTTTAAAACTAACTTAGTCAACTGCCAATTTTGAAGTTATAACAAAGTATTTCGATGTGTTTAGTTTTTAACTTTAACAGTTAACAGTTCGTTATTTCAAATAAGAGTTTGAAGCACACCGCTGTGTCTTCTAAATTAATTTTAAGTTCCTATACAACTGTTGATAACTTCATGCAAGCATACAATATATTAAAAAAAGGTCACTATAATTTCATATTTTCTCTAAATAATTAGTGAATCTGATGCTTCAATTTCGTTTTTGAAATGTATTAAGTTTCCAAATTAAAATACGTCGTACCAACCTACTCACTGAATGCAATCGAATATTAATTAGATTCAAAATTTTGCTGGTTTGTTCATTAGTTCGGTAATTCATTCTCTTTACGTCAACATATTTGTAAACTTTCATAAATATATTATTGTAATAGTAATTACTCCAAATGGACTTAAATGTAGAAGATACCAAGATAATGTAAGCAAGATATGCAAAACTATTTATTTATGGTCTGAAACAGTGTGAATTCAGTATTTCGAGAGAAACTGTAATCTATAAATGGCGTTGCCGCCCACCGCAGGTTTTGTTATCGGTTGGTTTTTGGTTGATGAAACGTGATTCTTTAACTGGAAACAAAACGAATGTTCTACTATAGAAAATGAATTTTAAAAGATTTAAAATCTTATTGTATGGAAATTCCTTGAATTCTAATACATATATTTATATTAAATAGAAGCATCAGATCTGATCTCAACATGGAAATTTGTTGGATTGTAATTTAAACTAGGATTCTTTCAATTTATTCAACACCTTGGCAAGCTTTATAAAATTGCTTCTGACACAATAAAGCAATTTTATAAACAGATTCCCAAGAACTATTGGAACTTGAGGTGAATGAGGTGAATAACGATCAAGTGCATTCATTCACTTCAATAACGTGAAGTCATTAAATTACATGAAATTAAATATAACTCAAAAACGCTCTATGCATAAGTCTCGACCTGGCTTCGCTCATTTGTTATAATACGGAGAAATCTTGTAATCTCTTCCTATTTTTTTTTCTACAAAATTCCTTTATGTATTATTGCCAGTACGAAGTTAGTAGTACAAAGGCAAAATTGGGTTGCGTTGTCGTTTTCAGATTGCTAATTGAAGGCAATTACACAACTGAAAATACTATCATCCTTTTTAAGTTCGTAGTTTTATGTTCAAACGTTGACAACTTTTTTTATACCTCCATTATCGTGCGAGAACCGATCCGCATTCACCTCGAGTTACAGTAAACCAAATTTTATACACATCGGAACATTTAATCGATTACAAATCCACCGAAAACTTTGTCATTCGTCTTGCGGGTTAAATATCTAACGCGTAGTTAATAAACACACATTGTATTTACAAAATATACAGCGTATCAGTTATCTGGTAGAGATAATAAATCTGGATATAAATAATTATCTAAATTTTGCTATCGTAATACTGACTCTTAAAACTAGATATTGCATTGCGATAAAATCTGGTCGTTTTCATAAGGTCTAACGTTTTGTACACAATATACAACTACAATATTTATTTCCTTAATATATAATCGAATTAAATTGTACATAGGACAAAATGGCTCTTAGTTCTTTAAAAGAAATGAATGAAATAATTCTGATTATAGAGATAAATTAAAAACCTTCATAGCTGCCAATGGAGAGAAAAAAAAATATGTAAAAGACTAAAATAGGAACTTTTAACAATTAACATTCAACACCGAACACCAATCCCATTGGTTCTTTTTTTTTTTTAATATTCGAGCAAAATGAAATAAAAATGTAAAGGAATGTACTTAAGTCAAAACAATTGACTAATTTAAAATCGCTTAAGAATTGTTTTAAACTTTTGAAATTCGACTAGCATACACTTCTGTTTTTTGTCGACGAGCGCGTCATTCGCAACTATCATCGCCGAGGTTATGAAACGTATTTAGTGAAAAGACATGACTCGTAAGGGGTTGAAGCGATTCTCACCACCAACAACGGGGTGGATGCGGATGAGGGGCGGCGGCGTGCGTCGGCGCATGCGGCAGCGGCTGGTACGGCGGCAACACCGGCATACCCATTGGCGGTAGCTCTGGTTTGGCCACGCATGGCCGGCCATCTTTCACCAGCACGGGTACGGCTACGCGTCGTGGCGACGCCAGCCCGCCCGCGCCCAGTTCATGAGCGCCCTTCTCTTGCACCGCCCGCTTCGTCTTATACCTGTGGTTTTGGAACCAGATCTTCACCTGCGTCGGTGTCAGCCTTATTAGACTCGCTAGATGTTCTCGTTCTGGTGCCGACAGATAGCGTTGTTGTCGAAATCGGCGCTCCAATTCGTAAGTCTGCGCTTTCGAAAACAGCACTCGCCGTTTGCGTTTTTTATGCGAAAGATTATTATCGACAGAGGTGCCGGGAGGGCGTTCATGATCATCGTCTTGGTCGTGGTCTAGTTCGTGGTCGTGGTCATGATCGACGCGCGGGTCGGTAGACGGGCTAATAGCCGGCGCACCCGCGTATGATAGTTCCGAGGCGGCCGGTGAAGTACTGTCTGGACTCGCTTGTTGTCCTAATACGCCTGCAACAAAAAAATATATCTTTAATTTAGTAACCAAAATTAATTTAATCGTGACTAATGTTAGTACCCTAATATGTCAATAACATATAATATGTCAAATAACAAAAATGGCATCGTATCTGAACGTTAGATACTTTTAATGAAAGTAAAATTAGTACCTAACTATTCGTTTACAAGGCGACACCGCTAAACACTCACTCCTAAATCTCCACTTAATCCCAATAAGGGTCGGTCCATATTTAAACAGGCCATAGACATCTCGCGCACCCGTACGAAGCCAATACACAGAAAAAATAACATCAAATATTACATTGTAGATCGCCCTTCACGCATTTAGAACGTTTCACACGGCCTCCCTTCGCTTTGACAGATCGGCGCTGGAAGCCCGCGGCGGGGGAAGGGTGTTGGGCGCGCTGGGCGTGACGCCGGCGCAGGGGCGCGCCGGGCGGCGGGGGCCGAGCCACACCCACCGGGCGGCAGCTGCTCCTTTTGTTCCGGAGCATCTCGCACACCTCAATAAGGGCATCGAGGAAATTTAATAACGGTATCGCGTCACGTACCCGTTTTATCTTTTCGTTTGTTGCTACTTATTATATACGACGCGCTTCTATTTACATGTCATGACAGAGATATACGTTTATGTGAAACTTATTAAATGCTATTTAGCCCTATCTTTATTAGTGATGAAGGTTGAAGAGATAAAACGTAGGTGGTCTCTAAATAGAACAATATTAACGCTAACTGCTAAAAGAAGTATCGTATTTTAAGCTATTTTCAAACTATTTTCAATTTCATATTACATACAGAATTTACCAAATATACTTTTATACACACACGCATAATCAATTCATAAGATTGTTATCAATTCTAAAGTTATCTTGACTGAAATGAAGTAAGTATCTTTTAGAGTTCCTTTTCAGAACGGTTACCAAGCAAAACTAATCTTATACGACAATACGTCTAATAACCGATCCAAACGTACGAAATGAATAGCTCCGACACAATATTTGGTAACGGATCTATACCGTGGAAGCTTTACACAGCTGCCAACCAGCGCGCCGCTAGATCATTACTTGCGCATTGATGACAAATTATACGCTCCCCTCGCGCACAAACATCACACAGGGCGTGAACATAGGCTTGTGAGCTGCGTCAATTAAAAAAAAAGGTACATGCAACTGCGAAAAAACTTATTAGATAGCGCTGGTAAAAATGAAACACGAAAATAAAAAAAAAGAAAACGGTTGATTTTTGGTAAATAAGATGTATTCCTAGAAGCAGTGCTCTCATGTTAAAATAAATGATTAGGAATTATTATCAGATACGAATTCAAGTTTCCTTTCAACTCTATTTTCTGATAACGGTGTTAATAAAAGCTACCAATAACGTATGATTATATATTGTTGTACGGATCACTGACGGACGTCCGCGTGGTCGTAAAATAACTATTCGTATGACTGACGTTTTCGCTCACTGTCCACTAACCTGGGGGCATATCGTGATGATGGAAAAACAAAGTCTAAAGGAAAGAAAAGTGCATTAAAATCATCCGACCTTTCTCAACTTTATGCGGTAGAAATTGACAGACAAACAGAGAGAATTTTGAGTTCGATGCTATGTAGTGATAATCCCGCAAAATGTATTTTATAGCTCAGCGAGTATAATTAATGACAGGCATTGATATTTATCAAATCGATATGAAGCTTACAACATTAATATTTATATTTTTCATAATATTAATATTTTTCATAAACGCATTCCGTACATCACACGCAGGATCATTACCTTTGTCTTTGCAAGAAACATGCTTTCGTAAGTTAAAAGAAACCGCTGCTAAGAGCGGGTGAGACCGCAAGAAAAAAATCAGACATCCCCGCCCCAAAAGCGTAATTCACTAATATCATCCTGCACGAGATAATTTGAGTACAATTTTTATATTGGCTACAAGTATATAGATAAAACATCGCTTGACGCTCACGACGAATCAAGAAAGCCGTTATCTTTACTATAAAAGTTTATATATTGCTCTATTTAAAAAAATGTAAGCTAAAATAGTTCTAATCAGAGAACAAATTGGAGAACAGATGTCTACACCAAACTCGCCAAAAACATTTTCGATTTTTTTTTATGGAGTGTAAGTACAAAATTTCAAATTTCAAATGTTATCGAAGTGAAACTTCTTTATCGACGTATGAGAGAAATTTTATAGCATCACGTTTTTCTGTTACGCGCCATATTTATTTCTAAGTCACGTTTTTCTGTTATGTGCTTTGTTTATTTCTAAAACTCAGTAGTGATGTGAAAAATTATATTTCAATAATAAAGTGATAAGCAAAAAAAAATACTAAAGGATTTATTTTAAATCTGGTGGATTTCTAACAAAAGTAAGTAATTATATATTTTTTCTTATACATCCAACACATGGGCGTGATTATGGTATTTATTTTTTTTTAGATTATTTCAGGGTAACCTCAGTTTTTGATTGTAAGTATTGGTAAATGTATATAGTTTCATTAAAGCTAGTAATTATTAATTAATACGACTGTTAATCTAGTAAATATCAATCAATTGCAACAATAAAAAAAATAATTTAAAAATAAACTGTACACAGAAAATAAAAACACATGTACTTTTTTTTCTTTTTTTATAATATGTGGAATTTATCAAAACACAATCCTCAAACATCAACAACAAAATCCGGCACTACATTTGATGGAGTTTTTACTAGATCACTAAATTCCTTGGAATGCAAACCATATATTTCATATTTTAGTTACCATAAGCCATTAATTACAAAAATATACATTCCGAAAATTTAACCAATTTCTCTAAAGTTGTAAATAGTGGATCATTCTTCGAAAAATGAAGTCATAAAGAAGTTTCACTTCTTACGTGTGTACACTAATACACACACAAATTTGTTAGAACTCACGTATATACATTGCGGACAAAAATATATTACCTATGTACTAAACCTAATACCTGAGACATTTAACTATTTTGAATTACTTTTACAATTCATTCCGGAAGGTTTAACATCTCTTGCGATGAGTTGCTTCAGAACAAAACATGCATATAGTAAACGTAATTCATAAGATTCATCAGATTATCCATTCATTATTATATGTCAAATTTTGCATTTACTTTAAAAATTTGCACAAGGGTCGGGTTAGATAACATAAATCGAAAGTGTGTGTGTGTGTGTGTGTTCGTGTTTAAATCTAGAATATCTTTTAAACGATTAAATATTTTTAATATCATCAATAGACCAAGTAGATTTTGAAAAATCCAAAAAGTAACCTTTTATAAGAAATGTGAATAATGTTCTTAACTGCTCTACCCATCCATTCTAAAATCTAATCAGCTCCCCCTACTAATACTGAATCGAACACAAGTCAAAATCAATTAATTCATTTATTCTAAAGACTCTGTGACCGAAATATTTTTCAAAAATTAAATAAACTTTTAGATTTTTTAACAGATTGTTTTATTAAGTTTAATTACTTTTTGGGTTTGAAAAACTGCATCAAATGACGTAAGCGCCGTTCAAACCTGTTGATTTTATTGAAAGATATCGTTTTCGAAAGATTAAAATGAATGTTCGTTTTTTAAAAATTGTTTTGTTTTTTTTGTACTCAAAAATTATTTTGAATGCTCTAAATGCATTGCGAACCGTTCTTAAGAAATTTTTAACTAATACCAAAGATTCCTTTTTTATATATTTTTTTTATTATACGGTTTTTTATATTATACAATAATACTGACAATTTAGAGTTCGAAGAACTACAATATTCCCAAGTATTTTTTTTGACCCAAGATAGTTTCAAACAGTAAGCATTAATGTTCTTAAGTTTAGAGAACTGTAAAATATCTAGAAGTTTTGCGGCTGACCAATCATGACCTAGATTTTTTATTTAAAACTATTGTGCATGGACAAATACATTTCATAAATAAGTCAGATATATATATTTTTTCTTAACAACGAAATAAAACACATATTTACTTCAAATTAAAAATAATTCTGTACAATATTCTTGAAAATAGAAGATAAGAATGTATACAAGATTAACCTTTTACTTATACAAAATTAAAGTCTTATAAATATATCCTTCAAGGTATCCTTAACAGATTTTAAGCGACCGGTAGCCGATTGCGTATGCTTCCTGCTTAAAAATGGATTTTCTTTTTCCTTGTGCTGACGTGTTAATTTAGTCTAGGATTCGGCATGAGAAAAACTTTTCTTTGGCTCTTAATAGAAAAAAATTACGTTCTAATGGCTTATTTAAATATTAAAAATTTAATAATATAACAGTTGCCAGAAAAATCCCTCTACCAATATTTTTCCTGCTGTTATATTTTTTTTCAATGAAGAACCATTAGTAAAGTTTAATGCTGAATCAAATCAGTTATTAAAGTGAATGTTTAAAAAAATACCGATGTGAAATCAAAAAAAAAAATAATAGTTGTAATTAATTTAGATTTTGATTTAAGTCAAATATTTTTTGCTAATGAGTACAGATTTAATTTTAATTTAATTCTCTAGATAAAAATATGCTTTTGGACCATTGAAAAGTATAACCTTATGAATTCAGTATACAAAATTAAATCTGTAATTGATTCCAGAAACCTATTTTTTTAAAATAATATAAAATATTCCCTGCGATTAATGGAAAAATTTACAAGTTAAAAATACGCCTACGCGATTTAATTGGTACCTGCAATACATATCACATATGCACTTAATTGTTATGATTAGATTACATTGTAAACACTTGTCAACATACCTATTGGTATAAAAATTGGTCAAGAACAAATTCGTTTTACACAACGTGGATCCGTACTTCGATAATTATGATTAGATTGCATTGGAAACACTTGTCAACATACCTATTGGTATAAAAATTAAACAAGAGCAAATTCGTTTTGCACGGTTTGGACCTTACTTCGATAATCAGATGTTAATGTAAAACCTTCATAAAAGAAATAGAATCTTTGCTCAAACTGTTGTCTGTTGTCTGGTTTGCAAGCGTAGATTGTATTTATAATAAAGCTCTCTTTATTATAAGTATAATCTACATTTTCTGTTTATATATTCTATACTTAATCTACGCTTGAAGTCTCTACTTCAGGCATGTAAATTCATAAAACTATATGAACATCTGATTTATTTTCAATAATTTCACAAAGCCTTTTAATGCTTTTGCAAGAAGTTGTCTTTGTTTATTCTTAATTAAAAAAATGTATTTTACCAAAGTTCCTTCCAAAAATATTCCATAAACATAAAAAAAATCATGGAACTAGTATTCGTCCAAATAATTATAATGAAAAATAATCAAAATATGCTTTTATCATTTCTTAGCCTTAACCATCAAGCTAAATTTGATTGATTGATTGACAAACATATTGATTTTTTTAATAGACTTCTCCAGCACGAGATCGATTTAAAACTTACATACACAATATTAAGACATTTTTACAAGGAAATTTTTGTATACGTTTACAGAGAAACATAACAAAAAATATCGGAACACTTGAAGATGAAAAGTCTTTCACGTGTTGAATACTCTGACATATATTTTTCCCAACGCATGTACAGGTAAATACTGTCTCCATAAATACATTCAAAGGAACACAAATTATAAAAAAAGAAATCTTTTGCAGTGCGCGTACTTCATGACAAACAAAGTATCTGTCCTTCATGCGCCATCTAGCTACTTGCGTGATAACGGTGAATCACATATGTGACTCACAGAATACGAGTATCGATGTTCAATGAATAAATTGTATTATCTATCACTATTGAATGTTTCGAGGACTTAGATGTTTCAAGAACTAAGTAATCGTAGCGATCCAAGCATGTATAATTCACTCTTATTATTACGGGATTTCGTAAAAACTCATTTGCAACACGAGAGGTTTGAATTCCGTTTCCGATTAAAAAAATGCAACTCTCTAAATAAGCTTTCCCAAGTTATTGACCGATTGCTGATTTTATGCTTTGAGACTAATTTCGACACTTTTATGAGAATAATCAGTGACTGTCTTATGTGGGAAGGTTATATCTTGATTATTTTTAGTGTGTATTGAATATATATATACATACTTAATTAGTGTTAATGTTATATATCGATAGTTGATGTCTTTCGCGAAATGTCGATTTGAAATCTCCCAAGGTAAAATGTGGATTTGACACTATTTCGTTAAAAAATGAGATTAAATTACTTTATAGGTAATAACTGTATTCTTGGCCTTTGAAATGGCTTAACACTGTTGCCTATGCAAAAAGAAAATAAATGTGTAAAACGGTTGACCCTGCTGACCATCCTTGTAGCTTTTCACTATTTTCTAGCTCAAAGTGTTGAAAATAAAGGAACAGTAAATTATTGAGCTTCATGCTCAAAAAATCGAATTTGTTACTTTTTCAAGCTCTTCGAGCTCAAACACCTAGTTTTAATACGTTTTTTGCTCTTACAGTTCTAAAACCTATATATATTGATAAACAGCTTTTTTTTTTTAATTTTTCAACAATATTTTTATAACAATTTGTTCAATTTTAATTTGCTTTATGACATCCGACGCAGTTTTTTAAACAGAAAATGATGACCGAGTACCAAACATTCATTTATCAAGCATTTCACGTCATTTTGAAAAAACCCCTTTTTTCGAATTTTCCTTTAACGATATCTCTCAAACGAACTATTAGATTTTGATGAATTTTGCAACGATCGACGTTATTTTTTAATTAAAAGAGGTAGTTTGATTTTGGAATTAATCGATAGAGTAGTTTAAGAGAAATTCATAATAATAATTTTTTGTAAATTTTTTTCAACACACAAAACACACAAATGTACATACAGTAATTATTAGGAAAATTATTAAAATAGATTTTCAAGATCTTAAAAGGTCAAGATCTGATGAAAATTCTATTTCGAAAGTCGGGTTTAAAGCAGTATTTTCCTAATTATCATAACGTGAATTTAGTATGCATTTCCTTTTTTAAATATGTCAACTACCCACTATGTCTTTCGAATACTTAATTCAGTTTTGATTTGCTTTAAAGCATTCGTTGCAGTTTTCTAAGGGAAAAAATACGAGCGACCATCATCAATCTACCGAGAATTTCACGTCATTTTGAAAAAATGCTTATTTTTAATATTCCGTTAACGATATCTTTCGAATTAACCAATAGCTTTTGATGCAGTTTACGACGTTCGATGTTGTAAAAAAAGGCCTGATTAAGTTTTAAAATGTATGAGTAGAGTAGTTCAAAAAATTAAAAAAATGTTTTTTTTTTTAATTATCTCAAACGATATCTCTTGTATAAATCAACCAATTTTTATGTAATTTGTAGCGGTCGATGCGTCTTTTAGAAAAAAAGCTGATTAGATTTTGGTATCGTTCGGTAGAGTAGTCTAAACTTATTTCAAAAAAAATTCTGAAAACTTGATTTTTGAGATTCCTCAAAATCTACGGGGCTTTTCAGAAAGTCCAAGTTGAATGTACTCCTTTAGAATGTCGGAAACTGTGTTTCGATCAGTTAATCGGTTAAAAAGTTGTGAGAAGTTTACATTCACACATACATACGCAGGCACGCATGCACGATGCGTGCCTGCGCTCACTCCGAAAATGGTCAAAATATATTCCTAGGAGCCTAAAACGTCAAGACTTAAAATTAGTTTTCGAAAGTCGGAATGAAAACAGCATACTTCAAATTTTGAGTAAATTTTTCAATTTTCACAACGGAAAGTTAAAAATACATCGGTAATCAAAACCGCCAAACTCGTTTGTGTTGGATGTTCCCAGAGCCAGATATCGTACGCCATCTTGCTCTGGGGACATGCCGCGAATATTGATAGAACCTTTCTGCAGCGAATTTCAGCTGTTCGTTTTACAGACCAGGATATGGAGTACCTCGTAGAACTTAAACCTGTCGAAGATGTGTATAAGCATTCAAAGAGAATAGCGATCGACGTAAATCCAAAATAAATAAGAGCAGTTTTTGTTCGTATATCGGTCAACTAAATAAAACCGCGAATTTATTTAGAATGATAGATCTGTTTCATTCTACTTCAGTAAGGTCCATAAAAATATATAAAATTTACTTTTATGCTAATTTAAAATTATGAATAAGCAAATAGTTAATAAAATAGAATTTTATACAATTTCCGAATTCCGGACGACATATATTCATGGACAAAAAGCTCGTCTTCTTGCAGGTTTGTTTCTTTCCGTGACAGTTATATATTACTTGATTGTAATTTTGATCGTAACAAATAAATTTTAAGGAACTACACTCAAACATCTTATTCATTCTCTTTGAGGAAAAACTGCCTTCCGAAAAAGTTGTAAAATCTCAAATTCTTAATGTTGTAAATCTTATCAATAATTTGAAACTGTTATAATATTTCTGTTGAAAATTGAGTAAGATAATTGTATCTTATTCGGGGCACAGTCTATAATACAACGGTTCGAACCAGAACGCGTCGCCGTCGGTTGGACTCGCGACAACCGCCTTGTCCGAAAATTGTTTGTAAAATGATATTGTACATATTTATACTAATGTATGTATTTAGTATAATAAAATATGTACATATGTATAATGTACATATTTTATTATACTAAAGCATAGACAATTCATGATTTTAAACACCATTTTCATAAGTATTTGAGAATATAAATGATCAATGGTAGCAAAAAAAACTATTTATTCCACCATTATAAATAAAAAATTTACATGTAACTAAATTGGACAAAAGTAGTTTAAAGTAGCAATACTTAACATTATATGTATGATTTTTTTTTTAAATCCAGTCCAATTTTGATCCGTCTACTTCTAATAAAAAAAAAACTCCTAAAAACACCAGAACTAAAAACAATATAATTGATTTTGAATGAAATAATTTAAGCTACTGCAGGTTGTGCAGTGTCTGCAGCGACATTTTCAATACATTTTAAGAAATAAAATACCGACATTTATTTCAAGTTGCCCTTTTTATAACATAGTCGAGATACAAACGAGCAGGCGAGCAATCAGAAAGTAGATACTCATAGAAACTCGCAACCCGAGAGTAGTTACCGATGCATTGTTGACATCTTGGCAGGGAATAGGATATTTAATGGTGGGAAATTGGGTTGATGGAAAAGAGGGAGGGGAAGTGTTGGCTTCCGGAAGTCTCACTCACTAAACGGAACATAACAACGAAGGCTACTATTTCACGTCCTTATTCTGTGAGAGTGTGGTAGTTCAGCGGTCGGTCCATTTTTGCGCTGGGGCCAAGTTGGCCACAGTATTGCGACTTTTCATACGATAAAAGCTTATGGTTAAGTTAAAAAGTTCATGGTTACACATGACTTGGATAAGTTGTAATAAATACTGTTTTACTGTAAATTCAAATAAAACTTCTAAAATTCTTACAAGACTGATATTCAGCTTTATTTACTTATACCCAACATCAAGAAGTCCTTTTTAGTCATTTTCCAAATTTGATTGTAAAGGACTTGTTGAAAGATGAGAAGCTACTAAGCAAAGGCCCGGAGCGGAACACGGCCACAATCCATTTCTTCTCTTAGTAATTATTTATTAGTATTATCATCATTTATTAATGCCATCTTTTCATTATAATAAAAGGCCATGTTACAAAAAAAAATTCGACTGCTTACGAAGTACACCAATATTGTTTGAGAAGGTAAAAACGCAAAACGTTCAAGTATATACATCCATTATATCTATAAATACAACTCTTCAATAGATCATAATGAATATATGTGAATGAATGCATCATTTCACACAAAAACATGAAATAAGAAATAATTTATACAAGAAATCGTGATAGTTGCGTATATATAGACACGTCTACTCACACACTTGCTCGATAACGTTTTCTAATATCCACCTCAAGTTATCATTTTTCCATGCAAATTCTATTGACATCTATTGGAATTCGTCGTAGCCGAGAAAAAAAAAATTATTAAGCCTTTCGATGGCTACGAGTCCTCGATTAGCGAAACCGTGTCGCACTTGATCATCAAAACTATAAACTTATCCTATTATAGTAGTAAAACCGAAACCTAAATCCTTAGATTTCGAAATCTAAATCGTTAGTCGATCACTAGCCGTTTTATCGGTGTCGTAATAGATGGCCCTCGAAAAAAAATCGATTGCGCACTCAAGAATCGAATCCGTTTTGATCGATGCGCTGTCGCGCGGATCAGAGACAACGTTGGCTCTCGTAGACTCCGGACGGGCGAGTGCAGCGCCCGGGGTGGCGACGGCGATAAAAATAATTAGCTATGATAGATTAGCGGCACTCGAGCAGGAGAGCTTTCAACAGCCTAACCCTCGAACTCGGAGTGGCCGACAGATAATATACGTATGGCTGAGATGACACGCGCCATATTTTACACGTATCGCTGCGGAATGTAATCGATAAAAAAAAATCGTCGACATGTAATCGATGTACGTCGAATACGAGTGTCTAGACATTTCCGGTCGTCTGACAACTTTGTCTCTGTTTGACGTTCAAATCGTGTCGAAAGGGATAGAGCGAACGCTTCCAAGCCTCCATTTCCACTCTTCGATAAGCGACACGTTTTACAGTTTATTTGTATGGAAAAATTTTATTTTAACCACGCCTGCCGAATTCTTAATTTATATGAACATATTATTGAATAAGTTAACAATAAGGTAAATAAATATATGATAGTTAAAATTAATTTTTAAAAATCTTTTGAAATACATGAATTTGATATTTACATACACGTTTTCAGTGTCTGGGATTGCTCTAAAACAATTCTTTCTTTGGACATAATCCAATACTATAAAATAAGAGTCCAACCTATAATATATTTAAAAATTACCTATAATATATTTAAAAATTGATTACACCTGTTTCCCGTTTTCGAAAGTAAAGATTTCATGAATGAAACAAAAAACTGTCTGTGACTTTACTGTAGTCAACACGTAAAGTTTTACTCTTTATCTTTGAGATAAAAAATAATTATTTAGTACCACATGAGCAATGGATTGAAAATAGTTTTAAATGACTATAGGTATGTTCAGTCACGATTTATTTTTTTCTTTATGCTTGACTCTAAAATTTAAGAATATGTGCTTTCTGAAAAATATAATAATAATATTATGAACTAATATGATATAGCAATTTAAGAACAATTTATAAAAAAACATACATAGCTCAATAATTAATTGAACTCATGGATCTGTTGTTTTAACAATTTATTACCAGTTTATTTATTATTATTACTATTGTTATTATTTTACTATCATTTACAGTATTCACTTATCCCTTACATCGTTCTTAAGGACAAAAAAGGTCGACAATTGGTGAGACTTTGACGTCTCTTTGTCTGTCTTAATATAACGTTAATTTCCTTAGTAACTACTAAAACTTCAAAAACTACAACTTGAAAAATAATTAAATTATAAAAGTTGTTTGGCAGAATCGAGTTCAAGCAAAAAATAGTCAGAATAAGCCTTCTTTTTTTTCTTAAAAGAATGTACAATGTTTTGACCTGATGCGTTGACATAATTAAAGAAAAACAAAGTAACACGTTGAATTTTGACAGCGATTTCAGTAGGAAAGAGTTTATGTACCAAATGTAAATTGTACTGCCTTTATTCTTGAGGAACTCAATAATAACTGATTGAAAATGTACAAAAAAAAATTATACAAGTATGTTATGTTAGTGGGAATCATGAAATAAAATAATATACGAAAGTAAAAATCAGGAAATTGTAAGCCCACCGTTGTGTTTCTCTAACCGCTTTAACAAAAAATAATAAAATAAATTATAAAATTAAAGGAGGTTCACACAGAAGGAACTTGTTTTTTCGGCGTTTTTACTCAATCTTAATTTACTTTTAAGTAAAAAATAATAATAGAAACCGATCAAGTGTGATAGAAACTCGCGCTAATTAGGTTCGGTTCTGTACGGGGCGTTAAACTTAGTCTGATTGTACTGCATACTATTGAGGGTTCTAATTGAGTGTGAGTACTCTATTTTTGAAATGTGTATATTGCGTTTAATATTGTATGGTGGTACGAAGCCCGTCGTGTATGACTCTGATTCGCGCTTGGCCGCTCTTTTTTTAGTTTAGTACACTTGAAAATGCTAGAACTCTTATTAAAAACATATTAAAATTTCAAGAACTGCTTAATGGTGTTTTTGGTGTGAAGAAAATCTTTAAATTTCAATACAATTCTGTCAATAAATATAATCTTGTTTTGTAAGGTATATTTAGGTAAATACTTAATGCCTAAGAGGCTCGAGTCACGCAAATACTTTATGAGATTTACTGTCGGTAAAACAATGTTTCATAGTGTCAAAAGGCTCACACGCGACTGCTGACGATAACCTATTTTTGCAATTTCAACTTGTCGAATGCCGAGTGGTTTCAGTTGACGGTTTGATGTGTTAAAAAAAAGTTTAATATTATATTAAAGTACAGTATGCGTAAAATATGGATTATTGCAAAAAGTACTAACCGTTCGTATCGTGGTGATCGATGGACAGCCAGGGTTGATGGTGACGCAGCAAATCGTGAGGGTAGTGCGGCGGCGCGTACGCCGGCAGCTCCGGCAGCGGCGTCTCCTGTGCCCCAAGACCCTTGCCCTCGTTCAGCTCCAAGATGTCCGAGATGTGGAACCCTGACCGCTGACCCGGCATCTTCATGCTATCTAAAAGCCTACAAAATGTACGATAACGTCAGTATGTGACGGAAAAAACAAAAACGAATAGAGTGGTATAAAACAATTTAAAAAGATCTCAAGCTGTATTATGAAGTTTCTTCAATTTTAAATCACAAAGATGCAATCAATACCTAAGTTTAAACAAGACCCAATTATCAAACAATCCCGCTGGCCATTCATTTACCTTTTTTTTTACAAATAAAACCATATTTTTAAACAAATATTTAATATTACATTTGTTCATATGATGTGTTGTATATGGTATTCTAGTAACGGCTATATTCACAGTTGTTATTACAAATATGTAACTATGTGGTGCAAAATGGCGCATTTTTTTTTCAAATTTCAAAATTGCGTGGGCCTGTCATAAAACATTGCACTAACGATTGTTACATAGATCTGATATAAAAATATTTGATAATAATATCAGAAGAGGTTAATTGACCGTCGAGATCCATCAACTTGAACAGTCAAATTTGAATCGATGTCAAAGTATTAAAACTTTGAAACATTAAAACGCCGAGAGTATATAAAATATGTACATATTGCAAAAATGTTTAAGCCTAATTAATTAAATTAAAATTTAAAAGAATTAAAATATATTTAATTTTTCACTAATAATAAATTGAATTAATATTGAAGTACGTATTTAATACACGATTAAAAATACTTAATTTTTATTATAAATACTCTCTATTATATATGATTATAAAGATTGCAAATTTTCCTTCAATTATGACTTTTAATCCATTGAGCTCTAATCATATTTGCTTGCGAAGAGTTTACGTTTTAAGACGAAATAATAATCACAGCCATCTCTAAAAATGAAAAAGAGGTGTAAAAATATTTGTTTGTACTGTAATTTTTTTTATGAGTAATCGTGGAGTGCACTGCAATTCACATGTCCTTGCCTACCAAAATAAAATAATAACATCCCGTTGATGAAAATATCTTAAAATACATTGGTTAAATTGAATTCACATTAATATGAAAATAATAATTTATATCTATTTTAAGCCATCACTACTTGTCACTATTGTAAACATTTTTTTTTTATTTTAACGTAAATAGTAATATGCAATTCTGTCATGCGTAGACGCATACACATATTCATTTTTGGAACATGTGTTTACCATTAAGTTGTATAGCGATACAGAAAAATCGATGAAACGATTAAAATCCAATTCGCTAATGAAACGCATCGATCGAAGAAAAGACTTCAACGCGTCATTCCGGTTGCTTAAAACAATTTAACAGTATTTAAATTAGTGTTGAACCCTCCTAGTATTATTTTTAACCGTTCAAAATCGATGATTCAAATTTAACATAGGAAACAAAGAATAGATAAGAATCACATTATTGTACAATGCTTTATTCGTTGCGTTAAAATTACTAAAAACATATATGTTATTAGACAAATATTTTTTTATAGGACTGATGGAATTTTTTTACAATACGAACACGATAAGCTGGGAAACTGTAACAGGACACGCAAAACTATAATCCATTACGTCGATCACTGGCGCGACATTCAAATATTTCGAACGGAGCCAGAAAAAAAATCATTGAAATCTCTCAAGAGATTGTTAACTGAGAAGCTCTCGAGAAAACGTGACCCACATAATGGCAAAGCGAGAGGCGGGCCTTTGAGGCGCGCGCGCCCGGGCGCCGTACGTGACCTCTCAAAGGGCGGCGGCGGAGCCTCGAGCAGGTTGTAAACACGGCCGTTAACGATGTTACACCGCGGACGCCGACTAAGAACTGTCACATCGCACTACCCTCTGAAGTACCCGATGCGGCCGTCTCCGGCGCACGTTTCTCAAATTCAAAACGGACAACTGTGAGCGCATTATACGTTCGAGTGTCATTAATGAACACAGTGTAAGTCCGGAATTGTTTACTTATTGGTATTAAACTATTTTAACCTTTGAATTGAAAATGTATAAATGCGATCGCTTGCGGTGTTACGGAAACAGACATATATATGACGTTCATGATGCGTATGACTTTTTCAGTTTTATAGTTTTTGAAACGTTTCATCTTTAGAATTTTATATTTCAATATTTTAGAGAAATATGATATTAGGTGTATTTTCAGCAAATAGTCTCAGATCGGAATGACTTGAATAGAAACCGCTATCACCGTTAAATCGTTATTTAGCGCATTTAAGACTCACTTAAATGTTTTAATGAAAAGTCTTACGATGGCCAAAGTTAAAAGATTTTAAAGCTTCGTACCGAATATGTTTTTTTTTGTGCTTTCGATAAAAGTCTCACCCGGGAAAAGCGGTGCGGAAAGCGGCAGGGTAGAGCGCGGGTAGGAAAGCGGGCGCCCAGGGTGGCAGAAGGATAGGGCTCCAGGCCAGCAGCGGCGGCGGCGGCGGCGGCGGCGAGCGCGCGCCCTCGTCCGCACCCACTTCACACTTCATCTCCCGCGCGGGGGAGGCCGTCGTCTCGACTTCTGTCGTGCCGTGCGTGCAGCACCTCACGACGCCGCGCCCGCACTGAACGACCCTCGAGT
The DNA here is from genome assembly GCA_005406025.1 of Eumeta japonica. NCBI lineage: Eukaryota > Metazoa > Arthropoda > Insecta > Lepidoptera > Psychidae > Eumeta > Eumeta japonica. The sequence continues at coordinate 82,663 of BGZK01000151.1, forward strand.
GGCCCTCGGTGAAGCACCCCGCGCGCGCCCACTCGCCACGAGGGTGCTCGAGCGGGCGGCGGCCAATGGGGCGCGGCGGCGCGCCGGGCGGGGCCGCGCCCGCCAATGGCGCCCGCCCCGCGCGGCCCGGCTGAAAGCCTCGAGTATACTTCTTTGAATAGAGCTTCGACTCGCCGCGTTATGTTATGTCGCTTTTTGTAATGAGTGCGCGCGCTAAGCCCATTGTTGAGGCCGCCGGCCCTCGCCCGCGCCCCGCCCGCGCCCCGCCCGGCGCTCTAAATGTGGAATAACGATTTTCATTTAGAGTGTTTTTATTAAGCCCGTGTAAGCTCGTGTTGGGGTAATAATTGAAACGTTTTATGTGGACCTCCGAGGTCGGCAATGATCGCTGGTCGTGCGTCACTTCCATTGTCGTATCACTCGGCATGTGCATAAAAGCATATATATATAATTTTATTATATGAATTTTCGGAGTGAATATTATATTACATTAATATATATTATATGGATAATACATGAACGAAACTAGGAGACATTTCGTGAGAAAAGTCTTTTAATGGTACTCTAATACGCATTAATATTCATCTTTAACATTTAAAATACATGCTCGGCAAGTAGACAGAAATATAGGCATATTTTCAGAAACGCACGTGCTCATAATCGTCAAAGGACATTCAAAAACAAACGAGACAAAAGTTTTATTACCTACCTATTGCTAAGCCTACCGGGCGACGTCGGCGCCCGCACGTGTCGGGGCGGCGACGACGGCTCCGGCGACTTCGTTATGGACACCTCTACCTGCTCACGCACTTGTAAAGTATACTTAAGTATACTACGCTATACTTAAATAATACTTTACATACGGAAACAGAGTTCGACTACATACACTAAGACACACCCGTCTAGAGCATAACATATTATACAAGTCATGTATGAACATATTAATCTCTATGGAAGTATTTCGCGGTTGAATAACATAAAGATTTTTAAAAGTATTATAAAGTACAAAAAAATCGTTTTCAGTGTTAGGGTAAAATATCGAATACAAAACCGAATGGAGTTCACCTTAAAACATTATTAAGTCTTACTATCAATAGCCTGTACTGGAGGAGGTTATTAAAAATTGCAAGATATTAATTTTAACACAAATTCACTTTTGATGGCAGCAATATTTGATAACGTTATTACATACAGATTTATAAAAATATTTTCCTATAAAGGAATAAATTTTCGTTCATAAATTATCATCAAAACGAAATTGTCAATATTCTAAATCATTTTACTATCGTTTTTACGCTGCACCTAGAAATTACTAATGAGGTGTATTCACAGACAACAAAAAAATCTTTATTCCATTCAAACATTATTAACATTACTTACTTAGTCGTGAAATTAATTATTACTAATAACCACTTAAATTTGTTCATTTAAGAACAAATTTACTGCTTCAATTTAGAAATGTATAAATCTTTTCAATTTACAGACTAGTTATAGACACAGCAGAAATTAAGTTTTTCATCTTTAATGATCTGGTTTGTGCGTGTAGGTATTAACTAAATGAAAGAAATATTAATAATAGATATGGATTTAATGCGATTTCATTAAGAATATAATTATATAAACCTTCCAAAATCAGAGTCTATGAATGAATATTCAGCAAAACGCAATAGTTCGAATTTAAATAATTTAATAAATGTGTTGTTATGTTACTTGTAATTATACTTAAGCTTAAGCTTTGGCCAATTTCAGACTGTTAACATCGACGCCTAATTAAAAGCACAAAGTGTAACTGACTGCAAACAGATTTAACTTAGATGTATTAACCATTTTTTTAAATCCGGCCCAAGATTCTTTTCATACGATTTATTTTATAAAAATACCACTATAGATGATACGTAATTGTTTATTAGCATTAATATAACAGACTGTAGTAAACCTAGACTAGTGAACGCTGCCATATTGCGAGTCGAAAAACGACTTACAGTGGTTGCGTATATGTAAATGCGTTATTCATTTAGTGATGCGCGCACGCACTTTACGCTGCTGACGATAGTTTTTATACACTATATTACATCCGCGCAGTTTTTAAGGATTTGTGAAGCAAAACCGTGTGTGTGCATATTTATTTCTTTAATATTTAGAACTATTAAATAAGAACCATTCACGTGTAATGCGAAATTGGAATGTAACAGAATTATAATATTGTACGTATTTTATATACACGTGATATAAAATGAATAAAACACGGTTTACCGGTTGCTGGTATTAAGATAAAAATTACAATTTCTTGTGGAAAATATGTGCCGCAATATAATTAAGGAATTTTCTTTAAACGCGTCATAATTTTTTTTAAAGTATGTGAGCCGATAACTTAAGTAGCTTCCTAAATAACGGAAATTCAAATTATACCATAGAACCCTGTTAGCATATTTTTTCAATATTAAACTATATACTCTGTGCAATTGTTTACAAGGGTTACTTAGAAATGAGTAAAAGGCGAAACACCTGGAGGACAAAGCAACAATAGATTTTACGACCCGCAGGTGTGTAAGCGGATTTATAATTGTTTACGATTTGGTGCTATCCAAATATTTTTAATGCGCCCATAGAGAAGTTCATAGAGTTAAACTCTTTGTCATGTTCCATACAGTTGGAATTCCTTTTCATATTTGGTGTTCCGTAGTCAACGAGGAACTCTTATATTTTCGCCTTGTCCGTCCGTCTGTCTGACCGCGATTTACCTGAGAAACTTTAAGGATTAGAAACATGTATTTGTGCATGAACATAGACACGAATTAATTGCGCCGATAAAATGGTACTTACATTGAAATAGTGAAAAGAATTTTTTTTTGATGGAGCCTCCCCAACATTAAAGTAAAGAAATTTTTTTTCCCGTTTATGCCTTGGTGTAGGGTATCGTTGGATAACTCACTCAAAAAGATTTCTAGTGTATGACAACCATTTTTCGATTTGAGGATCCGTTGCCGAAATATTAAACTTTAAAATGCTAATTTTTGTTAGAGTTAAGTGCCCTCCTTGCTAGGTAGATGGTTGCTTTTGTGTATGTAAAAAAATTGGCGGTAATACCGTGTAGAACAAAGTTAAAAGGAAAACTATTACAGATAAGTAGACAATACAAATAAATAATAGTCGACTAACTTATAAAAGGTACTTGGAGCAGTAAAAAGCATAACTTCGTACTTGATTCCACTGAAAATTACTTAAATGAATTTGTTAGTTTTGTGAAACAGGTAGCAAGTATAAGTTTATGAACTGTGTAAAATTATAAAAAATGTAAAATCATTACATCCTTAACACTTATGTGGACCCGTTTTATTAGACTTTATTAGCCGTAAAACCGTCAAATCTATTAATATTTTCATAGTATCAAACGTAAAACCTTTTTCTAAGGCCGCAAATTGAGACGGGCTGCTACGGAACTGTACGTGGCCCGACACGCACTTGATCCATTTTTTGTATTCCCTACATTTACGAATTGCTTACGAGCATGGATTTTTATCCATCTTAGTAAATTTTCATCGAAAGTATATGACGTAGTTAAAATCTGGCACAAGAATAATAGGAAATGGTGATCCGATCATTATTACTTAAGTAAACTTTAGAGATTAAATGGAAAAAGCTTATTTTGTGATCATCGAGTAAGATACCAAATGTGGACAGTCACAATCGATACTTCAAAAATATATTATATAACAGTTTTTACTTAAACGACATTTTTTCATAAATTGATATAAAAAATGTCCTTCTCTGTACTCTTCCTGATCTTAAAAGAATAACATAAAAAATTTCAAAATATTCTTTTAATACCTATGTATGGTTCAAGCAAAAACTGGCAGCGTGTAATCAATCAATACCTACTTAAAAACCGCTAACTAGATGCATTTCGTTATAAAAATGTATTTTGATGCACAAATAAGTACACACTTAGTTGCCAAAACATACAGAACACTAATCGTGCGAGTTTATCTCGCACTTATCCAGTTAATTGTTGTTCTTCCATAGCCATCAATAGACGAAAGAAAAAAAAAATTCATGGTTATAAATTATTTTAATACGTGGACATTGATAATAATGTGGATGTTTTTGTTAACGATTAATTGCTCATTTTCAGCGATAACTAAAATCAAGATTATTATTTTACTTTTTCACACAAATATTACCACGCATCAAATGATAGGCCCGAGCATTTCATTGGCACTAATATACCCGCGCTAAGCCATTGTATTACTATACGATCTTCTTAGTTCGTGGTATGGTAAGCACATAATAATTTGTTATGAACTCAATTAAACTAACTTATTTCTAACAGTGATTATAACTATAACAACTGGTAGAAAAAAAATACATTAGTTGTACCTAGAAATATTAAAAACTACATACTATAATATGGTATCTGGATATGCTCGTTTTCATTTGATTTAATATTAAACTCAGAAAAGCTCGGAAAGAAACAGTTGAAACTGGTACGTAATTTCCCTAGAAAAAATGAGATCTGCTTACCGTAGAATTATAAATACAAGCAATTCGTAGACTTATCAATCAACTACTGAACCAATATGACCACGCGGCGTTCCAACCCCAACTTTCGTGGTACCGCTAACATATCGAGCGAAGTATTTCTGAGAATATCAAAATAAATGATACATAAAAGTTACTTATATGTGATTACAAGGTATCTACTCGGATGACTAATCTTTTTATTAAGTATACGTATCACACAATAGATGTAGTGTGTGAGTGTGTGCGTGTGTGTGTGTGTGTGTGTGTGTGTGTGTGTTTGCGCATGTTTTTGTGTGCCTAAGGGTGTGTGCGGATGTATGGGGTTTGATTGCGAGTGTTTTTTTTTATAACTTTTAGAATATTAAATCATACTTATCCAAGATCTAATCATAGTTATTCCTCTAAAAACTCTGTCGAACACCGCAACTTCTATCTAAACTCAGTCGATTCATCGAGTGGCAACGTTAGAAGTGATTAAAAAAAAGTGCTTTCATCAAATTAAACAATTTGTAAATAAATAAATCGATTAGATTGAGTTAACTAACTTTTTTTAACATAGTCGAGGAGCAAACGGTCATGCGAGCCATCAAAAAGCAGGTGGTCACCGTCACTCATGGACACTCGCAACCCCGGAGGAGTCACCAGCGCCTTGACGACCTTTTCGGATAGAATAGGATATGTAATGGAGGGGGATCGGTTTAAGAAAAGGCGAGAGGAGGAATGGGCCATCGGAACTTCCACGCACACGACGAAAAGCAACAGCCGAGACTGCTATTTAGTGTCCGTATTCTATGAGGTACTGAGAGTGTGGTACTTCCCCGCTCTTGGCGGCCCATTTTTGTGCTGCATCCAAGTTAACCGCAGTATGACTCTACCACAGTAGAAAGAGATTGATAAATCTGACACAGATGAAAGAAATTGTCTATTATACGTTCGGGTTCACGGCATTTTAATTGTTTGATTTTTAGTCTTCGAGTTCGAAAACACAAATGTATATACCTACATTTTCAAGGTTTTTCCAAACTCGAAAATAACGGAAAGGAATGTTTGGGGTTTGCTGACAACACACTCAATGTACTCAACCGTTTACGAGATTTTTTTATGTGATCGTTCTCAAGATATCTCATTTTACCTACAAATAAAATAATTGAAACAAAATCAGAAAACCAAATGTACCTAGTGTGGTGAGGTCAATCCTTTTTAAGAGTAAATAAGAAGTCAAAAAGATGCCTTATGGCAGGCTTGCATGTATCATTCATATCATTTTGATCCTTCGGTCTGTGTGTTTTAGCCGTTTCCTCAGAAACATTTCATGTTATCGAATGACCATTTTACACAGTTTACCAGTCAATTATCCACTTAGTTCTGTTCACAGCGCAAAAAAATAATTCCTAAACGTAATTAAAATATATATGAAAAAAATTAACTCATAACTTAACTCGTTAACTTTTCTTAAACATCGACTGCGGTATCATTTGAAAGGGCGTCAAGAATCCAAAAATATTTTTAATTTCAACACGACCGATACACAAAAATGACAAAAGAAAAGCTAATTTCTCTATTTATATTTAATGTTTGCAACAAAAAATCTGTTAGTATTTTTTAATTTCCTAGTAAAATCAATAAAGCCTTAAATTTATTAACCCCTTGTCACTCGATTGAAAGCCCTTGAAACTTGATTTAGACTAATAACGTGGACCGCAATAATTTTATTAAATATCATAAAACAAATTCAATACTGAACTCTAGTAATTGTTTGTTCCGTTTGTCCATTCATATTCATAGGGTCAGTCTGTTTATTGAATATATTAAATTGAATATATAAAATTTATTGCTTAGCTATATAAAATTATTGTTTCGTACCAAAGTGTTCTTATTCTCTCATACTCTAATGTGCTTTCGTTGACCATAAAATAAATATTTTATGCATTTACGTATAATTATAAAATTTCGATAATACTATTTATTAGACGAAACAAAAAACACAAAACTCTACATAACACATCTTTATTTACATGTGGGTAAAAGCATGAGCGACAGCGCACCGGGCAACACAACAAAGGGCAATTATTTTTATTAGAAACATCCCCTAAGTGGCGTACGAAGCGCACGAAATGTTTAATTGACTTATTGAGAATGCGTTTTAAAAATATCTATCGTATGCATCGTTGCGTGCGCGCCGCCCTCCCGCAGTATATCTTGGAACGCCACAATATACTACAGGAAAAATAAATTTGAAATAAATAAATATAGATAAATAAAATCGTAAGAGACGATAATAGCTGTCGTATTTATATTCCATTAAATAACTAACCGGATCTCCATACAAGTTGTTAGAGATTTTTCTGACAAAATATTTCAATTAGAAATTTTTGAATAGAAAATGTTATTCATCATATATTTTTCTATAAGACAAGCTCTCACTTTTTTTTTATTATTTTAATGCTTATTCATTTCTTATTTAATGTTTATGGTAATAAGAAATACAAATGCAAATACTTTTTACATTTTCATCTTTTGTTGAATATTTTTTCCTGATTCAGTTTTGACTAAAAATCTAAATACATCTACACAAAATATGCTTTTTTAAAACTGATAAACATAGTAAAAATCTTAAATGGCTTCTTTTTATTTAAATCTAATGATTCCAAAAATATTTACCAACAAAGTGAGATGGTGCGTTTAATTATATTTTTTTGTAAAACATGACATTTTCGTTTATAAAATACATAATCAAAATATGAATGATTTCTTTATTTTTGACAATAACACAACACATCCCATTTTTTAACGAGATTGCTTTCCAACTTAACTCAATTTAAAGCGTAATATAGATACATGTTTTTTTTTAGTTTTATATATTTCATGTGCAATTTTTAAATGTACTGCGTATCAGCGTCAGCGCAGATTTGTGTCGGGGCCGGCAGGTGCGCACGCCCTCTGCTTACACGGGTCATTGACTATCAGGGTCGGACTTTGAATTGTGGGAGCTGTACCGTTCATTGTATATCACACTGGCATAATTTAAAAGCTATAAATTTACTCAAGAAATTTGTTAGACTAATTTAATATAGTTTAACCCGAGGATTTCCAATACGCCGCTCGCGAGAAATTCATCTACGACTTGATGATAGCTTAATTATATTAAACTATTTATCTGTGATTGCGTAAACTTTATAAAATAAAACCAATATAGTACATGCTATCGTACGTCATTTGTATCGCTATGAATTACTTTTGCTTTGCTCTCATATGCAACAATTGTTACGGCGTTGACTCTGTGCACTGAGACACCCATTCGAACTAAGTTTCTAAGTCCGCTAATTAAATCATTTAAAAAATTAATTCCGCCAATCGAATTTGACAATCTTAACAACTATTCTATATTAAGCCAGACACTGATAAATTAGTTAAAGTTAAATTATTCATTCACTGAATTAAATAAATTTGTTTGATTTTCATTTAATTTTTAAAAGTACTTTTTTTTAACATTTATTTGCAAAATATAAGAATAGTATATTTTCTCTTGTGTATGTATATCGATAAACCAAAAGTAAATATTCTCGACTCTGGACATCAAAGACTCTACAGTTTAACCCTCACTTCATTTTAACACAAATAACTCAAAACGTGTGAATTTATTATTTTTTATCGCAAAACGCTACATTTAACGCATATCAACATGGCCTTTAAATTTCGTTTTATGGAAATATTGTTATGATTAAAATGACTCTTTATCCATAAATAGTTACTTCAACCCTAAAACATGCCCTAAAATGCGGCTCTGTCGTGATTTTAGACAGGTAAGAGCGCGTAGCGTAATCAGCGCGCGCCGCACCCGCCGCGACCGAACGTTGCGCGTTTAGTATCGCTATCGATTTATGAATCATCTGCCCTTCGCGAGCGGAGACGTATTTTTATAAATATACATATCGCTGTAGTAAAAAAACATAACATAACAAACATAAGGAAAACAAGTAGAGGTTCTGTATAAAATTTTCAAAAATGAACCTAACCTACAATTTAAGTATTTACACCTCTATGGAGCTAAATCTGTATAGTCAAATATAGTTCCCTGGGTTTCTTCACTGAAAATTAATTTTATGAAATAAATATTTTTATTTCAATATGCGGACCAAATAGGTGGCATATTAAGAAAGGGCCAAACTTTAAGCACCCAAAACGGGCGAACTTGCATGAAAAGATTGTTGGGTGTCGTTGAAGAAATATTTGCAAAGATCGTACAATGTGTAAGTCTATAGTCTCTCCCTACCCTTCTGGGAAATAAGTGTAAGTTTATAATAATAATAAAAAATAAATTTCAATGATAGCACTAACGTATCAAGGATACAACCATCGATTACCATTTTTATAATGTTCGAGTCGACCAAAGCTGGAAATCGTGAGGGAGTAGAGTCCAGATGTTCGAGGCAGGAGGCCGAGAGGGCACGCGATGACGTCGGTAATGAATTATCGTGACCGCGCGCCCTCCGGCGGCGACGGGAGGGCCAGTGTGAGCCTACCCTGATTTCCATGTGATCTACTTTATAAATGTAGAATGAACCACGTATGAAACTACCTTCTCAAAGACAATTCAATATTTTTATGATTTTATACCAAAAAGTTAACAAGAAATCCATATACAAAACTTACCCTTATATTATATAAATTTGAGATGATTATTTAATAATAATAAATGCTTAATAAAAAAGAATATTATGTTCTCATATATTTAGAGCAAAATATCCATAGAAATAACCAGCTCGACGTCATACCAGATTTTCATTTGGTAATTGTTTTGTATTTAATTTTATTGTATATGAGAAAATTAGAAGAGGCTCCCCATAAGTTTCTTGCTCGCTCTTCTTAAAGGAAACCTGCCTTCCAAATTTACAAAATATTGTCATGTGTTTAAGACCTATGAAATACAGATATGTATTTTGAATTTGTCATATTGGACTTTTGTATCCGTCTGTCTGTCTTTGTGTTTGCCTGTTTGTACGTCACGATCGTTTTTCTAAGTCATTATTATTGGTGCTATTGATTTGTAATATGAGGTAGCCGCAGGGATAATTTACTGCCACATATTTGTAATAAAAGAATTTCCTATTATTATTTTAATAATGTTATCAACTGTATTCGTTTTTGATCCATACCCCAAAATTACCAAAAAAATATCACTCCCCTTCGCAAGCCTAAAATAGTTTATAATTGTAGATCTAATATTTATTATAGACACTTATGACTTCTAAAAAAAATTAAAAATAGTGCATACAAAAGATCGCAAAATATTCAACATCCTAATAAATAACATTCTTTGTCGTATCAGTATTGTATCGTATCATACCACTGTTGAGGCATATCCTACAACATTGTTTAGCTTTCATATTGCAATGGTTTTGAGGCTTTCACGCTGGTCCAATGCAGTTTGAGCGCTTCTAATAACCTTTGTTGTCACATATGTCAACAGACGCATGCAACAAAACAATACTAACCACACTATGGGTAGGATCAATAACTGGCGAAAGAGAAGTTGGAAGACCGATCAAACGATGGGCCGGTGGCCTAATAGAGATGCAGGAACTGACTGGATATATAAAAGTAAAAACTGAAAATTGTGAAAAACAGAGGAGGCTCTTCTTAAAATGAAACAGAAGTAATTGACTTTACTAGCAATAAATAACTAGTGTAATAATTTGCTAACGGTATTAAAATCATTTGAAACGTACAATAAAATATAAATAGACTGTTTTAATTGAAGTTGAAAGCTCTTATAAAACATTCGCCCATGCTCGAAATCCGAGAGCTTTCGTTTTGAAAACAACGCTCTTAATCACTGCGCCAGCGCCACTACTTTTGTTTACATTATAGTTCTTAAAGTAACAATATAAAATTCTATATGTGATTACAGTATGTACAATTGCAAAACTAAAATAAAACTCACATAAACATTATCTACATAACAGCAGAACCATAAACTTTTTAAATGCTGCATGAATCTGTGCTATTACATTCGACTCGACGATAACATCGGAGTTGATTTCGTGCCGTTGCGAAGAAATGCGATATAAAAAGTTATCATTACCAAAATCGGGCACGACAGTATCAAATTAATCTGTCACAAGCGACGTATCATTAGGCGCCGAATTTAAAAAGACGATGCGCTTTCGCGATGGCTAATGACGGCGTAATGCGGTACTGATAGCACGATAGGAAAGCGATCCGAGCAAAAGTCGCGGGCGCCGCGGCGGCCGTACCACGCGCGGCGCCCCGCCGCCGCCGGCGCACGCCCATGAATAACAATCGTAAAATAATTTGAGCAGTCTCCGAGCGAGTCAAATGCCGAAGTATAGAATATAGTTACTTTCGGCTAACTAAATTTCGTTCATGTGTTCGGTGATTTAAGTTAGATCGTCGTTTGTGAATGTTAAAATCTACGCATTTAAATAAAATTGCATTCTTGCATTATTTAAAGGTATTCACATGTAGATATTCTGTCAACCCTTTTTAAAAATTTTGTCTGTCTGTCCGGGTAACAGGCAAACAATACTACGGAAATGGTGAACCGCTCTCGGTGGAAATTTCACTGAAAGGTAAAGAAGCTTATTGGGATACACATCTAGATTATTTTTTATCCTGTAAATGCTTGAATTCTTACGTGGTAACTGAAAAACTTTTAAAAGTGATCGAGACTGAATCCAAATTGGAAGTATAAAATCGGAACCGAAAGCGGGTCCAGAATAGGAATCTAGCTAGAGACCAGGATCAGAATCGAAAGTGGGACAAAATCGAGGGAATCCGATACTGGAACGGAACCGGGATTGCAACTAAGAGCGGGATCGGGATTAGAAACTAAAACAGGACTGGATAGAAATCATAGCGGATACAGCATCACCGGTAGATATAAATGTGTAAGAATTCATTCTATGTCCATACGAGCGGGACCGCGGTCGAAAGCTAAAAAATAATATACATAACGTATACGTGATCGCAAATTTCAACCTAGAGGGAGTTAACTTGTCAACGTTCATATAGAAGTCAAACTTCTTTGGAAGTTGTAGAGAAAAGTTTTGTTAGGCATTAAACATTGGATGGCGCATGCGTGTGTTTTTAAATATACCGAAAAGAGAAAAGATTCGACTAAGTACAAATACTACAAGACCGTAAGAAAATAAAAATTAAAATCCAAGCGTCTATTTCTAAAATAAAAAATGGTGTATTCTCATCAGTGGACTCATCATACAACTACTACACAACTTAATTATGTATGTGACATAATTAAGTTTAATGAAAATGCTGTATTTGTGTGGAGTGCAAAAATATTAATGGCAAGAGAGATTATTCAAGAGATAAAAATACAATAACATTGAGATAGTAAAAAAAAAGTTGATGTAAATTACTTATACTTCCATTATTGCAAATATTTGATAGTATTTAAACTAAATCATTTGATTAGGAATTACGATTGCTTAGAATTTTAATTTGTGGTAAATTTTATTTACTTGTTGAATAAAAACATTCCTTTAGCAAAATTTAGACATAATGAGCTAGTATTTTGAAAAACCCCACCACATTTGTTTTGTGTGTTTCAAATGTAACGACGTAACTAAAATACCTAGTTGCATTTTAAACAAATTGATGTAATTATTTAAATTTATGAGAGCTTTATTCATATTCAACAGGCATAAGCCAAAATAAGTTTTGTTTTCTTCACAGGTACAAACTTCTGACTGACACACGCAATATTTTATTATAGATATATTAAAATGTTTGTTCACAACCTTCATGGGATTCATTTTTATGTAGTTTTGTTTATTGTGTTTCATTTTCTATCCGTATTAATAATTTTCTTTCGTAAAGATATTATAATATTTCTCCAAACAGAACATATCTTTGGGAATATAAAAACTTTGTAACATGAAACGTTCGTTACCTGACAGTAAGACCCGAAGCATTTCGTGATCGAAATTTTTCAGCGATTAAAACTTCTCGCTATTTCCCATTCGACGTTTAAAGGTTAAAAATGATACGTTCTTGGTTAAGATAGAAAAGAATAACTTCTTAAGCTTCTAAATTTGATACGTAAATATAAAATTAGTGTATTTTTGTTTTTCAAGAAATTTTAATATTATTTCAGTTTTTAAATAAGTGTAACATGATATGTCCTTTTTTTTCTCAAACAAGAAAATCTACAGGCAATTTTAATTGTTAACGAACGATCAAGTACCAAAAAAAAGATGAATTTGAAACCTTACAGAGGGCTAAAATATTGTGGGACTAGTTTTCTTAGATTTAAAACATTAATTTAAGAGTAAGTAAGTTTGATCTAATCTTCACCACTCCTGTAAGAATCACCATATTATACCTAAATGCATAACCGTATTTGTTTGTTTGATTGTTGGGGGCCATACACAGGACTCTTTAGAATAGAGAATTAAGAGCGCTATGAAACTGCAAGCGGAACGAACAACGGAACTGAAACTAGGATAGATGTCGGGACCTTGAGCGAGACCGAGACCGGAAATGAAAGCTGAGTCGAGATCGGAATTGGGACAGCGATAGAGATCCACGAGAGCAGCATAAAAATGAGAATGGGTCAAGGTTGTGTATGAATCGATATAAAAGATAAAGCTTACAGAAAAATTATGTATTACTAAGAGACAGTAAATATATGTACTTAAAATTAAGAATCCACAATTAAATTATATACTTATGTATATTTCAATATTAGCTGTGCCCGAGGTTCCGCTCGCGTTTACTACAGAATTGTGATTTAGTTTTTTTATAAACAAAGTAGAATTTTACTTTGGTATATTAATTGTAAGATAAAAAAATTAAAACATGTGGCACTCGGGGACTGCTGCGGTAAAGCTATTGCATAGCATTTTTTATCAACTTATGCAATTATAATTATTTATTTATTTATGCAGTATTTTTTTTCTTTGATATTAATTCAAGTTTTTCATCACTTTCTTCATTAATAAATGCACTGTGCTTATTCATATTTAAAACACTTTATACACAAATTTTACGCGTATTCACTAACAACTGTTATCACTGTTGTACATAGTACACTTATGTATATATATATATATATATATATACCTACATGTATACTTACGGGGCACATGCGATGAGTGTGGCATCATAAAGATATGATAGATACCTATACACCTATATACTTTCTCACAAACAGCCGCTTACGACGTATTCGTTCAATTTTGGAGCAGCTCGTCTCGATCCGTGCGAGCTTCGTACAGTCATACCATATACATACACGTTAAGCGAACGCTCGGCTGAGCTACATGGTAGGCGGAGTTGGGGTGTTAGGTTTTATTTTCGTTATAGAATTTCTTAATTCGGTCGCCGCGCTCAAAGCCTGCGATAAAAGCTATGCAATAGCTTAATAATAATAAGTTCAATACTTTTAATTTAAACATTCTTTTAGATATTTTACATATTCCATGTATTTTATTGTTTCCTAACTTGAAAAAATGGATTTCATTCATATAATGGTGACTTTATATACAAAACTTTAATAGGCGCAAGTAGATTCCTTACTCTCTAAAACTGAATAAGTGGAAAAACACTAATTAATAGTCAATAGCTACTATTTTAAGATGTCCAAAGTATACGACCAGCAATAAGTGGTTATCCACTCTTTCAATTAGTAGAAATTATTACAAATTAAAATTGTAAATTTTCTACTAATTAAAAAGTATAATTCTACTATTATAAAAGTGATTATTTTACTAATTGTCAAGTGACTACTAATTCAGAACTACTAATTCAGTAGTGAAGTTGGGCCATATTACTTTTTCAATTAGTGAAAAATTACTAATTGAAAAGTAACGCCTACAAACTTAGTAAATCTGTAGTAGATTCAACTAAAAATTACTTATTTTGATGTAGTTTGTACTATTATTACTTCAATTAGTAAAAATTCTACTAATTCAGTTTTAGAGAGTATATCATTGTGGTTTACATAATCAAAGTAAACCGTTTAAGTGCCCCATGAGCTTCTTTTTTCCAACTTGATTCGCCATTAACGTCACTGCTTATTTCGTACATCACTTTGTATAACCAAATATATCCTATAACTTATCTAGATAATATAGTTATGAATAAAAAATTAAAACACGTAAAATGGTCGGCAGATAGAGACGTTGAGTTTTATCGATGTAAGCTTTTCGATTTATATCAATTAATATTGTATTTTACATACTTTATTTATTACATATTGTATGTTGTGGATAACATTTCAAGACGGCAATAATGCAATTCCTTTCATTTTTCCTAGTTAATGTTAGTTTTTCTAGTTTTTAACGACTTAAAAATAAATGTATTTAAACTTATTCGTAAATATCATTGTATATCAATAAATATATCAATAGTAATTGAACACAAAAAAATAAATTCATATGTTTATTTATTTATTTTTATCGATAAAATACACTTATAATCAGTGAAAACCGTATTCAAATCGGTTACACCGTTTTGGATATTAGTGTGCACAAACGTACAGGCAACACAAAAATTCTAATTTTTTTATGTTGGTAACAAAAGTACATCGTATACAAAAAAAAATGTACAGATAAGGCTCGTCTACTATTTTATTACATGTATAGATTAAGACATGGAAAGAGAATACATACATTGCATGCAAGCATGAATTAAAAATTTTCATTCAAAAGCTTTTATTTATGTCAGCTAAGCTTATTCATAAAGATCCATCAAGAGCAAAAAGCCTTCCAGAACCTAAATAATGGCAGAGAACTCGTATACGTCGAATGACAAATGGCAAATCATTTTATGGGTCGACAACGCGCTCTCGCCGATCACGCAGCGCCGGCACACGGTCGGGCAACGCGCACGAGGCGGCCGGCGCCCGGTCTACTCGAGCCGATTTATGCGTCCGCAAGAGAGGCCGCCCTCGACGAGCTCCGCCGGGGCCGTTTTCGTTACGGCAATCTGGTTAGGCGCACGCCGGCTAAACGGGCCGCGGCACGAACGCGCCGAGTGCCTTCCCCACCGATTAAGGGGCTCCGCGCACAACCTCCGTGGGAGCCGGGCCAGCTGCGGCCGCCCCCGACCCCTCCCTGCAGCCGCACGCCCGCGCGTGCTAAACAACTTCCATTTGTTTAGTGGTTTGACTAGTGATCGAGAATAATGTTTGTTTCTTGAAAAACACGTCCATTGGAATCGACTGTAATTTAAAACGAAATTTCATTGAAAAAGAACGATAATATTGAATCAATTGCATAGCAGTTTCAGTTAAAACGTGAAAAAAAAACCATTTTAATGAACGCTATTGCAAATTCAGAACAAACCCAAAAGAATAATTGAATAGTTTGGACACAAATATGTACATTAAATTTATATAAAACGGGCATTCCGTATAAATTAATAGTCATAAATTTCAGTGCCTCCATTACAACACAAAGAAAGTGTCAAAAGCTTTCTATCTGCCGTCTTTATCATAATATCTATCAGGTATACATTAAATTTCTTTGCTTGGACAAAAAATAATTAATAAGAGAATTGATAAATAACAGATTCATAAAAACTTACAAACATGATACCCTAAATAATATAGCTATACACAATTTAACTTCATATCAATTTTTAAAGTTATGCAAACTTTTTAAACCATCATATCATAATACACAAATTTAAAACATATATTTTCTACGTTATTGCTCCCATAAAACTAATATCCAGCCGTAAAGCGTATGCGTGTCTAGCGATAAAAATCGATTAAATAAATAAGCAAAAACAAAATTGTTGTTGCAAGTTAGTTGTCAATGTCGTTACATTGAAAAATACTTTGAGCTAGGTTCACGACTGGGGCAAACAGGACGATGAAATCGCGTGTTGATTAAAAATAATACCTAATATCTATTGTTTCATCAAAGTGAACGAGTTATCTGTATTCTTGTAATATAATAAGATTTATCTATTATTTTGTCTATTAATATTTCACTTTACCTAAAATAGGAACATACGATGATTCCTGAGTGAGAAATAAAAACCGGAATTATTTGTTCGTTTTTCATTAAATAACCTGAATTTACAATCGTTATAAAGAAGTATACCTATATGAAAAATTTTAAATTGTACTTTATATGTTAGCAACTTTGACTATGAACCTGATATGTTACAAGAAAATAAACTTTTTCTCTGAAATGATGTGTATAAATGTACATAATATAATTCTCGATTGGTACACAGTTCTTGTTTTTGCAATGGAAATTATAAATTGTAATTGTCCAAAATGTACTAAATATTGAAATTCATCGATGCAGTAAATCTAGACTTGTTAGAGTTATCATATAAAAATAATTCGCTCAACTATGGATTTCAAAATGAAATCAACAGTCGAGTTAGGAAAGACGTGTCAGATGTCACTAAACCGATCTAAATCGATAGATCTTTTCAACAGCTATGTGGTTTGTAAAATAAATGCAACAATATGGTTTTATCCAATTTTTCCATTTCTGAATGCTGTAAATACATCCGAAAATTGTAAAGCGAAAGAAAAAAATTGGAGATTAAAAAACTGAAAAAATGTTGATGCTTCATTGAACATTTTCCAGCATCCTTAGATGGAAAACAGTGAGAAATTTTAGGACTGCTGTATAGAATCAACCGTTTTGCTAATATTTCAACAACAGAATCAACTATTTTCAATTTGATATGAAGCGGACTTGAACGTCATTCGCCATCAATTGTTTAAGCAAAGGAGTTGCAGAGAAAATCATTTGAAAATGCCTTAGCTTATCCTTTTCTTACATAGTACTTATAGTTTTACGCAATCTTTATATCGAATATTAGAAATCGCCGGCTAAACTGTGGAAAACACACAGCAACCTAACTAAGATTCCATAGGGGGCATACACACACTCAATTGTCAAAAAGTAGAGAGATGTGAAAAGACGCTAATTTGAACTCAGTGTTTTGTAATAACTTCTAATTTTGATCGCCGATGAGATTTTGAGAATATGGAATTTATGGTGACGTCGGGCGTCACATGCTCTTTGTGATACTCATCAGACCCGCAGAAATCGATATACACCTAGTATTTGCTTAAATCAGTCGGAAAATAACTATAACATTCATTGATTATATTTTTAATATCGTATATATTATACGTGTTTTAATGTTCATTGATTCCTTACAAAATAGCAGATATCTGCACTGCCTAAATAATTCGATCCTTACATATTGAACCTGGGAACATAATACTTGCATGTACTTAATTGTACTCGCGTTACGTGCATCGCCATCTTTCTGTTTTCACCGTAGTCGGTTAAAGTAAGAGCGCGTGACGTGCGAGACGACCTCGGTCGGTATCCCGTGTTCCTCCGTCCGCCGGCGCGGCGAGAGCGCAGATCGACTTACGTGTAGTTGTAGCGGTAGTCGTCGTCGGGCGGCGCGGCGTACTCGGGCGGCGCCAGCGCCCAACCGTTGTCGTAGCATTCGAACCCCATGTCGGCGCCTTCGCCCAACATTCTCATGGTACAGTGCGCGCGCGGCGTCGGTGCGAATCGGCTGCGCAGATAAACCGATTTACGACAGTCCTCTATCACGACGATCAATCCGATGAAATTATGCTAAACGACGACCGGATTTAGATAGTATAATGATGTCGTATAACGAGATTTATTAGACCCAATAGTCGATAAGGCTCTCGAACTCGAGACCGATAGTGATAGCCGAGTGGCGGGCGACGGCGCACTGCCGTCGGATCGATGGCCCGCCCGGCTTATCGACGGATCGTCGCCGTTATCATATCGGGCAGCTTTCCCTCCGCGATACGGGAGTTTTATAACTGGCTGCGGCGTGTCGTAGATACGTTTTTATCTGTGTCAGATGCGACAAGTTCATCGGCGATCGCTCGGAACGTGATCGCCGGCTTGCGACACGTTGACAGGCCGCCGAGATATGTGCGCCCGCAAGGTTGGTCACGATGCGGATTCGGGAACACTCATCGTAGGACAGACAATACTGTGTCGCTAACGCTTACAAATTTCACAATAAGGATATTGTTGCACTCTCCTACTGTCGGAGTTCTAGAGCTGATAAGGAAAGAACGAAGGAAACGTTCCGAAAAAAAGAAAGAAGATTTAGTTTATGTTGAGACACGGAAACGCACTGGAATATACTTAACTTATCGCATTATAAATTAACTACTTCGCTTGTTAATACACTAATGGCTAAAAAAAAACTGATTTCTAAAGTGTGAGCTCCTCTATCATTTATTCGGAAACGACTGTTCTAGAACATTTTTTTGAATGTAAGCATGGTCATAATATTAATATCTGTGCCTGTATATGTGCGGACAGTAGGAAAAAATCGTCTGTTTGGCGGGACTCGCCTTCGCGCCGACGTGTCATTCCAAACAGTCCAGAGCGTGTGACCTGAATCGTCTAGTGGTTCGCTAGGGTTCACTTTACTGCCGCTATTGCAATATAGTATTAATCCCACTACAGCCTGCTGTTTATTGTATTTTAGTCTGCGCTTTTCCGCGCCGAACCGCTCGCACCGGAACCGTCAAATCGTTGTGCGAACGTTAAATGTGATGTAGCGTCCCGCGCTTGATCCGTCCCGCAATCGATCTGTTCTCTATGTCATGGGTAAACAAACATAGGTGTACCCAGCTTTCGGATTTAAGGGGGCAAGTCAGAATTTTTTAGGCCAGATTGTGTGTACAGGGCATAACATATTTGAAACATACAATTTCTAGAGAGGGCAGTTCCCTGCCCTCTCCTGCCCCCCTGGGTATGCCCATGAAAACAATCTATAATTTAAACATGTAAAATGGCTAAAACACCGTCCACGCCGCGCGAGCGAAGTCCTGTCCTCTTATTTGATTTTCAGGAAAGTTATTCTGCTATTTTAATGTTTCTTAACTTTGTTTAAACATTAAAAACATGTAAAAATTTACTACAAAAAATTGTAGCTACTCAAAATTCTCCACAATGCAAAACTATTATTAAGGCATTCAAAAACAACCATGATGCATGATGCACGACGCAATAATATTATTACTATCCAACAACTATGCGCTGTAGTTATGAGCAATGGCAAAAATGGCCACAACTTTATATCTGCCAGTTCTGATTTGTTTTTCAGCTACACATGGCCAATGAATACGTTTTTCGTCACAAAAATGTAGTTCGTTACAGTTACGTCCGGCGAGATTTTTGTATTATCGGTTAAGTTAGGTTAAATCAGTAAATTTTAAAACCGCAGGAAGAGACGCGTTAAGGGTCGCCCCTCGTAATATACTTGTTACTTATTATCTGTGATCCAGAGCTTACCCCAGGAGCGAAATTCGACGGCCTTATTATCTAAAAAAAATCGATTTCTGATTCGACATGATTTTAAAATTATTTTGGTCATTCCCAATTTGATATTTGGAAATGCTAATCATCTGTCTATTAACAGTGTTGCCTCTACAATAAAATCACTAAATTATCAAAATGAAATTTAATCGCATATTTGAATTCAAAAGCCGTTAGAGATGGCGATTTTGCAATTATTCTAAAACTACGCTATCAAAGCGAAAACTGGTCTATAGCAATTCTCAAGCGATTTGCAATCGATTTTCCCTTCAGTCGTATTTCGTACAAAGTGAAGATTTTTTTATGTAAATTGTTAAATTAATCGAAATCTTTACATATTTGTTGAGGACTAATTATTACAATACGAATACAACATTACAATAATATGGTAGAATTGGATTGATCTGATGATGGAGCCATAAGGTAGGCACAGGAACTCCATAACGAAATAATATATTCTAGTCGTGTTTGAGCTTGTTAGAGTTGTTTTAAGATGTACTCTCTCCATGAGTGAATTTCAGGGTCTGACGGTGGAGCCGGAAGGTAAGCACTATCATTCCATAATAGAACAACGTATCCTGGCCGTGTATGGTCTTGTAGAAATCGTCTTGAGATGTGCTTTGACCATGAACGATTTTCAGTGTCGGATGATGCAGCCGGCAAATAGGCTCTGGTACTCCATAATAGAACAATATATCCGAGCGATGTTCGCGGTTGTTGGAATCGTATTGGATTCCACTTTGACCGTGATTGGTTTCCAAGGTCTGATGATAGAGCCAGAAGGTAAGCACTAGCACTCATTAATAGAACAACGTGACCTGCCTCTATTTTGGTTTAATAGATTTTTTAAGTGCTTTTTTGCCATAATTGACTTTCAGGGTCTGATAATGGACCCCGACGATTGGCACCGGAACTAACATATCACAACGGAACAATATACCCTAACCGTATTTTGCTTGTTGAAATTGCCCTGAAATGCATTTTGACCATGATTTACTTTCAGGGTCTGATGATGCAGCTGGAAGGTAGGCACTAGTACTCCATAATAGAACAACATAGCTTGGCCTTATTTGCGCTTAATGAAATTTTTTTAAGTGCTCTTTGGCCATAATTGGCTTTCAGGGTCTGATGATGGAGCTTGAAGGTAAACACAGGATCTCAATAATGAGACATCGTATCCTAGCCGCGTTTGGTCTTGTAGAAATCGTCTTGAGATTTATTTTGACCATAAATGATATGTCTGGGTCTGGATCTGATGATGCCACCAGAAGGTAGGCACTAGTACTCTATAATAAAACAACGTATCCGAGCGGTGTTCGCGGTTGTTGGAATTGTCTTGGAACGCACTTTGACCATAATTGATTTCCAGGGTCTGATGATGAAGCTGGAAAGCTGGAAGTTAGGCGATAGTACTCCATAATGAAACAACGCAGCCTAGCCGTGTTTGGGCTTGTTGATGTTGCCGTGGAATACACTTTGATCATGATTGGCTTTCAGGGTCTGATAATGGAGCTGGACGTTTGGAAGCCTCATCATCAAACTCTGAAAGTCAATCATGGACAAAATACATTTCAAGGAAATTCCAACAAGCCCAAATACTGTTAGGATATATTATTCCGTTGTGATATATTTGTTCCGATGCCAACCGTCAGACTCCATCGTCAGACCCTGAAAGCTAGTTATGGCCAAAATGCACTTAAAAAAATTCCATCAAGCCCAAATAAGGTCAGGCTACGTTGTTCTATTATGGAGTGCTGGTGTTTACCTTCCGGCTCCATCATCAGACCCTGAAAATCACTCATGGGGAGAGTACATCTCAAGACAACACTAACAAGCTCAAAAACAACTAGGATATATTATTTCGTTATGGAGTTCCTATGCCTACCTTAGGGCTCCATCATCAGATCAATTCAATTATACCATATTATTGTACAGTCATCGGTCCTCGATAAGTTTGCAAAGTTTTAATTTAATGCAACGCTTTAAAGTCGCACAAAATTGCATATAAGAATAACAATTTTTTATACCTAACTATTTCGATTCGCATATCGATTCCGGATACGCAATCTATTTCTACTTTTAGGTAATAAGGCCGCGGGCCATTGTTGGTTATTAAGATTAAAATTACTATTGAACAGAATTAAATCAATCCATAAATATATTATTTCTCGGTATGCAAATTGCTGAACTACAGTAATTAATTTATTTAATTGATTAATTTAAGTTAGTCAAAACTTCGATTTCGAGCAAAGACTTCCAAACATTACAAAAAAAAACATCTAAAACATTTCAGTGCCGCCCCGTGTAACATGCATGTCAGTAGCGAGTATGAGTGTTAGTATGAGTTCCTGGTTGAAATTCCCTTGCGATTAGAGGCCCATGTGACTAGAGGTCCACTACAGAATTTAGTGTGGATGATACTTGATAACGTAGTCACAATATTCGTGACCTACTCAAAGTACTAATCATCATTACGAAACTCTTTTTGTTGATAAAGACCAAATGTAAATACAAGTCTGCTTAATGTGTATTATGCCGCTTTATTTTATTTTAATGGCATGAAAATTTTTTCGGAATTATCATGGGTTTTCATGTTTGCTAATTTTATTTGTGATTTTGTTTCTATAAAAGTATTAGTCTAATATTGTTACAGCTTGACTAAGTTTTCCAATCGAGTACTTAATTTTAGATAGACATTCAATAAATAATATTAGGTGATAATTTTGTTTTTGTGTTCTACAACGATTTAATAAGTCTTTTCAATAATAGGCGCCCACTAAAATTTACAAGCGAAGCTCTTATGTGTGTACATTACTGATATTTTATAAAATTCGTTTAACATTAAGAACACTGTGAAATAGTCCTTTAAAATTGCTAATCTTTAAAGTATGTAAATCGCGATGTGTTAAAATATTTTTTTTATATTATTTCAGGATTTTAGGTTTACCAAAATAAAGTAGTCCACTGAAATTAAAGCGGCAGTTATTTCTCACTGTAAAGCACGGATCTCCTCAAGAGAGACATACAATTTCATATGAGCTTAAAATGTCAGAAATAAAATATACTGTTTAATGCAAAAGAGCTACTTAATGTAACGTTGCATTCATTGTTCATTGAAAATTCTCAGCTTCACAGCTCAGCTTGTACACCTCAAACGTAAAACGTAAACCATAGACAACTTGATGAGAAAAAAGTGCGGCAGTCGTACCTCTGGTGGGACTCGAACCCACAATCCTCGGCTTAGGAGGCCGATGCCTTATCCATTGGGCCACAGAGGCGAGCGGCGGGCGGGCGCGAGCGCGCGCACCGCTCCCGCGCGGGCCGCGTCATCGCGCGTCACCGCTATATCCGTGGCGTGCACGTGCTTTGATACGGATGTGTGTCGATTGGTTTTTCCATTCTTAAAAAATATATATAACCTTAAACAATTCATAGAGCAAAAATTCTAGAGTGTCATCATTTTATAGCATTAACCTTATGGAGTCGTTAAATATTAACGAAGTTTGGAATGAAAACAAAAGCCAACATTTAGCCTATTTGAAAACGTCCTTGATCTGACGTGACATTCGTTTATGTAAAAGTTAACGTTCTTAATTCTATTTTCATTTACGGTAATGCCTTGAAACAATCTTTACTTTTTGCAGAAATCTGAGTACAATATTTGAGAATATCGATGGTTCTTTTAAATGAAAGAAAATGTAAACACGAAAGCGTTGAGGTCTGCGAGGGACGTCACTATATATTGCACTCGTAAAGTAATCATAATATAACATGGCACTTCATGAAAACTGAAATCGGCCACGCGCGATGCAGTTTCTTTTGTGGAAACTTCTACTACAGGTATTTTGTTATCGGTCACAAAAAAAAAACCTTGACAGATTTTGATTAAATTAACGGATAGAATGTTATTAAAACGTGTACATGAAGCGGTCGAAATAGAGTTCCATTTGAATTTGAATATCATAACATTAGGTTATGATATTCAAAGGACACTCACATTTTCTTCAATAGGTTTAACCCTATTCAAAGTAAAAAAAAATAAATACTTAGAGACACTTTGGATCTACAGACTAGCTTTATCATAAAAAAATAATGTCTCAATAATAATACAATATATTATATAAAAATATCCGGCTAAGTAAAATACTTTACAAAGTAATTGTAAACAATATAAATTAGAAACTTAAATATTATTAATC
This sequence comes from Eumeta japonica, assembly GCA_005406025.1. NCBI lineage: Eukaryota > Metazoa > Arthropoda > Insecta > Lepidoptera > Psychidae > Eumeta > Eumeta japonica. Next base: position 106,730 of record BGZK01000151.1, read on the forward strand.
AAATACTAATAGTTATTGCTATATAACTTATATATAGGTACATAAAAGAGTAAATTGATTGACTTATGTGTCAACTCGCAGCCCGAACTACTGAGTCTAGAGACTTTAAATTTGGTAGAGATATTTATTTTATAACGTTGGTGGGCATTAAGAAAAGATTTTAAGAAATTCAACCCCTAAGGTGATGAAAATGGTAGAATATAGTTGTACGGAAAATCGAAACCGCTGAAGCTATTGACAGTAAATGATATACAGTTTAACTATTTATTACAAACTAAAAATAATAGCATGTATCATTTTTGGAAAAGTGGGTGAAATTTGGATGTAATGTTTTATAGAAAATTGAAACCGCTGTACGTGTTTTGTCCGTTTTTTTTTGTGTTATTAAACAATTTATTCAGTTAATGATATAAACTATGATCATGCACATAAACTACGTAACTAGCTATATATGTTATACGCGCTTTTGAAAAGAGAAGCTTTTGAGAAAAAAATTGGCTTCCGTTTCATATTTCTGCCACTAAAGATTCTATTAGGACGGGAAAAATATTTTTTTCGTATTTTATAGATGTAAAGTCGCAGAAAAACCTTTTTGGCTGTGCTATGCATTTATATCTGACTAGTTTTTATACCATTATATAGACGACGTTTTTAAAAAAATTAATAATGGAAAGCATAAACGGTGGCCCGCCATTTTTATATTATTTTTCTGTTCATCAAAATGAATTAATCTAACGTAGAAATTAGATATATTTTGAAATTATGTTATAAAAAATGGAAAATGCGACACAAGCCGCGAAAAAATTTGTGACATTTATGGACTTAATGCAGTGTTGGTAAGAGTAGGTCAAAACTGGTTCAAGCGTTTTTTATCCGGTAATTGTGATGTCAAAGATGAACCTCGCTCTGGCCGAACTGTTATCTATAAAATCAATGCTATTTTGGAAAAAGCAGAGCAAGTTCAGCATATTAGTTCTAACGACATAACGGAAAAGCTGGGAATTAACAACAAAACATTTTTGACCCATTTGGAAGTAGCTGGATATACATAAAAGCTTGATACTTGGTTCCCAGACGAGTTCACTCAAAGAAATCTAATGAATCGTGTACTCATTTATGATTATCTATTAAAATGTAATGAAACCGAACTGCTTTTGAAAAAAAAATTATCACTGATGATGAATAATGGATTATCTAGGACAACAACGTGCGAAAAAGATCATGGTCAAAAGACAAGCGAACTATATACTATATATATATGTATATAGACTATATACAATACAATAGACTATAGTGAAACCTAGATTAAATCGCAATAAGTTGATGCTATGGTGTATGGTAGGAATGAAAGAGCATTATTTATAATGAACTTTTACCGCCGGGCGAAACCATCAATCCGGATCTGTACTGCCGATAGCTGAGACTCAAGCAAGAAGTAGAGAAAAAACAGCCGGAATCGATCAATAGAAAGGGTGTGGTTTTTCACCATGAAAACGCCAGACCACACACGTATTTAGCCACTCAACAAATATTGAGAGAGTTTGATTGGGAAGTGTTAATACTTCCACCATATAGCCCTCGCCTAATATCCTCAGATTTTCATTTCTTTCGATCTCTTTAGATTTTTTTAGATAGTGTTAGGTTGACATGAAGAGAGGACTGTCAAAACACTTGTTACAGTTTTTGATCAGAAGTCAAAAATTCTTTCACTAATAGAAAGGAAAACTGCCCCCGAGTAATATTGACCAAATTTTATTTAGAGTATCAGCATTTGCTACTTCTTCGACCCACTAAGAATAGTGACTGGTAGGAGAATTAAAATTGTACACAGGACAAAAAATAAAGTTGAAAGTCAAGATCGGATCGAAATCGAGATTGAAACTAAGATCGAAATCGAGTGTAGGATCAAAATTAGAAACATTACTAAGATCAATATTTAAAGAGGGACTGGGATTGAGGATTGAATTGGAATGCCCTTAGTTCGAGACCGAGGGCCTTATTACGTAAAAGTAGAAATCGATTGCGGTTCCGGAATCGATTTGCGAGTCGAAACTGTTAGGTATAAAAAAATGTTATTCTTATTCGCAATTTTGAGTGACTTTAAAGCTTTAGATGAAATTAAAACTTTTCACACTTACCGAGGACCAATGACTGTACAATAATATGGTGTAATTGAACTGATCTAATGAAGGAGCCAGAAGTTAGGCACAGGAACTCTATAGCGGAATAACATATCCTAGTCGTTTTAAAGCTTGTTAGAGTTGCCTTGAGATGTACTCTCCACCATGAGTGATTTTCAGAGTTTGATGATGGAGCCGGAAGATAAGCACTAGTATTCCATAATAGAACAACATAACCTAGTCGTATGTGTTCTCAATAGAATTTTTTAAGTGGACTTTGGCCATAATTGGCTTTCAGGATCTGATGATGGAGCCCGACGTTTGGCACCGGAATTAACATATAACGGAACAATATATCCTAACCGTGTTTGGGCTCCGTAGTTGGAATTGCCTTAAAATGTATTTTGACCATGATTGACTTTCTGTCTGATGATGGAGCTTCCAAACTTCCAGCTCCGTTATCAGACCCTGAAAGCCAATCATAGTCAAAGTGTATTCCACGAGAATATCAATAAGTCCAAACACGGCTAGGTTGCGTAGTTTCATTATGTAGTATTAGCGTCTAGCTTCCGGTTCCATCATCAGACCCTGGAAACCAATCACGGTTAAAGTGCATTCCAAGACAATACCAACAACCGCAAACACCGCTTGGATACGTTGTTCTATTATAGAGTACTAGTGCCTACCTTCAAGCCGCATCATCAGACCCTGAAAATTACTCATGGTGAGAGTATATCTCAAAACAACTTTAACAAGCTCAAACACGACTAGGATACATTATCCCATTATGGGATTCCTGTGCCTACTTTTCGGCTCCATCATCAGATCAATCCAATTATACCATATTATTGTAATGTCTTAGATCCTCGATAAATGTGCAAAGATTTTATTTAATCTAACGATTTACATAAAAAAGTAATTATTCACTTAATACGAAATACGAATGACAGAAATTCGATTGTAAATCGCTTGAAAATCGCTATAGACCAGTTTTCGGTTTGAGGGCGCAATTTTCGAATAATTGCGAAATCGCAATCCCTAACGGTTTTTTAATTCAAATCTACGATTAAATATTATAATGATAATTTAGTAATTTCATTGTAAAGGCAACGCTGTTAATAGAAAGACAATTGGCATTTCGAAATATCAACTTGGGAATTACTAAAATAATTTTAAAATCGTGCGAAATCAGAAATCGATTTCTTTTAGGTAATAAGGACGCGGAATCGGAAGATGAAGGATTCATTTTATATCCACGCGAGCGGGGCCGCGGGCAAGAACTAGTTGTTTTATAAAATCGTACATAAATCGAAACAAAATCAATAAATACATCACGTCGTTATTCTAAAATTATCTTACTCGATATTGTAGAATTTTATTTTAGAAAAGTATTTAAATAAGTTCTCATAATGCATACGCGACATATATATAAATTTGTACATGGTTTTATAACTGTTATCTCGTAGAAAAGGATATTTGGTTTCTTATAAGGTGTTATATGTAAATGACTTTACAATGTATGACAGATCATATTGAAACTATATATCAGGACACCTTTTTTGTGGTCTTAGGCCATATAATTAGCTACTACATGATAATTACATGATAATTTTATATGCAAGTTGTTACAAAGTCTCTTATAAGATATTTTTATTTGTAATATCGGACGAAAGGACTGGAAAAAATCGGCCAAGAGCATATCGGACCATGCTCAATGTAGAGTTCCGTAGCCTACTACATAAAACTGAACTCTACAGATGAGAAAAACTACATTGTTACACTTTTTTTCATGTTTTCCGCACAAAGTAAGAAACAAACGCGTATGTCGATTAACTAAAGTGGACCAGTGTATTGACCAATGTGAAAAGTGTAATTTCATGGAACTTACGTCCTTTACTTGAAAAGTGCAATTTTTCGGCAATGACTCAAAAACGGTATATTCTGTAATGTTTAAAATAATTTTCATTGTAAGTATTCATTAACCGTTACATTTGTAATTTTTTTACATACGGTTTAAAAAATAAAAGGGGGGCACAATTTACGCCACTTTCGGAGCAATTATTTTTGAAAGTTTTCAGTTAAACAAAAAACTCTTTTAGGAATATTAGTGATTTTAAAAGAACTATTGAAATGTGGGTCATTTTCATGGATCAAATATGTTAATTAACTATCAAACTAAGTAGCGGCTCATACAAGACACCTACACACCGAATTTCATCAATATACATCTTGCAATTTTTTAGTAACATGCCTGTGACATACGACATACGAACGGATGGACGCACGGACATAACGAAACAATAAGGCTTCCGTTTTTGGCATTTTGACTTAGCGCTCTAAAAATTCAAGTTGACGCAACAATAATAGACAATGCCAAAAATAAGCGAGATCGGGATAATACTTTCGATATTCGGTTGAAATGCGAAAGTTTCTCCGAGAACTCTGTTTTTAATAATTTTAATCGCTTTAAATCTGTACTACGCTCAGTGACAGATTTATATTTTTTATGAGGGTAGGCCACTTTATTTCCGCCGCCCCATGTACCTTTCTAAAATAATAATTTTCTGAAATCTGCCGCCCCTAGGACGCTGCCGCCCCTAGGCCGCGGCCTACACGGCCTATTGACAAATCCAGGACTGACTACGCTATGATTATTGACTATTTAGTCAACTAGTTTAACTATTTATATTTATTGTTATTTCTAGCATGGTTTAAACGGCTTGTTTCCACTAAGAACAAATCGGATGGATTATAGTTTCTAATTATAGATCAAGACATTTAGATTAGGAAAAAAAAATCTAATTATCATAAAAATTAAAGATTATTTATATTTTTAGAAAATAAATCTTTAAAAAATAGGCATTAAGTCACGTGACAGTAAACACCAATCAGAAAGTGTGACGTCACGGCTCTACAAACATCTGCTGTCGTTGACGTTTTCATTCAAACAACAAAGATAGCCTCCTGCCATTTTCATTATAATTTCTCGTTTTTATCCCTTTTTTAACACGTAAATACAGTTATTCTTAGTCATATAGTGAAAGACAAACAGATATCATCATGGAATCAGGATTTAGCAAAGCAAATAGCAATAACTTACCCAGAGTTGACGCCGTTATGCTTGGTACATTTTTCACATCAAATAGAGACTTTTGCTCATCGGAATTCCGCAATGTTAAAGCTTCAATGTAAGAATAATATATTTATTATAAGTTTAAATATAAATATTTATGTTTTATTACCGATTATTGATTTTGTATGTATTGTTTGTAGACCTTTACTATCATTCTTCAGACTATCATTCCTCCTTGCAAGTGTTAGCCACTTTTTCCGTATTTGTTGATTTCTTGGAACATATATAAATAATTTTTGGGCGTTTTATGCTTGTACTTTCACACTGAGGAACTACACAGCACTTGTAATAGTTATAAGACGGCAAATCCATTTTATTTTAAAACACTTCCAATCTTAGTAAACAAACAGTTTTGTTTGGCGAGCCGTGACGTCATTCAAGACGCCATGACAGTCTTGAGCGTTTTTGACGGAAAATTAAATTGATTTTTTTAAATGCAAAATACTAATTGTAAATATTAGTTTTTCCTTAAAATATATTTTTTTTTGGATAAAATAAGTGTCTAGGTGTATAAATAACTAGTTTTTAAAATTTTGTCAACTAGCCTAAACAGATGTGGCCAAAATAAGCTCGTTATTTATCTTTTTTCTACGTCTTACATACAGTAAATATAGAAGATGCAGCTGAAGACGGTTATTGGCCAGGACGTCCGCTCTCTTCCGATGTACTGCACAAATCTTTTTTGAACGTCCACGATGTGAATATTATAAAAGCTACGATTTAGCATGAACGTCAACGACCACAATGACGTGACGTGTAGAATTACAAAAGTGACCAATAAGATATTAATGATTTACTACACAATGGCGAATTGAAAATTTACACCTTACAGATATCGTAAATGTTTAAAACTACATCCCACGAATCCTTCCAAGCTCCGAGTTCAGAATTGTTTAATTTGATACGGTTAGAATGTTTCAGATTGTGGTGTGTGGTGTTGTTTTTACGTTGAATGTGACATGTTTACGTATTTGTTTTTATAATTGATGTATGACCTTGTTTACACTTGGGGAATGGTCTAAATCACTCGTGGAGGGATAAATGCAGTGACATTAAAATGCTGACGAGTTAATTTTCTTTTGGCGTTCAGTGCGTTCACAAGTTTAGTCCGATCAATTAAAAGTGTTAAAACGGTTCCGTAGAGCATTTCTGCATCTCAATGTTTCTAAACGTACGTCTTCTGTTTTTTATGAATGTTTACTTCTCATCCTATCACAGTCCTCGAACCCCGATGGGGTTATATAGATATAGCTAATAATATTACTAACATCTGCCAATTCTCGCTTTATTCACAATTCGAACTATCTCTAAAACGCAGTATTGAGATTTGACATTGGAAAATTATTTCACATTATTATTGAAGGCGAGTCCACACATGGTCAGATTGTTCACCAAGATAACCTTAGATTAGAGAAAAATAGATAACATGGAGTTAGTATACGTTACATCCTTTGTTCGTTTTTTATCGTTTCTTGAAAATGATATTGCTATTTGTATAAACAAATAAATGATAATAAAAATCTCCTAACTCTTTTTCCAAGTGGACTAGTATTGTTTGTTGATATAAAAAAAAAGAAATAATTCGTAAGTTAGGTTTTTAAAATAAACATAACACCTGTGATTTTACTAAATACCTAGGAATTATTACATATTTCGGGATTGTAAGCCTCCTTAAGGATTTGATGCATTTGAATTGATATAAGAATTTGATAAGAAGTTTTTAATGCTATCTCGTATTAAAAATCCAAAGATAAATATAATGACACGTAGTTATGTTTGTCGGTGTATGCTAAGGCTTTTTTTGGTATCTTTTTTATTGGCACTCTAAAATAACGCGTATCATTTGTCAGTATCTACTCCTACTCTATTTTTTTTGATTATCTCATTAAAATTAAATGTGGGGCAAACTAATACTTCGATTTCTTTTTATTTTGTTAATCGTGTGGGTTATTGTTTGCAAGCGTTAACTTTAGCAATCCCTTTTATAATTCCTGCTATAAAAATTTAAAAATTTTCAAAAAAATTGGAAAATCAGTGTTTTCAGTCCGAATTTTAAAAATTACTATTTCCCGAGTGATGTCTGTATTTGTGTGTCTGTGTGTACGTGTGTGTGCGTGTGTGCGTGCGCGCGTGTGTGTGTGTGTGTGTATGTAGCTTTTGAACAATTAATCGCTCCACACTTAGTTTGCAATATTTTAAAGTGGTTCAATTAACTTAGACTCCCTGAAACGTTGAACTAATTCTGCCTGATAGATTTTGAGGTATCGCAAAAACAAAGTTTTCAAAAAAATGTTTTTTGATAACTTTTAGACTACTATCCCAATTGCTATCAAAATCTAATCAGATCTGTTGTTTCCTCAAGAAGTGGCATCGACTGCCGCAAGCTGTATAAAAATTGGCTGATCTGTTAAATAGATATTGTTGAAGAAAAATGTATTAAAACATGTTTCTTTACAATATCATTTAAACTGCTCTACCGATAAATTTCAAAATCTATCCAGTTATTCTCCTAAAATAACAACGTCGATTGTTGCTAAATACATCAAAATCGGTTGATTCGTTCAAGAGATATTATTGCCAGATATTTTTTTTATAATTTTTTTAGAATATTTTTTTAAACTGCTCTACCGCTAAGCTCCAAACTCTAACCACTCCAAACTCTAGCTACTTTCTTTAAAAAAACAACGTCGATTGTTGTAAAATGCATCAAAATCCGTCGATTTGTTTATATCTCTAACAAAATATTAAAACGAAAAGATGTTTTTCAAAATAACATAAAATTCTTGATATATTAATGTTTCGTACTCGATCATCTTTTTCTGATTAAAAAAAAACTGCCTTAAATGCTGTAAAGCAGATAAAAATCAAATAATGTGTTTTAAAGATATCGTAGTTGAAATACTAAAAAAAATCGCTTTTTTTTTTTTGTACTTCCCACTATAAAAATTTAATAATAACTGTAAATCTTCTTTTTGCAGTCCACATTTACAAAATTCAATTATTCATCAGACTTTAAGATTTTAGGGTCTTAGGAATCTATTTTGACCGCTCCCCGAATTATGTCTGAGTGTGTGTGTATGTTCGTGTGTACGTGTCTGTAAGTGTGTTTTTGTGTATGTAAACCATTCATTATTTTGGAACAGATTAACCGATCGAAACACTGTTTACAGCATTCAAAAGGAATCTACTCGATTTAGACTTCCTAAAAATTTAAACCTATTTTGCAAGGTAGATTTTAAAAAACTTAAAAACCAAATTCTGAGAAAAAAAAATTATAACTGTTAAACTACTCCACCGAATGATACCAAAACCTAATCGACAATTTTCTCCAAACAGATGCATCGATACAAAAATCAGTTTATTTGTTCAATGGTTGGTATCGCTGAAACAATATTTTTCAAAAAGTGTTTTTTACGATATTTTCTACACTACTCTACTGATAAATTCCAAAATCTAACCAGCTATTTTCTTTAAAAAACAAAGTCGATTATTGTTAAATTTATTAAAATCGGTTGGTTTGTTGTAGAGATATCGCTAACGAAATATTAAGATAAATAATTTTTTTTTGTCAAAATAACGATAAATTCTTAATATATTATTAAGAATTTTACGTTATTTTGGTAATACTTGGTACTTAGTCACCCTTTTTTTTTTGCCTAAAAAACTGTGTCAAATTCCGTAAAGCAGATCAAAATCGAATAACACATTTGATAGATATCGTAGTTTAAAAATTAAAAAAATAACATTTTTTATAAGTCTAGATGATAAAACTCGAAGAGTTGAAAACGTTTAAAGATTATATTTTTGAGCTTGGAGAGATTGAAAAGGCACGATAATCGATCTATTGAGCTCAAACTCGATTTAGATATTTTCTAAAGACTGAGCTCGAAAGTATTAAAAAGTTATAGGAATGCTTATAAAGTAAATTGTTAAGCTTAAAAAGTTTACAGTTAAGTTTTTGAGCTTATAGTCAACTATGTTTTTGAACTTGAGGAGCTCAAAAACAGATCGATATATATATCATAGCGGGAAGTTGTAATAATAACCTGCAGAATTAACCGTTTTACGGATTTTATTAAATTGTAGCGTATGTTATTTTTTGATTGATATCATAATATATATGAAATAATTCATATCAAAATAAATTTTGATAAATAGTACAAGAAAAACGTATCTATGTGTCTATAATCCTTTTTTATTTTGTTGAAGGTAAACTGTAGGTAAATAGATTTGTAGCTTTTTAAGCACACATTTATTAAAGAAATACGACTTGTATAAAAGTAATGTTGCTGCTTATGATTGTTCCTATCATAAAAGCTAGCACCTGAACTGTGTAAAAAACTTTCTGACTATTTTAGAAACTACGTTGTATGAAATAATAGACGCCATGTCGCAAGGGCGGATCCAGCCTTCGAGTCAGAGGGGTCATACGAGGTTCAGGCAGGACTGGCTCTAATTCGGTTACAATAGTAACATAAAGACCCAGCCCCCTGGATCCGCCCTGTCACCCGTCCACCCAATGCTCCAACACCGGACAATCCAACTCGACGGTTAGCAAGCCGGAGCTGAATTGGGCCTGCCTCTCTTTGGCCAGAGCCTGTGACCAAAGCGTAGGTCTGTCAAGTGTAAGCCTTCCTTTATGACACTTCACAGACTAATCCATCATTTAAACAACTGTTTTAATAATACACTAAAAAAATTATACATCATCAGTGTAAAATGTTTTTTAATATATTTTCCAAGGAACAAAGACTGATGCTGTTCTTATATAAAAAAAAATCTAATATGATTTATGTAACTAAAAATTACATATCAAATTAAGTACATAATAAAAAAAATTGTAGAGAAAAACTGAAGCCTTATGTACGTCTAAATTGTTAATAGATATCAGAAAAGTATGCCCAACGAAGGTAATATGTATCAAACTAATTTACTTCTTTTACGTCATTACATAATAACTATGTAGATCATTACATAAATAGTCATTCTTCTTTAAATACAATATTATACATAATTCAATGAGTCATGGTATAATGTTAAATGTTAATAATAATCTTTTCCATTAAATACTTAAACAAATCGTTTCATTAAATCAATGGATTACTCAAAGTCAAATCGTTTTATTTACTAAACTATAGGACAGTACATATCGCAAAAAACTATCGACTCTCCGAGAAGTCATATTGTTTACATAAAAATAATTGGATAGAATTAAGTGTTTCATGGAAAAAATTGCGAAACAGAACAGCTACGTCTTAATAGACGTAGCTGTTGGACTTCGCTGAACGAGATGCACCTTAATAGGTGCATCTCGTTCAGCGAAGTCCAAACGCTGGTGAAATCCCTCAAAACCAAAAAGGCACCGGGCCTCGACGATGTCAATAATATAGCAATCAAATACTTTTCTTTGCCTCTATTGGACTTACTGGTTACGATATTTAACGCGTGCCTAAGAAATTGCTATTTTCTTACCGTCTGGAAAGAGGCGGTAGTGATAGGCATCCATAAATCAGAGAAACTTCGCAATTTCCCTGCCAGTTACAGACTGCCAGAGTAAACTTTTCGAGAGAATTCTCATAACTCGCTTATCACTTCCTCGGGAAGGGCCTTATCATTGATGAACAGTTCGGTTTTTGCCCAGTGTATTCATGTTTCCAGCAAGTCCTCCGTCTAGTAGAGTATATCTCGGAGGACTTTAAATCAAAGCAAAAAACCGTAGCTGTCTTCTTTGACATAGCTAAGGCATTTGATAGGGTATGGCACGCGGGCCTAGTTTATAAGTTGACGCTCTCAAAGTACCAGATCGTCTCATTCATATCATCAATAGTTATAGCAACAATAGGTATTTTACTTTCAGATACAAGCATACTCACTCGACTAGACGACGTATCGGAGTAGGAGTTCCTCAAGGCTTCTCCCTCTCTCCCCTACTGTACTCCGCGTACTCTAACGATATTCCGCCTCCACCAGGCGTCCAACTCGCGTTACCGGGACAATACCGCGCTTTTCTTTCGTGCTAAGCTCACAAAATCTACACTCCTCCGCCTGCAGAGGGCCATTGATGATCTGAGTCGATGGTTCCGCAACTGGAGGATCGAGGTCAATCCAGAAAAGTCAGCTGCTATACAATTTAAGTATAGTACGCGTAAGAATCGACAAATTGTCGACTTAGACACTCCTCATCAAAGAATATCGAACGCGAACATTTCGTGGCAGTTGTATTACAAATACCTAGGAGTCACGCTCGATAATAATCTTCATTTTAAAGATCACATCGAGTGTTTTAAGAAAAACTGCAATTTTCTACCGCGCACGGCTCGAAGCCATACTTGGTAGAAAAAGCAAACTATCTCAACGTAATAAGCACACTATTTACAAAATGTGCTTAAGGACGGTGTTGACATACGCGTCCCCGGTCCTCGCTCACACCACTCCGAAAGCACTGGATAGGCTCCAAGTTATTCAGAATAAATTCTGTAGGGACGCTACGGATGCACACTGGTGCGTCTGTAACTCAATACTTCACAAGGACTTAGAACTCCCAACCATAGCCAAATTCATGAAGGACGCATCCAAGCTATTCTTCGACATCGCGGGATCTCGTCTCAATGCGCTCCTTCGTTCAGCAGTTGATTACGAACCACCTCACCGTCATCATTTTATCCATAGGCCATGGAATGTACTTGCCGCTCCACTTGACGCTCTTACAGCGGCAGTAGATAGTTTCATGGAAGTCAACGATACACATGACTGACTAAGCGATTTTTCTTCTTCTAGTTAAGTCTTAGACCATAGCTCCCCTACTCCACGCGGCCGCTTCTGCGCCGGGTAGGTAAGATGGACCCGATCCGTGTCGGTATCCAGTGACTCCTATGCCGAGGCGATCCCTTAAGGAATCGCTCATAGGGCATGTCACGCGCCGTCGACACCCCCGCGTGTCGTCCGGCTGCGTTCGGTGAAGCTATTATAGAAGTCCAGCTACATAGCATTGCCGACCAAATTATTCCAACTTCAGGGGAAAGTTTTTAGTGGGTTTCAACCCCACACTACCCATATGTACCTTCTCCTCGCCGCAAGAGGGGAAAAAGAAGGTACATCAATAAAATTAGTCTATTAAAAGCTAACCTTTAACCGTTGCAGAACCTTCACACCGTTAGTTAGTCAAGCGTTACTGACTAGGCAATTAGTACTGTTTTATAACTCAGTTATGATGCGAATTGAATAAATGTGAATAAGTGGGGAAACAATACTATCTCTTGGCACTGTGGGCGAGTTCTAGCCGTTGCACGTATTGTAATAACTTACCTATTGGGAGTATAAATTACACTACATCTTAACTTTATGTATCTTACAAATTGAATAACTTATCTAAACTTAACCATTTTCGCCTGTATACGAGCTATCCCATCTTCTATGGATATTTTTAAGTACGGTGTAATGATATCCTATTAAATAACAATAAGTGTTGTTACCCAATTTTTTACTGTTGACATTTCATATACGTTTCAATTTATATAAATTAAAAAAAAAAGTTAAAGCAAAACATTTTTATTTTCATTTAAAACTTAAATATCTAAAACTTAATTTTTATAAAGTTTAAAATTATTCATAATTTTAGAAATAAAAATAAAAACTCTTTTTATCTTTTTTTTCCTCTTCTTGTTAGCGTGTGTTAGGTAGCTTGTTTTGTTATTTTTGTTTAAAAGTTCACTTTTCTGTTTATTTACGGACGTATGCTTTGTTTCTTGACTTTCTATTTTATTTACCAAAAACTTAACAGAAATAAACGTACTCCTTACACGTTTGTGGCGAGTTCAGATGGATGTCCAGAAAATAATGCCGTCCTGAAAACTCACCACCGACAGGAAACAATCTTATGTAACTATTGTCATAAATGTATCATACAAAATGTTCGCATCAATGTTTTGTTAAAATGGCCATTTTAATTAATGCCTTATTTCTATATGCTATCAATTGCATTTGCAACGTGCAACTTATATTGCATAGTAACAACAATAAAGGTATGTTTGCTTACAAAGCTTTTTATGCCTAAGTAATAAATTTATAACACGTATCGGATTTTGTTGTGTTAATCTACTATTTTTACTAGAGTAACATAATTGATATTATTATTAACACAAAAAAAAAGATATACTGAGTTTGAAGGCGACGAAAGTCGCCATATTGACAACGAAAAAGACAGATAAATTAACCACACCGAATTGGCTCGAAACAGACGCTATGATTCAGTCATTTCCCAATGAGATAAGCGTTAGTAGGTAAATTTTGACGGTTGTTCACTTCACTTGCACTTGAGAAATTTTATAGTGCGACCGTTTTTGTGCAAACTCGATTCTGGTTCACAATTAGAACTTTTTGTTAACATCTTATACTGACGATTTGACTATTATTGAGGAGTACAGAGGACTTGACTACAGTTAGGTATTTCCTTCATAGGGACCTAAGGAGTTTTGAAACGCGACATGCCTTGTGAATTTGCTCAAACACATGTTTGCTCAAACACACACACACAAGTTTATAGCAAATACAGAGGAAAGCCAGTAAAGCTGTAAGTTTGTCAACAACAATGCACAAATCCAAGAAACCGATATCCAAGTCAGACACATTCATACGTGTGCATAATACATACTTGGGAAGCAGGATCCATTGGGCGCATCGTGGTGAAAGAAGGTCACAGTACGCCTACGAAAGTGATGTACCTATTAGACAAAATTAAAAATGACCCAATGAGTGTTTGTAAAATTTAAAGGCGCTTTAGCAAACCAAAAACAACATCCCACCGGGTTTTGAAAAGTAATCGATTTCATCACATCACGCACGACGTGTATAAGCTCTACTGCCGGGAGGTTATCCAAAAGAATTGCATTGTATATCGACACGTGTGGATGGGGCATCGACGCGATCCATATTTTTCAATAAAATTATATAAACTCACGAATCTACTTGTAAATGGCAAGTGTTTAATATCCATAATAATTTACATGCTTGGCAAAAGGAAAACCTTCATTTGTGAAACAAGACAGATTCCAGTGGCAGTTTAAAATTAATCTGTAGACTAATATTTCAGGAAAACTACAAGATCGGTCACTGAGCTCTCATCACTATCTTGAGATTCAAGTAATTATCTAGAATTTTCGCGTACTAATATACCTCTCCTACTTGCTTATATCATGAAATATAGTTCTAAAATGACGGGTATCTAGTCCGTTGTGGAGTGCACGTGTGGCAGTACCTAGTTAAATGAAGTTTGTTCAAGTAAATGAATTGCACGTCTTAGACTTCAGTGATCGCCTGATTTAAGTCCCTTAGATTTTTTTTACTGGGTAGCTTTAAAGTAGATAATTCATGAAAAAACTTGTAACTCGACAAGTAAATTGAAAGAACGCGTTCATATTAGTTCAAGAACAAGAAGTTTTAGACACTCTATACAAAGATCGTTCTCATACAAATGCAGATCTACGATAAATCAGTTTATTTATTGCAAATAAAGCAATACGCGTATTAAAGTGGCTTTTTATTTGGAACACATAAGTATTTTAAACATTCATTCATACTATTTCATATACCTAAATTCGGCGTGTATCATAATATTCTGACTATCGATATGTTCAAGAAAATGATAAATTGGTTTTTGTGTGATTTTGTTTTGTTTCTTTTTTTTTTTCATTTATTATTGTTGCAACCACCAACCAACCAACTAAAATAGAAAACCAACTAAAACAAGAAACAACACACACACCTGCAATAAACGTAGACTGAAACGTGAAATGTTTGAAACGAACAAATTATTTGTACACATTCTAACAATAAAAATAATAAAAAATAGCCAAGTGCGAGTCGGACTTGTGTACCGAGGGTTTCGCACTATCCCATATATTTGTCAATTACTTAAAAGAAATTGTTTTCATTCATTAATTTGCGTATTCTTAGCACATGCCCCTCTCACACTTCACCGATTTTTATTTATAGTTTTACCTAAGTCTGCAACTATGATCATGCCCAATTTGACGCTTGTATATGTTACTGCTTTTACGATAGAACAAAAATAAGAAAAATAAATTGATACACACTAATAGTGGTGTGCTACAAACTCTCGTTTGAAATAATTAACGGATAATGTTAAAAACTAAAAATGTTGTTTTAACTTTACAATAGGCAGTTAAACAAGGAAATCTTAAGGATATTAGCATGTCCAACATTAGATTAATGTCACGAATGCCAATATTTCTAAGATTATCGATATTATGACATGTTTAGTTTTTGACTTTAACAGTTACCTATTGCACATGGCAGTATGAAGCACACCCCTGTTAGTATGCACTCATGTACTTAGCGACTGCCAGTTTATGATAGACATTAAAACAAACCGAAACAAACTAAACTATAAATTTCTTATAGTTTTTCCTGTGATCTATCGTGTAAAGAAATATTTTCTGTTTTGTAATTTTAAGCACAGTAATTTTAGAGATAAGGGATGAATAGTCAATTTTCATCTATTAAGTAATTTAAAATTATAAAAAATATATATAAATATATATTCGAGATCCTCACAATAAGCGCTTTCATTATATATATCACAAGCAGTTTATAATACGTTATTTTTTAATATTCTAATTTACCCCCCCAACAGTGTCCCTCATATTTAAAATTCATTTGTTTACATTACACATCCATTGTTTGGGTCAGACATATATGTATATATGTGCGTGTACACTTGTGCGGTGCGTATGTGCATACTAAATGTCAACTTAACCTCGATCCTGTAGATGCACAAAAATTGACTGAAAAATGACTGATTATACATTTTTTTCACTTCAAATTCTTACCCAATCAAAAGTGCCGGTAAACGTGAATTCATACCAATAGAATAGATTTCTAAAAAATAATGATTTTAAAATTAATCCCTCAGTGATGCACTTATACTATTAATGAATCTTATACTAATATTTAACAGTGGCGAACTTATACTACAATATTAACACACAAATATTATTAATTAACCATTAACACAATTTTTCATTATACTTTTGGCACAAGTTTCCCATTAAATCTTCTATAAAAAATACATAAAATTAATAATTATTTGGGCAAAGAGTTAAATAAAACATCACTTGAAATATAAAATTTATCTGTGCTATTATAAATATACACTTACTATAAAGTCACTGTTTAAATGGATGGTTAAATACAAATTTTACAAAGGGTTAACAATTACAAACATTATCTACATTATAATAGCATTGTTACTTATCACTTCTACAAGAATAATGAACTATTTCTCCATTAGGGTAACGCACGAATGCGCTTTGTTTGCTGAATCGCTTTTTGCACACAGGACATATATTATAATCATTTATTATAACGCATTTAGACTCGTGAAGCTTCTTAATTTCTTGTACCTGAAAAGAATTGGTTTATATATTAGTTCGGTTAGATGACATATGATGGGCTGCAATTATTTTTTTTTTTTTATATTTTTTGAATTGGGCTAATTGAAATCGGCATGTAGTACAATACATTTTACTGCAATGTTTTATATAAATAGTCTTGTAAATCTACAAAACGATGAGGATATACAGATGGTTAGGTAGACATGTATCATATGTTTTTTTTAGCTCAGCAAAAAAGAAATACTTCTAGAGTATTCTCTAAATTTCAATAAGTAATGAAAAAATTTCGATAACTCAAATATGCAATATCATATCACAAAGTTTATGGGCATTTCCAAAACTAAGAGATAACTGATACCAAATATGAGCATCTGACATTACAAGTCTTACATTTCACATAAACGATCCTATAAAATCAAACACTTCCCTTTATTTAAATTAAAATGTAATCGTTAAGCCCACTGTGATTTCACTAGGAAGCCCATGAGTAATACATTTATTTACCCCACCACAAGAAGGAATGAACCCTCTCTTCGATAAAATTTCACTTGGATGTGTATAATGACATGAATTAAAGACTACTAACATTTGACATTTACAATAACATTGATAATCTTATAAAGACACCATGCTAAAATATACAGCTATTTTAACAGTAAAATTCATAGATCTTAATATTCTTTTAATATTATTTTATTCTTTTTAATTAATTCATAATTACTACCACAATTAAATACATGTTATTTTAAATTGTCCCAATTGAAGTTCATCTATAACTTTGATGTTAAATTTTACTGTAATTGTCATACAATCTGAATCAGTTGGCATATAATGGCAAAATTTTATATGTATGTTAACACCATGAGATAAATCAATAAATAAAGTAAAAGTTCAAATAGTTCCGAACCTGCATATGCTCAGCATACAATAAACCCTTAAGCATTTGAGTCTTCCGTTTCAAAGAAAGTTGACTGTCTAATGCACTTTGTAAGAAGTGTTTCAGTCTCACCAGCGGTACTGAGTCAGGTAAAACTGATAGAGCCTGGAATACACAAAACAAAATTAAATTATAATAAACTATCATTTGACATTTATAGGAATATTTTAGTAGTTACAATAATTTCCTGGCACACTGAATAAAAAAAAAAAAAATATATATATATATATATATTAATATAATATACATAATTATAGTCTTTAACAGAATAATTTAAACCAGCCTTGACAGAGTGTGAATTTTGTAATAGTGGTTCTCAATTAAATGTAATTAATTTGCTACTTACAATTTATATATTTTTGATAAATTTTGTCTGTAAATAGTATTTTTTACAATAATCTTTATTATTTTGCAGTATTTCTGGAAAAACAGATTCTAATCTCTAAAGGAGATTTGTTTTTTTTTGTCTCATATTTTGCTTCTGCAAGTTTTTAATTTTGTGTACTTGCGTAAAGTCTCGAATTTCCATTATTAGTTTCTTTTTAATGTTCAGAGCCAAAATGGCAAAAACGGAACCCTTATATTTTCGCCACGTCCGTCCGTTCGTCTGTCCGTATGTAACAGGCATTTTACCCAAATCAGCTACTTAGTTTAGTAGGTAAATAACGAAAATAAATATTTCTAGGGCACACCATACATGTAACAGACTGCATAATTTTTTTTTTTAACAAACACCAATGAGTAGCACACATTTCGACAGTTCTTTTATAAACACTTTAAGATGTCTAAGCAAATTTTTTGATTGAATGAATATTTTCGGAAATAATCGCTCCGAAAGTAGCATAAATTGTATCTCCCCCTTTTTTTAAACCATATGTCCAAAAAATATCAAAAAAATGACAAAGGTAACGCTTAACAAATACTTTCAACGAAAATTATTTTGAACATGATCGGATATACCGTTTTTTAGTTATTGCCGAAAAACTGTGTTTTTCAACGAAAGGACGTAACTGTCATGGAGGTACGCTTTTTTGCTAGTGCTTTTAGTTTACACTATTTTAAGAGTAATAGTCGACATGCCTACTTGTTTCTCTTGTTGGTGACCAAAAAACTCAAACTTGTGTATGGTAAACATGAAAAAATGTGTAACAAAGCTGTTTTTTCATCTAGAGTGCACTTCATTGTAGTAACGGCTTCGGAAGCCTACATTGAGCATGGTCTGATATGCTTTTGGCTGGTTTCGTTGTGTTCGTTATTGTCAGGACAAGGTTTGTATGGACGAAAATAACGCTTTGTATGTGTTTGTCTGTTTGTCCGGGGTATCTTCGGAACGCCTGAACAGATCATAATGCAATTTTCACTGGAAAGTAGAGAAGCTTACTAAGCTACATATAGGGTAATTTCTATCGCGTCATTTTTAGGATTCCTGCATGGAAAAAAAACTATTAAAAATGGGATAATTTATTAGAATTGAATCAAAAGTGGAACCAGAATTAAGACCGAGAGCAAAACCGGAATCGGGATTAAGTCGAGACGAAATCATGATGAGGATCGGGATCATGATGGACACGGCGTCATCAGTCGATACAAAAAATGTAGGAAATCGTTCTATAATCAGAAAGGAGAAGCCGCAGACGATAGCTATCTATATAAATAAAATAATGTAATTATGTTTGTCCTCTATGCGTGCCTGGTCCATCGATTTGATTCCGTCCGCGTATTTGTACTACTAAACCGAACTAATGAACCGATTCTTAAATCCTTTCACTAATAGATATTTGCACTATTCTTAGGTAAATTAGACTGCTAACATTTATCCCTGTCTTTATCCATGAACCTATATTACTAAAACGACTTTAATAATTCTTTAACTAACAAAAAGCTATACATGTGCAAAAATGATAGAGATCCTCGAATACAACTTTCATTTTATTTTAATATTAGCATTTACTCCCGGTTTCGTCCAAATCAGAACTGGGGTCGAAAACGAGGATGGGGACGGGATCAGAATCAAGTGTGACTGAGATCGGAATCGAAAAGGAGATCGGGATTGAAATTGACATCGATCGATACAAAAAAAGAAAAAAATCATTTTACGTCCATGGTGGCGCAGCTGTTGCTATTGACTATACTAATACGGGCATGTCACCTGCCAATCACCAAGAAAGTACAGGCCAAGCCGGGACATCTAGTTTAATAATAAAAAACTGACCAAGAGATGTCGGACCACACTCATGGGGTTCCGGAGCCATTATTAAAAAGAAATGCACTACAGATGAAATGAAAAAGTATGTGACTACAATTTTTCCATGTTTCCAGCACAGAATAGTTATAAACACTTTAGCCGTTTATAACTAGAAAAGCAGGTAGGTATGTTGCCATTAAATTAGTGTAAAGTGCATCAGTAAAAGAACGTATCTTCATGGCGCTTATATCCTTTTATTGAGAAGCGCAGTTTTTCAGCGATAACTCAAAAACAGTACATCCGATTATGTTCAAAATAATTTTCGTTGAAAGTATTTATTAAGCGTAACTTTTTTTTTTTTTTCATATTTAAGCTACACGATTTATGCTACTTTCGGAGCGATTATTTCCAAAAATATTCACATAATCAGAAAAATTGATTAGGAATCTTAGTGTTTTTAAAAGAACTGTCGAAATATGTGCCACACGTTAATTTATGCTGAAAAACTTTTTTTGCCTCCCCTAAAAATATTTATTTCTGCTATTTAACCATCAAACTAAGTAGCGACTTATATAAGACACCTACACTATAAAATTCATCAATATACGTGTCGTAGTTTTTTAATAAAATTCCAATGACATACGGACGGATAGACGTACATGATATAACTATAACGGTTTCGTTTTTTCCATTTTGTCTCGAAACCTTAAAAAAATTCAACTGAACGCGTCACGAAGTTATTTCATTATTTGCCGTGATGTATGGCTCTGTGGAATTTAAAATCTTATTTGGACTGAACATGAACTTAATAAGAAAGAAAATCATGATAAAAAACTCCACCTTTTCTTTTTGTACACATTCAAATTTGTGCATTTCTTACAATACAAATCAACATTTGTTTACAATATAAATCAAATTATTTTTTGTCAAACTAACAGCTTGTTCTTCACTCTGGTGTCAATTTTAACTTTGACACCACAGTCGGAGAGACATATTTTGATGCCTCATAGTTGACCCTTAGGCTTTAGCATTTATAAGTGATAGTTTTATAAAGATCTTAGTATTTATTCATCCTACACAGTGATTGTTATTCATTAGACAAAAATATTTTAGATGTGAACATTTCTAACACTATCTAATGCAATATTTGAAATTAAGCTTTATGATATCAATTTATAGAAAATGTTTTAAGTTTTTTTTACCTTGATAAGGTCATGATATTTTCGTATAAGTTGAGATTGATCTCATTAAAATAAAATAGAGCAGTGGTAGGATACTTGACTCTCCATTCAGAAGTCATATGTTCGAATTTAACTATGAATAAATGGAGTTTTCTAAATTCACGTACATTTGTTTATTCAAAAATAACACTCCCTCATGGTAAAAAACAAAATCATGGGACAATACACACTACAAGACTGAGTAAAAACTTACACATGTACTATAGGAAATATGTGCACAACAATAGACTCATAACCTCCAGGTTTCAATTACTGTTAAACTTAAATAAAGAAGTGTGTCATTTCTGGCTATCCCATATTGAATATAACGCCTGGACATGTATAGAATATAATAAAATATACATTTAGGAATAGTGGTACAATGAAAGCACAACAAAATGCCCAAAATTAACAGTATATTTTTAGTTAATTTAAAAATATGCTTATTAGCTGTATAGAAAACCTTTTGAGCTCATCATGTCATCCTACTAATAAATAAAAAAAAAAATAACTGATTAAATATCCAAATATTAAAATAATCCAAAATCAATTAGCTTGTACACAAAGTATTTGTTTTAAGTATTTGCAGTTTTCTCCATTTTCGGTAATTTTTTCTAGCTGTGTGTACAAAATCACATAATATATAGTAACCCAAAAAGTCTGAAATGATTTTTAAAAACTTCTTACATATCAAAAACAAACAAATTCACATCTTAATACAAAACCGTTTTTACTTTTTGTCTCCCCTGTACAATTTACAATAAGACATTTATTTATTTCGTTAGCACATTAAATATTTCATAACGTTCTAGAAATTTCAAAAAATAAAAGTAGTAATACTTTATTAATATCATTAAATTACCTTCATGGGTGATATCTTGTCGGAGTGTTTCTCTAATATTCTAAGCGCTGTTTCGAGATCTGGTACAGATGCTCTTGGATGTCTTGGTACATTGGCCAGAGGACCAGAAAGTGCACTGGTTTGTTCTGGGTTCATTAATATGCGCATAAGGATGACATAAACATCTTGATTCTTGTCAGTTGGCTTCTGTGTTGTCGCTTCACAATATCGTATCGCTCTTTCGACATCACCTGTAAACATATAGAATGGAATAGATCATGCATCTTTCTGCAAATATTCTTAAACTCCTCTCCTCTAGAACAACTTTGCCAAAGTCACTAACTAAAATATATCATTGAAAATATGCTTATAAATAATATACAAATAATTCAAAGAAAACCCGATGAATTGCTCGACACGGTGCACACGCGTCGCACACCATGTCCCGCTTCCGGACACGTGATGAACGGGCTATATATTATTTTTTAAAGACTTTATCTAGTCACTTATCTGTAAATGACACTTGATTTTATCAGTGATGTAAAGGTTGCCGACGGTTGCAAATTTTCCACATATAGGCAAATTATCGCGTATACGATAAACAGCACGAAATATTACTTATGGACTCGCAAGTTGTTGACTGTCAGTGTAAGTTTCACTATAAAATTTTAGAGACGAAAGATGTCACCTCTGCAAACTCCCCAACAATAAACCATGTTTGCACATTCGATGCCAGTGAAAAGCATTGTTATTAATCACTTCAATATTAATCACACACAATCTTAGCTTCAATAACGTCAATATCGTAAACGTAACACTTTCTAACAAAATACCTAAACCTCTAAAGCCGCGTGTCGAATCATAAACGACGCGCAGACAGGCATCCGCGGAGCAGGCTTGCTATGCACTACTGCAACGCTCGCATGGTGGAGTGGATAGGTTTGAGAACGCACATCGTGTTACTAACCGCTAGGGTTGTATTTCGTTCGTTATACATATTTACGTTCTGAGTTATTTTTCTCAAAAACGGCTACTTCATTAACTATAGTTTCTTTGGCAAAATTGTTCTAAAAAAGAAGGAGATTATGTATTTTGCGGAAAGACGCATGATCGATTCCATAGGGTATAAAATAAATGACCATGTTTATACCAATCAAATTACATATTATTATAATTAAATCTAATTAAGGTATATTTTATTTTGATAGAATAAAACAAAAAATGAGCTAAAGAACAAAAAACTTACCTAATATTTGCACATATATAGCTAAAGCTTGTTCATGTCTACCGAGTTTGCCTAGTATTATAGCCCGTTCTTCCATCAGACTGTCATTGGGGAAATGTAATAGTACCGTTTCGGGTGTATAATAGGACGATTCTTCCAAGAAGGCTATTAATTTAGCTTTTATATGTACAATTTCTTCTTCAGTAATATTTGCCCTATTGTCAGTCAATTTTTCCCTGTACATTCTAATTAAGGCATTATGAAATATGGGGTTTGTATCATTCCACGAATGAATGACGTGTTCAAGGTAAGGTATCACAAGAGACTCGTGTTCTCTTAGCAGAAAATCTAAAATTCTTGGTCTGGGTAAACTTTCCACTTCAGCTATGTCTTCAGTGA
The DNA here is from genome assembly GCA_005406025.1 of Eumeta japonica. NCBI lineage: Eukaryota > Metazoa > Arthropoda > Insecta > Lepidoptera > Psychidae > Eumeta > Eumeta japonica. The sequence continues at coordinate 130,201 of BGZK01000151.1, forward strand.
AAATTTTTAAGCCTTCTTCAGGATGTTCCTTTAATAACCAGTCGGAAAATTGAAATATTAAATTGATGTTTTCAGGACCTAGGAAAAAAATTATATGACAGTAAATTATATCAAAAAGTATGAAAATCATAAAAATTCTAAAATAAAATATACTCCCATACAAAAAAAAATAGAGTTATGTGATGTTATGAGCCAACATATTAAGTATTTTTAATATACACAGCATCGGTAAGAATAATATGCACCATAACCTAACATGCTTAAAGGAATAACTACCGCTATTTGTTTGGAAATCTGAATCGATTAAAGGAGATGTTTTTGATAAAACCTTCAAATTGAAAATTAATTTTTTGGAATATAAACAGTTTCCAATACAATAAAACAATTTAACTACATAATAATAAGAAACAAACCTAAATGTTGAAGATAATTTTTCGTCAGATGATAACCCTTCAAGATAGAATCAGGTTGTTTAGCTTGTTCTTTCAGTAGCTGCAACGCTTTTGTATGCTGTTGTTTATTTTGATAGAGTATGATGAGCTCACTATGTTTTCCATGGTGTAAGAGTGTACGCTCGGCTTCGTCGAGCTTACAGTGGTTAAGTCTCAATAGAGACGCGACGAAAGCATCGTTTGTCTGCGATTTCAAATAATTAAAATGTTTAAGGGTTAATTGTTTAATATATTAACAAATATTTCAATATTACAACCCAAAAAGTTAATACTATAGTTCTTTAGTAACAATAATTTACCATTGTTTATTTCTACAATGTGCATGCGCCAAAATATAATATAAGCATCTTAGAATACAAGTATCATTTCCAGTTTAATAATATAAATGGAGCAAGAATTGCAGTATCGCAATAATACTAATAAATATATCGATTCACATTTAACTTGAGCTTAAGAAGTTAAACAAAATTTATTTCATTGTTGCCATATGTTAAAAAAATTACTTAGATACTTCATAAATCGGTATACAAAAAATTACCCATAACAGTCGAAGTAGTGCTACAATTAAGCACAAGATTACATACCTATTGCTATTTTTTATAAAGCAGCAGGAAGATTAAAATATATCTCAAAGCCACAACTCATTTCTATGTTAAACGGTCTTTTAAATCTGTGCATTTGCTATAAAGGAAACTGCACAGCTGTTTAACCAGGTACTATCAAGCACATAATTCGTTTTATATGCTATAAGCCACTCCCTATGCTACAGAGTTTCTATACACTATCATTTCTTAACAGACCCTATGTTTTGATACCTCTTAATCAGTTGAGAATAATAGAATAACCCACCTGCAAATAACATTTGAGCAGAGTAGTGTCTATTAATTCTACTTGCTGCATCACATTTTTCTGTCGCATATCATCTTGATTATAGCTGCTGCACTCAGATTTATCACTACAATTAGGTTTTTCATCATCTATAAATATTTTAAGCCTTACTTCAGTTAAATATCCGATGAGAGCATTTAAAGCATTTTCCAGATCTTTATCCTGTAACTTATTTTTTCCTGGTTCAGTGTTTGGCTTAGCTTCAAGTTCTGGGAATAGTTTAATAACTTCTGCAGGATCAGTATTTAATTTAATAAATTCTTTCATTGAGCCGGAATAATCTTTATGGTCGAATAAATCCAACGCATGTAACATTTGAATAGAATTTATCTTCTGTTGTTTCTCTTCTGGAGTGGCATCTGATAAGGACTAGGATATAAAAAATTATTGCATACTTTTAATAAAGTTTTGACAGAATTCATTTGATATTAAAAATGAAAAATAACAAATAATCATTTACAAACTTAAAAAAAGGAAGTAATGAAAATAACGTAAAAAATAATGTTATCCATTTCTAATATATAATAAAGCGCTAAATACATTCCTAGCAGAGCCCTTTAAAACGCTAAACTAAAGAAGTAAAGAAAGTTTTTTAAGTTTATATACAATTTTAGCAAATTAAAAAAAAAACATTCAACGGTAGAAAAACCTAATATAATAAAATTCAACCTTACACATTATAGTACTTATATTAAATAGAGACGGCATTAGTATGACTCACTTCTAATATACGGATAATTTCTGTACGATGTTTTCTCATTTCTTTTTTGTATTTAAACATTCTTGTGCGATTAGTATTTTTTGATGGCATTTTTAACCACAAACACATCCCTCCACAAAGCCACCAAAACAAAAGTACTAATGACGTCCATCATTATTTTAATCAAGTGTAGATAACAGTCATTACACAATTTCCTTGATTCCCAGAGTATGTTAATTAAAACAAAATAAAACTAACAACCAATGGTGAAGCATATAATATAAATATTCACAAACACAAAAACTCTAAATGGAGGTAAATTGGATCTAAAATAACTAACTTGCAAAGAATAATATAATATATAGATACCATGAATATACTACTCACGGTTAATTCTATAGCTAATTGGAAATGTTTGTCTTTCAGCAATTGTTGTCTTTGTTTTGTGACATCTACAGAACTCAAACACCATACTTGGCCTACAGATGCTATAAAAATTAAGCCTCGCTTACATCTGAAAACAACATAGTTAATCATGTAGTAGTAAATGAAACACCTAACATAGAAATCAGTATTAGCTAAATTATTATATCAAAGAAAATCTACTGTTAAAATTTCATACGCCGCTTCGTGTTATAAAATTAACACAAAAGGTTTTTTTTTTTGGTTTCTGTCCAGAATGTATAAAATGTTTTAAATTTAATTTGGTGACAATTTCATTATAATTTTGAATGAGAATGTACAACACCTTACACTTCTTCATTTCTATTTTCATACTTTTCAAGCGACTAATCAATTGCAACGAAAACCAAACAGACCATCCCTTTATACAATAACTAAATTTTATTAATCGCACAATAACAAAGTATTTAAAAAACTGGCCAATGAGCACGATCCATGGCGGCGAAACTGTTGCTATTAACTATTCTAATACGTGCACGTCACCTGCAAACCACCAAGAAAGTGCAGACCAAGCCGGGACATCTAATTTAATAATAAAAAATTGACCAAGAGCATGTCGAACCATACTCATTATAGGATTCTGAAGCCATTATTACACAGAAATGCACTACAGATGAAAAAAGTATGTTGTTACATTTTTCCACATTTCCTGCACAATAATAGTTATAAGCACTTTAGTCGCCTATAACTAGAAAAACAAGTTGGTATGTCGACAATTACTATTAAACTACTGTATCAGCAAAAAAGCGTATCTACATGGCACTTATGTCCTTTTGTTGAAAAGCGCAATTTTTTGGTAATAACTCAAAACCAGTATGTACGATTATGTCCAAAATAATTTTCGTTGAAAGCATTTATTACGTGTTAACTTGGTTACTTTTTCATATTTTTGGGATATATGGTTTAGAAAATAAAGGGACACACACACAATATCTACTAATTTCGGAGCGATATTTCCGAAATTATTCACGTAACTAGAAAAATTGCTTAAAAACAGTGTTTATAAAAGAACTGTCGAAATATGTGCCACACGTTAATGCATACTGAAAAAATTTTTTTCAGCTTCTTTTACATGTATGGAGTGCCCCCCATATAAACATAAATAAAAATATTTATTTTATTTATAAATAAAAATAAATATTTATATTTATAAATGAAAACGAATATGTATAAATAAAAGTGAATATTTATATTTATGAATAAAAATGAATATTTATAAATAAAAATAAATATTTATTTTTGATATTTAACTACCAAATTAAGTAGCGGTTCATACAGGACACCTACACTAAAAATTTCATATATATACGTCTTGTAGTTTTTGGATGAAATGCCTGTGACATACGAACGGAAGGACATGACGAAACTATAAGAGTTCTGTTTTTGTCATTTTGACTCGGAACTCTAAAATTGAAGTAATATTTTTATATCAATTGATCATGTTATTTATTAAAATTAAATTATATGAAAGTCTACTTCAAAATTGTTGGATCTATTAAAGAATTAATAGGTTGAAATATAAAACTTAAGAATGACAAACCATACCACATTTAATGTAAAAAAAAAATAAAATTTAAATTCAAAATTTATGATTTCATATTGATTTAGTATTTTTTCATTATTCTTCTTAATATGTAGCATGAGAACAAAGAACCTAGTGTTTACATTAACCAAAATGAAATTTAGTTCTATAATGAAATTTATCTTCACCATAAATTGAATGAAATTTCTGCATACAAGTGCCAGATTCGGTTGTTGTACATAATTTAGAGGTTACAATGGAAAAAGGTCTTTTTTTATATATAAAATTAAGAAAATCAGTATATTCCTCTATATTATTACTTTCACTGAACCAGAATGGACACAAGAGCAAATTCATCTTGTCATCTGTCTGTACATGAAAAAATGTATGGTGAAACGTAAATTCTTTTCAATTCCAATTCAAAATTTATTTTTATTAAATGCTAAAAATTTTACTGCATATTTAAGTTTTTACTTTATTATTAATTACTAGGTTGTAATGTTTTCCAATGTTAATTGACAACAAGGAAAAATGGTCTAGTATATCATACACCAGACGTGCACAATAATCATACTATTTTATGTAATGATGTTCTATATAAAACTGAGGCAAATATGTTACTCAATCACTCACAGTGTGGATTCAAAATTAGGGCAATTGTCTGAATTTTCGTTTAGTCATAGCGGCTTATGGACTGAGTGCAAGTTTAGAAGTCAATGCGGTTACAAAAATTCATTCAGATTGGTCAAAAATGCCTTTATGTGTATTTCGAAAATGCGCAGGTTACTCGGCAAACGTGAGGGTTAAAAAAGATATATTATTTCATGTGTATTATAAATATTAAGTAATTAGTAATATTTGTTTTAAATCCACAGCGGCACAAGTTCCCGCGCATGAGTGATGTACATTGTTGCATTTTGTGCGAATGTGACTGTGAGGATACGAACAACAGCAGCCGACGGGGTTAAGACAGCTTTTCTGTTATTTCTTAGGTAAGATAAGCACTAACTGGAACAGTGGAACATAAAATAAATCTGTTTGTTGTTTATTAATTTATATTTTTGTACACTTATTTTCATTACTATATAATCATAGTATGAATGTTTACGCTATAAGTATAGTTTTTTTTTTTTTATGTTTCGTTGTGTTTTACAATACCTATAAACGGACTGATAAGCAAAAAATGGATTAAAATAATTAGAATCCAAACATGAGAAGATGATTGGATGCCATTGGCTTATGTTACGATATATTCTAAACATTTCGTTAAAAGCGTCATACATATATAGCAAAAAAAAAAAATAGGTTAACCCTAAAGGCCAACCCTGAAACTTCCCTTATTTTCGAGTTCAAAACACTCGAAAATATACGGGATTTGACGCGATTTTGTGAGTAAAAAGGTTTGTTTCGATTTCTTTCGACAACGATTTCTCGCAAACGAATCAACCGATTTTCACCCAGTTTGCGGCAATCGACGTGTTCTTACAGGGTCAAGAGCTGGTTAGAATTTGAAATCGATCGGTCAAGGCGTTTCACAGTTATTCCAAAACTGTTTTTTTCGATTTCTTTCGACGATTTCTCACAAACGAATCAACCGATTTTGACCAGGTTTGCGGCAATCGACGTGTTTTTAATAGGTTAAAAGCTGATTAGATTTTGGAATTGATCGGTCAAGCCATTTTAAAGTTATTTTGAAAAACACTTTTAAAATTTTTTAATTTTTGAAATTCTCAAAATCTACCGGTCCAAATCGACCCAAACTTTCAGGAAATCTAAGTTTGGTGAAACTCTTTGGAACGCCGTTTAGTTTATTGGGCTCGTTTAAAAGTTAAAGAGTTTACAAACATTATAACGCACGCACGCACGCACGCACGCAAGCACGCACGCACGCACGCACGCACGCACGCACACACACATCCACACAGCCATACGGACATCATCTCAGGGATGATCAAGTAAGCTTCCTAGACCCTCAGAACGTCGAGATCTGATGAGAACTCGATTTTTGCAAAATGGGGTGAAACCAATAAGTTCCCGAAAATTTTAGAAAATTTTCAATTTTCTTAGCGGCAAGTTAAAAGTTTCTGTAATGAGGTAATAATCTTTTTTATATTAATAATTAATGTAAACGATAACAATCAACAAACAGTAACATAATAAAAACATACAGTACTTTTTTTTGTATTTTGAACAAAAAACTATCATCATTTACATTAATATTTTGATAAATTTTACTTTCCTCTTTTTTTATCATTTTATCAACAAAATAACTGAAATTAGATATTTTTGCAATAAACAATAAATTTTAATATAAATAATGATAGTTTTCTGAAGTACAAAGAAAATAAATAAAATATTTTTAGTTGAACTTTGATGTTGAATAACTTTTAAGCAAGTGAATTTATCGAAAAAAATACTAAGAATTTTTTGTAGAGCGTTTAATTTTCTAAAAAATAATTAATCGTCACAGCTTTGTATGAACTGGTCAAGGAAAAAAAATTAATTGGAAAAAGTACAAAAATCCCATGTCATTAAATGGGTAATGAACCGTCTTTGTGGCACGGTTTAACACTAAGTACATGGATGACCGAGCTTTTCTCGGTATTTTTTTTTTGGTAAATAATGTTTTTTGAAAATTATATTTAGATACGAATTTAGATATGATGAAATATGAATAATATTTTTCGATCTTACCGACATAAAAATAAAAAAAAAACTGGTTATTTAAATAAAAAATTACGAGTGCAATTAGTTTAACATTTTATTAGAAACAAATTACTGATGGCCACTAGTTGCCAAAGCTTTAAAACAAAATAGTATTATTACTCGCCAATAGATGTCAGTAATGACCATATTTAAGTTGATTTATTGATAAAGAGTATTGATTTGAATTTTATCTGGATGACTAATTTTTTTTTGGTAAATCGTGTTTTTTGGAAATTATTTTTAGATTCGAAAAAAAAGCAACCACCTGGACTCGAACCGGGGTCCTCTAGTTTCGAGACCGCCGGATTCCGAGCTGAGCTATTAAAACTTTGTAGACCCTGGCAAAATTTGCCTTATTTTTTATTGCCTGAAAACACGGTCGAAAATCGAAATATTAAATAATAAATAATTGGAACCGTCGGAAAAGTATGGCATGGTGATTTTCTTGAGTGGCTACTCGACGATGATCATCGTCGATCATCGTCAATGATCCCTTTAAATTGAATGTGTTCCTGTCTATGGCGGGCTGTAAGTCACACCGGAGAAGTATGGCATTACGCTATCGCTTACTTTTTTTTTCATCGACTCGGAAAAAACATGAATTTTTGTAGAACAAATCGTTCGACACTCGTAATTTATCCGACACGTTCGATTAACGCCCATGCGGTTAGGCCGCCGGTGCCAGCGCCATGACCATCATTTTCCTCATTGCCATTAGGTAATTAAGACTTGTGAAGAGTTGCCATACTAGTACAAACGACCTGGAATTTTGTGTCACTATCTCCTAGTCTAAACGTTTTGTTTCAATTTCACTAAATTTACTAATATTTGTGATCGAATTTCTTTCCCAGAATGGTCAAAAATCATTTTTTTTTATTCTAACAAATTTCTAACTAATTTTATCATATGACTCATGTTGTCAAGTATGACATGAGGTAACACCTTAAAATCACATGGAGGATGTTTGAAATTTATTTTTAAGCGAATCATTATTCAGATCACATCCTAATAGATTTGCTGCATTTATTTGGCGGCACAGTCATCAAATGTAACAGCAACAATATCTACTCCTACTTTGTAACATACCAGCACTATAACCATCATTTTCCTTTTCGTAATTAAGTAATTAGACCCCTGAAGAGTCGCCATACTAGTACCTGGAATTTTGTGTCCCATCTCCCAGTCTAATCGGTTTGAACTTTGCAAACAAAATCGCACCTCGTCACATTCACTTTAAAAATGAGATAATGAAGGTGAAACTAGCGACACGGGTGATGAACATGAGTGTTGCTAATACATTTAAGTTATGCAATGAAATTATAATATCATCTCTATTTGTAAATACTAAAGGAACAATCAATTTTATTACAATCTTTAATAACTTGTTTGTTATTTCTAACTCAAAATCTTTATATGGTCTTAAAAAACCGCTTTCTACACAAAATGCTATTGAAGTGATAGCATACCTTGAAAAAGCAAAAAAATATATATTGGGACTGATTATTTTCATCAAATACAGTAGAGTTCTTCATAAAAGCATCACAATGAAAATTGTGAACAAAAATTGTGGAATGCATAAATAAGACAGGGTTTTTAGATTTTCTCGTATGCATTGAAAAATTAAAATACATACTTCTATAAAACACTGGTAAAAACAAATATTTTACAATACATTTCATGTTATAGATTATCCCAAGATCACATCGAAATATATTTCAGAATTACAAAAAGAGATGGGGGTTATAATAATAACCCAAATTGTATACAATGTAAGAGAATTCAGATGAGAATAATGATCAGATTATTTATTGGGTATATATTAAGATGGATTCCAAGAAAACTATTAAAGATATTGAAATGTGAAACATGCATTAAGTCTTTTTTCAAATGAAAAGTTGTGGTTCCATAAAATGATATCACAATAAGATATTGGGGGTCTATGTTTCTCAACTGAACAAGTTTTCAAAATCTGTTTCAATCCAGAAAGAATAATAAAATACCACATAAAAGAAAAGGGGTATATAATACTTGGTATATAATACTTCCTGATTTGAATGATGTTGAAGAGATAAAAAACAAAATTTTAAAATTGTTTCTTGATTGTCCTGATATCTTTCATTGTTTAGACAATCATTCTTTACAACCTATAATTTACAATCATCGGTTTCATCTCATACATGTCATTATGGATAGATTTATTAATGTTCACTTATATTACAAACATAAAAATAATATAGATTATACAAAAGTATATAAGAAACAAAAGAGGAATAAACTAAACTTGTTTGAGATAAATAATTCTGAATAGATAATTTATTTTGCAATATTTTATACTTTAATAAGTCGAGAATACAGTAATTTTTATAATAATATAAAATTGTACACTTACTATTTTTTAAATTATTTTGAATAATCAATAGTCAAAATGAAGCACTTATTGTATTTATTCCCTACTATAAGTATTTATGTTCCTACTATAAGTACTTATGTTAAACATATTTCATTGATAAATATGAGAAATAAATTTTATATATAAGCGTCCATTTTACCCTACAAAATGAAGGACCGAGATGTCATCACCATCATTTTCATAGTATATCCATCCTTTTTAAACTACACAGTACTCACATTACGTTATAATTCTCCATCCTTTCATCAAGAATACTTAAATATTATTGGCTGTAATAATTCAACTGCAGCATCAATAATTTTATTTTGGATTTGAGTATATATCTATTAATGACAAGTCACTGATTTTGTGATAATGTTTTAGCATTAAATTGTTTTCTTTTTAAGTATTGAATTGTGAGTTTTTTCTTTTCTAAATCTATACTTTTTATGAAGAGCCTAAAATTCTTATATTAATCTATGGAAATAAAAGTGTTATAAATTGGCTGTTAGATTGGCAAATCAACACACAAACTTGCAATTATATTTAATTAAACTCATAAACTCTCCCTAAAAACTTATTTTGTATTTACGGAGAAATTGTTTTCCCAAAAATTTTGACAATATAAATAATAGCAAGGAAAAAAGTAACTGCACCACAGATTAAAAAAAACAGGTATGAGAAATATAGTCCCAGACCCCTCTGCATGATGTTTTTTTTTATAAATTGAATCAATCATTTTTTATTTAGTGCATAATATACAATTTAACACCCTCTTCAATGCTTTTCCATATAAATAATGTAAACAACTATGCTCACACATTTCAAAATAAATATGTGGGGCCCTGTTCTATTTACTCAAAAGGGGGTCATTTTCTTATTTAATTATTTCATTTAAGAGCATAGTTTGAAACAATATCTTTCATAATAGCACTAACCTGTACATTAATCTAGCCTTATTGAGATCTGGTAAGGTTTGTATGAACAAGTTTGGTTCCACAGTCTGTACTATAATTTGATCTTGTAGCAAGCCCAAAATGTAAGGCTCGTCCCACACTGAAACACAACAGAATTATAAAATAGGCATTTTCAATCAAAAAAATTTTAACTGCTTACCTATAATGTTTTAAGGTTTTCAAATATAAAGAATATGAAAATATATAAAGAATATGAACATTTAATTTTTTTCACAACCATTTAATAATATTAAAATTAATCATATATTCACACGCCTATCTGACCTATCTGGTATGGATTTACCTTGTATTAGTGAATACAAATGTTAATTCAACTCATTAAATTTAGGTCAGAGGAATCAGAACAATGGTGACAGAATGGCCTGCACTTTTCTTTAAAAACAGAAGTAAAGAGTTTTGGCTCTTAAAAATAACTAATTGACTGGAGATTTTTTTGACATAAGTTGAATTTAGATATGTGCAGATCTCTGAAAGCAGTTAAGAGTCAGTCTCCAAAGTTATCACCACTTTGAGAAAGACAGTCATTCATACCCTCACTCGGAGACTACTAATAAGGTGAGTTCTTGCAGTAAGATTACAGAAAGCTGACACAAATAAATAGAAAAATCTAATTCTTATTCAAATAATTAAAATACCCATTTTATTTTTCTTGCACCAGTTCAACACATATACCATTTAATTAAAAAAGAATATGTTTGATAGTCTATTTGTGAATTTTATTGCCAATTCCAGGCTTTAGAGAATCAAAAATGAATAGGGAAAAAAAACAAAACATGAAAAGAAACATTACTAAATATAAACATAAATATTTAATAAGATATCAGTAACATTATACTGATAATGCAGATTGCTTTTTTTTGTTTGTTTATTATATAAAAAAAATGTCTATAATATCTTATTTAAAGATAATTTTATAAACATTTCCTTACAGTTAAATTAAACAATTAACATGATAGATATTGAAAAAGGATAAAGGTATCACAAGTTAAAGTCTTGAATTCTGCCTTTCTATTTCTAATATGTGTAGAAAATAATATTCACATTAAAAGAAATAACTATGACTTTAGGTTATTACATACAATTGTATTGGATGGATGGTTATACTATTCAAACACAACTTTGACTTAAAATTTGCTGCTTATTATAAGTTATTCTATTACCTGATGATTAACATATTATTAAAATTTGTGAAACAGATGTTTCACAAAGTATGCACGACATGGAATCGGACGAGGATTAGGAAACCAAGAATAAAACTGGAATCATGAGCGAAAATGAGCTGGTATATGTGATTTTCATTAGCAGATAACAAACAAAATATTTACTATCATGAATGTGAATCACTGTTTAGATTAGTTTTTAGATTTGTTTATTAAAAGGTATGAATACATTGTCATTACATTGCCCATACTTTAATGGAAGCCTTTATGTAAAACTCACATTTTAGTTTATTTTTCCAAAAAAAAAACAAAGAGTTAAAATCATTCATTACCAACAGCTAATGGTGCCTCTGGCCATTTTACGATTGTCTTTATTTTTACAGGTTTTGCTTCTTCAACAAGAACAGAACTTGAGTCTCTTCCCAAAACAAAGCACACTTCCGAATACTTGGTAATTGTGGGTTCAAGTGATCGGAAACTACTTGCAGGAAACAAATCTTCTGGATTTCCAGAAGACAACTAAAAATAAAATAATGATATTAAAAAATGGTACACTGTAAAATGGAACAATTATTATATATTTTTGAATTCAAATTAATATAGAAAACTAATAACTAAATATCAAATACTAAAATATATTTGAAAATAATTGGGTATGTGTCTGTGGCAGAAGAATCTATGGTAGAATGAGGCCAGTGAGGATGGGGATATCAAAGAAGGAAGCATGTGTGTAGAAGGCTGGCCTGTATAATTGAGCAGATTTCTATCTTGGAAGCATAGCCTCCTCCACAGAAAATAAACGATAATGAATTATAAAATTAGAATTAATATGTATTCAAAGTAAGATATAAAGAAGAATAGTTTAAAAATATCAGCAAAAATTACATATGTGGATGCCTGATACAGGCTCCCTCTGTCCCAATTACAACACATTAATATGAATTGGATTACATTCTAGGTCTGCATTATAATGATGCTTTGCAAAATGATAGTCAATAATTGCATTTCTGGACTCACTGCTTGTACAGACTCACTGATTATTTCAACTAATAAAGGATTGAGATTTCGAGTAATGGAGGTTTTTGGGGCTTGAAGGGAAGAGAACAAAACTTTTTTTTGACTTTTGAAGGTTTTCGACTTATTGAGATTTGACTTAAAGAAGTTCATCTGTATTAGAATAGGTTACTTTTATACAAAAACTTTGTTCAATAACTTTTCTTAAATGTAGTTTAAGAATAGGAGAAATTTTTTCACTGCATTAACCGAGTTTATTATTTTTTAAAGAAAAACAATAAGTCTAGTTAGTGTGTCTTTTATCCTTACTATAAGAAGAAAACTTACATCGTAGAGAGTGTATTCTCCTTTGAAGCCAATACATAAATACTGTTGTCCCCAAGCCATCACCTTCGGAATATCAGGTACAGTAAAATCAAACAAATGTTTTTTAAAATCACCATTTTTGCCATAATACAGTTGAAGCTTCCTTCTAACAGCGACACACAGTCGAATAACTGAATTAGATTCACCCGTCATTGATGTAGCGGACTATGAAAATAAAACACCAATTGGAATCAAATGCATTCATAAATAAACAAACTTATTAAAAATAGAAAAAATCTTGTTTACCTTATTATCTAATGCAAAAAGAGTGGCACCTTTAGTCTCCGGAAATGTTTTTATTAAAGGAAAATTTACACCATTTATGTCATGCATAGTTAAAATATTATCTGTGAGACAAATCAGCAAGCTATCTTCTGTAAATACAAACAACTATTAAAATATTCCTGAACTTAAAACACTTAAAAGATTTTTTGGGTTACCAGGAAACTCAGTTACTTACCTGGAATGACCTCAATTTGTTGAACAGGCTTTTTACTAAAGTTTTTACAAAAGCGTGAGAGTTGCACTTCATATTTTTGATTGCCATTATTAGCAGATAGAGTATACACAAGTATATGCCCTTGTCTTGTACCTAATAATAGATTACTTTCTGAAAACACATTTTAACATTAACAAAATTTTTATTCTTAATGATAACAAAACATCAACCTGGATCAATAATTTACATTTACTTATGTAAATTAGAGATCGTCGTCACTTAAAGATTCATAAATTTGTTCAAAACCTTGCTTAATAGATACCGATTAAACACATAGCAGCAAAAAAAATTTATGATTTATAAACAATTTACAATATCAATACATACCATAAGCAGCAATAGTTTCAATTTGGACAGTTGCATTAAGTAAATGAGAAACTTCGTAAGCTTCATGCATGACTACAACTAATGTGTTTTTATATTTTACTTTAGATATAAATTTTAATGTAAGCTAAATTAATTTTTCCTTCAATAAACCATAATAGAAAATTTCATCATAGGTAATTTACAGTGAAAACTATTATACTTTTCTTCTTTTCCCTACAAGATTTGTATCTACCTAAATTAAAAATCATGAAAATACAAATCTTGTATAAATTCACTTCCTTTACATTGTCTTTCTGATTTACTGATACTTTCCGATTTCTTTAAAAACAGATAAACGTCACCATGACACTGTTATTAGTCGCTAATGTCAGTGGTGTGTCAGTGTCACGACTAATAGGGTTGGATTCATAGACAATAAAATATATGGTTGGCTTTGAGTAAACAAAAAAATTAAGCATTTCGAGCAAAAAGATAATATTTGTCTTAAAAAGCTCGCACGCCCTACGCTTTAGAAAAAAGTGCTTGTTTAACACTAGAAGAAGAGAACGGACATTGGATTACATTCCGGCGCGTATAACTTGGCGTAAAATGACAACCGTCGTGCAGGTACATTTGCTTACAGAAGTGTTTATGATATAAGATAATATTTCTATATGAATAATATAAAAAAATTTTTGACTATTTATAAAAACAATTAAAACTAACAAAGTAATATAAGACCCAGCAACAAAAAAAACAAATATGCAAATAATAAGCTTACTATTTCTAACAAAGCGAAATAGAAAATCAAATTTATTCATTATCACTCATAAGCATGACGCCTTCAATAAAGTTACTGATTGATATGAGACCAGAACCTGTACCAGGAGCTACGGTTATATCTTCTGTGTTAGTTGACCAATCCGATTCTGAACTGCTATCGTCGTCAGAATCTCAAGCTGGTACAATGAATGGTAAAATCAGATTCGTCTGTAAATGGTTATATGCTACTTTTTTTAAAATTCCAGTTCGTTTTACTACTAGTAATCCAACAACTACTACGGAAGTAAAGAAGAAACGGAAACGAGATCGGGACCGGGAGCAGGAGCAGGAACGAGGGCAACAGCTACCTAAAAAAAATAACTGCACAAACCTTTTAGTATGCACAAGCGAAGCTAAGGGCGGAATACTAGTAAACTAATATAAATAGGTGTATAATTTATAAGTATTTCAACAATGAATACGCTTATTATTATAAACAGATTATTTCGTAATAACTTATTATATAGTATAACAAAATCATTAATTTAACCACAACGCACTTTGCCAAACTATAATGTTTTTGTCAATAATGGTATTGAAATTGATGATAAGTCAATAATGATATTGGTGATAAAGTACATAATAAGGAAAATAGTTGTACCTCTACGCAAACTTATCAAATTTATCTACGCACCTGTACTCTAATGTCGTGTACGAGTCCCCTTTATGTCAAACCTCATCCCACCTTCGGTTGCTCTCCAAACTTTGTGTTTTGCGCATGGATCAAGTTATATACGGAGAACTTAATTATGTAATTTTTAGACCGCGCTTTCGCACGCGTTGTTCATATTATACTACGAAGGGTACCGACAAGGACAAGACTGATTTACAAATTGTGCAAAAAAGAAAAAGAGCATTTCTTTACCGCATTTATGTCTGGGTTATGAAAGGCGCTGTTCATACGGTTTAACAACCAAAAGACAAATGAATATGAATATACAACCAGACTATTATCAGAAACGGATTTTAAGAAATGTAAATTAATTATAAAACAAATCAAAAAGTAATAAAAACAATTTAGTTATAATCCGTAAATATACTTCTCTATTATTTAACTTTAAGTTATGGGACAATGACATAGATTTCTGTAACTTATCCAATAAACCAGTGCATTAACCTGCATCCCGCCATTATTTTTGTCATTAGCTCTTCAAAATTGTTGTGTTTAGTTAGTGTTGCTATATTAAAAAAAATATGTTTAAAGGGTAGTTGTTAAAACAACTCTTACAAATGATCGTACTTTTACATATGATCCTTGAATTAGGATTGTATATCGTACTAGATGCTAAATTATCGTTCAAATACGATAATTATTGAACGAAATCCAACCCTGCTGACAAAATTAGCGACTATTCGCTACGTACGGAGTATATTGTGGGCGTAATACATTCGACAAAAGCGCTTACTGTCGAAAAAATGGAAAGATTATTGGCAAATGCAGTAAATTAAAAAAAAATAGTGTAAAATTTCGACATAATTGTTAATATTATGGAAATGAGTCGCAGTATGTATTATTACAAATTGCAAAATAAATTGCTAAATAGAAGTTGAATTATCTGAAAATATCCTTAAATATCAGAGCATATAGGTTACATGACGGTTTAGTCTTCACAAAATTATAACTTCAAAGATATTTTGATGAATCTCAGCCATAACAAATAAAAGTTATTTTCTTTTGGGAAAACTTTTTTACATATTATGCAAGTCTTTCGTTAAATTTAAGGGAAAAATATTTTGTCCTCAATTGTTATTTGTTGTAAATTGTTTGAGCAACAACAGGATTCATTGTTTGTTACTTCGATTCCAAAAAGAAAGTACACAGCAAAAAATGTCGTTGTTATTATTCGAGAAGAGTTATTTATTTCAAGTTGATGTGTCTAATGGAAAAAATAACATAAAATTGACAGAAAAAAAATACACGCTTCCAAATTGTATTCGTTAGAACAATAATTTTATAACGTACCACTTATTATAAATCAGATTAAAACGTAGCTTGACAAATATCAATTTATATGAATGCGCTCAACAAAATATTTTTTAATTAATTCCTATACTGCAATAATAAAATTAACAGTACAAGTATTCCTCCTGTACACGGTTACAAACGGACACGAAAACATTTCTGTGCACCGATCTCTATGCAACACATTTATTTATACCTGATATATTTCTAGGTATTTTTTTTATATAAAATATATATCTATGATAAATAATTATTTAAAAAAAGTAGTTGATTGCAATTATTTCTATCCAAACGGAAATTTGTTCAAAATAATTCATGTATGAAATATCTCTAGTCATGTAGTCAACTACTTCTCTATGTAAAATAACTATTGTAAATTTACTGAATTACAAGACATATCAATGTTAAAATTTTGTATTAAAAAAATTCTCAATAGCCTGTGTATTTAGGGTACCTATAATTAGATTACAATAAAATTAAGTATATCGATATAAGATTAAAATTATTTAACGTCTTGCTTTAAGATGCTGTGCCTGCTGTAAGGCGCCTACTTACTTTCAAGGGAATGCTATACTGCATATAGCATATTCATTAAGCATTTGATAATTCTACTACTGTAAATAAGGAAAGATAATAACAATTCATATTGTTAATAGACGGAATTATAATATATTTGTGGGTTTCGATTGTATACTTTTCTCATGTAATTTAAAACACATATCAAAATGACGAATACCCCTCGAACGCGCACCCAAAAAATAGTAATTTTTTCGGACGTGCAACTCCCCTGGAGTTTTAATCGCAAAGCGCCCCCTAATAACAAATTTTGTAAAATAAACTGAAATGTTGATATATATCATATTAATATTTATTTTTTTTTTATTGTCAATTAGATTCTAATTACATATTAAATAGTCACATTATCACAGACTTAGTATTCTAACGGGAACATAATTGGATAGTTGCACAACATGTGCTGTAATTACATCACTCATTTTCACTGAACATACAATATAATAACATTCACTATTTTAACACGAAAACCATATAACATTTTCATAACACTATTCAAGACTTGAAAATAATTATATTCCTGACACTAAACATACTTATTTTTACTAAAAACAGATACAAAGCCGAGACGTCAAAAAGCCCCCAATTTTGATTGCTTGCACTTTCCGTCAAACATTTGCGCCTAACTGCAAGTACAGTGAGAAAAATATCAGATTAGACAAACATATATATTTTTTTTAATTTTGTTAGTTTGTGAGGAATGATAATGTAATTATTGTATAATTTTATGTTTATTTTATTTTTCATAGTGATTTATTTCGATCGATAATTTACTATATATATATATATATATATATATATATATATATATATACATACACATTATTATTATATTGTAATAAAATAATTATATCATAATATATTGCATATATAATATACACTTACAAAAATATCTTTTACTACATGACATACAGTTACTATATATATATATATATATATATATATATATATATATATATATATATATATACACATTATATATAGAGTAAAATGATTATTTATCACTTTATATATACATGTATATATATATATAAAAGTAATAATTACTAATATATATATAAATGTATATCAGCTTCGGAAAACAAATGAAGTAAACATCATGTGCAATTGCAAAAATTTTATTTTCATATAAAATAAGGCATAAAAGTAATAAAATATAAAACAATAAGAAATTTATTCCTAGGATTATATTTGCATTTTACATACAAATTACATTATTTATAATAAAAATTTATAAAGACATTGTACATTTAAATTTATTGCTAATATCTCAGTAATTCTATACATACTTTTATAGGCAAAAATATTACAATCATTACTATAAAATTCAAATATGTCACAATATTGTTAAAAATAAAATATTTTAAAATTACCGCTCTTTTGTAGACACTTTTGAAGAAAGGAGAAAGAGCAAGAAATTCGAGTATAGATGTTTTCGAATCTAATTATTCACAATCACATTCCAATATAAAGCATTATGAGAAATGAAACATGTTTCAGAATACATAATAATTATAATGAAAATAAAAAAAAACGTAAAAAATTCACAAAATATGTAGAAGACAGAGAAAATATCTAAAATATGAAATAATTCAAATCGAACAGTCCCAAGTCTCAAAAAGAACATTAAAAATATGAAATAATACACTAAACCGAGCATGACTGATAAAAGTTATAAATATGTAAGAATTTCACTCAGTCTCAGCTTAACCACTATGGTACATGTACAGTTGTACATATAACTGTATACACATTAGAGAGGCCAAAAAAAAAAAATTTTTTTCGAGTCTCATACAATAATATCTAAGTTTACAATGTTTTAAGAGTCTCCTCCAAACGGCAGTTCAAAAAAAAATTTTAAAAGGTCGCACTAAATTTTTAGAATTTCTAAAATCGTCAAATTTCATTTTTTTTTTGTTCTTAATATTTTTTCTCAATATTTCTTTTTTCTACAAGAAAAATGATAAAGATCTTGAAAATCTCGAGTCGAAATTTTAATATTTAAAGGATGCTCCAAATTTTTCAGTTTTAAGTCAAATACTTTATATCTTTTCGAGCGACTTCTGAACGTGAATATCAACGAACTTTATATTTTTTTCGTTTATTCAATTTTTTTTTGTTTGTCGCGCTTTAATTCCATTTTTTAGTATGTCAAATTCAATTTGAATTTCAAATTCAAGAAAAAACTGCCTTCGTTTGACAATTTGATACCGAAATTGTCTATTTGTTATAAATTTCATTTATGCGAAGATATTTTAGTACTTATTTCAAAAACAAATTCTGCATTATTATTACTCGTCATGGATTTTCTTTGCGAAATTCGTATTGTGTGGATGTCTGCACACTTTTAGACGAATATTGTCAGGAAGAAAACTACAGCAAATATATGATATATAAATAGTCATATATAGAAATAAATAAAGGATATGTATGTATGCAAAAGAAGTCTACCTTACACAAATGCAAGCTTCAAAAGGGTTTCAAATAAATGAATGAAGTTGAAAGCTACGCAAACACGTTTAAAATTACAGTCTGACATAATAACCGACACTCGTATTCCCTTATAAAGTCTCTCCCAACATTATACTTACATATCCCGCTATCGAAATTCATTCATTCACTCTATCATAATGTAGTGTAGTGTATCCAAAATTGTTTACTGTAGTTTCGAAGAGTATCATCCCTAAGAAGTCGATGGGGTCGGTTCAGTCAGTTCATTTAGTCGATTTTGTCGACCCAGCCCATACCTCGTCTAGACTTGTCTCGTTTTAGTCTACGTGGAGTTAGAGTATCTACTGAATGATACTCAAGGAAACAATCGTCTTTCAAGATGCATAATCCAATTTTGCTTATGGCACATTTTAGTGAACACATCTGGCAACACAAAGTATCCCCAAGAATAGGCAAATGGTTTTTAATCTTGTCCAGTTGTAATTGTGGTCGCGATGTCAAATTGCGAACCGGTGCAGAAGGCACGTGCCGCATGTCTGCCTGATTGGCGCAGTGGTAGTGACCCTACCTGTTGCGCTGGGGTCGTGAGTTCGATTCCCGCACAAGACAAACATTTATTTATTTGATTAAAAATTAATGTTTGTCTTGAGTCTGGGTGTTTCTATGTATTATACAATAAATAAAAAATATATATATATATATATATATATATATATATATATATACGTATAATAAATATATACGTATATTTACAAAAATAAAAGTATGTATGTAGTATATCAACTGTCTGGTACCAATAGTACAAGCCTCGTTGCTTAGTTTGGGACCAGACGGTGCTGTGTATATACGTCCAAAGATATTATATTATTATATTCAACGATACTGCAATCTGATATCGAAACTCTTTGTGCATCATTATGTTCTTTTCATCATATGTTTTGCTATGACTATCCTTGTACAAAATAGCTATGTACACATGTGTTAAATAACCTTTTGAACATCTTTATATACCATTTTATACATTTCTTTCCTTCCGTCGGGTACATGAAGAGCTTTTGATCTTTTAAATCAATGCTCCCCATAGTCGTATTGTAGACTTTCACACATATAGGCTTCTAACATTCCTCGCCAGCCCTTGTTCCCATGTAAGTGCTGTTGTCGTGGAAGGTGCTAATTATCGATGCGACATTTGCATCCTTTCATGCCAACACCATTATTACATCGCCGGAGTGGCGAGCAATGATCGTGCCCTTTTCACAGTTTTTTTTTTTATCTTTTTTACATCTTCTGTTATATTTTTACGAGTGAGGCGTACTGTGCCCAGACAGTCAAAGCCTCGACATTTGAGGTATCGTGCCAACGCTGGACTATTATAAAAATTGTCCATCGTGATACAATATCATTTATGTTCAAGACCTTCTAGTAAATTTAAAACTATGTGTGTAGTTTTCTCGGTCAGGGCCTTTGCCATAATGTAAGGATTAGGGGCAGTGCCAGAAGTAGCAGGAGGGTTAGACATTAGTTTTTTCTTTTGCGTCTATGCTTTTGTCCCCTACTTTTGACCCTGCCTCTCCCGGCCTCAGCTCTTTCATCACAATCGTCGACACTTTCTTCGTTGTTATTTTTTTTTCCTTACATGTATAAATTATAAATTTATATAAGTACCCTGTCCAGGATTCACACAATTCAAATGATTTGATTCCCCACCGAGCGGCTTTTGCTTTTATATATTGTGCAATGGAAAGACGACCTTTGAACAGGGTAAGGGACTCATCTACGCTAATCGATCTATTTAATACATATAATTCCTGGAATTTTCGATTCAAATGGGAAATAATAGGTTGCAATTTATACAATCTATGGGAAAAGGAACCTACACTTTCCTCTCGATTATCGGCAGGCAGCTGCTTACAGTCAGTAACCGGTTGCTTACTGGCAGCAAGCGGTTGCTTACTTTTCGCGTTCGGCAAAGATTATTTATCATTATCTGAAAAGTGTAGGCATTTAGTTAGAAGGATATATCTGCTATAGGAAATTAGATTACGGAAATAGACCAATTCAACGTAGGTGCCTTTCCTCCAATACTCTTCTAAAGTGTTAAATTGACATATGCCCATATAAATAAAAACTGCGAACAAACGGTAAAGCTCATCTACAGTGGTATCTTTCCACCTGTACATGCGCGATGACGTTGTATGTATACCTACAGCTTTTGCCTTATCAATTACTTGATGAGCGTAACGGTTAGTTTCAATGACGATTTCCTTCATGATGTCATCGTCAAATATATCGATGAAGGTATCATAAGGAGAATCATAATCCTTCACTGCACCAACGGGGTGGACAAGAAATTCTTCTCTAATCGCAGTGAATGCGGTGAAGTCTCGTTACCATTTGAAACTAACGTCACCATATAACAATTTCTCGTGGTCTACATTACATCCATTGCAGCTTCCATGAGCCTAACCAACGCAGCGACTTGAGATGGTAGCATCCCTTATAAATCCTACTATCTCCTTTTTGGTGGAAGTGACACGATATTCGGCATCATCGTCGATGAGACATGGAAAGTTCTAGAAGAACTCGGCATGTCTTTACCAGCCAAGGAAACACTACAATATACCCAGCAATAGACACCGACTCCAAAAATAACAATGATTGTAACTACATTATATTATCACAATAATTTGATTGACTTTTAAGTAGTCTAATATTTTTCGTTTTATTTTACTTAGAACTCTAAAAGATATTTTGATTATTGTTTTTCATAGGCATGTCGAGTTAAATTTGAAGTGGGTAGGTACCTACCTACCTTCTTGCCTGGTAAACACTAACTGCCTTATTCAGAGTCCTTATTTAAAACATCGTTCAACGGTAGTTTAACTAAACACTGTTTACTTCTTAAACAGAGTGTTTAGGCATTAAGCAGTTCAGAATGTCATTTAGACTGCAGTCTAACTAAAACCGTGTTTAAGCGTTATAATGGCAACATTCTTATAAAAAAAAAACATTTAGTATCTGGCATCCAAATAATGAAAACTATATATTTATATAATTACATACATATATGTTTATATATATGTATATACATATATATATATATATATATATATATATATATATATATATTTACAGCCTACTAGACTTATTACGTCCGTGTGGAAAAAATCCCATACTGATATTGCGTCCACTGACTTACTGCGTCTTATATACGGACGCAAGATTATTTTCATTCGAAATCAACACTATTCTATAGCTATAAGTACAAGGTACCTCATAGTAAAAAATCGTTCGGGCGCCGTTTTACTTCCAGAGCGTCTGGACGAGTATATTGTAGTTCACCAATTGTCCGGTAGAAGCGCCGCGTCGCCGAATATTTTTTTAGTGAATATTTATTTACATTTTGCCGATAATTATGCATCCGGCCTATTTTTTCGCGACGTTGCCCCTTCGTGCTTCCGACGTTGTAGATTTTGTAAGGGAAGGCGACGTTGCCATGTGGGCACTGCGACAATAATTTGGTGCCTATTTATTTTCTTTATTAAGCGCGTGGATTTTGCGGACGCCACATCTCGTTGGAATTTATGGAAGCAACAAAATATTAAATTGTGTTTTGGTGAATACTTACTTCTTGCATGATGAAGCGAACAACAAGGAGTGAACGTATCGTGAATTTAGCGTTACATAAAGGTTAGTAGTACAAGCTTGCATTTATCTAGTTTTCTATTCGATTACACACATACATATATTACATTATTGGTACTTATAATTACTTACTATTTACTGATTAACAATTCAATTTCAAGTCAATTATTTAATCAAAATAGGTTCCTATGTAGGCACAGGTCACATAAAACTTTATGGCGGCAGTGATTCAAGTAAAATTTGGATATCAGCGGGTTGAGGGACGAGGGGCGTATGATGGCCACGCACTAATTGCACTTACAGGTGTCTTCCGAGCCGCCATGAAGTTTGGTTTGAATTATAAGTAAGTAGGTAGGTACATACAACCGCTTTTGATTGTCAAAGAAGCTGGGGTACCTACCGTTTCCGATTCTATAGATATCATAATCAGCCGAACGTTCCCACTGCTAGCCTAACACTAACTTTGGCCTCCTCCGCCAAGTCCAGGTTAAAGATACTTATCACATAGCTTTCGAATTTTGAGGTTTTAGGACATGGCGGTTTCCTTACGATGTTTTCCTTCAAGGTCAGAACGTCCGTATATGTAGAATTCTAATTAGTAGGTACATCGCACGA
Source organism: Eumeta japonica (assembly GCA_005406025.1). Lineage (NCBI taxonomy): Eukaryota > Metazoa > Arthropoda > Insecta > Lepidoptera > Psychidae > Eumeta > Eumeta japonica. The sequence goes on from BGZK01000151.1 coordinate 153,711, forward strand.
TCTGGTCTCGAACTCGGACCCCATGGCACGGCTCCGAACTTTAAACAATTTTTAAACAACTTCCTCCATGGGACCCATATCGAAAGATACATAAAATCACTTCTCCATACAAATGGTCCGATCAACTGATCGACTTTGTATGGAAAGTTAAAATTGTTTTTGAACTTTCAGTTATGGGTCGCATGGAGAAAGTTGATACTTAGTTATCATTAGTAGGTACTAATGATAACTAAGTATCATTAGTACATGGTATGAAAGTAGGTACTTTCATACCATGTTATGAAATTCACCATGTTATTAGTGAATTAAAAATAACCCTGTAGTTATAATATAAATAGGTAGGAACCCATCTATCGTCACATTTTGTAAAATAAGTACCTAATTTAACAATATTGAAACGTCATAATGTAAGTAGGTAATACTTAGCGATTGATCGTATTTTAACCGACCAGACACGTTCCTAAAAAGGGTACTTACACGATTTCGTTTTATGTTTGTTAACTCAAATTCCGTCATAAAACAAAATATTTGATAAGATCTGCTTCCAGATCGGCCTCATGAGTTTTTAATTAAATTGTTTAGTTGTGTGTTTCTCTCATTACAATAACTGAAATAAGGTGAAAGTAAAAAAATGTGTAACTATTTTCGTTTCTTACTTATGATTTCTTCGGTCGGTTTTTACCTTAAAAGTTATGATACGGCGTAATTGAGCCCTGCTGATTTCGTTCCGGGTAGGTGGGTATAAAATAAAGTACCTACTGATTAACATAAAATAAATAGGTAGCAACGTGAGACATTTTACACATAAGTGTCTCACACCAAAATAGCTTTAAAAAGTTGAAAGTATAATACCTATTTTTGTTTTTGCAGCAGATGGAAAAAGTAAAAAAAATGAAGAAGACTTCCAAAGAGAAGTTCATTCTTTTATGAACGAGGTACGTATTGTGATTTTATTATTCTTACCTTACTTATTAGGTGTACAAACAAAATACATAATAGATTGCTACAAAGTTTGTGAAATATCTTCTTCGTCTTAGCCTTTTTCCGTATCTATCAGGGGCGTATCAAGCGAGAGGATGAAAATTATTCTGCACATGAGAAATAATAATTTCAGAGGTGCAGACCCGGGGTTTGAACCACCGAACTCGATGAGTGTCGGACGCTCTAATTTAGATAAATTACTATTAATTTATTTTGAAACTGCGCCTTTTTTTAAAACGTATTTTACCCATCCATACAGTATTCACAATTTAGCCAGAAAAAGAGCTTAACAACTAGATGCGTTATGTATACATATTTTAACCTGAAAAGAGCTGAAAAACCAGATGTGTTATGTATGTATGTATGTTTCAACCTGAAAAAGAGCTTAACAACTAGGTGTGTTATGTATACATAGTTTAACCTGAAAAGAGCTAAAAAACCAGATGTGTTATGTATGTATGTATGTTTTAACCTGAAAAAGAGCTTAACAACTAGGTGTGTTATGAATGTATGTTTTAACCTGAAAAAGAGCTACATGTTGTATATGTGAATGTTTTGAACCTGAAAAAAAGATTAACAACTAGATATATGTTATGTGTGAAAAAATGTTTTTAACCGAGAGGAATATTTTTATATTAAGCTTTTCCGTCCATGTACACAATAACTTGTCCTGTGATTTGTATGAAATATCTGATAACAATTTTTCTTATAGGAATATTCGGAATCGGACCCGTTTTCGGCTGATGACGAATGTGATGACTATATACCGTCCGAAGAAGAAAATGAAATCGAAAACCATGATGACATTTTTTGCGAAGATTCAACTAATTGCATTGCGCCAAGTACTAGCAAAGATGAGGCCAATCCAACTACAGTAAAACTACAATCACAAGGAACAGACTGCAATAATGTGCCACAAAGAGAAATTATACAAAACAACACAGGATTAGACTCTTGTCAGCCAGAAGAAGATATCATGCTTCCAACTACAGAAGAACAACAATCTCAAGGTACAGACTCTAATAAAAAGGTCGTAATAAAGATTTTTGTTTCTATTGTGAAGCACATGTGCTAAACTTTGCAAGACATATAATTAGAAAACATTACCTTGAAGTTGGTGTCCAAAAGATCCTAGCTTTTCCAAAAAAAAGTAAAACCCGAAGAAGTCTCATAACTGATTTGAAAAAAAAGGAAACTACATCACGAATGTGGTAAGATGTGAAAGACCAATGAGAATGGAAAAAGGTACAAATGAAAGTGATTACTTGCCATGCCCAAAGTGCCTAGGATTCTACGCACGGAAACAGTTATGGAAGCATAAAAGAAATGTAATCCAGGGCCTTCAGGAAAAATGTGCAAGCTGAGGCACAAAATCTTATGTGTCGTCTCTCGTCGCATACTCCTTCGAAAAAACTCAATGAGGTATTTGGTCGAATGCGCGCTGACAAAATTTCATTTGTGGCGAAACAAGACCCGATAATATGTGAATTTGCAGAAAATTACATGAAAGTACATAGAGAAGATCACTTTATATCTGTCACTTCTAGAAAAATGAGAGAGTTGGCGAAACTTTTAATAGAGACACAAAAGAAAAAACCTGAAATCAAGACATTTTTTGATGCACTCAAGCCTCAAAATTACGACACATTAGTAGCGGCTACCAAAGTTGTAGCTAAATACGACGAAAATACGGATCGTTACTGTTCTCCGACGTATGCCATGAATATAAGTACGACAATTAAACAATGCTGCAACATTGCCATCAAGAGAATTCTCAAAACAGAATCCAGTGTAAAAGCTGCTGAAATGCAAGCCGATCTAAGAGTTCTCGTCCAATTAATTGAATCAAGCTGGAAGTTTGACGTATCCAGTAATGCGGCGGATGACTTGAACCTTAAAAAATGGAACAAAGTAACTATTGTCCCACTAGCAAGTGATCTAAAGTTACTAAAGGACCATCTGTGCATAGCCGCTCAAAATGCGTCTGCTCAATTAACACAAGAAGGAAATTCTCAAAACACAGCGGCTTACAACGAATTACTAGAAACTGTTTTCTGTCGTGCTCTACTTCTTAACCGAAGACGTCCAGGGGAACTACAGAGACTTTTGCTTAGTACTTATGTAGAGAACGAGCACAATGATTACCAGTACGAAGAATTTGATCGTACTTTGACTGCAGCCGAAAAGATTTTGGTGAAACGATTCAAACGAATTGTGATTCGGGGTAAAAGATCAAGAGGGGTCCCGGTACTTTTCAGTACAGACGTTCAGCAAGATCTCGACCTATTGATTTCCTTGAGAAGTAAATACATTGATGCAAACAATAAATTCCTGTTTGCAAAACCATCCAGCATGACAAACTTATGCGGATATAAAGTCTTACAAAAACACGTGAAATTATCCGGGGCAAAAAATCCTGAAGCTATATCTTCTACAAAATTACGGAAACATTTGGCAACCTTGACACAACTTTTTAATATGACCGAAAATGACATTGAACAGCTTTCTAATTTCATGGGTCATACAACAGAAGTACATAGACGAAATTACAGATTGCCTGATGATATATTCCAGACTGCAAAAATATCAAAATTATTAATATTGATGGAGGATGGCAAAGCGGATGCATATAAAGGTAAATCTTTAGATGAGATCAATATCGACATGGAAGAAAATCTAGAAGGTGAAGGAGTAGATACAGAAGACGTCTTAAACTTTGCTGAAACTCAAATGACACTACCAGAATCAGAAACTGTCATGGCCAAAGACATGCCATATAATACACCTCAAGATCCCGGAAACCCACAATCTGAAAACGCTACATCCGCCTACCAACCATTGGCGGATGTATCCAATACTTCAAGATCTACAAAAAATAAAAGAGTATTGGTGCCATGGACGGCTGAACAAAAAAATGTTGTAATTAGCCATTTTAAAACACATATTAGAGCCAAAAAGGCTCCAAAGCGGCATGAAGCTGATGCCTTAAAAGCTCTCCACCCAGAATTACTACATAATAAAGACTGGCTGAAAATTAAAGTTTTTGTCCAAAATAATTATAAGAATAATTAAGATTGTAGTACTATTCGATTCTTTTGATTCTATTCTTTTAACTCTTTGACATTTTAAATAAAATGTTTGGTAATACTAATTTTACTTTGTTTTATTAACAATACACTTAACTTGCCGTCATACCACCAGGCAGTCTATTCGATCAAATAGTTTGCGCGCTTTGTGACGCTGGTCATCTCAGAGACAAAGAGGCCGCCCACACATGCCAAAGTCTGTGTCGATAACTAAAAGGCAGTACTGCAGACTATTTGATCAAATGCACTGTACATACCCTGGCCTCGTTTACCCTCTCAGTCAAACCCCTATGCCCCTGGGAACATCCTCAATCACACCGTCGTTCACTCTTAAACACCCATATTCACATCCCCGTTCACTCTCGAAAAAACCCCCATTCTACCTAGGCCAAACCCCCGTTGACTCTCAGAAACACCTCTATTCACCCCCGCGACCATTCTCATTTAACACCTTTATTCATCTGAGATCATAATCATGTTCTCTCCCAGGAACACCCACTCCCAGCTACACTCCGCATTCCATCCAAAACCCCCTTTCCCCCCAGTCATTCCCCATTAAGCCCTCGTCACATCCCTATTCGGCCCTAGGACACCCCTATACAACCCTAGGCAAAGTCCCATTCACACCACTGGTCACATCCCGCTCGTTTCATAATATCAAACTACTTTTCAGTCTCACGTGATAACGTGGACACACTGTCTAAACAAAGTCACTTTTTCCAGGAGCTAGTTAGATACGCATAGTAGACCTCTAATGTAGTAAAGAGAAGTTAGGTATATATCAGAGGACGCGCGATTGTGCGTAAGTAATGAAGACGTACCAAGTGTACTAATGTAGTAAAGAATAATTCGGTATATATCAGAGGACGCGCGATTGTGCGTAAGTAATGAAGACGTACCAAGTGTACCAGTTAAGAAAAAAATATACAAAAACTATACGCATGGAAGTGAAAATGTAAATGACGCAATAAGTATATCACAGTAAATGGACTGCGAATATCCACGATCTTACTCTTTTTTAAAAAATAAGTTCTGCATAAACATGATACGTGGTATAGAAATCAATATTCACATAGACTTTGTTAATAATGACAGTGGAAGTGATGGACGCCATATGTCGGTTTCTCATCCTGGACGTAATAAGTATAGCAGGATATATATATATATATATATATATATATATATATATATATATATATATATATATATATATATATATATATATATATATATATATATATATATATATATATGTGAAGCGCATACTTCAAGGACAGTTTTTCGATAGATCGCATGCTTCAGGGACATCTGTATACTTTGGGGACTGTCCCCAAAGTATGTTTATATCAAACGCATACTTTGAGCCCATTCTATGTAACGCATGCTTTGAGACAACTGGTCAAGCGTGAACATTTCAAGGGTTCAGTGCCATTTCGCACTTTTCACAGGTAACAACTAGATAAGTTTCTTAATAATTGTTATTATTTTGATTAATTTTAGTAGAATGAATTTCAATATTGACTCCAAACTACTCCGACTTTGCCTGAATGAAAATAATTTTCTTGTTTATATTTCAGTATTTTATGATTGTTTTTATATTGCTATATTGAAAATAATAATTATTAAAACTATAATATTAAAATAAGGACTAATGTATGTTTTGGGGTTTGCTTCACAATTTTGTGAGAGTTTTATATTTATAACGTCAAAAATGTTATGGTATATTTATTTTTGAAGTTTTTGCCTTTATAATAATTGTTTTTTTCCTATTTATTTTCTTTGGCTGTTCTCCGTATTTTACGACTAAATTTATACTACTACATAAATCTGTAGCGTCGGTCTGTATGTCTTATTATAATTAACGAACAGTTTGACCGATTGTGACGAAAATTGTTATACAGTAATCTGTCTGTTTGTGTACCTTTATGTTTTGTTATTACCTGAACATGTGATTGCGTAAATGATAGAATACTGTTAGTTTGTCTGTCTGTCTGTATCTCGGTTTACCTGTATGTTTTTGTTATAACTTAAAAATGATTCGACCAATCTGTGTAGATAATTAATGTACAGTCTGAACATATGATTGCGCAAATAATAAGCTACTGTCTCAGTCCGTCTGTCTGTATCATCTTTTATGAATTGAAAAGATTTAATCGATCTTATTGAAAATCGCTTACCGTTAGAACATGTGATCGCGCAAATGATAGGCTACTGTTTGTCTATTCGTCTATCTATAATTATATATGTTTTTTTATAACTTAAGAATGACGTGTCTGACTTAATAAAAATAGGTCTGGAAAAAAACATGTGCTTGCATAAATGATAGATTACTGTGTGTCTGTGTGTTTGGCAGTCTGTGTATATGTTCTTTTATAATTTAAGAACGGCGTGACCAATATCGATAAAAATTAGTATAGAGTCAAAACATGTGATTGTGCAAATTATAGGCTACTCTCTGTCTGTCTCTCTGTGTGTTATTTTATAACTTAGAACCGTTCCATCTATTGAATTAAAAATTGGTGATCAATTAGAATATGTTAGTGTACTGTCTGTCTGTCTACCTGTACGTATTATGTTCTTTGTTAACTTAATCGATCGTAATAAAAATTAGTTACATTCAGAACAACCTGTGATTGCCAAAAAAAATACACCTGTGTTATTTCCACACCATATGAGAACAATGAAAAAACAATCATTATTTTTTTAGTTCTTTAGTAGCAATATTCATTATTAGTATTTATATTTAGTTTTTATGTAGTTGCATGTGTCTATGTGCGCCTAATTTGCTTTGCATTAGAGTTAAGGGGGGTTAAATTTTGTATGAAACTTTTTATAGAGCAAGGTACGAACTTTAAAAAGTCATGAGATGCATATTTTATAATTAGATGGGAGGAGCAGGATTGTGTATTACTAGCATACGTATCTGACGTTGTTTGCGTATTTTTTCCTGTTGAACCGAATTATCAACGGATACTAAGAATACTTACTTCATTAATAAGAAACTCTTTGAATGTAATAGACCATTAACACTTCGCTATGGTGAAACCATAGCGAAGTGCATATTTGTAAGCTAATATATCATATAATGAGAACAAATATACTAGGAACCGATTTCTAAATAGTAAAACAAAAACTTATGAGTTGATAAATATATATTTTGATAAGCTTTTTTATTAACTTGTAATAGTTATATGAATATATGTTATCGGTTCCAAAATTCGCAAACCAATTTTCAACCATTTACTGGTATCCGATTAAGCTGAAATTTGCTATACTTATGTAAGTTAGGTGACAATGAAATATGATGATACCATCGAATTGGTCTGATGATGGCGACCGAAGGTAGCCATAGTAACTCCTAAACTAAATATGATAAACCCATCATGTTAAGCTTTATTTGATTTGTTCTGATAAAACAATTACCTTGCTTGGTATACAGAGTCTGATAATTTATTATCAGACCCAAAAGATGGTCATAGGAACTCCTGAGCTATACATGATATACTTATCGTGTTTGGATTCGTTTGATATTTCTTAACAAAGACTTTAATCATACATGATGCCCAGGGCCTAATGATGATTTCGGAAGATAGTTAAAGGAGCTCATATGCTACACATAATAAACTCGCCGTGTTTGGGTTCCATTGATTTTTCTTGAACAAAATTTGAAATTTTTAGTTATCCGGGGTCTAATGAATTTTTAATGAAAAATTTCAGATAGTAGGTCTAGGAATTCCCTACTCAAAAGAAACTCATCCTATTTGGGTTCGTTTGATTTGTTTATATATTGAAAAATCTATATTTTTTCATTTTATTGAGATCTTTTGTTCACTTTTCGCAGTCGGGATTTATTTAATTGTTTTTCTTTTAATTCTGTTTTAACAACATTCTAAGATTGTTTTCCTTTCACTAGCATCATCGTCGTATCTTTTGTATTAATCGTGATAAATCTTAGATTTATATGTTGTTATTCGTTAATCTTTCTGGTCGTATAAATATTAAACAGAGATTATTGCAGTAAAATAGATTTGGAAACATCATCTTGACTTTGTAAGACCTATTCAATGATATGTCACTCCACAGATATGCAATTTTATTTTCTTTAGCGCTACTTTTATTTTAAGACTGCTTTTGATTTTGATTTTTTGTAATTTTATTTTAATATGGGTAATTATTTGAAATTTGGTTAACTTGTGACCTAATTTTGAAAGTGGTGTTTTTAGTTACAAATCGATACAGTTTATATTCTATGCTGTGTATATAACATCTACTTTGCTGCATCTAAAAGGGCCAGTCACTTTACTTGATATTTTAAGAGAAATATACGATTTTTCAAAATCAGTGCTCTAGGGACTGATGGGACTGTATAGGGACTGACAAAAAAACATTGTTATTATATCAAATCACATTTTTATTGAAAATCAACTGTAATAACAAATTTTCTCTTGAGTTCACAAATTTCTATGAACTTATAATCACAACATTTTTCTTATTCATTAGGTATTACACATGAAAATAATGTACTTATTAATATTTCTTAGCAATCAAATTGCACTTTAAGTTTAATACTTTAAGTAATTAACAAATATTTTAAATAATCAGCCTTTTAAATTTCTGAGTAACTAAATTTTAATTTGAACACAATATTCAGACTTTCATTAATTATCATGAGATCACAAATATTATTAACTTAACCTATCTATCTAGTACCTCGTATTAATTTTTATCACTTCTCGTAAACACTAACTGGTGTTTTAAATTTGTAAAATACTGTCCTCTCTTGACAATTAGATTAGGTATTGGCAGTTTTCTATGACGTCTTCGTAAGGCACGTCAGCGATATCATTATCATTTATTTTAAATTCTGTGCCATCTTCATTGCAAACTTTTAGGAATGTAACTGTCAGCTCTCCTTCATCGTCATCATATTTTGAGCAAATTGCGGCGTATCGGTATTCTTTTCTCTCCCATTATTAACTTAACTAGGACATAATCTCCACTGCCATAGCAGTGATGCATTCTTTTTCCTGCCGCACAACGACTATTATTGTCATCTTCATAAAACTGGTGTATGATCTCTTCAACTCTCTTTTATTTTGCTTAGCTTCATATTTTGTACGATTAAATCCCATCTTCTTATATGTAATTGCATTATTTCCAAGTCTCCATATCTTATACTTACGTGTCAGCGGACTGGACAAAATCGTTTTAAACAGGTTTTATTTTGTTGTGTTTCAATCTTTGTATCTAAAATTTGCTTCTGAATAACTTCGCCAAATAACGCTTTTTTATCAATTCAGCTTTTGATTAGGGTCTTCGGCCATTTCTAAAATTTTACTTTTGGTGTAACTGCTTTCTTCTTCTTTATCATTCTTTGTTTTAGTCTTCTGTTTTTGCTGTTCGCTGTTTTTCTTTGATTAGTAAATCCTTTCTATTTCTTTTGTTTCAGCTTCTCTTTCCTTATTTAATAAAGGAACCTCAGGAATAATTTCATCTTCCGATGATGGCGTATTTTGGTTCGCGTACTTATCAGTATTTTCTTGAATCTTTTGTTTTTCTATAATCTGATGAATAAGCGACCCAGTTTTTCTTGCCTTTCTATGTTCACGGGGCGTCATGTCTTTTACATTTCCGTTGTCCCTTTTCTTTTTCTTTAGATATTTAAGTCGTTCCTTTTCTTTGTACTCTGCCAGCAAAACAGGGTCATTTTTATTTTTCCAACCGTCTTTTGCCTGTTCAGACTTTTTGCAATTTCCTCTTTTGACAATGTTGTTTTCTTTCTAGGCGCCATATTCTACAACAAATACATTGTGGTATTATGTTAAAACCATGCATCACACGTTAAACCATCAGTCCCTAGATGGCGTCAGGCCCTAGTCCTTATTATGACTAGGGCTGACGGACTAGGCCTGACGAAACGAAACAAAATCAAATGAAACCTATTATTTAAAATCAACATCAAAACCAATAGGCGGTCAAAATAACAAGGCATGCCAAACTCATATTAACAATAAGTAATGAAATCAATTAGTAATTAACTATATTTAAAACTACTTACCTAGGGCCTGAGAGCTTGACTGGCACAGCACGTGTTTGCGAAGCGAAGTCGGCGCTCTCACTAATAACAAGATGGCTGCCGCGGCTTGTGTCGTGTTTACAACTAACTTTACACCGATGCTATCGTATTGAATGAGTTATGTCAACGTCATATGCCGGGATGGCGCGTATTTATGAATTTCGTAAATGGCTAGGGCCTGATATTTTTTATCACTTACACTTTTTAACTTGAAACAATGTGATGAAATAAAATGTTATTATAAATTAAATTGTAAGAACAATGTTAGTAATGTACAATAAACAAGTATAAAGTAGAGTTCAATCAAATTATTCTTATGGAATTAAAATTACACTGAAATGAATATTAAATTCGGGAGATCTTACATGGCTAGGGCCTGATGTTTGGAGTAAGAAGTGGCAATTTTTGGAAATAAATAATATTATGATGTATATCAAAATGAGTGACCGAATTTAATGGACTTTATAACATCGCTAAGTAGTTTCAAATATTGGATAAAATTAATATAAATATGTGAAAATTGACGCTAACACCAAGTTAACCAAATTTCAAATAATTACCCATATACACTGTGACAATCGCGGCACCGAAATAAATCTAATCGAATTAGGTTTATAAGTTTAATAGTTATGAGGGAATATAGGAACGGACATACATACAAACAAGTAATCACATGTAATCCTTCTTTTGCGTTTCACCGGTGCGGTACAAATTAGTTAATAAATAAATTAATAGAAAATTTGACTGCGTAAAATTGGACTAAAAAGATGGAAACAAGATGATTTAAAAAATGATTTAATAAAATATGCTAGAAAAATAGAAAATCAACAAAATACTTGCAGTCGTGGGTATCAGATTCATGTTTTGATTGATGATTATGACATATTTTTTTAAAAATAAGAACCGATTCCAAAAATTAGCCTGCACATACACTTCATTAAAAATAACACTACCTAAACAGATATAAGTACACAGAAATAAAATCGTTATAAGAATTGTTTTAGGCAATGCCGGTCAAGGCAAGAAATTTAAGTCTTTTTTATATGTATTCTGAAAAATCATACCAAAGTAAGAGTTGTATGATGGACCTTTAATTTTATATAAGTATTCTTGCCAATTTCGTTTAGATCACATTAGACCATGGAGTTATGAACTATTATTACCGTGGCCTCCCATTTTCATAACCCCATGCATTGGACGTTGTAAACATCGTATTATTGTTACGACGACTACGCGCCTTTGTATAGGACTGCCATATAATTTTTTATTAATTTTCTATTAAAAAAATTACAAATGTTCATAGTGAAATGTGAAATCAAAATATTTAATACCAAACTACATTCACATCAGTCATTATTTAAAAGTTTGAATTTCGTACTAATACAAAAATTGTAAATTTTAGAAAGAATACAATAATCCTAATAGTATAAACTTCAATGATCACATCAAAGACGCCGCCGCCACTCGCCGAAAGGCGGTGTGCGGCATCATAAAATAAGCGGGAATCTCTTTGTCATCTTTGAAGAAAACACCACGTGTTTTACGTTTCTAACAGGGTGACTATACGAGTAAAATTTTGTTGCATATTGTATGTTTATCTCATAGTAATTATGATCTAATACAAATAACGAAATATATGTAAATAATTCAACTCAGAGTGTTAAAGTTTAACATAATACTTATTTATTCTCATTTAACTGCTTATTTGATACAGCATATACATACAAAATAAATAGCGATAGAGAGAGATTACAGCAAAAAGTAAATATAAAGGGTAGAAGTACAAAGAGCCTAATCTAAATTAATAACATACAAATATGAAAAAGTAAATTACAGTGTATCAGCAAAGAGCGTATCTTCATGGAACTTACGTCCTTTGGTTGAGAAGCGCAGTTTTCGGAAATAACTCAAAAATAGTATATTATTCGATCACGTTCAAAATTATTTTCATTGAAAGTATTTATTAAGTGTTAGCTATGTTATTTTTGATACTTTTCGACATACGGTTTAAAAATAAAGGAAGGACAGAATTTATGCTACTTTTGAAGTAATTATTTCTGAAATTATTCATGTAATCAGAAAAATATTCAAAAACGTTAAAGTGTTTTAAAAGAACTGTCGAAGCATGTACCACACGATGATGTTTTTGAAAAAAATCTTTCAGCATCTGTTGGATGTACGGAGTGCCCCGTATAAACATTTATTTTGTTATTTAACAATTTATAAGAGCAGTTCTAAATGAAGGTATATGAAAAATATATTAAATTGTGATTGTACATCTGAATTATTTTGCTTATCAATTGTATCAATTGTTTAATATTTATATGGGGTTATCAGGTAATATTTTGATGGGGTCAATAATGTATAAGCATCTAATATTATTTTAAAAGAAACTAATAAATATAAGATAAATACGCAAAAAAGAATAATGATAATAACGTATAAAACTGAGAATTGATTTAACTTCAACAAATGCAAGTTAATCCACATTAATTAAACAATTAAATGAGTTCCTTAAATTCTGATGTGAATAATAGTCTTCCTAGTATTGGTACAATATTTCCTTGAACTACTAACAGCACGTGTTTAATATACTCAAGTATTCGTTAATCTAAAATTTAGATTCTAAATAATATCGACTTTGTTAATATGCTCGTTTGGGTTCGTTAAGTTTCTGTTTGTGGTATGTTTATCCTTCCATCAAAAATAAGTAAAAGAAGTGAACATTGCAAAAACAATTGAATAATTCGTACTTTTTGCTCATAATATTATTTTAGATAAAAATCATGAAGTGCTATAAACAGAAAAAGCCCGTCTAAGTGGCAATTCAAAAAGTTTTTGTTAAAATTAATCGGGATTCAGATATGTGTTGTTATTTTTATTATTTTCTCTGTCTTCTTTATTATTTTCAATAAATAAATTTATTTTTATTAATAAAGAAAAATTCAAAGTTAACTTAATAATTCACAAGCAGTGTTTATTAAAAATTTAAGCGTAATATTTTATGTAATTGTTTTTTTTTACGATTCAATACTAGTATTATAAATGCAAACGTCTCTTTGTCTGTCAGTCTGTTCGATATTCACGCCTATAAACTACTGTACCGATTTTGACGAAATATGACACAGAAACAGTTTGGCAGAAGAAATCGGACATAGGTTACGAATTGTTTGGTTGGCTGTCTGTTCGGTTGTATGTTTTTTCATAGTTCAACAATAGCTAAATTTATTTGATCAACTTTACTGTACTAATAGAAAATATCATTTTGTCTTATAGTAGCTATTGTCTGTTTGTCTTTCAATCTGTTTGTATTTTTATGGGGTGTTATAGTTTTTTACTTATAACTCGACAACTCTTCGACAAATTATCAAATTATGTTGAAATTCAGAAAACTAATAGAATTCATGACATAAAATGTAGCTGTTGACATAAACTGTTTCTTTTTGTCAATGTTTATCTGTAATGTAATGTAACGCCTTATAAATAGAAGATTTAAAAGTTATTAATTTTATTTTATTTTGTTGGCCATGCTTTTTGTGTGCTTTGCTTAGAGAAGGAGCGTTGTTAGAGCCAGCAAAGACAACTAAGGGGGGGATAGAAAAATTCATAGGACATTAAAAAGAACTATGTGGTTTTTCTATTGCGTCTTTTATCAGTCATTGTATTATATTATTAAGCGTAATATTATAAATATGTGTACTTTGTAACGATGTTTGGTTGTTCTTAACTCTATTATGCATAAGTGGTAGGACGAACTTAATTGAAATTTAATACACAGATAGAATGTTTTCTGGGTTGTACTCCATGATATTTTATATCTCCTACAAAAGCGTTTCTGTGCAATAATTTGCAAGAAACCTGAATCAATATCGGTATCAAGTGTAATTCGAAAATAGAGGGACGCAGGGTTGAAATGGAGAACATCACCGAATCGGAACTCATTGTGAAATCGGGACTTAAATCGAAAACAGATTTGAGATTGGAATTATTATTGAGATTATTCGATATCGAAAATAACAAATAAGTTGTATGTCCACGCAGGCGATGCTGTAGACAAAAGCAAGGAATCTGTATTATTAACTATGTATTTGAATGTTGTAAAAGTCATATATAATAAAAATAAATCCAAAACCCGATTACGAAAATATTGCATTCTATAAATGTAAGAAACAAGAACATATATATTTTGTCTGCAATTCTAATCTACAAACAATTCAATATTTTCACATAAGTAGACAACTTAAATATACATTTTAATGTAATATATAGACATAGCAATGTTTAGAGGATAGCTGTGCTATATAATAAATAAATGTAGCATGTACAAGAAGATATCCTTATATTGTGCAAATACAAGAATATTTTATGTTTCATACTTTTCAGAGTGCGATTTTGTCGTAGTTGTGTTATATTTTCTTAGAAAATGTGTGTAGTGCCACTTTATATTTTATTTAGTCTAGGTTTTATTTTTATTATAGTATAATATATTAATTTAGTATGACGTCACGCAGCCTATAACTAGTTGACGACAAATGTGCTTCTAGCGATATTTCATTTGTCAAATTATAGTAAATAGTTTAAAAGTTATGTGAGAACAGATAAACATACATCGAAACTACATACAAGCTAAAATCAGAACACTCCTATTAGCTTCGCTAGGTAATGTATTATAGGCTAATCTTTTACATATATCTACCTAAAGTCCACACGGATGAAGTCGCGGACACCAACTAGTTAATATAATGTGTGACATTCTAAAGTAGACTTACATTTATATAATCTGTGATGTGAAATCAAAATAAAAAGCCCAAGTGTCGGACTACGCAAAGATTAAGATTCTTTGTTTTGACCGAAACAAATATGAGCATTAGTTTCACAGCTCCAATAAGAGATGCTCCATACAAAATCTATACGTTTTTATATAAAAAGGTATGGATACTATGATTTTTTTCTGAACAAACATCTATATTACAATTAAAAATAACCTATAACATACGTATGTTAATTTTTCCTGTGAATAATATAACTTCTTATTAGTGACAGAATTTTCGGAAATGAATATTCCTTAAATTCAAATTTACAAACCATACCTTGTTAAACTATTAGCATAGGTAAATTACGACCAAACGCTTCTTTTGTTTTAAAACAAATAACAATAGGTTAAATAACATTTACGTAACCTATTAATCATGGAAAACAACAATAAAAATGTCATATATACGCGCGCGCACGATCATTTAAACACGCAGGCATACATACACACACGTGCACCTATATAAAAATAAATTAATAATGATAATAAAGAAATACAAAAATAATGATTTTTTTATGGTATATGGTGTATCGAAATAACATATTGCAATTTTCATCACGATCGGTCAAACCGTTCTTAAGTTTAAAAAGATAATAGCCAGATTTAAATTAAAAAATGAAAACATGTTAGATTAATGAATACACTTTTTTTTGTATTTATAATTTTATAGCATGACATAAATATCAGATCAACATTGAACAATAAATTCACCACCATACATATCTCGTATGTTGCAATCAGACAAGTACTTGGGCTCAGTGAAGGATTAGACGAAAATATATACATGTATGAATAGTAGTTGCCTTTAAAATTCATTTCTTACTTTACTTCATACTATAAAAATTGTTTTTACAATATTTGATATCAAAAAAATATGGTCCACTTTAAGTCACGTAGAACCCTAAAAACCTGTCCTGAAGTATGCGTCATATATAAAAAATATATGCTAAACAGTTAGTTTGAGGACATGTCCCTAAAGTATGCGTTACATTGTAAAGTCCTCAAACTATGCGTTACGTTGAAGATCGTTCATATATGTTGAAATGTAAGAATATATACAAAAATCTAGGTCGGTTGGACTCGTCACTGTGTAGGCTATCAGTTAAACCCAAAACAAAAATGTGGTCCCAAAGCATGCGTTTGACATATATATATATATATATATATATATATATATATATATATATAAACATATATGTATGTATATATATATAAAAATGTATATATATATCATCATCATCGCTCGAACTTCAGCCAGTCGCAATTACTGAAAGGGACAAGTCCCGATACACCGAGGAGCGTAAATATGGGGAGTGTAGATTCTATTCTGGATTAGGAGTGACGGGGAGTTTGTAGAGCCAGCCGGTATTCGTGCAACCTTTATGAAACTGGATTAAGGATGGCAATAGATACTATAATGTGCCAATAAATACAGTAGGAAGGTGATATAAAAATGTATATATATATATAATTTATATTTAGTGAAGCATTTGTGAAATTCTTTAATTTCAGATAATTTTTCCATTACGAATGTTGAAGCCCAACTAATAATTCGCAATTTATAAAAATCAATCTCTATAACTTGATGACAATAACACGATAATCAAATGTCACTTTTGACAACCTACGTCAAATATTCAGTAAAACAATCTTTAGATCACTGTTTTGCCTATGTTTATATTGTATGACGGCTAAACAAGGTGTAAACAGTGTTTATAATTTAAACAAGATTTCTGAATAGACTTTTTTGTAAACTCGCGTTAAACAGTTGTTTACGCACGTTTTAAAGTTAGACTAGAGACTCTGAATAAGACGGATAGATTGTACTTACATATCAATATGTAGATATGATCAAGATCTAGAGTAGAACTAGTAGTAACTTGATTATTAAGTTGTAGAAGAATACGCAATAATTTATTTACTTTTTAGTGCATATTAATTTTTGGAAATTTATTTTTTGAATGGACTGGACTCTCGCAACTCCCAAAGAACCCATATCCATGCATTGCCGGCCTCTTGGGAGGGAATAGGATACCTAATGGAGGGGGAATCAAGTAGATGGACGAGGATTAGGGGAATGGGCAAAAGGAATTCTCACTCACAACAGCGGCAGCTTCTATTTCGTCCGTATTCTATAAAAGTGTAATATTTCATCAGTCAAGCTAAATTGGCCACAGTATGGCCAGAGCCATACTGTGTGGCAGAGCATACATACTGCATAAATATGTGTGGCAGACCACACATATTTATGCAATTGGAAAACTGAAATTCTCATGCTAATTTAAACTTGCACATAGTATATAACTATCCTATTCAAGTATATACAACCATCAAATGTCGTTAGAAAACTAATAATTTGTCAATTTTAATAAAGTAAATTTTTGGGAATTCATCAAAAACTTAATATTTAAATTTATTTAGTGTATTTCATTTATTCTTACTATTCCACATATGGTTTTGATCTTATGATATGAAAGATGCAATCTGTGTCATAGTTGTGATGATAATTTCAAATAATGTAATTTGAAAAATACATAATAAATCAAAAAAGGTGACGTTAATTTATTTATCATAAAATTATTAGAACGAAAAACCTACATCTAAAATAAAAAGCCATGTATACTAGTCATTTAATATTTACTTTTATAATTATGTTATTTTCATTCATAACTAACAACGATATGGGTGTTACGATGTATTCAGTAAAACAAATTAAAACAAAATACAAATTCACTCACTATTAAATTTAATTTTACAATAATAGTAATAAGAAAATTCTTTTTCGATTTAAATAATTTATAATAGATAACCCCATTTCAAAAACTCTTAAATGTGAATTTTTATCATTTATTAAACGTGCATGCGAGTCGTGAGAGTGACAATTCAGTGGGACTTATATATTTTGAATAACATCGCCTCATAAATCAGGTCACTAGTATGTCTTAATCTTTTTTACACAGAGGGTCTTTAGAAGCAACGTTGATTACAAAATCCATATTAGATAGACTTAATAAAAATATGCACTTCTAAACTACCATCGGACCGAACGGCGCGCGACGAACGGCCAACGCCGACGGCGGCGGCGCGGACGACGCCGGCGCGGTCGCTCGGCGCGAGGCGCGGCCCTCTAACTCGTGACGTACAGAGTCATACCGTAAAGATAATCGATTACAATATATTTACACGAATCGTAAAGGTGTCAGCAAATCAATAGCCTTAATGACCACAACTAAGCTCCACTACGTGATTTGAAATCGAAGCGCCGAGCGCTCACTATACAATCCTATGTTATAATAATTTATAGCTAATTAAAAACCATTAACATGTATCTTGTGATATCGGCTGCCGCTCAATATTAAATATATGCTGATACCAGACCGACCTGAACCGGATTAAATATTTGCTAAGCACACACAGCTACAACGAAATACTTTCAAACATCCAAAAACAATATATAATATGAATAAGATTAAAAATAAGCAAACTGCAGTGGCAAATGCAACTATTTATTATTTTACTCTATTTAGCAGCAATTAAATGAGGTTGCATACTGGCCAGTTATTACACGACCATGAACATTGTTTGGTTGGATATGTGTAATTGTGTCACTTGGTCCAGTCATAATTTAGTTAAAATACAAGCAAAAAAATTCATTGTCTACATTATAATGTTCATAATCTCCATGTTTTTAATTTTTCACTGTTATATGAATATCCTATTAATGTATTTGAAAATGTAATTTCATTATTAGGCTAAGCTACAAGATATTAAATAATGAATTTTTTTTAATAATTTAAGGTAGAATACCTTTGCTTAAAATTTATGCCTGATTCAAGTGCAAAATATTAACAGAACGTTATAAAGTTGCATACTTAAAACTATGACATAAATTTATATTATTTCGAAAAAAAAATGATTACTAATTTATCATAGCGTTCTATTAAACGACAACTATTATATAGAGATATAGAATACAATTTTATTCCAAAAACTATTTTGGTACCTTAAAGAACCACTGAATAATTATTCAGAATATGAGTATACATTGAGAACATATTTTCTTGACTTAATCAGCCATATGACAGAATTTGTAGTAAATCTAATACAAATTTATATTCTCTGCACTGTTCATCCATATACACAATATTCTGTTTTATTAATAATATTATAAATTATCTTGAGAGATCAGTTTATACAAGTAACATGTATACACCGGATAACGCTTGTAACTGCTAGGCTTTTATTATTGATCTGTTACTAGGCGCACGCGTCATAGTCTCAGTGCCAGAGGTATTTATGCACAATAAATATTCTAAGACTACCAGACAGGTATGCCCTAATGAATACACAGCTCAAGCAAGGTTATGAATGCTCTTCACTAATTTAACTTGTTTGTTATTCCCAAAAGGTGTACTTCTAATTTACATAAAGACATACATATGTATAAGTGCAAAATTATATTACCTACAAAAAAAATGAACAAAGAATTAATGTTCGTTTAAGAGTAATAAAGCAAACAGAACAATGGGAAACATCAAAAACCATACTGGAAACTGGCATTCCCCACCTGAAATTTGGAGTAATATATATTTATTGTATGTACATAAAAGAGATAATTTGAGCTTACAAAAGTACAAAGTAATCACATTCCCACGGTTTAGAATCTACAGTGGATTTATTATCCTTCTTATCGACTAAGACAGCTTAAGCCTTATCGACAATTAGACTACAGTATCACACGATTACTCGCCGAAAACACCTAATATGCATCGAAATTTATCCCAATGGCCAACATGAAAAAAACTCTATCACTAAAGTAGCATATGAACAACGAGTTTCGGCCGAAAGCGATGGGCGCGTGGCGCTCGGGGGCCCTCTCAACCGCAAAGGTCACGTGCAGGCGGCCGAGGGCTGAGGGAAGACCGCGAGCCGACGCTTATTCTCACGCATTTACAACAGACACTTTAAATGTCACCGCCGATCAAACAATGACAAATTATAATTTAGTTTCCACAAAAACAGGTTTTTTTTTTCTATATTTTGGTTTTCACTGTTACAATTTTTATACCATTTTGTCGTACCCCCATAATTACGCAATTAATAAAACAGCGTGTAGAGTGCGTAGCGTGGAGCGCAGGCGGCAGTCATCCGGTGCTGTCGGGAGTGAACGATGTCGCGAGGCGGAGCGCGACGAGGCGTGTGCGCGCCGTTCGCCATCTACGATGCGTTAGGCGACCCGCCGCTGGTACCGCTCGTAGCAGAAGTTTCGCCTATTACAATAAAGCACATAGATAAAAACACTACAATACAAAAAAACAGCATACATTCAAATAACTTCTTCACGGTTTTATATTTTCAATATAATGGTGTTAAATACTGAAGCAGTATAAAAATGAAATACAATTCGATCAGACATACACATGTAATATGATGCTCTTAACACTCAGTATACTTTACATAAATATGAGTTTAATACATAAAACAATATATGGTAGTCTTTATATATTTCTTTACATTAAGCAGAAATTCTAAGATATACTTATTATTTAAGACTTATAAACCTTGTAACCTGTTATTCTCTTGTCTAATAAACTATACATATCTAAACAAATAATTTAATTAAGTAGTCATCAATTGTTTTCACAACTTTCACAACTAAAATAATGTATAAAAATGAATAAATTTGAATGGTGGAAACTATTGACGTGTTGAAATCTAAGGAAATACCTTGCTGATCCGGCTGAGAGTGGTCACTCTGAGGTGCAGCAGAGGCGCTGGCGGCTGCCGCATCGGTTTGAGCAGCGGTTCGTGGTTTGAGAAACTCGTTCAGAGAAGGTTGGATGCTAAGCTCATATTCAGTGAAATTGAAGAGCGGTGGTAGTGGGCGGCCGTTGGGTAGACGAGCGTTCGGCTCGCGTAACTCGTCAAAGAAACAGTGCGCACAAGCTTGTAGCGGGGACAATCGCGCACCTGGCGTGTACTCCAGCAATCGTGACACTAGCGAGATCGCATCCGGCGGCGTGCACGCCCGAAACACCTGATAAATGTAGGTATGACCCATTTTAGCATATAACATAAAATACAAAACTTATTTGGTTAAACAACCAAGTCTTAAAATCCCTTGAGAAATTAAATTATTTCTCTATAGGATTAATACTGTACTTTTATCAAAAATTGTCACAAATAAAAATAAGGCTGTTATTTTTGTTTACAGAAAGATTTTTTGATAAATTTATGGCAACCACACTACAAAAGTAGTCAATCCATTTTCCAAGATGATCTCTAATTTACGGTTGATTTATTTCCAATATAAAATAGCATTAGATATCTGTAATAACTCAGTAAAATATTTTTAAAAGCCATGACAAATTATGAACACATTTAAAAAGCAGACTGTATAATGAATAGCGTAAGTATTTCAACAGTGACTGAATTTGTCATTATGTTAAGGTGATATGTGAAAGTATTTAAGAAATGGAACGAGGACATAAACTGCAATACTGCACAAAATCAATGCATCCTGAACACCAACAAACATATGAAATAACTGCATGAACCAATTAGTTATAACAATTTCATGCCTAATGCTGATTCTGAAGACTGTCATTAAATGCTTTATTCATTTCAGCCATTGAATGTCTACTATTGGATATAAGCTCTCCCCCTAATTCTATCCTGAGTTAGCGATAGCTAAAGTTGATCCGCGAACCTCGTCAGATCATTACTTCACTTAGTAGCGGATTCCTTCAAATATGGTAATGGAAGCTACTTAATAACTTTCGATTCAATTGATTATATGAGCTATATTATGAGCACCATGGTCTCCCCACTTTCAGTTCAGTTTGCCGGTTATGTGAGCTACGACAGTTATTATTTTTATTATGTGAATTGAATTACCTTGTTGCAAAACATCTCGAGATATTAAAACACATGGAGTACTGGCATCAGACATTCATAGTAGCAATAAGCACCATTCAAACACTTTTGCCTTTTGTCTTGAACTTTCAGCAGACCATTGAAATGCCATGCTAACCTAACCTTTATTATTTTTCAATTCTTAAAGTGTTATTTCTAGTAATAGTTAATGCCCAAGGATGCCCTTTGTGTTTGGTTTCATGTTATATCTTTGGTTCCTAATAACAGATTCCTGTATATATCTATAACTGGCACAGATTTTTTTAATCTCCTTTAAAATCCCAAACTTGATTAGGTGAATTTGATTTTGTCGCATATGCAGATATTATGCAAACACTTATTTTGAATTTATTTTGCTCTACTAATAATGGTACATCAATAGACATTGTATTGAAGCAACACAATTATATTGTGTTACACGGCCTTAAAAATATGTTACTGATGCTCCTGTAATTTGACATATTAGTTAAAATTTGCAATCCCAGCTCTCACTCTGTCATTAATTTTAGAGAGTCTTTGGCTAGTTTTTGACTTCCATTTCGATGTTAGGACCATAAAGAACTTTGATCCAATCACACAAACCATTTCCAAATTATTTTTTATCAATAGTTTTATATTAGGTTAGATATTTAGAGCAGTTTTAAAATTTGAATTAAAATTTTTCCTAGGGTTTTAAATATTGACAATTCCTTAGACAAACTGAAGACATCATCAGATGATACCTTTCTAGCTCTACATTTAAATACACAGCAGGACAAATGTAAAGCACCCGGTTTTACTCTTTCTTTATCATCGACACGTCATCAAATATTTGCCACTTAGAGGTTTTCCACTATCGCCTTTTAAATTAACTTTTAAATGTTACTTATAAAATAGAATTTGCATTCCACATCCACCTTTTAAAAGTTATTCTGACTAAAACCCATTAAAAGGAAAACATGGAACACAAAATTTTATTTTAAAAGTGACATTTAGTTAAAAAAAGGTTTAAAAGCAGATGGTGAAAGAAGTTCTTCAATCATATAAAGAAATTTATTACAACTGACTGATCAGTCTTTCTTGGGACCACTTCTTCAAATAGGAATTCATCACGAAGAAACCTTTTCTCTCAAGAGAATTAACCCATCACTGCTCAACTACTCATCACCATATTATTTTGTCTAATTTCACATTGAAGTCCTCCATCTTTACTATTTGTGGCCGTGTGGTGTGTAGTTGAAAATATTGATTTATTATTTGTGGCCTTAAAAATGTCTTTATATGTAATATCCACTTAATCATCAGTGTATAGAAATCGACAGGTATGCCTTATTACTTTCAACAAATATTGTTTAGTAATCTGAGTATTAAGTACACTACACTGTTTGTCATCCTTTCAATCTTTACTACATTGTTGATAATAAACCTGTTACCACTTTAAGACAAAACTCTAGACCTTCACGGTAATAGAACATACTCAGAATTGTAATATTACCAAATTCTTCTTACTTTCAGATTTCATATAACCTGTAATGTGTCAAGTCCAGTTTTAAGTTTTCAATTAGTAGTATAAAATTAAAGCCTGAATATCACATAGACATACCTCCACAGTACTCTTTTTTCATGCCACTATATATCTACCGTGTCTGCTCAACAATCTGGTTAATTACTTAAGTGCGTTCGTTATGTTTTACCAAATTAAGTCTTTGGGAATGATAGCTTAATCGGAGATAAGAAACTTCAGCATCCTTCACAGTAAAAAAAACACCAGGGTCACCATTAACTTGGGCCATCATTTTAATGTGGTCATCATAATTTAGGGATTCTCTTATTCATAACACTTGACTAATGCAGGTTGGTAACCACATTCATGTATAATTACTTTTGCTCAAGCTTGAAACCTTGAGGACAATATTTGTCACTTTTTATAGCTCACCATCCAGTCGGAGAGCAATAGAAATTGGTATTACTTCTTCATCTCCACATGTATTTCTACTACTATTATTTTATATATATTGTATATAATTCAATCATTTAAAACATTATTATAGAATTTTTCAGTGCAGTTTTTTGTTATTGATGTGGAACATACAAATAACATAGGTTTATGAATGTTATAAGAACATGTAATTTTAGCTGGCACTAAAGTGCGTAGCACTAGTAATAAACAGATGCATTCAATGACAGGTGCTTTGCAAATATTATCTTACTCGAATGCGCTGGTGGTCAGTGGCACATTTGGGCATGGACATTCGCTCCAGCATGAACTGAAATCATGTGAGCGGCAATCTCATATCCAGTTTTGGGATATTCATGACAAACAACATATAGGTATGCCCCCACCATTTCTTGAGACTACATACTATTAAAATTTTTAACATACTAATCTCACAGTACACCATGATATTAACAAAATGATAATGTGGTAACGACAGAAAATTACTACTGCTATATAAAAGACATGTTACATATTGTAATTATGTACATTTTTCCTTTTATGGAAACAATATACCGAATACATACATTATTGTTTTCCATTAATGAATAAGTAAAATAATAATAAACTAATTTACCTTCATCCATGGATGACTCTTAATCTGTGGAAATTTAAATTCTGTGTAGTTTGGATTCATCTCCCGAATTTGCTCTCGAGTTGGTGTTCCCAATACCTGAAATATAACATTTAAATATAGTAATATGATCAATACAACCACAACAAAGTCAAAAGCTTTATTATAACTAACATATTAGGTTGCATCAAACCCATAATTAATCATTAAAGATGCATGACAGTTAGTTATCTTGTTTAAAAATTGAACAAGTGGGGAACAGACCCACGCAACTATGTCATTGTTGATTACTATATTTATACTTGAACATATGTAAGTGTTTTTTTTCATAAAAAGTATAATAAATGTGTATCCATTCAATTTGACATATATATAAGTGAACTTACATCTTTTCCATTCATCAAATACACTTGAAAATGTTTACACCCAGACTTTAAATTCAAAGAAAATGCATAGTATATATGAACATTCTCAGAATTTACATTAGAATTTATCAATATAGGTACAATATAGTACAGTTTTAAAAACCAAAAAATATGTCTTTTTTGGACCAAAAAGTGTCAATGTTTTCTCTGTATAATTTACTGCCAAGGAGATACAGAAATCAGAAAATTAAAACTGCAAAATACATAACACTCACACTTCGAAAATAATGTACACAATTTAAAATTTGCTTGAAAAAATTGTGTTAAAGACAAATTAACCTTATGTGCTACAATTGATTTGCAGCTGGTGATATCATCATCAATTTGTAAAAATAAAATCTTTTAAGATTGATATGAAGGTCAAAACAAGAGTCATTCATCTAAGGTTTTGAGTTTTAGGTCAAGAGCTATTTACCATTTTTCATTAAAATATGACAAAGGGTAAAATTCACTTTATTATCATGGATACTAAGTTTAAAATCACAAGTAAAATAAAAGAAGGTAATTAAATATTATTGTGAATTTTTGAGTCACACCACGCTCAAAACGACGGCACGTCGCCCACAGTGCTACTGGACACACAATTTCAAGAACGAGAATGTGACGATCTTTAATCAGTTGCATAATATTTTTATATTGATTTGAATAAAATTACTCACATTAATATTAGATTTTCTCGACATTAAAGAAATATGATGATGAAACTATCCTAAGTTGGCCATTCAATGATTGTAAACAAGGTATCAAAAATCACACAACCAAATATATTTCGAAAATAGTCATTTAGAGGAAAATTATCCATAGATCAATTGAGTCATACCATCTTCTTTATATAAAACTGTCATAGCCATTTCAAAAGAAAAACTTTTATTTTTGTCTTCTAGTGATAATGCCTCAGCAAAAAGGAATATTTAACAAAATTCTTCTGTTCATCCTTAAATTCAGAATAGTTTATTTTTTATATTGAATTTCAAGAAGTTCATATATATTTTAACCTTATATTTAATAATAAGTTATTGGACGAAAATATTTTTTTTTACATTTTGATCCTGTAAAATATAACTTAAATCAATTTCATTTCAATAATCTGGTAAAAAAATTGTATCCAAACAAAATAGGATACAGTCACAGTGTATAAGATCCTGAATGGTCAAAAAAATATACAATTAACGTTGAAGAATCCATTTCAATTTTAATATAATAAGTACATAGAAAAATAAAAAAGACTACAAAGTGTCTACTATCTAGTTACTATATTGTTAAACCTACTTTAATAATTTCCACAAGTTGATCAACTCCAGAATCACCAGGAAATATAGGTTGACCCAGTAAAAGTTCTGCCACCACACATCCTGCACTCCATACATCTGCAAACGAAAAATAAATCTATGTAGCTATTAATTATTTTTTATTACTAGTCGATAAAATAATTACTACACAATATTCCCATTTATATAAAAATTAACATTAATAGTAGAGCTTAGAACCCTTTTTATTAATACATTATTAATTATAATTCCTAGGAATTTACAATTTATTCAAATTATTTTTTTAAGGGTTCTATTTAACATCAGACTGAAAAATAACTAGTTCTGATGCAGCTTCAAAAAAGATGTCAACCTAGAAAAGGGGAATGCCAAGCCGCCATAATTACTCAAACCCTGGGTACACACATTGAAAACAGTATCCAAATGATAATATACAATAACAATAATGCTTAGATCAAGGAATCAGTACGAAAAAAGTCAGTGTTTTAAAATTCTAAACAGTTTTAATTTTAAGAATGAAAAAACTTTTACAATAAAACTTCACTTGTTCAACATCATTTTTTGCATATCGTTCGAAAATGCAACACAGGCATAACAATTGCGCCTTAAAAACAATAGTAGGTAATAATCTGCACACATTGTTCAACAAATGTCATTCATCTTGTGTCGTCATACACTACTAAGACATCATCCAAAAACTGAGCTGGTGGAGGAATATAATTTTGATGCCATGCCCACCCCAGATACCAGATAACTGTCATCACATGAACACAACATCCTAACATTCGTCTACGAACTATACAGTTGCAATGCAGCTGATATGTCGATTTCAATTTCGCGCTGGGGTCGTCATTGGAAACAGAAGCGGTATCCATATTCAAGCCTTGGTCAGAAGATTCTTAAATATCAGTGTCCATTTACAATGCCAAGTCATTAGATTTTAAGAAACATAATAAAATACAGTACACAACAAAACAATCCCATGTAAAACTTGCAAGCAGTTAACTGTTACTGTCAACCAATGTCAGTTTTTCTGATTTAGCATGTGACTTGTTGCTATTTCCCTGCAAAATCGATATTGAAGTTTATCCAAATGGTTATCAGTAATTATTATTCCAAGGGGTTATTATTCAATAATGTATTTAACAAATCATAGAATATATCATTCATGATAATTCCTTTATGATTTTTAATAGTTTTTGCTTTGCCCACATTAAGAAAGAAAAAAAGTTGATAACAATCATCCATTACTCTTTATTTTATCATTACTTTTCGATTTATTTTCCTAGTGACTAATGGTAACACTGGTGCTGCCATCGAAAGATTTTGTTTATGTACCATTTATTTGTTGCATAATATTAAGTAAACATTACATATGTGCGTTTTTGGGCTACAGTCTGGCATTCCCCTATTTTATTATCATAACAGTCAATATAGTTAGGTACCGGATTTGTTAGAGGAAAAACTTGAGCAAGTGAAAAATGCACCAAAACATTTTTTTTAATTCTTTTTCATAAAATAAAAAAATAATTCACTATGACCAATATTATGTATTGTCTTTTTACTTCATGTTTATGAGGAAACATGACAGCATTACAAAATTGTACCTCCTTGTTAAGTTATTAAAATTTTCAATCTAACTAGGTAAATAAATCAAAGCAAAGAAGGTAAATATTTAAAATATTGAGAGTAGTTGACTTGTACAATCGACATCTTTATATTTAAATATAAATTAGTATATTAAATTAATCTAAATGTTTAGAATAATAAATGAAAAATGAGATCTTTCAGTAATATTAAGTTATGTATAGTATTGATAATGACAAACAATTTAGGTATATAAATTACATACACAGAGCCTCAACAGTTTTAAATTATTAAATTTATTTTTACTTTTGTATCATTGTGACTGACTCAAATATGCAATACCAAATACTATAAATATGGATACTAATTAATAATGATTGTATTAATATTTTCATGCAAGAATGCAATACAAACAACATCCTTAATTATATTTATTTGTCTAACAAAAATGAATTGCAATTGTCTTAAAACGTGTAAACTAAAAACATCAAAGTATAAGATTACTTTATTATTTATTATAATAAAGAGCCATCACATCTATAAAGCGTGATTTAACTAACTTTTTAAAATAATAATATTAAGATATTATGAACTGTCATTTTTATTAAAAACTAACTTAAGTGATAATCTAGTGTATATATGATAAACTAACTTAAGTGGTAATTTGATGCCTCGAAAACTAAATCATGTCTCTTGTTGTACAAGACGTTAAAGACGTGAAATTAAAAATAAGATGACATTTATACCATATTAATTATTTAGTAAGATGTAAACCAATATTGAAAATAAAATCCATTTCCTTGAGGTTTTAATTTTAATTAAAATTTCACTTATTCTTACCAAAACTACAGTAATCTACGCTTCATAAAAACATTCTTTAAAAGTATATGGATATTGCAAGAAGCGTTTCAATTACATAATTAAACATAAGTCAAAGGATAATGCAATTTGAAATTAAAAAAAACATTACAGCATGCCTTTTCAAATGATACCCAACCCAAATTAAAAACTTTTTTTTTGCCTTTTTAATCTGCGCCTTATTTTATTTATATTAAAAAAAAAATTTCATTAGGGATCAATGTGAGCAAATAATGTACACGGTAATATCCAATATAGTACAACTAAACAATGATGTTTACTGAAAATACTGACTTACCATAAAGACCTTTTTCATCCAAAATCATAAGTATAAGAATAAAATTGGTCAACTAAATGGTTGAGGTTTTTATTAATTTGTTATGATTGAAAGTTTCTAGTGTTCTATGATAGAGGAGTCCCAATGAACTATTCTTTTATAAATGAATATTAATTTATATTCAAACTATCTTAATAAAAGTCACAAAAAATTAATACATATATCTAAATAAAATACAACAGTGCAAATAAGATAACATATTCTGAGCTGTTGTATGGAATTACAATGAGATTGATATTTTAACTATTGCTATCTCAGTTGCGTTTACTATCACATATGAAAATTTGTGCAATATTTTTGACAGTAGTCTTATGTATGAAAAAACTGGATAGTAAAATGAGTAGAACTAGTGTCCTGAGGCTTCTATACAAAAATATTGTTTGTGGTTTGATTTTTCAAAAAAAATTTAAGTGATTTCAACCCAAACATATATAGACATATATTTTAATCAAGACGTATGTATGTTTTGATAGAAATTTTTACGAATATTTGAGTAAAATGGGAAAAACTACAATTTAGTCGATGACATCACTAGTACCTATATTCTGTTCTGTGTATTAGCACTCTTGAATTGTAGTCTGTGATACAACTAGTGAAGTGTACTTTAGTAATAAAATGCATAATTTTGAGTTTTGAGACATGCAATAATTAATTTCCAATGCACTATTAAATTCATTTGCAACTGGTGTAAATGTTCATTTTCATGTACATTTGGTGATTAATTTAATTAAGAATGAATAATTGCTATTGATTTTTTTTCTACTTTTGTTTTAAATTTTTTTGAAAATTAAGTGAATGTCATGCTATTTAGCTTATTTGTCTGGAATTTAAAGTTAATTAACATTTATTAAAACAAAACTATTTTAACTTATTTTGTTATTTATTATCATATATTACATAGAATTTTATTTTTCAAATAAAATCACCTTATTTCTTCTTTCTCATTTTTATTTATTTTTAATTGCAATATAAAAACAAGAGATAACTATTTGAAGAGTGACTTTTAAAAGAGCTTTAATTTGATTATAGTTAGTTAAGAAAAAAAGTAATTTGATGTTGTAAGCAAGTTGTTATCGTAAGCTAATTATTGCCTCAAAATTAGTACTTTTTGTTTAATACTTTTGTGAAATTCTGTTTTATAAAAAAAATCATAAGATTTAAGCAATTTTAAAATCAACAATGATTATTCAAAGTACTTGTGGTGATTCAATAAATATTACAAATACTTGTGACTGAATTAAACCCCATTAAAAAGTAACTCTGGTAGTTGAAGGAGTCTCATACCAATCATAACATTCTTCATGTACTATTCTCTTCTGTCCACATATTTATTGAGTCTCTTTCTTTGCTTCAGTTTAAGATGATCATAAAACCTTTCAGCTTATCAGGTAAATTATCATTCACCCTAGTCATTTTAGTTTCAACTCTCTCACATGTGTACTCCTTGTGTGATTGTGTAACTATCATGAATATAGCGGCAGACTAATTAATAGGCGACCACGCAATAAGTTAAATTACAATAACTAAACTCGTTCCTTTAGAACTTTGTTCATACTGAGAAAATAACACAAAAACACAGGTATTTGGTTGTGCCTGTATTAGTGTTTGAAGACCAAAAAATGAACTGGAATTACCTTATATTGTAATAAATGAGTTTTCAATAATAAAAATATGTAACCAAATTCCCTTATATTTTAATTGCATTAATATAGAAGCTTGAATTTTTAAAAATATTAAAGATAAACCTTGTATTTTATATTAATTTCCACTTGATATATCCATTTTTCCAAAAAAGGAACTTAAAAGACAAGCAGAGTACAGACATCAGTATCTAATTAATAGGAAATATAAACTATCGCAAATGACAGTAATAATTAAAACTCACTTTCAAATCTCATATAATAAAATGTATATGCTCTATCCTAAATTGTATCAAGACAATGAATCTAGTTGTAATGTTACAATTTCAGTTTTAAAATATTTAAAAAAAAAAGCCTGTATTCAATGACTCACCAATTTTAGTTGTGTAGTCTATGGCTCCAAATATAAGTTCAGGAGCACGATAGTAACGTGAACATATGTACGAAACGTTCGGTTCGCCGCGTACGAGATGTTTCGCTGAACCGAAGTCGCACAATTTCAAAACTCCAGTTTTGGGGTCGAGTAATAGATTCTGTGGCTTGATGTCCCGGTGACAGATGCCTAGCGAATGTATGTATGCTAGACTTCTGAATAACTGGTACATATAAAGCTGTGAAATAAAAGAAAATAAATTAAAAGCCATTAAACATATAATATTTATTGACAATTTTTTTATTCAGTAAACTCTACTACAAGAGACTTAACGTCGACAACTCATTTGATAAATGATCTGAACCACATTAAAAATATTAGACATATCCTTATTCAATCACTTCTCAATGTCAAAATATCATTTGTGTGGTATCAGTATGCCGTAAATGTGATCACTTACTACAATGCCGAAACGTACACCCCGATTTTCAGGGGGAATGAATTAATTTGTTAAGCAATTGAGATTTTCAAGTTATTTGGCAACTATATGACAATAGAAGGAACAACTGATGTTTGGAGAAGATATGTACTCCTCGAGTGGAGATCACATTTGAAAAAACCAATGGACATGGCTAGATTATGTGAAATCCTATATTATTAAATTTTCCAAGAATGTCAACAATTAAAAATATGGCTACTGACATATTTATTGTAAGTTTTATTTAGCATATATTTGTAATTTAAGCATACTATTAAAATCCAACTTTTTAAAAATTAAAACTTAAGTTTGTAAAGTTTTTTAATTTTAATTATTTTAAATTTTAATAATTTGTTCAAAGTCAAGGTTTCATTTATTAAAATTGAGCTTAGTAAAACAATTATTCCCAAAATTGTAGCCAATACAGATTACTTTTAACACACTTTCATGGACTTCATCACATAGATTATAGACTATCATAATTTAGTATTCAATCGATTCTGGACAATCAAATCTAATATTTTACAAAACTTTTAAAAACTAATGACAATCCATTTTTGAAGTAGCATTAATTCAGAGAATATTCAGACAAAATTTTATTATTTTCAAGAATTGATACAGCAGAGAGAGTTCTGGAGACGATTTGGCGAAATGAATGAATATGAAATTTCTGTAATATTCCTTACACAAAATGACGAAACATGTCAAGTAATGGATAAAATATGTATTGTCACTCACCTATGGAAATTTTAAAAAGTTTCTATTTAGAAATCGCAAATTTTTAATAGGTATGAGAATATACTTATAATATTTAAAAGAGAAAAAATGGAGTTTAAAGCGTTTCAATCTGGAATCAAAAGACTGTTGGATGAGAGCAGCAGTCATGATTTCTTTAAAATAAGGTGTTAGTCATTATATTGATCTTCTAAATTTATCATGGGACAATTATTGTCATGTGCTGGAGTGTACCTGTTGCAAGTCACATGAAAACCGTTTAGACAATTGTCACAGCTAGGAAATTTAGAGTACTGAATTAGTGTTTTCGATTGACATTTGTCATTTCATAAGAAAAAGAACCACATTAGTTCAGTATTAATAATTAGTTTTATTCTATTATATTTATATTATATTATGTCTCTTTGAAAATTGTCTTATGTGACAATTTCCACATAGTCCGAGAATCGCCTCCCTGATCTGATAATGCAGCACAGAGGCAAACCTATAAATGCATTTTTCCGCTTAATTACCTAAGTTACTTTAGTATTCAAATCATTATTATTAAGGAGTATCTAGGTTTTGTCTTTATTATTATGTTAGGCTGTTAAAAGAAATGTGAGAATGCATGCAAAAAAATGTCTAAAATGTGTAAATTTTAGTGTCACAATTTCAACACAGGCCACCCCTTTTATATTTCAAGATTTCTTCAACTAAAGTTTTTTTTGCACAAAGATGAATAAACCTAAGAAAGAACATCACATTGTACTATTTTACCTATTGAAAAACAGAAACAGATAGAAATGAGTAATATAAATAGGCCTTACCTTTATAAAACTAATAGGTATAGTCTGTTCGTCTTTGGAGTAGTGACGTGCCACTTTATACACAGTCTCCGGTATGTACTCCAGCACCAGGTTCAGGTACACTTCATCTTTCTGCAAAAAATGTAAACCAACACTACATAAATTTTAATAAAATAAATTCTTATACAATAATAAACAGTATTAAATCTTTATCAAATAATGTTTTTAAGACATTTGTAATTAATGATTGATCAACAATATTTCCTATGCAATATCACCATTTTTATTTGACAATAAAAGACGATTTATGGAACATTACTTAACATTTTTGGTGATGACATACTTTTTATAACAAAATAGAAAATGTTACTTTTATGAATTTCGACGCGTCTTGCTGCTTTTGATAGCTTTCCCAAACCTAACTTAATATCGTTTATATACTGAATTTATTATATTATTTTGTATATGGAAATTAATGAGAGCATTTCATTCATTTGAAAATTCATGCTAGCAAAATAAAGAGCAAAGAATAGTGGTTCCAAATAAAATATGTGTTGTTAACAAAAAATTCTGATGAACTTAAGTAGTAGAGAATCCGAAGTAAGATCAATCGCACCATTTGCCAGTCGAATAAAAACCATTATATATTTTATCAAATAAAATTAGAATTATAAAAAAATAATATTGTTTCAAATTTCACCGGCGTGTCCGCCAAATAAACCGAACTCCAGTGGAAGAAAGAATATGATGTACACAACATGCAACACCAAGGTTGAGTACCTTTTCCTGATCCATATTCACTTACAACCGCGTACAAACAGGTAAGTTGATATTAGGAATTGTTCACTGCCGCCAACCAATCGAATTATATATCAATATAAAGCTATTTTTATCGTGAATTCGGTAATATAGGGTTGATTGAGAAAAGTATGCCACAGATAACGGTTGTGAGGCTCTCAAATTTTAAAGTCGGAGCAAGAAAATGTGTAAGACAGGGAACGCGCGTAGTACCGCGTCTAATAGAAGAGGACACAGCACAACAGCTATGCGCCTCCACGCCGTAAAATGTGAGAGTGAGCATGGTATAAAACAATGTAACAGAGTAAATAATGCCAGATAACAACATTTTTTTCTGAAAAGAGTTAAAAGGTTTGATTCAATACAATACCACCATGCTGGGAATTACTTAAGCAAAAATTTTACGGTAACTTCCGGCGATTCTGATCCTGAATAATATTCATTTTTTATAACTTTTTCAATGTATATAATGTTCAATAAAAAAAAACTTATTTTATTACTAAACATGTGTTAATGTATTGTTTTATAAGAATATTTGTCTTTAATTTTTGTTTTAAGGCGTTTCTCTTTAATATACTTTCATATATACAAAGTATTTTCATTAAAACCAATAAGAAAATCATTTTACTCACTTCAAAAGACTGTGCAATCGTGTACTAGTACGTTCCTTATCTACACTATGAGTGGAAAGCATGCGCACTCTCACATTTTACGGCATGGAGGCGCACAGCCGCTGCACTGCGTCCTCCTCTATTAGACGCAATTGTACGCGCGCTCCCTCTGTCTTACACATTTTCTTGCTCCGACTTTAAAATTTAAAAAGCCTCACAACCGTTATCTATGACGTAATTTTCTCAATCAACCCTCTACTACTGTATTCACAATAAAATTAGCTTTATTTTGATATATAATTCAATTAGTTTGCAGCAATAGATAATTCTTAATATCAACTTACTTGTTTGCATGCGGTTGTAAGGTAATATGGATCAGTAAAAAGTTACCTTGGTGTTGCATGCTGTGTACATTATATACTTTCCACTGGAGTTCAGTTTATTTAGCAGACACGCCGGCAAAATTAGAAAAAATATTACATTTTTATAATTTAATTAATTATAGTAGTGAGTATTTTTTTAAACTTATTTTCATTGGGTTTAGAAACTTATTTTATTTGATAAAATAAATAATAATTTTTATCCGAC
Organism: Eumeta japonica; assembly: GCA_005406025.1. Lineage (NCBI taxonomy): Eukaryota > Metazoa > Arthropoda > Insecta > Lepidoptera > Psychidae > Eumeta > Eumeta japonica. Next base: position 188,614 of record BGZK01000151.1, read on the forward strand.
CGGCAAATGGGTACGGATAGATCTTACTTCGGATCCTTAAAATAAAAGTAACATCATTCAAAAATGGTAAGAGTATATAACAATACTTTTTAAAAATTATAGGCTGTAAATATAAACCAATCGAAATATAAACGTAAAATTATTTAACAAGAATTAAAATATTTATTGTTTATTACTAAAATTTTATATAAAACTTCCATAAAAAATGGTTATTTTCTACTTTGATCTAAATTAACGCAGGCAAGTAAATACACTCACATAGTGATTTATATTGCGAATGAAACAAGTTTGTTTCAAATCACTTTTATGTCCATAGCAGCAAAATCAATTTCGAAAGCATCTTGAACATGGAAAAACTACTCAAACGGAACCATCAAGCAAACTTGGATTTGTTATGAAAAACCAAAGTAAAAGAGTTAGATTGTGAAAAAAAAACGAATGAGATTATTAAAAAAGCGATTCTTTTTGTAGTATGATGGCTGTACAATGAATGAGATTCGTGAACTTTTACCGATCAACCGTAAAAGCCAGGAGATGACAGCGAGTGCCGATGATGAAGGGGTGAACCATGAACGTCGTTTCAAAAAACTCGTTTTGTGGCGACAGGCCACAGAATAAAATTTCAATGGTATTCAAAAAGAAAAAAAAATAATAGCAACATTCTCGATCATTTGATTAATCTGTTCCACTTTTGACACATTCAGATATAGCTATAAAACACATGTGCAATACTAGCGCATCAATCGAATTGTATTTGCGTGACATACTGCGACTTCAAGAGACTGCATTGCGCTTAACATTGAGCTCACTTCCACCGGCACTGTAGCCTTTATTCATATGAGAAAAACAAAACGAACCTATTATGGCCACAGAACATATTTTAGATGTACTTAAGAGATAACAAAAAATAATTAATCAAATGAAATCACTTAGTCGATATTCTTACCTTTTCTCCACTTGAGTAAAAAAAGTATTTGAGTTTGACAATATTACAGTGCTCCAGCCGTCGCATTATCTGAAGTTCTCGATTCTGTGGAAGAGAACAAAAGAAAGTCATTATTTAGATTCAATTACTCTTAATGATTCATAACCTAAAAGTACTATTAACATCCGTTGTTTACATCAAATTAGAAATACATGTTGACGATTATTATCATAAAATCTTCAGGAGGCCACGCGCACCCGGTACGCGCCCGCGGCGCGCGCATCCCATTCTGAAAATCGGTGATTGTTATAATATAGCATTATTTTTATTAAATATTCATCCTAATATCCCCACCATATTTTCAAACAAAAGCGAGTTTGTTCCTGTGACTTGCTTGCACACCTCAATGGAACAACTTTCGCACCAGTTAGTTTGTCATGAAGACATACATACTTTACTTATTTTATACAAGATCTGTACCGAGATGGGAACCAGGAAAAAAAATAGAATCGGTATTAGGATAAGGATTGAGAGCGAGGTCGAAAATAAAATGAGAAAGGTATCTACATAAATTATAAGGATCCCCGCGGACGATAGCATAGGCTAAAACTAGTATTTAATGAAATACACTACTAAATCTTTTGAACATAAGATTCAATAATATATCGTTAGACACTTTTATTTTGTGTTCCAATTAGGATTGTAAAGAACAATAGTAAATGAATGTAGAGTGTCATTCGAGTTTAAAATGTTTCTAATATTACTCAGAAATAGCTCATTCAAAAGATTAATTTTTGCAATAGGTACTTGAAACAGTGTTTACTAGTCGTTGTAAAGTATTAAACGATTGGGAGCTTTAGAATATAGTATAACTAATGTTTATTGTTAGATGTGTTCTAGTTTCAATAGTAAATGCTTTGCGAAATTAAAAAACAGCCAAACCGGTAACTCGCCAGTATGATGCGACTGCTCGGCCATGATTGAAAGGATATTCCTCATGGAGCTAGTCTCAAATGATACGAGTCGTAAAACTCGTATTGCTATACGAAAATCACTAACACAAAAACATTACGAATTTGTTATTATTTATCGTTGTAGACGAAAAATAGAAAACGATTTTATTTATTTTTTTATAAATTAAACGTATACATTTAGTCTACATATTTCTAACATTTTGCGGGAAAGTCACTTGTATATCTTTACGTTAAAATTACGGGCAACAAGTTTCAAATATTTGGAAGCCTTGTTCATTTATTTCCACTATCTAAAATTAAATTTCTTTGCAAGAAGGTTTCTTAATTGTAAAAAGTACAGCAATATAAATCCAGTAAGTAAGAATGATTAAACGATGATTTATTTAGCTAACTGCAGCTCTTGCAGTGTTACAATGTTGTTCAAGCAACACGAAATCTCGCTTTCGTGAAGTAATAGTGGGCTCGACTGGTGAACTGTGAGACTGTTTATCCTCCGACTTTATCACGATTGGTAAAAGTTCTTTACTATAGGTATTAAATGTTATCAATTTTCCAGATCTCAGGACCGGCAAGGAACCATCAAATAATCGTCTCGTGATTGTGATATTTCCTTCATAAATCGGTAAGCATTTTAGTGCGTATATATTACTGATGTCTCACCTAGGTTTATTCGATGGGTTGTTGGTTTCCAATAACGAGGGCTGCTATTTATGTATCCGGAACTGGCCACATATAGAACAATATTTAAAAAGTAACTACATTTAAAAATGAAACCTCCTTGACTGTAAAACACAGTTTATTTAATGTAACTGTCAATTGCTTTACCACTGTGGCGTCACTTTAAAAATCGCGTGTCTTTACCACCATGGACTTAACACATAAAATTTTTTGTACGATGATTTATTACGATTTTCGGCATGGGCTAATTCAAAAACAATGCATCGATCAACTCAATTTGACTTTGGAAGATGAAGCGTCATCTAAAACCACCGTGTATCACTGGTTTAGTGAGTTTAATCATGGCGGTCTATGCTCACGGACGAATTTAAAGAATGTCGCTCTAAATCGGATGTTATACCACAAAATATTGCGGAAACTAATAATGCAAGATCGTAATGTTACATATCGCGTGATAAAGGCGTCCATGGACATTAGTATGACGAGCATACATAAGGTATTACACGAAAATTTGGCTGTACAAAAATTGGATTCCGTACAACTAGAACATTGATCAAAAACAGGCTCGTGTTGATTGGTGAAAAAAAAAATACAATCAAGGTGCGTCGAAAGCTGATTATAATATCTACACAGGTAATGCATCTTGTATCTAAGCGTATGACCCCGAAACCAAACAACAGCCAACGGTGTGGGTGTTCCAAGATGAGCCGAACTCAAGAAAAGTGATTCGTGTCAAAAGCACTTTGAAGCAAATGGTTGCCTGTTTTTTTTTTGGTATAAATGGACATGTGGTTACAGTGCCACTAAAAAATCGTAAAACGGTTATTCCGGGAGTGGTACACGACTATTTGTTTGCCAGAAGTCTTTGAAACAAGAAAGAACTACCGACAACACAATAATTTTTCATCATGACAATGCTAGCTGTCACATGTCGGCCGAAACAACTCGGTCTTTGGAAGGTTAAAAGATCGAATTGATGAGTCATTCGCCGCACAATCCTGATTTGGTACCCAACAATTTCTATTTATTCCCAAGCGTGAAGAATAAATTACGTGTACAACGTTTGCATTTAAAATGCACGTTTTGAAGATACCTCAATTAGAATGGAAAAAGTGTAATAAAAATTGATTTTAGCGTATGCAAAAGTGCATCGATCATCATGGCGAATATTTTAAAAAGCGATAAAACCATATTAAATGATAGATGTTTGTTTTTTTTTTTTGAAATTCCGATCACATAAATAGCAATTCTCGTGACACAAAAAATCCATTTTCACAAATGGGTGCGATGGCTAATTCCGTTCAAGGACGTAATGCAAGTTTAAATCTGCTTCTCTTTCTATACATCAATTCATTTGAGGAATATTAATTTTACTATTTTTTTCCGTTTTACCAATATAGCGCGCGGGCCAATATTGTTAATAGGTATGCCAACATAAAATCATGCTGTCGATTCTATAACTATAGTCGTCTTCTCTCTGAACTATGTTGGTGCTGCACTTGGACCACATTAAACTTGTATTCAAAACATTACTTGAATTCTCACTGCAACTATTTCTACGTGCAAACGGTGATTGTTCTTTATTTAATAAAAGTCAATTTCGAAAACCATTTCAAAAAAATATAGTTGATATTTTTAAAACAATTGGTTGGGTTTTTTACCTCCAATAAGATGTCAGTTTAGATTTTCTTGATTTCCGTGCGAAACAAAGAAAAAAATCGTTATCAAAAACAAATTTAAAAAGGTGTAAAATTAATAAGTAACTTTTGAATTTTGGAAAAATTGCCAGAATCATTTTAATAAAGTTATCACTAATATTCATACATTAGAAGTGATTTCATTTAGAATAAGACACATAATTATCAATTTAAAGGAAAATGAAAAATTTTGAACTTTGCCGTATTTTTAATTTAAAATACATTTTCTTTTATTAGAAAAATATTTTACTTTCGAGTCTTATCATCACGTCTGATTAATTTTTTAGGACACAGTAGCCAAGTACCTTAAAACGACATTTCATATTTATTCGCTCAAAGGATCGTTACGTAAAACAATTTCGAGACGTCAATAAGTCATGTCAAATACAATATTCAACTCGAAATCAAAAGTACAACACCATCACTAAATTCAAATCCAAAACTGATTATAAAAAACCGTCTTCCAAAATCTATTTAAATAATTAGTTGTTTTTGGAGTTTGTTCGGCTAATATGTTTCTGCTTAGATTATCACATTGAGATTATATGAATAGATAAAAATACGTAGGTAGATTAAAAGTAAGTTCGATTCTGTATATATTAAGGTTTTACTAACAGTAATTGAATTGTTTTTTTCTATCCATAAATCGCAGTATATCCCCTAAGTCTTAACCGTTAAAAAAAGTTGTGGCTTCTATCGTCAGCTCAGCAGCAGCAGCAGCAGCACGAGATGATGACTGTTAGACACAAACACTTGAATAACTAATAAAAAAGGGTTCAAACATACTGAACGTGCCCATAATATTGGAGGGATTTCCCAAGGATTTCAACATCAGATCCTGACTTGGAGACTATGGAATCACCACGAGTGTAATCCTTTCAAACAAAAAAAAAAATGAATTTTCCAAATCGGTCGGCAATTTACGAAGTTATCGCTGAACGTACATAAAAATATACATATAGACGAACATAAAACCTCTTCCTTTTTTGAAGTCAATTCAAAAGACGAAAAATGTAGGTAAAAGTGTTCTTTCATTACATCAATACACAACTAGGCAATCAATACAAACGGGATCGTACAAAACGTTGAGAGTTGAACACTAGCTAAACAAAATTTTGTTTCTCAAAGCGATATATTTAAAATTATCCGTAAAGATTGGTGCCGTGTTTGCTGTTATTCTTGAACAGAAATATTTACGAATGCAAACAGACGTAATAAGATTTAGATCACTTAATGAAAATAGAACAGGCTCTACATGAAGAATGTTGTCACACGTGAAACACGATTCCACTATAAAAAGAATCAAAAATTCAATCAGTCACAGGACAGTATACTCGCGTGTAGCACAAAACAAAGCACGAAAGCCCGGAGAAAGCAAGAGTGATAATTCTCCAGAATAAATTATGGCATCGGTATTTTGGGATGTGGAATCAAACTCGATGCTAGATTTCGGTACGTTATAAAAAGGTCATTACCATAACTTTGTTACATTAAGCTACTCGAGAGAATTACAAGCTTGTATATTCGTGTATAAATTGAGATTAGCTAAAAAAAAAAAAACAAAATTTCATCAAGGCAACTCATGCGTACGCACATGCTGTCAACATGGCGAACATCGATCAGTTACACAATGATCAGCTGCTTGATCCTGCAAACTTTAAACCAACCAGTCGATATAGTTATGACATCAAAATTACGTAAAGCGAGGGCGCGCGGCTGTCAAATCTTCTCGCCCCGACGTAATTTCAATGTCGTAACTATACCGTCTGAATGATTTTAACTTTACAGAATTTACCTACTGGTTTTTTCGTCCGTTTTGTTCGGCTTATTTAGAGCTAGTACTAATTTTCAGAGTTGAGAATTTTCGAGATGGACAAGAATCGGTGGACGGAGATGAGATTTATGCTAACGTTTATTACAATTTCTGAGAAATGGAGGAAGACGAGAATAAGACTAGACAATTGTTGGGCTGAATGCCTCCAACAGCTAAGCGATTACTGTGTTGAAAAATAAAAATAGTTTTAAAACAAAATGACACGTATTTCATTGTTAGACTGACTATAGCGAAGCACCGTCACTTTAAAACATTCGGCATTGTTAAAGCATTATGACATTGACGAAAAATCTTATACGGCAGTGGCTCCGCTAAATATTCTACTAATTTTGCCCTTTATATTAACGTAACGCTTTTAAAAATATAAAAATAAAAAGTCATCTATTTGAAAAATCTTGTTTTTGAAATTTCAAAAATTTCTTTTTCCACCTCAGCTTTTGACGTATATCTGATACGTGCGAAACATACTGTTCTTTCTTAATATGCCCAAAATATGATAGACAAAAGATCTAAAAGAATCGTGAACATAAAACATGCTGCATATGTCATTTGAAACGTAAAACTAAGTTCCAGACATTATAATGTCTGCAAAATAAAAATATATATTTCACCTTTTTCATTCTTCGATTTGTAAAATACTAATGTTGTGAAATAAACCTATTGTTGTTTGAGGATCGAGATAGGATTAGAAGTAAACACTTAGGAAAAGGTGTATGTTCAGAAAATGACTTTAAGATACAGAAATATACTAGCAAACCACTTTAACACTTAATTGATCGCATTCAACTTGTGAAGACACTGATTGCACGAAAAAAATGTACTCGTCGGCGCTCGAATTCTAGCATATATACCCCTCGGTGAGTGGTCTCGAACATTCTCAGAGTGTAAATAAAATTATGAATCACTCATAAAAACATGTCACGTCCAAAGGAAAGAGACAGCATGTACGTAATGTTGGGCATTCTTAACGAATCAAAATGTGTAAAGATGTAAACAACCGCCCACACTTTTAAGACCTACACGATATAGGGTAGTATTCGAATTTTTTTTAGGTCAGTTATTTTGTTATTAAATTATTTCGTTTATGAGCGTAGTTTGCAACTAGAATGATTTGGCTCAGTATTTAAATAGTTAAATAATGTACTGTACGGAATTCTGAAGTTGTGAGCTTGACTCATTATTTCCCGATTATAAACATTGATTGATAATAACATTAACGGTGCTTCTTTTTAAAAAGGATGTCAAGTAAAAAGAAAATTGAAAAACAGTTCACCCTGCAGACCACCCCTGTTACTTTCGACTTTGTTACTTTTGACATCAAAGCATTCAAAAATATACGTAACAGTAAATTATTGAGGTCTTTGAGCTCAGAGATCAATTTTAGTGTTTTTTTAAGCTCTCCGAGATCAAAAATATAATTTTCTAGTCCAAACATCTAGAAGTTATTTATAAAACACTGTTTTTTAAATTTGTCAACTTCGTTATCTCCCGAAAACGTTGTTCGAAATTGATTCCCTTTGCGATATTGCCGCAATTTATTCTGCAAAAAAAGTTGATATAGTACCAAACATCAATCCAACAAGAATTTTAAAAGTTATTTTGAAAAAAACACGTTTTGCAAATTTTTTGTTAATAATAATATCTCTCGAACGAACGAACCGTATTTAAGGCTGTTTGTAGCTATCGATGTTGTTTTTTAAAAAGAAAAGCTTATTAGATTTTGGAGTGTATCGGTAGAGTAGTATAAAAAATATTCCAAAAAAAATTAACTCGAAAATTTTTATCTAATGATATCCTCTTTAACAAATCAACTGATTTTAGTACAATTTGCAGCAATGAAAATTACTTTAAGGAGAAGAGCTGATTGGACTTTTGTATTGATCGGTACAGTTCTCTTAGATTATTAAAAAAAAAATTGAAAATATTATTTTTGAGATTTCTGAAAATATATGGGGCTGAATTGGTTCAAATATTCAGAAAATTTAAGTTAAGTGGACTATTTTCGAATGCCGTAAACCACGTTTCGATCAGTTATCCGTCGAAACGTTATTAGGTTTAGGTAGATACATGTACGCAGGCACTCATGGAAGCGCGCGCAAACGCACATACAAATCACTCGGGTCCGAGTGATTTGTCAAATAGTCAAAATAGATTTCTAAGATCCTAAAAGTCCAGATCTAATAAAAACTCGATTTTTTAAAATCGGACTAAAAATAAACAACAAAACTTCCCAATATTTGAAAATTATTCAATTTTCATAGCGAGAAGTTAGAAAAGAATCATTGAACAAAAGGCGATATTTTAATTTCAAAACTAGCCTCCGATTTTGTTCTTAAAATGACATGGAAAATAAGCTTTTAAATAATTATCATTAGTATTTTATTCGTTACTTAAAATATATTAGCATTATAAAATATTGCAAATAATTATTATGCTAATTTTATTTAAAAAATTATTATTTCTCATTTTATCTTCAAAGAGTAATGTGTCTTTTGTAAATCTATAATAAAATTGAGTTGAATCGGGGAAAAAACATATAGTAAGCATACGTCTTTTCACCATATTTTGACCAAAGATAGTTATTATTTTCAATATACGACATAACAATTCAGACTATCACAGTCGTCAGAGTTGTATTATTAATTTCTCTCGATAAATACTTATTACTAAGTTATAAACTAAAGGTAAAATCGTTAATAAAAGTGAAAATTTTATTCTATTCTATATTAAAGAAAAAGGGAGCGATAAAAAGAAACTGCTGGTCATGAAACCTGTTATACAGGGTTATGAAACTGTTTATATAATAATGTCATTACAATATTAAAGTATAGCATAACGGTATGTTATGTAATACTTATAAAGTAAACACAGTGAAAGCTCTCTACAACGAAACTCCCGAGTGTTTCCTTTTGTAATAAAGAATTTTCGTCATACAAATATTTGAAAAAAAAAAGTCCAAGAGTACAACAAAATACACAATTTATTTATTAGTCAATATTTTGGCGCTGCAGAAACTTTTCAAGCCGTCTCTCGTAACCCAAGTTTTTCAGCACTCAGTTTGCACTTTTATAAGTGGCCCAGAAATAGATACGTTTTTTGTGCTGTTTGTTGAACCACGTCAACACTGCTTGATGTAAATCTTTAATTTCGGTTTTATGTTTTTCACAAAAGAATTTGCATATATTACTGCTTGAAAAAATACGTCTTGATTTTTTCAAATGGTAGTTACAGTAAGTGAACTAAATCTAAAAGACCTGCAAATTTCTTTTTTCACCCTCTTTTATTGCTCGATCAAAGAAACCTTTTCGTCAACGTATTTTTTTTCCTTTGTCAGTCTGTTTACAGTTCAAAATTCAATTCCCAAATGATAAGACCAGTGTTTGGTATTTCGGTGTAAACTTTTACAATGTATTATTACTGTTTATTGGAACCATACTGGCAAACAAAAGCAGTTTCTTATTCATCTTTTTTTTTAGAAAATGTAAATCTTTAATAAGTACACATTGATGGTTTAATGAAAAAAAATAATAATAATAAAACGAAAATACATGTCTAAATAAAGACGTGTTGTTTCGTTACATAGGATAACCAGTTCGTCACAGACAGTGCATTAATATGTGGATGTTAAATGTAATCTAACCAATCTCGGGCAATATCTATCTATGCACTAGAAGATTTTTACTACAAACACTTTATACATATAATTATACTATATATATATTAGTATCAATCTATAATGGTAACATATAAAGGTTTTATCTGTACTACAAGATTTATTTAAAATTTTGTAATAAATATTCGTCTTGTGCCGCACATGGCCGGCATTTTTCGTCTTCGATCCCAATTGAAAGCGAAAAATAGGAATCGACAAAGGATACGGGATCAGAAACGGAAGGAGGACCGGCATCCGCAGAATCAGGAAATCGAAAGAAAGGCCAAATCGGAATGAGGCTTAATTGAGAAATAAATTGATATAAAAACATGAAAGCGGTTCGTTCTATAGTCAAACAAACTGTCGAAACGGGAAATAAAAGAAAACGATCTTTGTTAAATTGAAATTTATGTCAAGCTGTTTTTCATTTATATGACTCGTATATGTTACCTTAATACTTATAGTCATGGACGTAAAAAATAGACATAAAGAGGATTGCTAAAGATAAAACATTATTAACACATTTTAAAGTGCAGGCAACAACCACTGCACTCAAAATTAAATTCATGAAGAGAAAAAAAAACAACCTATGTCTGGCAAAATTGACAGGATAATAACAGTCAGCCGTCAGGCGATGCACGATTGCAAGACAAAAGGACTTCTTAAAACAGAAAGATCCAACTCAGCTGGGTCAGCGGATGAAAGCGCAAGCGTACCCAAGGCTCCAGCACAAGGCTATGAGAAGTATGCCATACGGTTTTAGTCGGTAGAAATCCGACATAACTCGTTTGGCCACCTCCAGGGCCAGGGTATCAATGAGGATTTCCTCATGTAAAAAAAAGGGTAAAGGCAATCGGTAGACTTAGGTATGAATGTATGTTTATGGCTTGTATATTCACAGCGAGCTGATTTACTTTAGAGAGCATAAATTGGGTCTCATCCATACTCCGTCCACCTATTTATGTGACTGTGACTAATGTATATATATATATAATTTCAGTAACAATCTCGAGTACCTTAAACCTCTTGTCCTGGAGCACCTTCTTGATCGCGATAAGCTCGCCCGTGTCACATAGCTTAGCCTGGTAGACGACGCCGAAGCTGCCGTTGCCGATGAGCTTCATGTCCGCATAGCTCACCTCCTGCGGCCGGTCGGGGCCCTGCCCCGGCGTCGCCACCACGGTCGTCACCTTTGAGCCGTCCTTGCCTAGATGACATAAATAATGTTAATGACATATGGAAATTTTGTTAATATATTTAAGTCAAAACGTTAGATTTGTGTTCAGACAAGAAGAAGAATAAAATTAATTTCGAAAAAATAAATATTAAAATGATTTTAACTTCTGTCCAAAATCACTCAAAATTGACTTCACCAATTCAAGAAAAAGCAAAAATATGTGCATTTATCATAACTGAGTTTACTTCAAGTGTCGATTCTAATACAAATGAGAACTTTATAGAAGGTTAGCAATTGACGATTTCCGCATTCATCTTTGAGCATTAGACGAGGCTATGATAATAGAACTTATGCACAAAATTTATGTAAAATTTCAACGGAATGGGCCGCAAAACCACATTTGATAATCGCTAAACACAAATTAGTACATATTATAAAATAGCGCGTATTTATTTAGAATGTCTACCAATCTTATCAATATTTATAAATTTTCATTAAAAAAAATATATATTCGGTATGTTATTATAACAAACTGTTACGCATTTAATCAAAATATAATTCAATATTACGGTTTGTCATTTTAGATAGCGAACTTTATCTTATCCCGTAGTACAATGGCTGAGCGCCAAAACCTTACGTAACAAGAACGATAGCAAAAAAAAAAAAAATAGGTTAATTTTCCTTCGACGCCATATGCTACAACGTATCCTAACAGATGATACCAGAACACAACAAGACAGCCGAGAAGCACGATAGATGCGTGACACATGTGGTAATTACCGAGCACGCCCTTCGTACCCCAGCTTTGTAGCATGTACACTATTTACCTAAACGCGCGCGCAGCACAGATAACGATGACGCACAGCGATCCCACAAAGCAATCTTTCTATAACGCAATACTAGGAAATACGATGAAATGGCATGTTACCGTCGCACATGATAGATTTTTGTGCTCGTATAAAATTTGCTAAGAGTGAACTACCAATCGATAAAGCGTATTAGTTCAATTACCTTTAATTAGACTTACGAAACGATTCTGTTGATTTTTTTTTTTGTCAATCTACGAGGTTAATTCATGAGAGCCAACATATCCGCAAATGTGGCATGGGGTCAAGGGAATTGCTTTAAACATTGTTTACAGACTAACAACGTCATTTTATATTTTAGGTAGTTATACACAATCGTAAATTTGTATTTGAATCGCTAAATCTTTAAAAACATAATGGAAGCTACTTAACGACTGACTTTTGATTTTGTAAATACATAATAACATAAAATTGACAACAAATTGTATATTACTTGTATCAATAATAAGAATAGCTTTGAAATACCTAAACAAGCAGTTTGCAATAAGTTCAGTTTCAGTAGCATTTGTTTATTCATATTCTACGTTACAAATGTATAATAAACTATACACTATCTATTTTTCCTTGCTCTCTTTTCAATTGTCATTTCTGAAAACATAAAAATAAACGCGTGTGTATGTGTATTTATGTAGTGTGTATATATATTATTTTTATAACATTTTAATAAACTTTAAAAAGAACAATAGTTAATTAAAATTATTTAAGTCAAATTCAAGAAAAAAAAAAATATAAAGTTCGTTGATATTCATGTTCAAAAGTCGCTCGAAAAGATATAAAGTACTTGACTTGGAAACTATGAAAAATTTGGAACGACCTTTATATATTAAAATTTCGACTTGATATTTTCAGAATCTTTATCATTTTTCTTGTAGAAAAAATGAAATAATGAAAAAAAAAAATCGAAATGACGATTTTAGATATTTTCAAAAATTTGGAGACCCTTCAAAATTTTTTTTGAGCTGCTGTTTGGAGGAGACTCTTAAAACATTGTAAACTTAGATATTTTTGAACGAGACACGAAAGAATTTTTTTTTTTGGGCCACCCTAATATCTATATATAAATATATTTTATTCGTACTGATATGAAACACGTATTGTAGATTCGGAAATATTTACGTTTGTAGCCCTAACAAAAGGAGAACGTGGAACGCAAATTTAATTTTAAATGACTTTTTATTAAAAGTCAATTTAAAAGATGGTGAAAGAGGCCCTTATTCCATTAAATATAGAAAACAAAATATTTAACATTTATTGTCTACAATTACATGGTTTTTTACAAAAACTGTAAATTTCTTCAGGTAATATGATCATTATATTTGACTATAAAAATTGAAAATAGAAAATATAAGTCCACACCACGAAAATGAAATCGTAGTATTTAGATACCAGTTCTTGTTTTTCAAAATTAAAGTGCTCAGACTACCTCGCAGCTTACATAATTTAGTAGGTACCTCACCTATCACTTGCGCGATCGATACTCTTAAATGGGTCAAGTCAAGTTTAATACAGAGAGATGAAACAGTGCTCAGATAGATCCATTAAATTATATTGATAATACGGCAAAATTAAAGTTTCGAATGGTTGATTTATTGAATATTTTATGGGTTAAAAGTATATGCGACCACTATGGAACCCCTCTCTATACCAATGTACGCGCTCATAATTAGACGTCACATTTTTATATGTTTGTCGATTTTATTTACTTCAGCTTTAAATTATTTATGACAATTTGTATCGCATGCAAGTATATTAGAAGATTTTTGTACAAAAAAATCAGACGAATGGGAATCGTGAGAACAAATTTAGTGTTTCACTGAAAAACAATTTTAACTTACAACAATAAAGGCTAAAAAAAACGTAAGAACACGAGAGTAACTTTCTGACTGAGCATATTTTTAAAACCTTTTGATACATATGCATTACACCAATAACATTATGATAAAAACAATTGAGCTGAGCTTATTTTCATAATGTACGGTTTCATTATAAAACTGAATACGAAAGGTACAGCACTCAGTTTTTATGCAACTCCAGCCCCCAACCGGCAAGGAACAGCGTGGAGGATTGAAGAACTTTAACGCTTCAATCTGAAATAAAATAATTGATGAGCTTGGAACTAAAGTGTTCATAAAAGTGCATTTTTACCAAAATTCACTTTTATACATATAAATTAATTTATTAATTTTAAACTTAAAAATATAAATTCTATTATTATCTTTCAAGATAAATGTAGATCATTAAGTTATCTATTATGTTACCATAAAAATAATTTCATATAAATCTATAAACCCACAGTAGAGTCAAACGCGTTGCCCCCGGTTTTTCAGAATTTAATAATGTTACATAGACCACTTTAGTTCTAGGCTCGTCAATTATGGAAAGGTCACGCCTGCAGTGAGGTGAAAATAAACGGAAACATTATACAAAGAATATTTATGCATTTTGGGCGATTTTTTTAACTAACGTGAAAGTCAAGCAATATTTAATCACATTTTTACTATATATACTAAATAAAGACTATTTTTAAAGTCGAAGTTAAATTTGAGTAACATCAGATAGATATATTTGTAAATTTGTCGTAAACGCTTTTGTTTAACATCCTGTTCCACGACTTCTAAAAAGCTTTTTTCACGAACAATTGCTGATATTGTTCTTATTGAGCTGCGTTCGATTTAAATCTTCAATGTAAAACAGTTTCAAATAACGGTTGTAGCAAACAATTCTTAAAAGGATTCGACAGTGTCCGTTTTGGTATACGCTTTAATTTACCCATCCACGGTATGAACTCAAAATATAAATAAGTATCAAAAATCTAGTTGTTTCAAACACCTTGCTCTGAAGGCACATCTTACAATTTTCATTCCACAACTTCTAAAACTTATATGTATTTATTTATTTGTATGGGAATTTTACATAAAAAAAAGTATCACAAAATAGATTTTATTCTATTTGCATAGGTGGAAACGAAACCATGCCCGACACTTTCTCGAAATTGTCTTTTAGAAAAGAAAAGTGGCATGTAAGAGAGGAACGCATGCGTGGTAACGGGCAAAGGCAAGCCACCGGATGCACAATTCGTGCGAGCTAAAAGCGCTAATATTACAACTGCGACGCCAAAGATACAAGATTAGAAGATTCTTTTAAATTTCCATTTAGGATAGTCGGCACTTTTAATCGATGTCGCGAGTTTAGTAAGCGCCTTATATATATTTTTTAATAGTCAAGTACAAAAGACCAAACGTCACCCGAATACGAAGAAAGCAAAGCAATCTCAGTATATAGTTGGGAGCATTGAAACAGCTAGGTAACAGCTCCTATTTAATGTAACATCGTGCCCCCCAATCTACGCCAGCGAAGCCCACCGCGCCCCGTCTCGGCCGTATTGACGCGCCGTCCGTATTCACGAAGGGACTCGCCTTTGTTTGCGCTCGTGTACATATCCACCCGCCTAACCGCTTAAAAATATACAAAATAAATATATAACCGCGTAATAATATACAAAAAAAAAATATACGAACTCGCATTCAACTTTATGGAGAAAAATTAAAAAAAAATGGAGGTAAAACGAAAAATCACAGATCGGAGGATAGATAGGCATCCGAGTAGGTGAGTAGGTAGGTATGTGATGTGTTACGATGTGCGAACCGACGAAGCGAGATAAACAAGTGCTAAAATCAATCATCGTGACGCTTGAATGATGCAAAGACTGAGGCGAGTACAAGTTGGGCTGTAAATTAACCTAACGACAGAATATATTACGTGACATTGTTATAATGTAACTTCAACAGCGTCGTCTCTGCGCCGGCTCCGGCGGGCTGTAACATTCAATGCTGAGCGTGTATTCGGCTTTTCTTCATTGAAAAAGATGAACGTTCACGACACCGAACAGCACTAGGGTTATTATTGTAATGTGCTCTCAAAATTGCTTTGTTGGGTGATGTATATTTTTCTATAGACACGCTAAGCTGTTAAAGTTTCAGTCATTCAAAATACAATTATTATTAATATAATACTTGAAAAAGTTCGAACACTCTGTATTCGATAACTCGAGACGAATAAACTTGAATTAAATATAGTGCATGTATAATGAAAGACATTCTATATTTACTTCATAATACTTCTTCAATTATTAATTGAAATAAAACTGAAATTATGCTATTATGCCGACAATCCCAATACTAGACAGTATAGAATTATCTAAGCTAAGCGATGTCCACTGAATCGTAAGATCCTACTATTTTATTACTATGCATTATTATTTGCGTTTTAAGTACAAATATAAAAAAAAATATATATCTTCAACAAACATGTTACCCAAAATTTAAAAACTCGACAAAAAAGGCCAGGTTATTAAGAATTTATATAACAATAGAACTTTAATCTACTTTACGATATATATATAAAACGATTATATATACATATATATATACACTCTAGCCACTACCCCCCATATCGCCCCCCCCCCTGGTTTGGTATAAATCAAAATTTAGTAATAATTATTGTAGTGTCGCTACGTGGACATAGAATGAATTCCTTAATCTATTATATCGACCGATCTCGCTGTCGATTCCGATTCCGATCACGATCTTGTTCGCGATGTCTGGACATAATCCACCTCAAATCCACTTGCGCATGGTTGAAGGACGCATCCAAACGAACAATATTTTAACGAAATCATTAAAAAACGATTCCGAATCGAATGGTCAAAATTCCATTTCGATACATTCCGTAGTTTTGAAATATTTTTGTGGCAAAGCAAAGTCGTTTTCACTACTATATACATTTATGTAAAGATAACGTAGGCCACCTAAGCAAGTCTGAATCAGTTCTTCAGTGTATGTGAAAAGAATAGCACACCACGCTACAATATTCAGTTGTGTGTAGGCAATTACGGGTAGACTTGCTACGATCGCGTGCAACAACACGCTCTAGAGATAATGATTTTTTAGAAAGTGAAAAATGGAACGTCAGTTTGCGTTTACAAGAACCGACCACGATGCTATAATACGTATAGGAAGTAGTCAAAGAACGCTCTACGACGGCCGGCACGCCAGTTACGATATCATGAACATAAATCATGTTAAACTAATGACAGTAATGATAATGTTCACCACATGTTTTGCGCTAAGACACCTTTCTGTATTATGCGTATAGTACTGAGAGAAAGTTGAATATCTGTATTACGACTTGAAAACTCTATGTATGTGCCGAGTGTTAAAGCTACATATTCGAGTTGTTTGAGACAACAACGAAACAATGTTTTATCCTTCGACAAAGAAAAAGTCTAATCATAGTACTTTGAAATATCAAACACAAAGTACGTCTCCAGTGAACTATGCCTTGATTGATGTAAAACATACAGGACATCCGGTCTACTAAACTCTAGTAATGCATTTGCTTTTCAATTACGGCTAGTTAGTGCAAAAGAACAAAATTTAAATTTAATTGAATTTAATATTATTACGTTAAATTCAATTAAATTGTCAAATGACAAATTGATAATACCGATTACTAAACGAATAGGTTGCCAACGTAGAATAATCTATATTTCAGATTTTGATTTTTAGAAGGGACATGTAGTATCAAAAAGTTGTGCCACAGGTACCTCTCATTTCGTACCATTCGTTATGTTTTACGATCTCCTAAACGTAAGCTTTGGTAGAACCAGCTGATGATAACATATTGTATCTCATAAATAATGTCGGTGCTTAATATTCGTTTTATTAATTATACAAAAAAAAAAACTTTATATTAAAATTATAACCTATTGTATTCTGTGATCTTAACCCAACATTCAGAAAGCTCTCGAAGATCTTGGTAAAACCATTCCTTAGGTTTAGATACAAAGAATTGACGTATTGCATTTTCAACATCTACTTTGGAATCAATTTTTTCTCCACGAAAGAATTTCACTATGGGTCTGAACAAATAGTAGTCTAATGTAAATAATACAAATAGTAGTCTAATGGTGCAAGGTCTTGACTAAAATAGGAACTCAATAACACCAAGTTCTTAGATCTTACTCCGCGTAAATTTCACAGAATCTGGTCAAGCAAAACCTCATACATTCGTGTCAGCTGTTCACTATATTTCTCGGCAGTGACAGTTCAATCATATGAAATTATTTCAAACATTCATGATTCCACTAGACATAACAAGACTTTAGGCTCGAATTGACCCCCTTTCACGACGAGTTCAGGTAAATATAATTTGTCTAACCACTGATTTTTCATGTTTGAATTGTTCACATAAATCCATTTTTTCATCGCAAGTAATAATGCGTTTCATAAAACGATCCATCTTTTGACAAGGCAAGGAGCTATTTGCATACTTCTACTCGACGTTTCGCTTGAATCTCGTTTGATTCGTGGGGCACTATTCGACAACTTTTATAGGTCTTACCCAATGATATCAAATGGCGATGTATGGTGTCTTTAGAAGGTCCAAGAGAGTCTGATAATCGACGAGTGCTCGAGACTTGGTTGGTTTACTACTTCCTTTGTAACCTCTCAATATCCCATACAGGTGGGCGAACAAAGCGCGAATGAGTAACCAGCGTAAATTAAAACGATTAAAATCAACTCTGTGCTGTTCGCTTATTGAATGTATCTTCTCCTTGAATCTCACATATTTTCGTCGCTGCCTCGGCTGTTTTAAGCTTTTGTTTCCAATAATGTCTTAACAACACACGCATTTCATATTTATCACACTCCATACATTTTATTATCAAAACATCTTGCCCCATCAATGTACACAAAAAGTATCTTCAAAAGAAAGTAAAACAGTTATACCCTTTTTAGAACAAAAGACTAATCGTAATAGGTTATGAGATGTAGAAAAAGAAGCGTATGAATTTCAGTTATAAAAACCGACACTACATTATGAGACACCTTCAGTAGCACAGCACGCAGCGTTAGAAACGTACAATTATCCTGTTGACTAATAGCTGGAAAATACGGCCGACCTTTAAAATATAAGAAATTGATAATTATTAGTCAGCTATGGAATAGCAATTTAGTTTGCTTGAAATTATAATCATCACATTCCTTAGACTAAAGAGCTACCAAGAACACCTTATGGCCAATCTGTAAAATAAATGTGTGACACCGTAATTTGTTACCGTTTTACTATTAACGGTGGTGGCTCAGCGTAGTCTGTGCGATAGATAGAGTCTAGTGTAATAAATAAAGTCGACCTTTTCTTAAGGCCAAGTATGCTTTGATTATGGGTACCTTTAAACGAATATTTCTAGAAAACTGTTATACCTGGCAAACTCAAAAAAAAAATCTAAGTATACAAAATATGTTCTGAGTTCTACCGTAGGGAAAGCTTAAATACACAGCACGTTCTTTATGA
Organism: Eumeta japonica; assembly: GCA_005406025.1. Lineage (NCBI taxonomy): Eukaryota > Metazoa > Arthropoda > Insecta > Lepidoptera > Psychidae > Eumeta > Eumeta japonica. The sequence goes on from BGZK01000151.1 coordinate 207,773, forward strand.
TAAAAAATACTAAAGTACGTTCACTTAAACACTAATACCAATAAATTTCTAACAGGACAAACGATAAAAAAACAAAATTTAAACATTATTAGTAAAATATAATTATACAGGGTTGGCCTTAAGCATTTTTGTTTATAATAAATAGTTTTCTCATTACAAATAAAAAAACTAAAATGTCGCTTACGACAAAAAGTTCTGCGTAACTAAATGACAATCCATCTTCCTTACTCTGCCGCTTTAAGTCGATTCTCCTTCTCACAAAACAGTGTGGGGCGTGACGCGTTGCGTTTGGCATTGCACTTGGCCTTAATTTACGTTAGGGCGTTATGCGGCAGCAAAACACGAACGACATGAAAGCCGGGCAAATTTATAAATTATTTAATTTTTAATATAATTTACGACCATTAATTTATTACTTACTAGAAATAAGATGATACGTTTTTATTTCATATTATAAGTACTTTTACAAACTGCGTAAGAAAAACATTTACATATCATAAAAATAATATTATACATTGCTTCCTAAACGATGACACTGTTCGGACGCTCGGTGACATGTGAATGCAACTGATGTTCTGAATTTCCACAGTAATTTTTTTCACGAAAAACCATTTTTTATTTTATTTTCGAAGAAACGTGAAACCTTCAAAATTTATCAAAATTATACGAGTCGATGGCAATGTCTCAAATTTCATTCAAAACAGAAAAATATAGGCATTCCCGGCCCTTCCGTTCGTAATAAATACCTACTTAGAAAATTAAATCTAACAAATTATTTGATATAAAGTCATATTTAACTGTGCTATACGTTTTCACGTGTTTAACTGCGCTCATGAATTGTCTGCACTTATCAAAATGATTAAATACATAGGTAAAATCTTATTTCTTTTTAAACTCATATAAATTCTCAATTTAGAACAGAGTTTCCTGTAAAAACCGGATATTAGTCCATAATCCCGCAAGTACGACAGCCACCATTCAAAAAACAGGTTGCGAGGATCTCACATACATTTTCAAGATTCTCGTTTTCTTAAGGTGTTTCTTTGCGGTTCAAAGCCAATGATCATTATGGTATTCCAATCTACACATGAATTTTAACAAGACCAAAAATCTCTTGCCTGTGCCTCCTACGTCTCATACGGACGTGCTTAAACGTGATGTATTAATTACAAAATTACACGACAATTAAATATCGTCCATTATCACAAATTTTTATTCAGCTGAATATGTATATGTGTATATACATACATTTTTTTTAAATCACGTATGTCGATTAATAATTTTCCATTTGCACCAATTACCGGCGTCATATTTTGCACATGTTTATGAAACTGGTCACAACAAATTAATAGGACGATCTTGGCTCGATGCTAAAATTAGCAAAACTAAATATTTAACTCTTCGACAACAATTAGTGGATTTTGTTTTTGAGCTCGTTTGGCGCGCATTTTTATACGAAATCTATGGTATCCTGTCTAATATGTAGCGAAAAAGACGACCATATAGCGTGAACCCCCTTAACGGTAAACGCCAGATAAATCATGTTTGAGTTTTTATTTTGATGAGCTTTTAAGGCGATACCATTTAGCGGTCCGAGTGGCATTATAGTGTGTTTAGTACAAGTTGTGAAGTATTCATAGATGCCGCATCCCTTATAGCTTGCCTTTTAAATACTTTCAATCGATACTATACATTCCTGAAAAAATATTAATTACTTTTGCAACAAGATTTATTTTACTTTACTGACTTTATTTTACTCCCAAAAAATAGAAAATGCAATCATGTGATAGCAAACAAATCAGTGATGTGTTGATACTGCAAATTATATTATATATTTCAAAGTACTATTTTTATACAAAAAATCTAAAATAATAATTCACACTATATTAAAAATGGTGTTGAAGTGCATGATGATAATTTAAATTTTAGTGTTTGTTGTCTATTATATCTCCTCTGTTAATATCATTATAAATGAATTACTTTTTCCTAAAAACACCTACTTTCTTTGATTAAAAGAGAATAAAGCTTTTACAATGCGTGTTAACGCAGTTCACAAAAATACATCGAAGACGCGTTAAGTACATATAAATAACGTTTTTCTTTGATTTTCGTTTTTTTTTTTAGTTTTATCCAATCTACTGATTATAACACATAACAACAAAGTTTATCTCAAACCAGATTTTGATATCATTGAAATCAATATTGTTAAATTGTCAATGGTTTAAAACTTATTAATGAATTGTTTGTTACAATCGACAACGAAAACGAATTTTTGCATTGAAGATATAAATCGACAGCAACGAGAATTACGTATCATATCATGTTATATTTCATAACAGTACGACAGTCGACGGGGCTCACCTTCTGTTAAATTTTAAAAACACTAAACACCTGCCACTGCTTAGTAACACAATAGCACACTGCACTGTAGGCATACGCTACTAAACATTAACTAATAATCAACAGGCGTTAAAAGCTTATCGCTAAATTAGTGTCGAAAAAAAGGTGAATGTAACCGTTTTTAAGTGGCATAAAACATTGTGCAATCAGGATCAAAAATAATGTTTCGCGGCAAAACGAATGATTAGAAACGTTACAAAACAGGAAAAAAGATAATGACAAAAATGCGGAATAAGGAAAAATAAAAATAAAGTTGAAATATGACACGTCGATATTACTTCTTGTATATTAAAAATTATTTTACACAAAATCCAAATGAGAACTTATGTTAATTTTCGTGACTGGATTCACACAACGTTAATTTATTGAAAAGTATAATAAAAAACAAATAAATTGACCAGTATAAAGAAGATAGTTTCAATAACATTTTCATCAAACAATTTTAAATATATTTAATCTCTTGAAAGATAATAAAATTCAATTTCATTTACACAATTAAACTCGTCAGTACATTTTATTGTCACTGATATGAAATGTCTATAGAAAAAATAGAGACGATTTTAATTCAAAATATGAATTAAAATTATCTCTAAAGATAATACTAGTTCGAACTAGGGATTAACACTGTCTTCAAAGATAAGATCCAAAATTGGAATTAAAATATTTGCGATATCTTACTTCCTCGTTTCCTCCAAAGCAAATTAACAAACGGCTCTCCGGATAGACAGAGAGACAAGCGATTCGATAAATATTTTTTTTTCCGCATTTAGTGCAACGTGCATCTACTTATAAAAGCATATTTAAACGATTAATTTATTTGTTCACGTCGTAGTCTCATATTTGAAGGTAAAATTTGACCACATTGGTAAATTATGTAATTTTTATGACAGCAAAGGTTTTCTCTCCTTACTTCAGCCGGGTCATCCGTTGCTGTTCCGTTTGCGCGGCTCTTTTTCGGGAGACATATTCGCGTTAAATATCAAACCGTCCGCGCTTTTTCTTAGTGACGCTTTTACATTAAACACATAACTTCACAAGCGGTCTAACTATTTCGCACGCTTGTTTTGGATCTCTTTCTCTGTATTGCTTTATCTATATTTTGAATGTAGTTTGTTGTTAATTTTTTTTTATCATTTTCACATTTGCAGTTTTTCGTTTGCGCTTCACTTTTTTATTGGATTCTTAGTTTTCCTTGTGCTCCTGTTTTTCTTTTTATTGTTGTTGTTCTTTCTGTTTTGTTTCCGCGAGTGGCGAATAACTCAACGGTCGATCCTCTCAGAGATCTACATAAACAGCAAGGTTACTTTCATAACAGGATTGCGCAAAGTCACATCCCAAACACAGCTAGGATATGTTGTTATGGAGTTCCGATGCCAATCTCCCAGGTCCGTCATTTGATCCTGAAAGCCAGTCATGACCAAAGTACATCTCAAGATAATTCCAACAAGCCTAAACGTGGCTCGGACACTTTGTTTCGTTACGAAGTTGTAATGCCAACCTTCCGGCTTTATCATCAGCGCCTGAATGCCAACCATGACAAAAGTGCATTTCAAGACAATTCTAACAAGCTCAAACACGGCTAGGGTACTCCGTTATAAAACTTTAGTGCGTACTGTCCAACTCATCACACTCTAAAAATCGCTTATGGTCCAAGTGCATCTCAAGATAATTCTAACAAACCCTAACATGGCTGGAACAAGTTTTTTTCGTTATGGAATTCTTGTGCCTACATTCTGGCTCCATCATCAGATCAGTCTAATGATACCATATTATCAATGTATTATCATCAGAACTTTAGACAATTGTCAAGTTTCCTGATGATCCATCAATTAGAAGTGTACGAAATTCTGTCTCTAAGATTCCATTACACAGTTACACACAAATCGACCTGCCTCTAAATGTGTTGACAATTTTTTTTTTAAAGATATTTTACCACATATAATACAAGAAAAATAAATCGTGTAATTGGATTCTGCGTAATCATAATTCAAATTAAATAAAAAATATAATAAATTTGAATTGCAATAACCATAGTTTCCGTTCTCTATTCCAACTACGTGCTATGAGGTTTGTTTCAGAAAAGTAAACAAATTTTCAGCTTGAAAAGTTTTCTCTTTAATATTACTATTTAATTAAATTCTAATAAAACAGACTGTTATATAGTAAAGAGACATTCAAATTTGATTTTAGTTTTTGCAACAGTGATTTCCTTACATTTTACCTTTAAAACCTAATATGAACATTATTCTGTATAACATTCACAACATTTTCACATCTTCCAGGCACATTTTTTGTCAACTTAACATTTAATCCGTAAATAATAAATATGACAATATTACAAAAACACATTTTAGTTAATGCCAAACAAAAGAATGAAAACTAAAACTCAACTGAAAGGAAAATTGTTAACATTTTGATTAGGATTTTGTATTGGCACAATTGATTGCCATTGGTAACAAAATTTGGATCTTATAATAATAATGTTAGTGACGCTGAAAATTACGTGGATTACGTATTCAGTACTATTTCGATTATATTTATTTTTATATTGCTGGAAGTTTGTTATTTTATTCGTTGTTCCATAACCATTATATCTGAGTATAGGTATTATATTTATTTTCACAAAGTGGAATAATGCATAAAGTCGCCTAAAAGAAATATACATTCTTGACGTAGTAAATATATGTCAATTTCAAATTATTATATATATATATATATATATATATATATATATATATATATATATATATATATATATAAAGTACTTTCCGAACTATTTAATATACTAACTTAAATTAACATCTATTTTAATTTTATTATTTCTTTTTTCAACAAAAAAATTCTCATAATAGTTTCTACATTGTTGGAGCGCATGATAATTATGTACCTATCCATAACTTGAAGAACCGATCACTCTATTAAAAAAGCTGATAGATAATACATGCCCAGCATGCCAATTAGCAAACTCTAATTGCACATAGATAAATAATATTGAGTATTTACGTGCAGTTAAAGTTAGTAAATGATATAAATAGATCATAATACACGGTAAATCAAAAGATATCAATAAACTAAGAATTTTATTGTAAATGAAAGTTGCCAATCAAACAATAGGTAAATTTCCAAAGCGTATACGTCGATTTTTTTTTAACATAAAAGGCATGAAAATGTAGGATAAGATGAGGAGGAACATAAATTCGTACAATATGGCTAGCGCCCGGCACATCGTTCGATTGTACCATAAATAATTGCATACAGGCGAAACATAAAAAATATTGGATAATCATAGACCGGTGATGTCACAGGGCAGTGTATAGACGACAACCCGGGCGCTGCCGGTCTCTATGCGAGGGGGAGCACGTGAACACGCTACTGTGAGAACCGAGCTAAGGGTGCACCACATCTAGCACTTACGGTGCGAGCCGGACGGCTTCTTGTCCGAAGACACCTCGGCCTTTTTTGTCGTTTCCAGTTCGCCTGCGAGCCATGGTGAAACACAAAAGCAGTAATTAGAACATCGAATGAGCATACATAACACAGACACGTGTGGTACGAAACGAGAGGCTGCGAGTCCGCCGGCGACACTCACTGATAGTGCGGCGTAGCTTGCGACAGAAAGAGGTTAGGCGATCGCGCGCGCGTACGGGCTGGCGCGGGGCGGTGTCGCGCTCCTCCGCCGCGAGCAGACGAAGCAGAGCGGGCTCGGAGCGCGCGCCCACCTCGGCTACGGGCCCCGACCCGCCCTCGCCCCAACCCTCCACGCATACCGGGCCCACGGAACGCTCCAGTTTGGGAAGGTTCGCACGCGTCCGCGCCTTCACTTCGACTGGCGACCCGAGTCGTGCGCCGGCCTCGCCCACCCCGCGCTCTCCCCCTCGACACCTGGTCCCCGCGTGTCAACCTAATTAAAGCCTCCGCACCTCACCGACTCGACTTCTCACGTAGATGTTCCATGAGCATTTTGAGATGCAATTCAAAATGTAAATTGTTTATGGTGTCTGCAAACTTTTTATATTTTTAGTTAAAAAAATAAATAAATCGAATGCAAAAAATTTTTATGTAATTTAAAATATGGTAGTCTTTGCCCTTTTTAAAAAAATACTGTGTTTCAAATCGGCAATAAGAGTATCAAATAATGTGGACGGACCGGGCGCAAGCGTATTGAATGCTTAACGGCCTGTTTTTGTTTTTGCTGATCGGTTGACTATTCGCAGGAGCAGCACCTCATCAACGTAGTCCGAAAACAATACCTCTGAACACTAGGTGTCTATAGAGGTGTAGAGCTCCGCTTTCGATATACCGACACATATGCTATGTAGTATAGTAGACTTAGGTGCAGTACCGGGATAGTGCAGGCTGAATGCAGCATTTAGTTGCATTCTTATACTATTTCTTGCAATTTCCGGATTCGTCCTTCAGAGAGCGAACAATTAGACGGGTCGAATTTAGACCAATTAAAACGAAAACGGCCTGGATCTCAAAATCTGTCCTCGATCGAAAGCCGTACCGTCGAGACAGCTATGCTATTTTTTGCCAACGATTCCAGGCCGTACTGTAACGGGCGCCGCTATCTGGTGCCCGTGAACGACTACCGTCAGCGGTCGGCGGCCCGTCCGTGGTGAGGGCCGCCGATGTCTATGTCATGTGATCGGCCCTCTGAAGGATTACCGTGATACTAAACTGTATACGTGTTCGATGCATTTCGGAAGTAAAACTCATATCTTTATTTACAAATAAATCTGTATGTACAAAAACTATTCTATTATGTACATTTTATTATAAATCGCACTGAAAAGCGATGTTTTCTATATGTGACTTATGAGTTCGAAACTCGGCCATACAAACTATATAACGAGAAAATAATATAGTAAATATGTTTACGCCGTGTGTGTGTACCGTCGGGATGCGTAGGAACGTTTCCGTCACGAACGAATAATATCGACATTCGACAAAGTAATAATATTATATCACACACAACGGCAAGGCAATGGAAAAGATAGAATGTGCCTCCACGGACAACCGGCAAACACCGGCCGATCCACTAAAAAATATCGGACTGAATTAGCACCTTACTCGCTCCGTCGTTCTTATAAACAAGGATTTTTACACTTGCACGATGTCTTTTTGGGCTATATGCAAATAAATATTATTTAACATCAGTGTAAAAGTTTCTTTTTAGCGTTTTATTATTAGACACAATCTTTTCACAATCTGTTTTTTGATAACGACATGGCTTGTCAAATTACATTCGCCCTTAACTTTTTTAATTAAATAAAGCATTATCAATAAATACTCTCTAGCCATAAATGCCATAATCCAAACAACATAATAGAGCATTATATAATATATAATTATATTGTAAATTTATTATTTTGAATTATTAAGATAGATAGCAACAGAATAGCAAAATGAGCAACTCATTTTCACCATAAAATTTGGTTATAAAACAGAATAATCAATGGTCTTCTGCGATAAAATTAAAACATTGTAGTGCGCATCTCACTAGAAATTTTATATGCGTTTTATATTAGAAGTCTGTACATTTGATATAATGTGGAAACATGTATTAATTACGTGACCTGTATTGGCTTTCAATTTCAATCTCTCCCTCCTTCTTGGTGAGTTTTGATGGGAGATGCCCTCCCCGCGTGAGATTTACACTATATTTATTAAAGGACTAAATATATTTTTATAAAGCAGAAAAATAATAAAATCAATTTGTGTAAATTCAGTAGAATTTAGGCTATTTATTATACAGTAGCGAACATCACTTAGAATCCAAGAAACACTTAAAACTATTCTATAAATTTGACGATAGATTTCCACTTATACCCCCTGTTTAAATGAGAGTTGATGAGATTTTACAGAAGCCCGCTCTCCCAGTTTGAACTCACGTAATTAGTGATGTCCCCTAGGATTTTGCGATGGATGATCAAAAGCGATTTTGAAATGGACTTTACAATATTTAACTTTTTTTTATTAACTTTTCAATTAGTAGAAAATAAACAATAGAAATGTAACTCCTTAATTTCAAACAGGATAGATATATAAAATTTTAAAATAGAATGAATCTCGTCTATCAGTATTTTATGGATAAATAAATAATATATTATTTATTTTTCATTTATCCATAATATAGAAAATAAAGATACGGCTCTGTGGCAGACGGACCGACGGACAGCGACCCTTGGTAATTATCAAAGTTTGGGTAAAGAACTAATAAAAAAATGCTACGCATAACGGGTGGGAACAAATAAATGAGATAAAACACTCAATTTTTGCGCTTGTATGTGAAGCTGTGGATGTTGCTAGTGAAAACAATAACCTGTAAAAGCTTCAGATCTTTTTTACATGAAATAATGTAACATTACTTTAAAGTCAAATTTAAAATTCCGTTCAAAACAAATCGTCACCCGGCCATGCCTCGTCATGTAAATTAAAGCACAGTATTTTTCTATCAATCGCCTACGACACATCACCGCCGCGGCACATGCACGCGTGCCTGTCTCTTTATATAGCTGGTGATAATCTGTCCGGTGACGTCACGATGGCGATACAAAATGTCCAAATAATTTGTCCAAATCAACACGTGTAAATAGCATGTTGAGCATATAAATTGGTAAAAATTAGATCATAACATTAGAGCATGCATACCGGTTATGTAAGTAGAGATGTACGAAAAACTATATATTTGTTTAATTCAGTCGATTAATTGAATTTCTAAGACAATAATTGTAGTCGATTGTGAGCATTCACTACGTAATGATGAGTTGAGGATACAGTATAGTTTAAAAAAACACGTTTTATAGAACTTAAAAATAACAAGTGAAATGTTGTTTGAGAAACAACGTATGTTTTAGCATTAAAAAAAAATATATTTTAAAATTTTCATTAACGTAAAAGAGAAAGTGAGAGATCCCTGACAGTTGTCAAATTTCTATAGTCTATTCTTAAAGATTATCATGAAAATGTACACAAATCCTAAACGGATACAGTTGCGGGCAAAAGTTTATACTAAATACGTAATAATAAAATGCTATCAGGTTGTTTATCTGTTACGTAAAAACTACTGAATCATCAACAATATTTAAAATAACAGCGACGAGAAATTAGTAGAACTGCAGAAGCAGAAATGAAAATTGTCGACAGATCTACAATAGCATTTTAAGTCCACACTGGCGGCAGCTAGTCATAAATATTTTCATATTTTTATCTTGTTAGCATTATTCCGATTTTCTAATTATTCTTCCTTCATATGTGCAATTTCATACATGGAATTACGTGACACAATCACGGACTGAAAGGTATTCATATCTGAAACTAGTGACCATAAAATTTTGAAAAGAATATAGGTACATATAAGGCTTTACTTATAAATTACTTTAAAATCTAAACGGCATTCTTAAGTCACCACAAAAAAATCAAAAATATTGATATCCAGAATAAAAAAATAAAGTAAAATTTAAATATCAGAATACGTTTTATCATTTGGTACACTTCACACAATCCACGTTTTTGGTTCAATTATAAAAGAATGTACATCAAGACAAAATTCAAGAATAGACAACACATTCAGCAATTTCTCTTAACAATGCCTTAATATGGATACATTTTTTAGTTACCACAAATAAAATATGTTTCAACATATTTAAAAAAAATATTTGCAGCTAATGTAATAGCTAGGAACCTCCTCCACTCAAATCCGACTTGCCTCTGTCCCATTTTCAGATTCCGAATATCAATTTAGCTCGAATGGAATTACTCTAGATTTAAAAGGATTATTAGCCAGTCCGTCACTCCACTGCCAAAAAATGTACAGATCGGTCACTCGAATCATGCAAACTATACCCACTTACGACATATGAATTTAGAATAAACGCTTTTTATCGGCTGCCTTAATAAGAAACCAATCCTGCTACGTAACTAGCTTTGAAGATAGATAAAGGTCAATCGAAACAGACTCAAATAGTAGATACTGCGCGTGTAGTCGCTTTTGCTAAAATTTAATCTGGCACGCTGTGTGCTCTTGGATTAGGTATTTAATTATTCTGCTCTGCGGTTAGCCGCTATAACCGGCGCCGCCGACGTGATATTGTATATATCAGCTGAACAGACCACGTAGGGATAATAAAATCATGTGCTTCACCTTGTTGATAAAAAAATGCACTGTGCTTTTAAATTGCGAAAATTATTAAAAATATCACAAATTATATTTTTTATAGTCGAATTATATATATTATTTTATTGATTTTTATATTTGCGTTAGCAGAAGAACGTAAAATGAGGAAATAATCTATTTCCAATGGAAGAAACAATTTGGAATATAATCCTCTATTTCCATTGCATAAATGGTCTTCTATAGTTAGATGAGAAAAACCTGCTGCTGTTTTTCATATATCTGCGTGTTTGTATTACTTATTTTTTTTTTGTCCATTTCTTTTTATTTTCTTCATTTACGACTTTAATGCTATCATATTTTTAAATAAGTGGAAGTTCAAAAATCTCTAAATTTTGAAAAAAACATTTTTCACAGAGACCTGCATATTCTAAGTTTAATCCAAATACGTGAGTACCTATCAATTTGATGATTATCGAGGTCGACACAATCATGGATTTTTTTTATATCTAGAAGACTATCCCACGGCACTAGTCCACGCTGTTAATATAATTTTATAGAAGTAATATTCGCGTCTTGGAAAGGGAGAATGCACTTTTTTTTTTTTTAATTAATTTCCTTATTTCTCTTTACGCGACTTCAAACTATTTCTTTATAATAAAATTCACGGCGATTCAAATAAGAGAATAGGAGTACAATAAAAAAGAGAAACAGTCAGTGTTCCTACAACACCTTGAAAAAAACTCAATTAAAAGTGGCTGTGGCAGTGGCCGCATTTTAATACACCTCGTGAAGGCCAATATTGCATTGGACACATTTGGTGTACAATCGCGATCACGTCACTTCGAAACAATTAATAAGTTGTTAATCCGGAACGATACGCAATGTTATCGGATTTATTAATAAAGTATAACATTATTGTACGCGATAGTACCAATCTAACCCGACAACATGAAACTTATTGCGACACTTTTCTGAGAATTGATTACACAGCACATACATAACTATTGTTCCGATCGTGTGGTATAGATATTGCAAAAAATTTAATATCGTAATCATAATCCTTCGCCGATAACATCAGAACTTAACACTAAACCTGTTTAGTTCCAGCATAAGAAAAGTCGTAAGATTTAATACTGAAATGCATTGTACCTATATCCATCCATCCGGCAAGCCTGCAGTCGTTTAGTTTCATATCGACACGTAAATAAACATGTACATGCAAGTACAGACTCGTTGACCGTCTAATGTGCTTAAGTAGAAAGAAGGGCTTCGCTTCATTAGCATTTAATGATTTCTATTTATTTGAAACAGACATATATAATTATGATCTTTGTTAATTTCATTCCTTCACAGAGCCATTCTAAGCTAAGAATATTCGCATCGTTTTAGGATTTGAAAATTAAATTACTATCATAATAAAAAAAATATGTTGAAAAAATATTTTAATTAGTCTTAAGATTTTCAGATTAAATCTTTATTAGATAAAATATAGAAGATTGTTATCAAAATGTTCACCTTCGCTCGTTGATTAAGTCTCGCGGTATATTTTAGGTTTAATATCCGATACCGAGGAGCGATAAGTTATACCGAATGACTTGCATAACAGAATATACTTAAAATTATTTAATGGCTTTTGCTTGCCGCTCGATTCGATCGATTTTGATCCGAATATAAATCTCGTCCGATTTTAACCACGAAACCCGAAACCGATTCCATATACTTAACTCGAATAGGCAGTTCTAGACCTTAAAAAAGTTTTGCTGCCTGCTCGTCCCCTTGACATTGCAATATAATGTTTATATCTAACTTTTTAATTCTGGACGAGAAAACTTCATTCGATTTTTTAAGTTAGCTTCTCCATAATGCGGATATTTTCCAAATTACAAAAATTATAAGAAATGTATCAATAAATATGTATAAAAATTGAATCCCTTCAATTATATTTAATATACCTACTACATTATTTTAACACGTGCCGATTAATTAGATTGTACACAATTAATCACTACCCATACCTACTAAACGACATACTATTTATTTATCGATTCTACCAACTGCCTTCGTCGTCGTATGTGAACTAAACATATTGCCTTCTCATGTATAAATTAATCCATATGATTTCAAAACAATATAATTATACAAATTGAACAAAAATTTATCGTAGTTGTTTCATTTTTAAGGTGACGCAATGATGTTGAGGTGGAGTGTGACGTCCCGCAACCCACGTACACCGCGACACTGCATATTACAACCCGCGCACGTTTGCTTATTTTTAAAGGTCGTTAGTGGCAAAATGGTTCTTTTTTAATTAAAATCTAGGATTAATTTCAAAAAATCAAACAACTGAATTGGAAAAATGTTTGTATAGATTAATCTACAGAAAATTTCGAGTCTTAAATCGGTCCCGTTTGCATGTTAAATGTAAATCGCTATTTTAAGAGATATCTTTGGTATTTTTCTTTCTGTTATAATAAAAGTTAATAAATCCTATATCGGCAACTGACAAACGAATGTCAATAACCTGAACAATCGGGCACCAAAGATCAGTTTCACGTATTTGTATTTTCTTGTAAAAATCAAGATCCTACCACCAAAATTCCCTACTTGTCACCTAAATAATATTAAGTATATAGATTGAAATAACTCTACTAATATTCTTAGTAACGTAATATCACATACACAACGACATGAACTTAAACTCATTTACGGTGAGTTGCACCAAGAGATAAAAATACTAATTGCTAAATTGACTATAAGATTTGACATAAAATGTATAGACAAACTGTCAAAGCTTATGGGGTGAATATTTGGATATTTCTTTTAATGCAACCCCTCGGTAACGTGCAATTGAGCAATTCCAGATTTTCAATCACTCTGTCGTAGATCGCGTCGAGCGTTGGGAGTGACCGAGCGAGACGCGCGCGCGCCGCCCGCCCACCGCCGCGGTTGACGTGCGGCCGTTCGTCGGGCGCGGGCCGCGCAGGTGAAAGCGCATCGAATGGAGTCGCGAATCGGCGCGCGGCGGCGGCGCCTCACGTGCCGCGAATCCGACCAACTTCACCGAAACTTGTAATAATCCAATTGCTTCTATCGCCTTGACGTCGGACTGCTAATTCCATTAGTACCGGCTACCTACAATATAACCACGAGCGTGACTCGTATTGTGTCGACAATACGTAGGATTATTTTGTTATAATGTTATTATTTTGTTTTAACAGTAAATGTAGTGAAAAAAATTTGTGGGACTAGCTATTTAGTTGTTTCTGTATATGCATTTAGTTAGTTGGCATTAGTTATTTGTTAATGATGGATTGGCCGCCATTTATAAATAATTAGTGGACATTTTTATTTTCCTGTTTGAAAGCGATGTTAATAACAGAAATGTAAAAACGCGAAAATACTCGTTGCTGCATACTTATAAATTTTAGTTTATTCATTAAACAGTCGATGAGTTTTAATAAAGTTTTTTTTTTATAAATATTTGTTTTATTAATTTTATGGCAACCTAGATTTCGGACTGTTTTTTTTTTTCATATGGATCAGCGGCATCTTCGAGAAATAAAATGCGCACTGGTACATAAGAGAACATTTCTAATTAAATACAACGAAATTAGCCGTTTCAGTGAAAACGAACGATGGGAGTGCCCGACTTTGGGTAACTATAAAAAAAAATACACGGCCTTTTTTCATCATTCTAAAACGATACCCATAAATTTGCTAATTTTTATTTAAATTGTTTTTATCTTTATTTTTCCAATTATTTTACGACGTCTGAGTGAAGTAAAAAATTAAATAATGTTAGAGATAAAGGCTACATTCCCGTCGAATTGTTAAATTGTCGAAATTTCGATATGAATTCACTGAGAAATTTACGTACGAATTTTTTTTATTTAAACATGCTTTTAGACATTTTTGGGGTTAGGTGAACTTTTTTGATTCCTAACTTAAACTTAACTTACTCGTTTCTTTAATGAGCGCGAGCGAGTCGCTCGTCATCGACAGCTAGGTGTTACTTTAAAGGCGAAAATATATACTGTGGGTCATCCTTTGAAAATAGACATCTGTTATCGTGAACTTTTTCTGAGTTTTTGTAATATCCACTATTACGTAGTAACTTATTCGATATATCTATATGTAATTGCATTCGCCGCTCGACCTTCACGTATGAACCTACCGAACCGGGAATACACAGAGCTACAAGATAGAGACTCATCATCAAAACCAATTGAGATCTCTGGCGACTTTCTTGTCGCCTTAAGCCACAGCAAAAAACTATTGTGATGTTGACACAAAAGTTTCAAGACAATGAAAAAAAAAATGATAATCCACACAAGCTAAAACCTGTCCTCACTCTCAAAGAGTTCCATTTGCTAACAGCGATTTTTTTTTTAATATCGTTATTACAAATGGTAATATAATAACTTTCAGTATGACCTAACTCCGATGATTTTGGTGACATTCATTGTCGAACTGGTGGATAGAATCATTGTTAAAAGTTTCAAAATTAATATAAGGTCTGAAGAAATTTTTTTCGTATTCAATAAGTAAAAAGTTGCAGTAAAATCTTGATAACATTAAAGAGATACGATATTTTAAAAAAAAAGTAAAAAATGGTTTCCCGCTACTTTTCCTTGTTCACCAAAATGAGTAAGTGAATCTAACGTAGAAATTCGATACATTTTGAAGTTTTATTACAAAAAAGGAAAAATTGCAATACAAGCTACGAAAAAAATTGTGACGTTTATGGACTTAATGCAGTGTCGGTAAGAGTAACATAAAACCCGTTCAAGCGTTTTCAGTCCGGTAATTTTGATTCAAAGATGAACCTCGCTTTCATCGACCTGTCACGAATAAAGTTGATGTCATTTTGAAAGAAAAGTAGAGCAAGAACAGCATATTAGTTCTTATTACATAGCTGAAGACCTGGGGATTGAACAAAAAACCCTTTTAAAAAAAGCTGGATAACCAAAAAAGCTCGATACTTGGGCCCACACGAGCTCACTGAAAGAAATCTAACGAGTCCTGTGCTCATTTGCGATTCGCTATTGAAACGTAACGAAACCGAACCGTTTTTGACAAGACTGGTCACTGGTGATGAAATATGGTTACCTACAACAAAACGCGCGATAAAGATCATGGTCAAAAGAAAAACAACCTCCACAGACTATAGTGAAGCTGGGCAAAATCATCAATTCGGATCTCTATTGCCAACAGATGATGAGACTCAAGCAAGAAGGAGAAAAAAACGGCCGGATTTAAACACATCTTTAGCTACTCAGCAAATATTGAAAGAGTTTGGTCGGGAGTGTTAATGCATCCACGACCTCGCTCGCACCTTCGGATTTTTATCTGTTTCGGTCTCTTCAGAATTCTTTAGGTAGTCTTAGGTTAGTTTTAGGTATCAAGAGAGGACTGTCAAAACTACTTGTCGCAGTTTTTTGATCAGAAGTCCAACATTTTTAAAGCAATGGGATTATGTCACTACTTACAAAATGGCATATATGTATATATAATTAAATGTTAACAAAATATTATGAAAAATCATCTTGAATTTGTATTTAAAACATGAAAAAACTTTTTCCCGACCCTATGCATTCCAGAAGTCTAATAAACGTTCATATACGAAAAGGCATATTTTGCAAAAGATTGTGGGGAAGGACATTTTTGGAAACGTCATAATTTATTTTTGTTGGAGGATCAAAGAAACCACATTACACTCTTTTACCTTGATTCCTTGCAAGTGATACAGACTTCATTAAATAAGTAAGCCTAGTTGGAACTGTAAATTTTATTTTCCTCTTTTTACTTTCAATTGAGACCAAAAGCTAGATCAGAATCAGAATCCAGACTACAATTGGGATCGGAATCGGGTTCGAAAGCAAGACCAGGATCGTTATCGAGAACGGCATGGGAATCGCAATCCAAAGCAGGACTGGAATTAAAATCATAAACGAGACTGGGACGGAAACAGACATAGAAATCGAAATGAAGAATAAAACCAGAATCGTGATCGCGATTGAACGAGTCTCTCTTTCAATCATAATCAAATTATTTCATTCTATTTCCACGTTGGTAAAAGCTAGTAACACACAATTATAATAATTCTTTCAATGTTTAAACCACAATTTCAAAAGTTTTCGTACCATGTCCACCGGCGTATTGTTCTCGGAAGACGACACCGCACATTATGTTAATAGAGATCCGATGTCGGCGTGTATTATGCAGGAACCGGTAATATACCACTATGACGCGTTAACAACTAGCCTTATGTCACAAAAAATGTGCACACCCGAACTAAATACTTATATTTGGTAGGTAACAATACACGTAGGTGGCAAACTATATTTGAACATAATATTATTGCCTGCAAGACAGTCGTGGACGTATGATCATGAAACAATGTTAATACGGAATGAAACGTGACCGACTCATGAACTGATTACCTTTCATGCAGTAATTATCTATCAGCGGTGTCATCAGATAAAGCATGATAAATGTGAGCGCTCTGAAAAAGCTTTTAACTAATATACATTTTGCATTAAGATATCTGAAAAATATATTATTACTCAAAGCGGAATAGGATCTAAGATTTTTTTTGAGTCGTTTATATAAATATGATCAATCTTCAAACTATGACAGTTTAGAATAAGTATAAAAAAATGGCGCTAACGAGCAACAAATCTTATAAAGAAGACTTTATAAGGGATTTAGTTTCCAAATAATAATATGGTATCTCTCCATATCCATGTAGTTTTATGGATTACACGATTTAACTCTAAATCCGAAAACTATATATGTAATTGTTTTATATGCGCTTGTACTAGCTGATGGTGATGACAACTGGACAAATAATAGTGGGTAAGACGCATATGGCAGTTTTAAAAAAAAATAATTTACAAGCCTTTTCCAGTAAAACTAAAAAAATATACATACGAGCCTGGATAATCTGAGGAATGTCTGTCTTGCGAGAAGACTTACCTTGGTTTTCGCTGACGATCGTCTCAAGTGTCTAGGCGCTCGAGCCGCGATCGTTTAGTGACACTTATATTTATTCACTCCCGTAAATTGTATTTTTTGTATATAAGCAAATCAGTCCCACAACGGCCCGCTTTTTCTCCTTATTTTCACTCGGCCGCGCGTGAGCAGTACCTCCGATCCGCCGGCAAGCAAGTCTTTATGATGTCTCCCGCGCATATCCCGGCCGCCCCGCGTCTGTCAGTTGTCTATGATTTATAGGAGACAAACTCGTAAACAATCACCATTCAGCATTTCAATACAATATATTGCGCCGTTATAAGCGATTGAAAAATATGGGCTTGAGTATATGCGATTTACAAATATGGTCACAGAGCGTATATTACTGTTGGTAAATTAATATGGATACAAAAGAAAAAAAATTTTATAAGTTGTACTTGTTTCTTATTATTTAGTTCCCTCTTCGAATTTGTACAATATTTTACTTTTAATTTCTCCAAGTATTTATAAGTTGGTCGACTATTACTTGTTGATCGAATATAGCTTTAAAACCAATTTAACTGTGATAATCTTCCTTTTAATTTCGTTATATACCTATGCTACTGTCGCAATATTTTCATATCCAAGACAACTATTTACCTGGTGGGCGGAGAAACTTTACCAAAAATTAACACTTAACTTCATACCACTTTACGTGCAAAAGAGGTATCCTAATTTTTTTTAAGTTATTTTATCATTTTGTTGGCCTGATTAATATGTATACCCATACAATTTACAGCTTTCTAGTACTAGTGTCTAAGTTGCGGACAGACAAACAAACGACAGATGGACAGGCGGACGGACATGGCGAAACTATAAGGAATCTTTATTGACTACGTAACTTTAGAAACAGGTAAGACACGAAATTTTATGAAATTGGTGACACGTGTTTATGGTGGTTCTAAGATCCTTTTTTTTTAGCTCTGCAAGAAGGAAACTGATGTTTAGATGCGCAAACACCGGTAAATGGATGGGTGGAGTGGTTAATTTAGAAGTAGACACTACTTCTAAGTTAACTATTGTTCACAGCATTTTAGCAAAAGACATCCGCCTGCACTGCTTGTTATTGAGGTTTCATCACATCTTGTAATCCATACAAATGTATGGACAATCGAAGCATATCTCGATTTAGTACTAAGTCAGGTACTTTTTTTGTACACGAGTCTTTATTAAACTCGATGCACTGAAACTGTTACCGTATTCATGAGAACACTGATTGTGGATATTAATAAATCAAAATATTGAGAATTGTTAACTTCAACTTAACCTGTTGTTATGAAAATTCGTTTGATAGTTTTGTACATCCTTTTTGTCGACACTTGTTGTCTGTCGAGCAACGTCCATTATATTAATATATAAGTTGAATATTTATTAGAACCTATCACAAAACAGGCAAACATTTCAGTTATAGCGTGAAGTTCGATAATATTTCAGAGGTCACAATAAAATAAAAACCATATGCATATGTCTTTGCATACAATTAAATATTGTGTATTATTTTGCTCTTATTTCCTTGAAACAGTGCAACATTATAAACGTTATCAATTTACGTAAGTAATAAAAAAAATAATAATGATTATTCACAAAAAAAAAATGTATATAAGGTCACAGATATGTAACCATTACATACATATTATTATTAATAGCACTAATTATTATTAATACTTTTTATACTATCTCAATACTTTTTACAAGCTCGTTACAATAACAATCCGATAAGAGGACCGAGACGGTATTATTTTAGTACTGACGCGCGGTGGGGCGCTGCAGTGACGTCACCGGCCGCGCTCCGGCGGGAGGTCACACACGTAACCGAATGAAACGCTAACGAGAACGGGCACAAGGCTCGGGCCGGCGATCATATTATTTCGTGCGGCGGGCGCGCGGCAGCGGCGCGCTCTCTCGTGACGACAGACGCGGTGACGCTGTCGAGACACTGTTCTGTGAATAACCTTTCGGCTTCTCGTGCTAACGAAAACACTCGGCTATCTTATCACGATAAATTGTTAAGGTGCAGTAAATTCTAATCTTAAATAAAGTATTAAAATGTCAATTTCCTAAGATAGGAAGTATAACGTCAAGATATTGGTCGAGTTACGATAACTAATTTTATAGCACTGTAACATTTTTATGGTCCATATGCGCAGAACATCGAGTGTTATGCGCAATACAAATCGACAATAATTGAGGCACGTAATGGTTACGACAAAAAAAATGGCCTCAAGTTTGTTAAAGGATATGAAAGCTTTTAGTCGGCATAACCTCAGCTGAAATTTTCATTAATTTATTGCTATCAATATACCGATATTGACATTAATGTAAAAAAAATTCATGGTAAGAACTAGTCAATATTAAAATTGATGGAATTCATACATGCTAATGTATTATTATGTGTCAGGTTTCTGTCATTCCACTAGAAGTCATGTCTACCTACAATGAATTTATTTCATTTGGAGACTGTTCATCATCGCCATCGCCACTGAGGCGACAACATTCGGGATCGACGACTTAACGCGTTCTGCAAGGTATCGTGCAAATGATCTAATTTATCTCAAGTTAAAAAACTATAAAAGAATGTAGTATGGTATGATACTGATTGATTGATTTTTGTATACTGTAATGAAAAGGTGGTCAGCTTGAAATTTTAATTCCATATTTTTTTTTGATCAGCAAAATTATTTTTTCTAAAAGTACATCACATTCTTCAAATCTGGATAACTATTATTTTCAAAAAGAACGCTCTGAATTTTTCGGTTGACATAAAGATACAATTCAAATTAATTATGGAAATTATTCACTCATTTCGTAATTACTATATAAAAGCCAGTTCTCCAAGGATATTCTAAGACTTGATCTTGATCCAAATATATTTTTCCACTTTCTAAAAAACGTCAATCTTGGATATACAAGGTTATACAGGAGCAAACGAGCATGCGAGCCACTAGAAAATATGTGATGGCCAGCCGCGCATGAGCACCTACCTACAAACCCCATGAGAGTCGGTAGTGCGTTGATAGCATTTCCGAAAAGAATATGCTCTTTTCTTGAAGATCCTCTTTGTGGTTTGATCGAGAACACCATGGACATCTAAATTGGTTTTATTTACTCCATTGTTTTGAAGATTTGAGAAGAGGTCGCTACCTACCTGATTCAATTTTAAATAGAACATTTTACCTTAATATTCTAAAACCAAAACTTTTAAGGCGATAAGAAATTTTGAATAGTTATCCATAATTTTATTTTTATGAATATTGAACATCATTAAATAAAATATAATATCTGAAGCAAAAAGTAGTTTTCTTTCAAAAAAAGAAATATAGTTTTTGATATCAAACATAGGGGAGTAGAAGTTACAGATTTGATTAATTTTTTTTTTGTGGCATAATTAAGCTAACATACTATCGATATGGACAAGTATTAGTGCAGTAAAGTTTACGAAAAAAAAATGCGCTTTGTGCAACTCCAAAGAACATTGAAAAATGACAATTAAAGACATTAAAATAAACAATAATGCTACATTTTCTGCGGCTATGATTCACGATTCCATCTATTTCTAAGATTTGAGTAATTTTTAATCACGACAGTACACAAAACGACATTAACATTCATGACAAAAACCGAGTAACGACTGTAGTGGTGCTGAGTCATCTCGCACGCCGCGCCAGCAATGTATAACCTCGACGCGCATACCCTTTAAGTATCGCATGCAGAAATGTATTTAAATGGATCCGCGTCATTGGGAAAATGTTGCGTATTTGCAGTATCGTGAAGGTTTGAAAAAAAAAATACTACGAACGACCAAATCATAAAAGCGTTACAAACGAACACACGTATTTCGATCATAATTTTTATATATTATTTTAAATATTCACAATGGCGGTCCTAGATAACCCATATACGGCATTCTTTTCGACTCTATGCATTTTAATGCTTTACATGGATTCCGGTAGTGTAGTCTTACTTTAGAAAAAAAAAATGTAATGACGCACTTCCACCGCTCCCTATCCGAAGGCCACCCCAAACCGTTACAGCCCGTCCAGTCGAATGATAACGTGTTCTTTTCGATTCGTTTCACTTTCGCCATCTTCATGTACGAACATATATCGGAAGTTCTATCACATAGATACGAAAAAATTAATACTGCGATTGTTTTTGGCTTCAAGCCGGCAACAGTCGCACTTGTAGTTCTGTGCACACAGCATGGTGCTGCTGGCACATCAGTCTGACGCGGTTAATGATGGAAACATCTTGAATAAAAGTAACATATGGTGTCGATCGATTTTGAATTTCGTAATTCGCATCGAACCATCTAAGAACAACGATTAGAAATGAGAAATAAAAATCTCGTCAAACAAACAATAACACATTTTTATTAATTGACAGACCTACAACACAATTTTATTATCTAATAGCGTTTTTTAATAAAAATTGAAGGTACTTTTATCACGAGCCAAACTGTTCGTCAGTCGGTATAAATGCTAATACCATGTGTATTATTAATTTACCTTTGTTATTTTATCTCTTGTTATTAATAAATTGTTAATGTCACTTTTAATTGTTAAAATTAGTTATTATTTGGTTCTAAAAGCGATGAAGAAGACTATAACCATTTTCGATTACATATAAGCATCACTGGCTAGAATATATGCGCACTTACTATACACAAATCGATAATATATTGTTGTATCGTCCGCTTTCGACATCAAAAAATCCCTTGATATGAAATGAATAACAAAAATTTTAATCAAAAAAAGAGTTAAGAAATATTCAAAATAAAAAAAAATGTAATGTTTTAAAAAAATACGTTGTTTTCAATACCTTTTATAATATTTGACGGAAAATAGAGGACTTACTTATATTACCTTCTAGTGATTCGTGACATGTAATAAAAATTTATAGTAACTAAGAAAGTTAGCTAAGAGGTAAAGACAGAGTGATACTCATTATCAAAGCTCCTTTTTGACATTGCATCCGGAACTATAAAAAAAAACGTGGTATTTCTAAAATACTCACACTTTCAAGTAGTTACGTGAAAGTGAAGCAATATCTACTAAAGATGAAAAAATAGAAAGTTATGTGCAACGCCCCATGACCAACTTAGGAAATGGACTGTTGGTAACTTGCACAATGCATCCATCTACTTTTAAAAATATTGCAAATGCGTAGTAAAACTTTTGTCATATAAAATATTGTATGTTCTACATTTTCAAATCATTTCACAAGCTAAAGTACAGTCATAAAAAGTTTCCTGTAGACGTTTCACGAGCGTGAATCATTCTCAATTATAACTTCTTATTAACCCCTGATTATGATTAATAATACTCGTGATCATGATTAAAAAGTTGACATTCCATGTAATTATTTACAAAATCTCTACCCAATTTCGTATGTGGAATAGAACGCGAAGAGTCAGCCAACTTGATGGTTTGCGGTGACGCTTGAGGCACCGCGTTTACGGTGTAGGTGCCGCGCCGGCGCAGCATACCGCCAAAGTCCCGGCCCAACTTCACCACCATATTATAGAGTTCACTTCGCACAATCCATACCGCATCATCGCATTATCGACGCGAAGGTTTAAAGTGAGACATGGCATACACTGAACAAAAAATTGTCGACTACAGGATTAAAAGATTAAAGATTAAAACAATTATTCGCACTTCAAAAGTGTACGTAAATGTAATACAATTTATAGAAACAAGTAATGGAATTACCATACGCGTAACATTTGCGAATAGAGCAGATATGACGGCAAAAAAAAAATACGTCGTGAATTAAACTGGTGATAGATAACTGTGTAACGCCGGTAATCGATAGTTAACAACCAAGAATATACAAGCGAATAGACGGTCTACGGCCGCGGAACTGCGTCAGGTCCGGTGGCCACCAGACCTCCTCGGCGACTGGTGTTGGCGAGGTCGAGATAGCGAGATGAGCGGTCGCGCTGATAACGCCCGATAACGCCACGCCGGCGCCGGCCGCCACGCTAAGTCCTCTATATTATTATTATTTACGGGAACGGATTCCCGGTACTCTGGACTGTAAAACTATATAGGATCCGATTCACGGATACGTCGTGGGCGGCTGTATCGGGAAATATTTGTCCGCGTATAATACATGTGACATACGCGTCTACCGCGAATCACAATTTTTTTTTAATGCAACAAGCATATCTATACATGTAATTTGGCTACCTCGTAATGATGATTTTTTAACATACAAACCTTAAGTATTTCCTATTATATTATTAAATTAAATGTTTATTTTTAAAAACTTTTATTTAACTATTAAAATCCAAGAGTATGCACGTGTGTTGTCCGATTCAAAATCGGCTAATAAAAAACTAATATTAGATATATACGAGTCGAGAAATGATAACCTACTTTTTACGAATCAGGTTAAAAGTTAAACATCTCTAGAATATCATGTTTATGACTTACAAGGTGTCATCGTAAAGGGCGGAAATATTAATTTTGCTCGGAGCGAATAATGCTAGATCAAGCCTTTGAGCACAATGTGGGATAAATGCAGAAGGCCTGGATTGCTAATGGCAATGGATTGCTAGTGATACAAACCTCTACATATCTTGTAAATCCAGTGGTTTTATTACCTTAAACTTCAAATCTGGAACTGTATGAGAATGAAACATCATTTTTCTCTGTACTTGTGGAAGCAATATGAATTGACAACATAAACTATGAAAAAAAGAAACAGCAATACTACCAAGAGATATCTTAATAAAGTTGAAAAATTAATATCAAAATACAAAAAAAAAAAATCTTTTTTCAAAAACGCTTATATTTGAAAAGTGTGTATTAAAACGTAAAATTATATTAATTAAAATTAAAAATCATGAAGCATTACCACAAATAAAAAACATTTTCCCTGGTTCATCATCGCCGCCTTAAATTTATATTTCTATTTTGTACTTCAAAGAAATCTACGCTCAAGTACTGGTACCTATGAAGAATAACGAAGGAACGATCTTTTAGTAGATATACTTTTGGATTTGCAATTCCGATAAACAATATATTTTCAGTTTTTTTTTAATTAGAACTTGGTCTTATAATGAATATACATCAATTTGTATTTAAAATCTCGACTATGAAACGAATTGTTTTAACTGATATTTAATTATTTCATGGGCAGACGTGATTCTGTTTGTACTTACATTACTATATCCTAAGGAGGGGGGCAACGTGTCTCTTCAGTTTCTTTCGTCTCATAACGGACAGAAACAATTTAGGTTACTTTACATTTGAGCAAAGTGCAATTCGCGGACGATGTTGTTTGCATGCGATCGGATATTTATTGTTTCTTGGGAAGTATTAGTATACGAATAACAATATGAGAGTTGGTTGAATGAGTGAAAGTTTGTCTACTACGGTAATTTGTTTATAATTAATGCTAAACATAATGGAGATGTTGAAAGGAGAGTAGATGTGGAAAATAAAATAAAAGGGCCTTGCTTGCTGTTATGAATAGTAAAAATGTTTCACAACAATCGCTTCGCAAATCACTACCCACAATAGGGTTCTAGTCTCTACGTCTATTTTCGGTAGCGGGAGTTGGATATGGCAAGAAAAAATATATAAAAGTACAATCAATGCAGTTGAAATTCTATTCCTGCGTAGTAAGTGTGGACTGTCGTTGAAACATAGATATAACAATTGTGAGGTCAAAGAAAAGTGTAGTTAAAAAAATGTGACGACCACCCGAAAAGGGTCAATGAGAACGGATAGACAAAACTAATCTATATCACGAATGTGTTTGATGGAAGGGTCGGTAAGGGTTGCCCTAGGAAATTTTATTTAGACCAAACTGATGGCATATTAAAGGAGGACCAAATTTTAAACACCCGAAACCGACGAGCTTGCGTGAAACGATCAATGGATGTCAATGAAGCAAGGAAAATATGTAAAGATCGTACGTACCATGTGAAAATCTATAGTCTCTGCCTGCCATTTGGAAAACAGGCGTAATATTTATACAAAAATTATTATTATTATAGTATAGCAATCTTATAGCAACAGAACGAAAACAGTAAATGAAATTTACAGTTTCCTTTTAGTATAAAAAAGTTATCTGTACAGGTTTTACAGTTATACATAGTATAACTATAATATAGACTAGCTTTTGACCGCGAAAGTTGCTCATGTGAAGATAGAACGAATGTTTCTTTTTATATATATACCGAGTGGTTATTGGTAACAGCAATGTCAAGGAAAAGTTACAAACAGGTGTACTGAATTGAAAACGCAAATTTTTAGGATTCCGAGCAAAATGGCAAAAACGGAAACCGTTTTTTTGTTATGTCTGTCCGTTCGTATGTCACAAGAATTTTACTCAAAAACTGCAAAATGTATATTGATGAATTTCGTTGTATGGGGGTTTTGTATAAGTCGCTACTTAGTTTGGTAGTTAAATAACAAAAATAAATATTTCTAGAAGGGGTAGTCAATCATGTATCAGAAGCTGAAAAAAATATTATCAGCAAACAACAGCGTGTGGCAAATATTTCGGCCGTTCTTTTAAAAACACTTTTAAGATTTTTAAGCATTTTTTTTATGAAGTAGATATTACATATATGTATAATAATCGCTCTGAAAGTAGCGTAGTGCCTCCCCCCTTTATTTTTTGAAGAGTTAACTTTCGAAACACTGTACATTAACACTAAAAATTTATTAACATTAAACGTTTCTCAACACAAGTTGAAATTGATTCAATGCAGAACCAAAACAATAACCCCGATTAGCTGACTGCGGCCGAAAGCGAGTGGAGCCGGCGACGCCACGCGTTAAAAATGTACGATGCGCAGCAACCGAGGCGTTTACACGTGAAGGGTTGGACTTGAATATTTAAAGCTCGAGCCCGACCGCTGCCAGCGACACCCGGCGGGGGCGCGAGTGTAGGCAGCTAACCCTATTTCATTTTAATGACAGTTACGAGCCGGCAAATGGAGTTTATTAGCTCTTATTGAGTCGCATGAACTAAATCACGAAAACTACTAAAATATTGTATGCGAAAAATTTCCGTTTACCTTTTGAAAAATACTACCATCTCGACCAGGCATTCAGTGTATGATTACTCGCGCAATAAAAAAGTATGTATATTTTATATAAAACGGCGATTTCGCAGTAAAACTCATTAATAAAAGAAACATTGATTAATTTATTTTTTATTCACGTGAATACTATACGATCGACAGCCTTCAAATTTGTAAAAACAAAAAACAACAAATCTTAGCAATAAATGATAGAATATGACTCCAATTTCTTTAGAAAATGTTTTGTTTACAAAATCGGCGAATTTTGATTGGTCCGACCATTTCCGGAATTTAAATACGGCTTAGTAGCACCTGCATATGACAATGACAAACAATCCGAGCGTTCTTTGAATTGCGATTGTAGGTGCATATTTTTGCGGTGAGTTCTTCTCTTACCGACCACTGCGATAAGTGAAATGCCATGTCGAAATATTCTAGTCTAGTGATACCGTTGTGCGTTTTCACTTATTAAAAATAAAATTGCATACAATACGTATATACCTGTTTGTTTTAGAGTTTACCTTTTTTTTACATTAAGATGAAAATAAAGGTAGAATCTGATTCGGAATGAGATCTGAAATCAAAATCGACCAGAACAAATAACTAAATGGGGATCGGAATTAATTTAATAATTAAAAATAATGAGTTTACCATTTAACGAAAGTGCGGTTGCGCGTATACTTGCGTACTTAGGTAATCCTTGAATGTCTTTTAAACAAATGAATCGTTTGAAAATAGGCTTGGGGCACTCAAAAGGATTGAACTGAGCTTAGATTTCCTGAAAAATTGATATTAATTACGTAAATTTTGAAAAATTGCAAAAAAATTAAAAGGTTTATCGAATTACATATTTCTAAATTATTGAAGTAGCCTATTCTAAGATATAATTAGCTCTATCTATATACATTATGAAACTCAAATTTTCTGTCCATTTAAGTCCTTTTTACGCGAGAATCATTTATGCAATTTACAGATTTTTTTAAAATTCTTAACGATGTTATCTAGTCAGATAATAGGATACAGTTTATTATACGTATAACGTGAGATTCAAATCAGAATACAGACGCTTTCGGGGCGCTTAAATGGCTTACGCTGATTAAATCATAAGATATATATCACATGAATATAGTACAAAATTGTAATCTCAAAAAGACCAAAAATAAAGTTCAGGATAGCATACGTCTATTTTCTAAGGATGAGCCGCAATAAAAATTTTGGTCTTTTACAATAACATCCAGCTATTTACGAGAGATCGCCGGAGCGACGGGGCAGCACGATTCTCGCGCTACGTATTTATTAAAAAAAAACTTAACAAAAAACCGACTTTTTATGTTTTTTTCTTTATAAATAAGTAATCCATTTATATATATATAAACTTAACAAAGGATCGATTTTGTAAATTAAGATCTATTTTTACGCATAAAAAAGTGCGTCGAACGTCGGAAGTTTTTTGAAATTAACTAAATTAATCAAAAGATAACTTTTAACTAACCAATAGATAACCTAAATACTTTTTGAATTCAATAAACTGCATCGTTTGTCAAAGCGCCGTTCTAATCGATTGCTTCAGAGGATGTCCTTAACAAAACATTTCAGAAATAACAAATAGGCTATTTTTCTATACATTTAATAATTATGAACTGATAATTTCCAACTCAAAAGTGTGAGCAATGTGACAAGTTTTGGAACTGGTGTTCAACTGTTAATGAAGATTTTTTTTCTCATAAAATTATTCATAAGTATGTTCAATCAGTAAATTCTTTAGAAAAATTGTGTCATTCAATTAATAAAGTTGTAACTACAATTTTCAAGTTTTACGATCGATAAAGTGTTTAGGCTTCCAGCGTAAACGAGAATTTAGTTTTTACTGTTTCATGGCCGCTTATTAACGGACTTTTATTATTTAGCGACGAAGTATCCGACAAATTAACATCGGAATCGATGCGCCGCTTCAGTACTTTATTACGTTGCGCAAAACAGTTACCTTTTTCGAAACTGACAGCGGTACGCTTCAAACTCTTATTTGAAATAATTAATTGTTAAAGTTAAAAACTAAAC
Organism: Eumeta japonica; assembly: GCA_005406025.1. Lineage (NCBI taxonomy): Eukaryota > Metazoa > Arthropoda > Insecta > Lepidoptera > Psychidae > Eumeta > Eumeta japonica. The sequence goes on from BGZK01000151.1 coordinate 236,407, forward strand.
ACGTCAAAATACGCTGTTTCAACTTCACAACTGGTAGTTGACTAAGTTATTGATATTTGTGACATTAAATTGACGAAATGAAAATATTTTTAAAATTACCGATATTTGGGCATGTTTGGTTTTTAACTTTAACAGTTAGCAGTTAATTATTGCAAATGAGAATTTGAAGAACACTGCTGTTAGTATTTAATGTAAAATACTATAAAAAATTTTTTTGAGATTCCAATGTACAGAAAGAAATAAAAACAATTGAAAAATTAGAACTCAACTATGAAAAAAAATAACTAAATATTACAAAACAAGCTATATGTTTCCTCGAAAGGTAATATGATGATGATGGTAGAATACAAAGTAATGAGTAATACTCGAAAGCAAAGTTGATTTTTTGATATCTCAGTTGTTAAATTCAGTTTAATGATTTTTGTGCTATAATCAAACATTATACATACATGCATAAACTGTTAAACTGCATAAATTATACTTCCCTTTCCTAGTAATTGATTGTTTTATTTTGCAATTTCAAATTTGTTCACGGCATTCAATTACCAATTTATGTGAATTTGATGTACATCTTACGTTTGTTTCAAAGGGTTATCCAAAAAAAAGTTATTTGATGAAAAGATACATTCTTGAGAGTTTCATACTCTATAGCTACATAGATTTCAAGTTACTAAAGTATGTCATTGTAAAGATCTATCTAGAGATAACACAAAATTTGTATTTGATCTATTTTCTGTTCCATCCGATAATATCTAAGCCGCACAAGTGAACATTAAAAATGAAGTGCAGCAGAGTCACCACCATCCAGTCTGTATTGAGCTCTAGCATTGTAACTTTTCGACAGATTTAGGAAAAAGAATGAATACACGCTATAGTTTGGCATTAATAATGATCATTTGTAATCAATTTCTATTCAAAACAGAAAAATAGAAACAAATTTATTTATGGCAAAAGAAGATAACAAATAAAAATGTGGTAGCAGAATCGCTATGACTTATTTAAGTAACCTTTATCTTTTGACATGTCCAGTAATAGTAGCAGTTTTCATAAAAGAAGTTTGTCGTTGATATTTACTCTATTTAATAATAATCACTAAATATGTAGGCAATATTTTTGTATACCTTCTCTACGTATAATCTGTCTCGTTACCTTGTTAGTAGATATTTCTATAGCAATTTTGAGGTGCAAACGAGTATGTGAGCTACCAGACAGTAGGTGGTCACTTCCGCCCATGGACATTTGTAATCCCAAAAGACTCATCAATGCATTACAAGATTCCTGTATAAAAAATAGGACATCTGTTGGAGAGAATATTAGGCTGATGGAGAGAAGTGAGCCATAAGAACTCTCACTGATTAGTCGAAACAGAACAAGGGAAGATGTTACTTCAGGTCCATATTCTGTGCGAGTATGGTGTCTCACCAATCGAACTGATGCTGCAGCCATGTTGACTTTATTATGGCTTTGTCCACATGCAGTGGACTATTAATATACCCACAAATCAATTCAACTTTGATAGTCTAAAGTCCTATAAATAGTGATAAGACATATATTTAATACAAGAAATAAAAATAAGTTGTGTTTGCATGTGAGTTGACTACATAGTCACGAAACCATTTAGGAGGCTCTGTGTGCGCCATATTCAATTAGGGTCCTGAAAATAAACAAAATCTATCCTTAAATCAATTAAAATAATTACTAAGCAATTGCTTGTTAAAAAGGATATTATAAATTTTATTAATATTTATAGGATAAATATTTATGGACATACTAGCTCGATTTCTAGAAGGTTTATTTCTTTATATTATAAAATTATATATGTTTAATTGTATAGTATAATGTATTTAAAGTTGAAAAGAGCTACCCTCAAATTTCTTGGTCATTTTTCTTGAGGGTAACTGCCTTCCGAACAAGTGGCAAAGTAGTAAAGTACTAAAATGCAAATTCTTGTTATATTGTGATGTATTTCAAGTGTTGTTCATGATCTATGAAATAAAGATATATTTGAATTTGCATGCCCTTCTATTAGTATACGGTTGCAAATTAAACATTTTTGTAGAATAAGGTCTACTACCTTGATACTGATAATATATTCAATGAATATGTAAGTCGACAATATATGGGAACAAATAAAATATCCTTAAAAAAATGTAATAGTTAAAATAGTTGTTTTTGGAGTTGGTGCCAGTCATAGATATGTGGTAGTTAAGTTTTGATAATTTGGAGATTTCCTTTTGATTGAATGCTTCAACATTTTACATATGTATATCTATTTGATTTATGATGTTAATTTTAGTTACATCTCATAAATTTTTACATTAGTACATACATTAAGTTACTTTTTATTTTTGTTTCCTTTAGCTGACGTCAATTTAACAAAAACTAATTAATTTAACAAATAATTTTTTGAAAGCTTTTTTTGTGAAAAAAATATTTTATTTAATATTTTTTAATAACTAGGTTTTTACATTTTAGTTTATTATCAGGTTAATTAATACAAAATTGACCAGTTTGTTTTTAAGAAACTGGAAAACCAGTTTCGAATCCGAATTCACATTTTTATTTGGTTTTGCAAAGCCATAGATTATATTGGTTGATTTCCAAGGCCTTCAAGTTTTCAGATCAATACTCAATTAACTGGAATGTTGTAAAATGTGACTACCAAGTAAGCAGTATAATGTGTAACTAAGAAATTACTAAATGAATTTGGATAAATAAAGCATGATAATGTTCAAATCCCTACAAATATAATGAAATATAAAAAAACCCTAATCAACTGTTATGTTTTTGAGAGGTAACACGAAGCTTACATTAATTACAATCAAAACATGTCTTATTGCATTTTTCCAATATTAGTGTGTTTCAATGTTATAACAAAACATATGGGACAAATACAGAATATACCATAATAAAATACATTTCATACATTATACAGGCCAAATTAATTTAATCACTTCTGAAAATTTGTGAAATGTAAAAAATACATTTGCATTAAGTATAGAACATGCAAATTTTTTAGAAGCCATCAAAAATACTTTGCTATTTCTAATTTGACAAATGGAGATTCATTTTATAAGGTACTATTAAAAAATGACATGCCAATTTTCTAGTGCTCTATGTATTTGACAAATGAAATCATTTACATCTTGGTTATTCTTATAATTATCTAAACAATAACATGACAGAGCTCTTTACATACATTAGCTGTGGTACAGTAGGAAAAAATCTTAACTTGATAATTTAATAAAATTGATAACACAGGTGAAAAAAATTTTTTTTTGCTTTCTGTTCTAATAGTTGAATACTGATTCTAGACATCCAATTCAGTTTCCATTTTTAGCCTTTTAAGTTTGCTTTTGTCTGATTTATGTTGATAATTAAATTTTAGAGATAATAATTTAGAACTTTGATCAAGTAAATAGCAAATTGCATATTATTTGTGAAAGGCAAAGCAATGAGTGTTAGGAAGTTAAGGAAAGCTACGTTATTGTGACAATGTTACTGGAAAAGTTAAATATAAAGAATCAGTAAGAGGCGATTTTAAGATGTTTGGTTTACTGATGGGAATGCAAAGTATAATAAATACCTGTGTCACCTTTGCTTACAGGACAGTTGAGCAGAATCAATACATTACCAACAACATGTAAAGCCTGATGAAGTTGAATTTCAGATAGGAAAACATAATGTGAAATCGGAACTAATTGTAGAGGCTAGTATATTGATGTCGCCACTGCATATAAAATTAGGCCTGATGCAGCAATTTATGATAGCCCTGAAGTTTTTTGAATATTTAAAGAGATTTTTTTCCAAATATCTGAAATAAAGCAGGTATTTTCATCGGATCACAAATAAAAACAAATAAGGAGCAGTAATGATTTCACAGAATTCATCAATGCTAATGAAAAACAATCATGGAAGAGTCTTATGGCAATAGTTAATGGTATTCTTGGAAACAACAGAGCTGAACATTATGAAGAAATGATTGAAACTATGTTTGAAAGCTTTACAATTATGGGCTGCAGAATGTCCCATAAACTTCACATCGTACATTCTCACCTAGACCAAGAATGGGTGCTTCCTCAGAGGAGCAAGAACGTTTTACAATGAAATGTATTGCAACTTTGAACGACATTACTAAGGGCAGTACAATGAAAATATGATGGAAGATTACATTTGCAGTTGAATACAAGAAAGTCCTTACAAATACAAAAGAACCTCAAAAAAAATTTCATTTTTTGAGACTATTGTTTATCTCAATTCTTTAATTTAAAAGACTGATATACAGCAAAAAGTTTTCTAATCGTAATTTACAATAAATTTATAAAATGAAGAATATAAAAATTTGTTAATTTTCTTGAAAACATGAAAAATTGCTATAGTTCCTATAAAAGCAAATTTTGATCAGTAAAATCGTTTTTTCATTTATTTTTAACAGGAGAAACCAAAATTTCACATGCAAAAGCCAGAAATAAAAATCGTATCGATCAATGTAGTAGTTTGAGCCAACTAATTTTGTGGTTCACAGATATTATTATTAATTATACATAAATTTTTGACATAAATCAAAATAAATGAGAGTACTGGAAGGTTTACATTTCACATCAATATATATATGTAATTATATCAAAATATAATTTAATTATTTTTTCAAATTCAAATATATCTTTATATTATAGGTCATGAAGTATTATGGAAATATGTTACAATACAATGCTTCAAAATGTACATTTTATTTTTTAACTTTACCACTTGTTCAGAAGGTCCTTTAAGAATAACAAGCAAGAAACTTGAGGGTAGCTCTTTTCAATTTCAAATACATTATATTATACAATCAAACATATATAAATTTTGAATATGAAGAAACAAACCCCCTAAAAGTCGAGCTGATTATGTCTATGAATATTTATCCTACAAAAAATAACAAATTGTGTTATATCCTTTTTTAACAAGCAATTGCTTATTAATGATTTTAAATTTGCTTTTGTATATTTTCAGGGACCTTATTGAGCAACAGAGCTCCCTAAATGAATTCGCGACTGTGTAATCAACTCACATGTAACCACAGCATATTTTTATTTATTGTATTGAATTTACGTCTATCATTATTTTTCTCAAATAGTATTTTATTCTTTTTTACATGTATTAAATTTTGATATATAAATTGAAATACCAGAATTGAGATCTCTGCTTTCTTAAACTCGATTCTAAGAGATACTTTTGGTCTCAGCCTATAAATAACCTGCTTTTGCAGCATGAAAATTAGCACAATATCTGCAGCATAAGCCCATAACATGACATATGACATCAAGCTATGAAAACAGCCAAAATAGACCAATCTGGTGGTTTGGATATCTAACAAATCTCTTATTTTTAACTGCATATGCTGCAGAACTAAGTTTTTTCATCAACATTGTGATAAGTGGACCCCATTGAAACCTGTTATCCAGAGAAACTCCAAAGAATTCAGAAGCATCAACAAATTTGAATTTTTCATTATGTAATAGAATGGTGCCACATCCATGTTTTTTTCAGGATTTGAAAGTGAAAATTTTACACATTTTATTTCCTTCTAATTGAAAAGGAGGTTATTTACAGTAAATCATTTTTCTACTTTGGAGATTACAATGTTCATATTGTCATAGACAATTTGTTGTCTTTTGACTTTAAATAACAATGAAGTGTCATCTGCAAACAGTACTGTCTCATGAATATCTCCAACAATACTGGGTAAGTCATTATACAAAGTAAAAACAGAAACACAACACAATACAACAACGATTGATCCTTGTGGTACCCCCTTGCGGACCACAGATCCTGATGATTTTATCCCATTAAAATCGACCTTCTGAATCCTGTTATTCAAATATGATTCCAGAAGGCTGATTGCCAAGCTAGTCACTAACTTGGCAATCAGTTTTCTACTCTAATCAGCAACGTGACCCCATAGGTGGCTTCTCAATTGGTATTTCGTAATTTACACAATTAAATGCTTTGCAAAGATCACAAAACGTTTTGCGAATCCTCATAGGCTCTAAAAATTCATTGTACAAGTTCAACGCCAGTAATGTTTGTTGAAAAGCCCCATACGAAAGCAAAATGTTTTTTAGACATTTAGTTGTTGCTATAAAAATGTGATATGTTAATTTAGGATCGATTTTTCAAATTTTTACTAAATGTTGGTAGCATGGATATAGGCCTAAAGTTGGTGGGGTTTAATTTACTACTCCTTTAAATACAGACATGAAACACACCATCATCCCGACACCTGTTAATGGTAAATGCCAAGTGTGGTGCAATACAATCAGTTAATAGTTTTAAATTTTAACTGACAAATCATGGACATCAAGAGTTGTTTTTTATTTCTAATAACTTAAATTCTTTAACAACGTTTTCCAAAATTACATATTAAAATTCAAATATAATGTTACTGGGCTGAACATTTTCCTTCAGAAGTGATTCAGCAAGAGTGAGGGATGAATTAAGAGATTTGGTGGTTAATATTGGAATGTCAGTAAAGAATTTTTCAAAAGCATCTACAACATCTATTTCTAAAATTTGTTATCTATCTTAAGCTAGACATTAAGATTGTGATTGATTTCATTCTTTATGAAACTCACAAGTTGTCTTCATTACACTTTTGCTTTTTTTTTTTAAATTGTTACTAATATGCATAGTTTTAATCACAATAAATACACATTTAAAGGTTTTTGAGACATTTCTGATATACTCAGCAAAATTTTTACTTTTATTATACATATGTGCTTTTATCGTAAAGGTCGTAATTGTAAATATAATTTCTTTTTGCTTGTATGTATTCCCACTGTTACCCAATCACCAAGAGGACTCATTTATTTTAATATTCTTTCTTTGAAAAATATTATCATAATCTAGTTTTATTTTAAAGGAGTTGTATAACTCACTGGGATCATCATAGCATTGTAGTTCCGAAACCTCCTGGATGATGTTTCTTTTAAATTTAAGCAATTGTTTTTCATTAACCGATATGTAATTTATCACTCATTTTGGTTTTGGTATTGTATAAGTGATATTTATGTAATTACATGTTTCAGTATAAACTAATAACCGATGTAATGACAGAAAAGGACAAAAAACACATAGGCTTATGTAAATTGTTAAATGTTACCAATTTAATAAAACTTTATATCTTTATTTAAGGGATTTCAAGACTATGTAATACATAAAAAAACTGCTGCTTATTCTATTAAAATGAACCTAACTGTATACTAGAAACATTGAAGTTCAAATCAAACAATAAGAACTTTTTATTGACTCGTGATGAATTATAAACAATGGTTATATTAATTATTAATATTTTTTTATGTACTAAAACTTCATATTATTCTAAATATTTGAAAAAATATCAGTTTTTTCCATATTACTATTTAAATAAAATAAAATCCTTGAAGCTTAATCCTAAGTAGATAAATTGGAAATATAAAACAGTGCCCATTTCTACAAACATTCAACATGAATGGATTTAAATATTATTATGCTTAAATTAGATACATAAACATAAAATGTTCAACTCAAGCCTATTTCGCAGAAGGGTAGGCAGAGACCACCGGTTTCCACATGGTATAATTTTTGCATATCTTTCTTGCTTCACTGACATCTAATCATTCCATGCAAACTCGACAATTTCGGGTGCCTAAAATTGGACCCTTTTTTAGTATTTAAAAACATTAAGATTGCTCTTCTTGTAACACCCTCTTTAATATTCATAATTCAACAAGTCTTAGATTTCCTTTCATGTTTGTAATCTGTATAATCTGTAATCATTTTTTGTGAACTAATAATACTTTTAAGGCCTTCTCCCAGTTTTTTGTACCCATAAAATTATTTTGTGCACAAAAAGTGTTTTTGATGTTTCCACTGCCTATGATAGTGATAAAAAAAAATTCATTATGTAATACATACAGTACCTCTTATATATTGTTTATCTGTTTCATATAACTTGACATTAAAATTGTTAATACCAATTTTGCCATACTTCACATCAAATTTTATCACTATGCACATTGTCATGATTTTTATTTTATAAATTTGTGATTTATTTGTATCATATATTATATCAGTATCAATAAATATAGGTTTATCTTTTTGAGAAATTTTATTTTTTTTCCATGTACCTCCCCAACATATTGACTAAATGTACATCAAGCTATATATTATTATTCTTCTACATATTATTCTGTATCATGCTGCTTGCATATTCAATATAGGTAATAAACTTAATATTCTTTAAAAAAAAAGAATATCTAATTTAATATAAATTAAAATGTAAATATACTTAACTTTGTATGATATACTTTTATATATAGGTAAAGCAAAACTGATTCAAAATTCTGACAGAGCATTTTTTGTATATTAGGTTGAAAAAAAAATTTAATTAAATAAAAGTTGCAGTAAAGTCTCTTTGGTTATGCTGTTTGTACCTGGCTAATTTTGATACCATTAAAAAAGTGAAGTAAAAATGGTATCCTATTATTTTCCTGTTGTTTTTCTATCCACCAAAATGACTGAGTATAACATAGAAATTCAATACATTCTGAAGTTTTATTACAAAGGGAAAAATGGAACACTAACCATGAAAAAAATTTGTTAGGTTTATTGACTTAATGCAGTGTCAGTAAGAGCAGCAAAAATCTAGTTCAAGCATTTCAGTGTGGTATTTTTGATATCAAAGATGAACCTCGCTCTGGTCAACCTGTTATGGACAAAATTGATGCTAATTTGGAAAAAGTAGAGCAAGATCGGCCTATTAGTTCTTACAGCATAGCTGAAGAGCTAGGGATTGATCACAAAACGAATCACAAAACAAAGTTTTGATCCATTTGAAAAAATCTGGATATATAAAAAAGCTTGATATATTGTGTATTCATTTACGATTCTCTACTTGAAACATAGTGAAACAGAACTTTATGAAAAGATTGATCACTGCTGATGAAGAATGGATTACCTACGACAACAATGTGAAAAAAAGATCATGGTAAAAATGCAAGCAAGCTGCAGATTAAAGAGAAACCTAGATTAACTCACAATAAGTTGATGTTATGTGTACAGTGGGATTAAAAGGGCATTATTAATTAAGAGTTTTTACTGCCGGGCAAAACCATCAATTCGGATCTCTACTGCTAACAGCTGATGAGACTCAAACAAGAAGTAGAAAAAAATGCTTGGAATTGATCACAACAAAGGTTTTTTACCATAATAATAGCAGACCACACATATCTTTATCCACTCAGCAAATACTGAAAATTTGGTTGGGAAATGTTAATGCAACCGTAATATAGTCCTGATCTTGGATCTTTAGATTTTCACCTGTTTCTTCTGGTTCACTGGTCCCTTCAAAATTCTTTAGGTAGTGTTAGATTAACATCAAGAGAGGACTATCAAAACTACATGTTGCAGTTTTTTCATCAGAAGTCTGAAAAATTCTAAAGCAAAAGGATTATCACTTCCTACAAAATGACATGGTGTTGAACCAAATGATAAACATATATTATAATTGAATGTAGAGAAAATGTAATGAAAATTATCTTGAATTTGTATATAAAGTAACTTTTTCCCCCAACCCAAAATTTCGCAATACATACCCTTAACGATTTACCTAGAATGAGTGTGTTCATACATTTTTTTGCAGTGTTAATCGCAATATTTATAGTATTCCTAATACAAGTTATAATATTATAACATAACCTTCAAATACCATAACTACTTTTTAGCAGATACAATAAAGGAAAAAACTGAAATGAATTGAATGTATTTTAAAAATTAAAACTTCACAAATGAAGGTCATTAATAATTATACTTCATTCTAAGAGATTAATTATTGCAGTCAATATATAGACACACATTTTAAAATTTAAATTGATTAATTAAGAGTTAAATTCACATAGAAGGCTACTTTCCTGGTGATATTAAAATTGAATTTTACCATCTGCAAACTAATTAGGATGAACATCAATAAGTGATTTTTGTAATAGTTGAAAAATATAAATAATAGACCTGGTTAATACTACTGTTCGACATTTCAAACCAATATTTCATGGTGAATATAATATCTTAGTTTAAAAATGATTCTATTTATGAAATGGCTATAAAACACCTACGAAAAATTGTTACTTATGTGAAATACATACTATTAAATTTTTCTAGAATTTTATATATAAAACTAGCTTTTGCTTAAGACATTTGAAATTGTAGAATAAGACTAATAAAATTTGGTATTAACAAATGAAAAGACAAAATGATGCTGAAATTTTAAATTTGGATTAAAAATCTGAGCAACATTTTGGCAGGTTAGGTCTACTCAATTCACATTGAAATTCATTCAAGTTTTTATGGGATAACCGTAATAAAAATACAGGCAGACAAGAATCCTAAAAAACCATTATTTTAAATTTGAACTTGTCTTAAGTCAACTCCTGTTAAAGTTTTACAAAAAAAATGTAATTCATTAATTCAATAATAAATATCTACTTGTAGTTAGCAATAATCTAAAGCCCTATTAAAACCTATGATAATAAGAATAAAATTAGACATGCGTTTTTTAATAAATGCATAGGAATATGTCACCTAAGTAAACTAAAAAATATGGTATTGAAAAAGATACATTTTTATACAAACACTATAATAAAATTCTATTTATTCATAGCCAATTTAAGCCTTGTTAAGTGCAATAAAAATAAAATTCAAATGATATTTTTTTAAAATATATGCACTGAAATATGCCACCTAAGTTCACTTCATTTTTCATTAAAAATGAAAACAAAATCCACACTGTTTAATTATTACGTCATATGGAAATAACCTCAAACACAGTTTTTTGCAAACCTTTGAAAATACTTACTCAAGGGTCCATCAAAACTTAAGAGATATGTAATATAAATTTCTACTAAATGAGAATAATTAAATAAGCTTTAAAATAAAAATACTAAGAATATTCTAAATACGACGTACTTTTCGTTCTTAATTTCGCTATTTTGACGTGATATCTGTCATAGGCTATGTGGCAAAGCCGAAGCCCTGTTTGAAGCCATTTTAGATAGCCTATAGGGACCAAATACTATATGTAGTATATTGATTTTATTTGAAAATCGTAATTGAATTTTAATTTACGATGAAAGGTGACTTGTGGCACTTTGCAGCCATATTTAAAATTGTCAGAAATGAAATACGTCACAGGCGTAAAAGAAATCACGATGGCCGACAAAAGAATGGTTAGTTACTTACTGCTAATTTTTACGCCTCCCAAAGGTGGTTTAGGTGGTTGACTTTCGAATGTCTTTCGAAGGGATTTGTTGCCCTCGGCGAAAGACGTGGTCCTAGGGCGACCGCCGCTCATTCTTATAGATATAAAATTAACGGCCTTAGGATTCTGAACTTCATAGATACTTCACATTTCTCGTTACCACCCTTGCACTCGCACTGAACTCTCTCACTTTACGAAGGAAATATAATGATTTGCACAGTATAGTCAGTATGTTATTACTATGATAACTGTAAAAATAAAATACGACTGTCTATAGCAAGTTTTACAAAACTATTTTGTTAAATTTTCAAAATTTACATCGCTGAGGAGAACGACAGATTTTAGTTTCTTCAGACTTGTTCCCATTCGGCCACTTTCGGCGTTCACTCGGCCCTTCGATCACGAACGAAGATGACGTCACACGAACGCCAAAGAGAAAAACCGAACATAAAGTGCCATCTATTATTGTATTTGGATTTCAGTTGAATATTATGATAAAACAGATTTTAGTCTATGAAAATCCATAGACAAATAAAATTTTAAAAAGTTTTAATCTATTAATCTACATTGTTTTAGTACGCTAATATTAATCTATGATCTACATTAAATAACTATTTATATTTAACTCTTATGATTTTAACGAATACTTATTACTTAAAAACTAATTTCGTAAAACTCTAAGAGATTTAAAGTTTAGTATTATAGTGGAGTGCACAAAATCGTAATCTACAACTTATTATTTAAGGATAATAATGTTTTTCTGTTTAGTTGTAGCACAACTAACATATCTACGAACTTTTTTGTCTGAGAAATATGTGAACGCCACATTTTAAATATGAAACATCTACCTAGTATAAATAGTTTATAACAAATACAAATGTGTATTTGTAAAATATGTATATAAACAAATAAAAACATGTTGCAATTAAATATCTTCAGAAAAATTTAATGATCAAGTTTTAGAGAACCCAAAATAAATTGATGCTTGGAGAGAGAGAGTAAGCAAGAAAAACACTAGTTGGTAGCTTTGCTGTTGCCAAAGTTCTGCCAGTTTGTCGCCCGGAATTCTTTTCGATACATACAAAGGTTTTCTATGGCAAAATATACAATGATAAAAATTATAATTTTATTGTTTATTATTTTTTTTTTGAATACGTTCATTTATAGCTAAGTTAAAAAAAGAATTATTGAAATACTATACCTTTATGTATGGTCGATTGAAAATAAAAATATCATACGATTCCTTATTTGCCGGATTTTGTATAACTAATCATATTAATTTAATGATATAAATTAGGTAGTCAATATGCATAAATACAATATTTATAGGTAGCTACGTCTTCAAAAACTGGTAGGTGGATTCTTAATACTTTTATTTAACTAATAGCTTTTCCGAGTTATATAATGTATTACATGAATATTAAGTAATTTCGTAATATAACAATGATTCCATTTTACACGTAGTAATAATTATCAAGGGAGAACTTTCAACAGAATGAGTTGTTAATAATGGGATTATATTCAGTAAATAATCCAGTTAACAAATAATTTTCTCACAATTTGCAACATTACATAAACAAAAATTAATGTTTGTTTATGAAAACTATTATGGACACAAAACAAAAAGACATTTATTCTACGTATACTTAACCTACGAAAACCTATGTTAAATAATTTACATTATATTTGGTAGCAGGCGGGGCCCATGAATTTTCTTACGATTTATAATTTGCAAATCGTTCCTACCTGCTACCAAACATACCTAATGTAAATTATTTAACTTAGGCTTTCAGCTCATAATGTAGTCTGTTAAATTAAAGTAGAGTTTATTAGGTTTTAGTAGTTTGTTTTTGAATCTTGTTTTGGTCTTTTTAGTGCGTTGCTTATCTGTTGATTTTTTGCAGTCGGGTTGATTATTATTTTTTTTTATTATTTTATTTTAGACATTTTAGTATTCCGTCCGGCACATTTTTATGAACGAAAGCGTGTACTTTTATGATTTTTGTAAATCGGGCAAAATGTAGAAATGATTGTTAAGTACTATTGATAGCATGTCAAACAAATCACAAATGTAAATTATAATTAACGAAAGCGGTTCAGTCGACTATACTGGGTAAAAAAAAATGCGAAATACGATATTCAACACACATTTGGCCGATTTAATAGTCCGGTCACTTTAGACATAAAAATAGGATCCAATTAACAAAAATTAGGGGCAAGCTGAAAATTGGTGGAGACCTTGGGTTTACCATTCTAAATAAAACCTCAAAAGTCCCCATCGATCCCGCGTGTGCGTTTCGAATTATTCGGGGTCAAAGGTCAAAAATTGAGGTTTTTTGGGTTTTTCTCGGAAACGGTGAGTTTTTTTCGAAAAAGTACTTCAGATCAAATTTGTAGCTTTTCAAATTCTCTATAAAAATGGTCCTTCTAGTTTTTTCCAAAAAACTAACCATTTCCGAGATATCGCCATTTTAAGTGTCACGTTACACATGATATGCACACATAAGCCACGTACATAGGTATTTAGGCATCCAAGACAAGTAAATATCCATATTGTGTCTTTCTTATGTATAATACACTATTCTATTTAGAATATATCATCCTAAAAACATAGACCCATAAGATAGTCAGTCCCTAACTGAATCTCCTCTACCCTTACGGCCTTGAAAACATCTGCGTAGTCTATTGTCCGCATGATGTCGTTCATATACCTGCTTCTTTTAGGGTGAAACGTTTGGTTGAAGTGAATATACATATTTTTATGAGCGTTTACGTTATTTGTGTTGTTAAATATTTCAAAAAAATGTCGAACTTTTGCTTTATTTGCAATAAGCTTTTGACTGAAAATACAACAGTTGAGGTCAGTCGTGGAATGCCGGCTTTAATCGCGGCCAGTGTCGCGAGAAGTGATGATTTTGCTGTGTTCTTAAGAACTCAGAAATCCGTTACGATTCACGTGGATTGTCGAAAAGCGTACACCCGGAAAAAAATCTATAGTTGCTGTTAAAAGACAACACGAGGAAGAACACACGGAATAAAAAACAAGTACAACTGTCGTGTCTTCCTCCTACATCCGCATCTGCCATACAACATTTTATCGGGTCTATTACCAAGTTCAAACTGGCTAGATAATGAACTAAATCCAGAAGACTGGGGTTGGAGATTAATTGGTAATACTTTGGAACCAATCCAAACTTTACTTCCTCCCCCAGATAAACTTCTTAACACTATTTTCTGTAATTGTAAAAAGGTTGTAATGCCAAATGTGGATGTAGAAGAGTCGGATTATTGTGTTCCCTAGCGTGTACCGAGTGCCAAGGCCAATCTTGTTCAAATGTCCTACTCAGTACAACAGAGGAAGATTCGTGTGATTTTGATGGAGAAACAAATGATTCGTGTCCATTTGAAGAGATTTTGAACATCCAGCAAGAAGAAGAAGAAGAGGAAGTCGTAGAGGAAGAGGAAGAAGAGGAAGAGGAGGAGGAAGAAGAAGAAGAAGAAATCGAAGACATGACAGTTGAAATAGAATTTGGAGACTCGGATTAAACTATCAAGAAAAATTGAAAACTAAAGTAAAATTTAATAACAGTTATCATTATCAATTTCCATTATACATTAAAAAAAGCATTTCCCTTGAAAATTACAATAGAGCAGTTCGTGGAGTAGGCCTATTGGGGAAACCACGTTAAAAAAAACTCGCTGAGTACACTACCTCACAGGTGGCGTGGAAATGTGTGCATATCATGTGTAACGTGACACTTAAAATGACGATATCTCGGAAATGATTAGTTTTTTGGAAAAAACCATAAGAACCATTTTTATAGAGAATTTGAAAAGCTACAAATTTGATCTGAGGTACTTTTCCGGAAAAACTCACCGTTTCCGAGAAAAACCCTAAAAACCTCAATTTTTGACCTTTGACCACGAATAATTCGAAACGCACACGCGGGATCGATGGGGACTTTTGAGGTTTTATTTAGAATGGTAAACCCAAGGTCTCCACCAATTTTCAGCTTGCCCCTAATTTTTGTTAATTCAAATGTCTATAGTGACCGGATTATAAAGCTAAAATACGACTATTTGAATGCATTGATTACAAATTTATTCGAAGGATTGAATTAAAATGGTTGTAATTATTCCTGATTAAATTTAAATGCATGACATATGTATATTTTTATAATCTCTTTTTAATTCCCTTTATTTTGATACCCTAATCGACAGGTTTGATTAAAAACAATTTTGAACTACTTACAATTTGGCGCCAAAATCCACCATTTTGTTTTTCTATTTAAATGCTTACCTAAGGACACTTGGGTTTTTGAGACGAATCTAACGATACTTTAATTGTCGAAATCCATCTAGC
This sequence comes from Eumeta japonica, assembly GCA_005406025.1. Lineage (NCBI taxonomy): Eukaryota > Metazoa > Arthropoda > Insecta > Lepidoptera > Psychidae > Eumeta > Eumeta japonica. The sequence goes on from BGZK01000151.1 coordinate 252,045, forward strand.
CGTCTGGAAGATACTTGGGAAAAAAGAAATTTATAAACAAGCTTACAAGATATGCGCGAAAAACAATACCCGTCCTTGGCACTCGGCTAAATATAGAGGCATCAATTTCCATATTTTGTCATTTAGACATACGACCTATTAATTCTGTAATAGCTAACAGATGGCAGTAATAGTATAATAACATTCTAGTTAGATTAATATATATATTATACAGAATGGAATCGATCATGCATCTTTTCGCAAATATTCATAATCTCCTTCTTTTTAGAACAACTTTGCCAAAGTAACTATAACAAAAATATGTCATTGAAAAAACACGTATATAAAATTTAAACACAATCCTAATAAATGTTCGGCCAAATTGCGAGCGCGAGCGCAGTCGTCGGGTCGCAGCCACACATGATGAACTCGAATTCTGCTCCGCGCTTGGGCTCCGGGATTTTTAGAGAGTTATACATAGTCATTTACCGACAAATGACACTTCATGTTGTTAGTGATGTAAAGGTCGCCATTGGTATTATTAAATTAGTTTCTGATTTTCCACGCGTATTCAACTCACCTCTAAACCAATAAGACGAACTAAGACAAATCATCGCATTACAATACACAGCACGCAATATTACTTGCGGACTCGCAAGTTGTTGACTGTCAAACTAAATTTCAGTATAAAGTCTCCAACAATAAATCATGTTTGCATATTCGATTGTAGTGAAAGGCATTGTTATTTAACACTTCAATATTAATCACATACAACTTTAGTTTCAAAAATGTCAATATCGTAAACATAACACTTATACTATAACTGTAACCTGAAACTAATACTATACTATCTTTACAAAAAATCTCTATCGTAAAAAAATACCTAGCTTCAGTGACAATTCGACCACAGCACGCGGCTGTGCTACGCGCACGACTGAAGGCCGCTCTTCGCGCTTGGCAATGTAGAACTGGGGGGCGCAGCATTACGCACATCGTCAGCTGTTGCTAAGGTTGTGTGTTCGTGAATTTTTACTACATGTTCCACGCTATTTTTCTCAGAAACGGCTAATTCAATGACTATTGTTTTTCGGCAAAGTTGTTCTAAAAAAGAAGGAGATTATGAATATTTGCAGAAAGATGCATGATCGATTCCATACGGCATATATGTAGGTATATATTTACTAATTATCTAAAAATCTAGTTTGTAAGTTAACATTCTAGAAATAAGGACATCGGTATTACCTTTGTTATTTTTAACAGATGGCGATAGGAAAAAAACATCAGGCTTCGATATATACCTTACCATTTCTGTAATTTCCGGCAGATAACGTTAGTAATATAACAATAATCTAGTTGATAAACTATTACAGATTGTTTTTTGTATTTTATTAAATATTTGATAATAAAATAACATATTAATGATAGGTAACAAATCAAAACATGACTGAATTACTACGTTTAGTTCTAAATCTTGAGATGTAATAATTTTTTCAATGGAACAGTGTTACGGCGAGAGAAGCGAGCTCTAACAAATTTCTAAGCACTCCCAAAATAAATGCCTAGCAACGAGTTTACTAATTAAGAAATTATTCCTCTTTATTGTCAAAAACAGATGCACAGCCTCAAACAATCTTTCTTTAATTAATACCTTATTTTGTAGCTACAAACTCCAATAAAATATTTATTATCTATGATTATAGAAAAAAATCATAATATTAGGGGAAACTGTCGTACAACGTTTTACCTAGATCAATCGTATTTTTTTGGAAATTCCTGTGCTTTAATATAAATTTGCAGATGGCATTTAAAACATCTTTGTTCACTCTAATATAGCTAGTTGTGATTCGCCATCGTCATATTACTGCAAATAAACATAGGAATTTATTATTTCTTGCTTAAAAAGTAACTTTTTTGGACTTTACTCATTGCCTATTTATTTAAAATTGTATGCATTTATAATATCCCTCTTGTTTACAATCTAATCTCAATATATGTGGGTAATAGATGGTTTAGGTGTTGGAAGCACAATTTTAAGAATGTTTATAAAGGTTGTCAATAAAATTGGTGCGGTGTACGTGGCTCCTATGCTAATTATTGTACCTTGGACACTGGTCAAAGTATATTATATTGGTTGTACCTTGGACACCAAACCATTAATGTTTTTCCTGTCTTTTATTTTATTTCAATTTACTTAAATATATGTGATGACGCTGTAGGGAAAATATTGATAAGCAAGCAAAGCAAAAAAAAAAGCTATATTTCACACGGATAAAATTGAGAATGCAGTAAAATCATTGGAGTAGAAGAAGCAGAACTAGTTTGAGACACTCCTACAATTATACTAAGAAAGAATGTATTTCGTAAAGAACATACCTAAAAATCTTACAGTCCAAAGAGTATTCTTTGGAGTGCAAGATTAAGCTACGAGCTAGGTTCGTTTTTCAACATTCAACAAACACACCGTTGCATTAACGTTGAATAATAACAAGAAACTATTGTCTCAATGTCCACCAGATTTACAAGCTGCTGATATATGTTAGTTAGATGAGAAGGTATTATCAACAGTGGACGTTCCTCCGAAAATTCTGGCACTAACTGAAGTTAAACAAGTAGGATCCGTGATGAGTGTCGAAAGAGAAAATACTATAACGATGACAATCGCTTGTAATGCTGATGGAAAATTTATTCTTTCAATGCTTATATTTTCGAAAGTTGATTTCAAACATTTCATGATTTATGGAGCAGCAAAAGATTCTTTAGGTGCGGCAAATCCATCAGGATAGTTCAAAAAGACCACATTCGTGATGTTCATGAATCACTTCGTAAAGTTTGCAAGACGCACTAAGATACACCCCATTATTGTTTTGATGCATAACCATAAAAGCCACATTTATGTTCCAACAATTAGTCAGCAATAGAAAATGGTATTATTTTAGTTACGCTACATCCACACACAAGCAATAAAATGCAACCATTGGATAGATCGGTCTTCAGACCATTCAAATTGAATGGAAGTCACGCCTTGTTCAAGTAAGTAAAAAAGCTATTGCATAGTATTTTTTATCAACTTATGCAATTATAATTATTTATTTATGCAGTATTTTTTTGAGGAGGTGCCCTAACGCCGAAACTCTAAGCAGGCATGAGTCATTAGATTGCGGGGCGAAGAGGGGGATTAAGCATGCGCAGTAACACCGATACAACCAATGCCACCTAGAGGCGAGTTGCTGAACTAAAGAGACAAGCGTGATATTTCAAAAAAGTCATTAAAAGTTCTGCTATTCATCGATAGATAGCAAAAGTAAAAACTATCACCGCTGTGCCGGTCGGAGTGGGGGGAGTTAGGTTATTTTCGTTTCGGAATTTCTGGATTCAGTCTCCACGCTCAAGGCCCGCGATAGAAGCTATGCAATAGCTTAAAAGGTATTATTAGATTTAAGGTTCAATGTGAGTTTATGAGTTAAAATCGATAAAAAATATAAATAGACAAGAGACTGATTAGGTTAATGATTTTTGAAATATTGCCATTTACATTAGCGTGCAATGTTCATTACAGGAGTTGATGTGATTATCCATTTACCGTAGTAATTTATACAAACAAAAAATAAACACACTACAGCAATTGCAAGTGTTTATATTCATTTGAATTTAATATGTCCAAAGGATAATTCATACGATGCAAAGTATATTAGATCTGTTGTACCTGTTTAAAATTACCAACTCCAAGTTCCAAAATTATTGCAGTCTGATAACATAAAAGTACCAAAACACTAAATTTAAAAAAAAATGTAAACGATTACAGAAAATAGTCCAGAACTTCTGTGACAACAACATGAATATAACGGTCATACCTGGAAAAAATCAGTTTGTTGTCAGAGATTATTTACGGAATTTACTGAATAAGTATAGGGAATAAATAAGGGAAAATACAAATGATCCTGACAGTCGTACTATGTTTTGTAAATACAGTCATTATTGCGTGCATTTTCCAAAAAAAGAGATAACTGTTTGTGCAAAATACACTTAAATATTAATTTGCTTGTCAATATGCTAAAAAATGAAATTATTAAAGAGAAAAATGCAGATGAATTTTGTAAAAACGTTTGTTGCGATATTTATTCGGATATCTGTGTTGAGACGTAAATGTACAGCATGGAATAATAAGCAGGTTGATTATTATGAGTTTGATAGTAACAGATACCTGACATATACGCAATGGTTAAACCAGAAAGACGGAAATAAGACAAAAACCTTTACAACTATGTAAAGCTAAACTTGATGATAAACCATTAAACTGGAAACATTCGAAAATAGTTTTCAAAGTACTTGTACTAAATACGAGAGTCGAATATTGAATATAAAGTAATTTGAGATAATTACTCGAACTAAATACGGTTCTGATTCACTGTGGTTTTAGTGACAATTATAATCTAAAATATAATGACAAAATACAATCCTTCCATTTTGGTGAAAGAACAAAACAAGTCAGTTTACACGCATTGATAATCTGTATTTATGAGATTGAGATTGGGCAAACTGTTCACTATCATTCTGTACCATATGGCACATATGCGGCCAAGTATGTGGTCGCATGTGTGCCATAGTAAAAAATATTACAAAAAAGGGGCGCTTTCTTTCTTGCTTAAGCTTCACACAGCTTTCTTAAGCTTCACAAAGAGTTTACTGAGATTCGATGCGTGATGTAGAATCACACGAAGACAGATCATACAAATGGAGCCCCTGACGGCGTCAGAAGAGCAATTAAAATTTCAGCTGACTGCATTCTTAACTATGGGACCGATATAAGTGATTTTGGTTATTTCGTAACAGCTTTGCGCAACGCTAATGTGAACACTACAATTAAAATAGCCTCAAGAGAAGATATTGCGAAGCTGGAGAATTCGCTTTCTCTAAATATTCCGACTTTGAAAGACACCATGTAAGCCCTTTAGGACTCGGGTGATTCTAAAACTACATTGAGAAACTTAAAAATTTCATTTACATGTGTGCACACAGTTCATGTGTTCATGACAAACATTTAGGATTTATAGAAATAATTTCCAGGAAAGAGTTTAGAATATCACGATTACCACTAGTTCGAATTCTTTCGTCGATTTAGAACTTCCAGAATTCGCATTAGAATTTTCTCGACCTGAATAAACATTAGGTGCTGCGGAAAGTAAACGAATTACAGTTCTTAAAATCTTCAAGACATCAAATTTTAATTACACTTGTAAAAAACAATTGCAGACTTTTCGTTAAAAGGAGCATGTGTTGAATATGCCATTTGACGTAAAAAAATTCAATTTCGATCTAATGACTTCAAAGATTTCCATGATTAAGGTAATCCGACTAAAATCTCTAAAAATTCACTGAAACGTCATAAATTGTCAGTAATATCCAAAAAAGATATGTAATTCTAGTACGAGAGCACATAAACTCAAAACAGTGCTTTGGTATTTCAAATTTAGTATTGTTAAGGTGATCGATTGAAATAATTTTAAGATATTTTCACTTTCATTAGAACAAGAAATGGAAAGGAATTAAATATTTAACCAAAAACGGTTTTATTTTTAAGTATACGTTGCCAAACCCCTTGACTACAGAACCTGTCACTGATAGTGGTCCGACACGCATTTTTTTGTTTGTTCTTGCTACACTTTCTTTTCAGATTACCTCTGAGAATCGTCCCTCTGCAAATTCATTTTATTGGCCTGATTTCACAGCTTTATATCTTTCGAACTACTTAAGCAAACTGTGTCTCCTTTATGAAGAATCTTACAATTATATGATTATTGCATATCAAAATATTGCAAAAAGATTCAAAAAAAATGAAATAGGATTCAAGAAAAACTATAATTTATTTCGAATATGAGTAGTACCCAACATTTGTTTGAGGTGTGGACGTTTAATGAGCAGAATCCTATTAGGTCGGGTATAAGTTTTTTCGTATTTCAGAAGAAAAAGTAAAATCTCTTTGCTTGTGCTGTTTATATCTAGCCAGTTTTGATACCATTAAAAAGATGATATTTTAAAAAAGAAAAATAAAAAAGGTGTCCCGCAATTTTTCTATTGTTTTTATGTCCACCAAAATGAGTGAACCTTACGTAGAAATTTGATACATATTGAAGTTTTATTCCAAAAAACAATGGGACACTTTGAAAAAAAATTTGTCAAGTTTATACACCTAAGGTAGTGTCGGTAAGAGTAGCACAATACTGGTTAAAGCGTTATCTGTCTAGTGATTTTGATGTCAAAGATGAACCTCGCTTTGGTCGACTTGTTACGAATAAATTCGATGCCATTTTGAAAAAAGTAGAGCAAGATCGGCATATTAATTCTTACAATATAGCTGAAGAGCTGGAGATTGACTACAAAATAATTTTTACCCATTTGAAAAAAGCTAGATATGCAAAAAAACCTCGATACTTGGGTCCCACACGAGCTCACTGAAAGAAATGTGTATAAATCGTGTACTCATTTGCGTTTCTCTATTGAAACGTAATGAAATCGAACCGTTTTTGAAACAAGAGATCACTGGTGATGAAAAATAGATTACCTACGACAAGAATGTGTGATAAATATCATGGTCAAAAAGCAAGCAAGCTCGACAGATTATAGTGAAACCCGGATTAACACCCAATAAATTGATGTTATGTAAATTGTGGGATTGGAAGGGCATTATTCATTATGAGCTTTTACCGCTGGGTAAAACCATCAATATCTCTACTGCCAACAGCTGATGAGACTCAAGCGAGAAGTAGAGAAAAAACGGCCGAAATTGATCAACAGAAAGGGTGTGATTTTTCAAAATGATAATGCCAGACCACACGCATCTTTAGCCACTCACCAACTATTAAGTTTGGTTGGTAAGTGTAAAAGTATTAAGGCATTCACCATATAGCCCTGATCTTACACCCTCAGATTTTCTCCTGTTTCAGTCTCTTTAGATTTTTTTAGGCAGTGTTAGGTTAACATGAAGAGAGAACTGTCAAAACTTTTGGTCGCAGTTTTTTCATTAGAAGTCTCAAAATTTCTACAGCAATGGGATTATGTCACTACCAACAAAATGGCATATATATATATACACATATTATAATTAAATGTAAATAATATATGACGGAAAATTATCTTGAACTTGTGTATGAAATACAAAAAAAAAAAACCTTTTCCTCAGCCTTATAGCATATATAACGACTAACGCCGAGTTGCATCAAAAGAAAAATGGCAATTTGTAAACATTAACCTAAGACTTAATAAATTGTCCTTACATTATTTATTAAGTCTTACGGTTAATTATTAATAATCAATTAACGTTTTATCTTTTGATGCAATCGCCGTGAAAGTTACGTACGTTTTCGCACAATACTCTTATTCTAGTTTTATGATCATAGTGAATTAGATAGTGTTCATTTATTCCCCTTAACATCTTAACCGTCCTTTTGAAAAATAGCATATTATCTCAACTGTAAGAAGGCTCTATCGCTAGTTACTTTTGTCCAGAGCTCGTGATCTTACGTAGAATAACTATAGTTTCTGTAAACTCGCTTCGATGATTTACCTTTAAAATAAAAAGGAATACAATTATTTTCGGATGCATAATATTACCATGAATTTAAGGAATCTATCAACACAATTTCATTACTTAAGTGAATAAACGAAAATTATTAAAATACAGTCGGGGGGCAATTGAAATATTTTGTTTGGAAAATATGATTTACAAAATTTCACATACATGATATGTTGTCACACGCAAACAATTAAGAAATGTTATTATTTAGATGTCTTAATTGTTTGTGTGTGACACAAGATTAGCATTATAATGTTCTCACATTAATAGTGAAGTGGGAATAAATTAATGGTAAATCTTCTATTCGGAGTACACAATACACCACGATGAAAAAAAGAAAGGAATTACTGTCTAACATAGTTATGTAAGCTCTATGCAGTGTTTTGAATAATTATTGATTAATAACTTTCAAGTTATACTTTTTAGCATTGAGTGTGAGGTAAGATTTTATATATTTATTTAAAGTGAACTATCGCGACGGTGCAATAATAAAATTATGTTGACATAAGTTTTGTGCTATAAATCCATATATTTTAGCTAAAAGTAATATGTACTTTTTTAAATAACTTTCAACAGAATATAACAATAAAGAAAAACAAACCTGTCAACATAACGATGTAACTCACCACTCACAGACGTCTGCATTGAATAGGATATTGTGACGTACGGGACCGTCATATAGATCTTTGAACGAATTAAAAGAATTTTTGTTAGACTGAGATTAAAGTACAATAATCTACCCAGTAAAAAAAATAATAGCTATATTTTCGACAATTTTTCGAAATAAAAAAAGCATTAAAAGAACAATCAAGGAAAGTAAATTACCGTTTTATTTCAAATTAATACAATTCAAATACACTCTTTTCGTAACACTAGCATATATATTGACAGAAAATAAACAAATAGTAAATAATTTAATGCTTTATATAACATTTATAATTACACTTTACATTTTGACAATTTTTTGGATAGATAGTGAGGTTATTTTTGGTTTATTCGACTAATAAACGTTACAATATAAAGAAGTATTTAATAGAAGACAAATACATTCCTTTTTAATACTTACCTTAATGTAATAAATCTATACAATTTAAAAAAATAACTCTACATTAATTTTCACTTGTACAAGTCTACCGAACCACAACCAAGAAGTGACACAACTGTCGGTGCTTCGATGACGCAAATGTTTTATCGGTAGAATAGTATTACAAATGCCATCTACCGGACGTTACAAACTTATGACATTTAGTGAGATCACAGAACATGAAAATCAGGATTTTTTGAAACGAGTGTTTATGCCTACTCATTTCAAAAGCGCCATTTCACGGACATAACAAAGTTTCCAATTAATGGTATAGTACCTGTAATAATACTTATTTCCAAATTTTAGATGGCAGTTAAGAACATAAAGAAAATTGTAGCAGTCCATTTAGCGTTACCATTTCAAATAGCATTAATAAGTTATCTTTGAACCATGGATATAACAAAATCTGCACGGTAATTGACTTGGAGGCAGTTTCCAAGTCAATAGCACAATTTTATTAAATTCTGTTGAATATATCTTACAATATAGATGTATGTGTATATATATATAGAGGTAAGTCATAAAATAGTTCATTTTATATGAACCGTTATAAAAGACAATAAAATTAAACAGTGTTTGCAAAAATTTAGAAAATAATATAACTTTCTAAATTTTAAATCAGCTAAATTAACTCGAATTAGCGGCTAATCTTACATGATATTTGAAAATATGTACTCAATTTTTATAAGTTCGTTAATGTTTAATAAGTATCTAGCTAGATCAGTTTTTTCCGAGTAACCAATTCGAATAAAGGCGTTATGACGCCTAAATCGCAATAAATGAGAGCATATAATTTGCGCCCGTCACTGCGTGTGCAGATAGCATACACACACTCGCAAGAAACCGATAACCAGTTACTCAACGCAATTTACCGCTTGGTGAAGTCCAAGTGTGAACGCAAGATTCGAGTCGCAATACAGTACTTGCCGAGCGGCGGTGGAGGTTGGCGGTTGCGCCGCCGCGGGGCCGTCACCTGATAATGTAACCCGGGACGCCGTTGTTCTCTCGACGACGATAAGATAACGCGCTAGCAACGACAAGTTTATTCTGTATCATGGAGTGCTACACGTCGGACAGCTGCGACAGCGACAGTCGCGAACAGAAAACGCTCGACCTATCCAGCAAGCTGTTCGACACGGTCGAGCTCGCGATCGAAGTTGACTCGATAATCGATGAGAAAAACTGCGCCGATCGATACGAGACGGCCCTGCTTTATAACAATAGGATCAAGGAGTTACCGGAAGCGTTAAACAGATTCGCCAATTTAAAAATACTAGACGTCAGCAACAATCGGCTTACTAGTTTATCAAATATATTGGAGCATTGTCCTCTGACGTCGTTGATTGCCAAACATAACCAGCTCACGAACGAGTCACTGCCGAAATGTTTCAACGCAGGAAAGAACACTCTCAGAGAGCTGAACCTCAGCGGAAACAGACTTAACTTCTTCCCAGAACAATTATTGGAACTGACCTCGCTGAAATACCTGTACTTGGGCGGCAATCGAATCATCAACATACCTAAAGAGATATGGAAACTTAGCAGGTAAGGTCACATAAGTAATTCACACCGTACAGATGATATAACGAACAATTGGAAAGACAGAAATAAAAGGATTATTGTTTTAACTTATACTTTAACTATCTTTACGGCCTAAACGTTGAGAACATAATATAATTAATATTAAGTCGACTATTCGATATAAAACGAAGTACATGTTCTCTGTGCTTGAAATGTACTGCAAAAACACGAAATATATGAATGGATTTTCAATGTGGTTTAATATATGCATAGGTTAATTATTCCATAAGATGAATTAGAGCGTGATTTATAAAATCATATATGTTTTGTACCTGTAAATGAATGATTAAAAATTTTGCACTTAGCATGATTGCGTTCAATTAACTATATGCATTGCGGAGAGATTTTAATATGCAATAAACAGAGTAAATTTTTTAATGCAGGCTCATTGTAAAACACTTATAAATGAAAATAATGTATGACAATATTGTTCTCAAACTGTATTAATGTTTTGGCGGCGCTAGGGTGTCATCTCAATATTAGGAATTTTATCAAATTTGGTTTAACCTTTAAATAAGTTATTGAGTAGCTAACCAAAAAGATTCTTATTGTTTTTTTTTTATAATGTTTACTATAAATTAATTATCTCAAAAGTATTAAAAACCAATTTGTAAACCTCATGTAATGTCAATTCCAAAGACCTCTCTGCAATAGTGTGAACGTTCGAAATGGGATATTCGGTTCTGGTATACTCTGTGTTATAATTTTATTTTAAAACGTTTCTTAATATGGATAGCGTAAAAGGTGACTAAGGCACTATCATAAAATTATTTGACTTTCGTTAATTAAGGACGGCCATAGTGATCAAAGCTTAAAAGTATTGCGACCGGCGAAGCAGAGCAAGAAAATGTTGTTTGTACCTCTGGTACTTGCGTTACTTTTTTTCGCTTAAAAACTAGCAACTGCGTGGCCTCGTGGCCTATAGACACTATGCAAGGTGATTGTATGATACTCGATTAATTCAAATAAATCCAATTTCATATTGTTGTACATATTGCTTTAGCATAGAAACAACAGTGCTGCTATCTGTAGTAGCCCACAATCATTTTTCAGAATCAGAGTGAATCGAAAAAGCGGTTCAAACACATTAAATGCCTCAGATAGTTATACATAATGTTCTAATTTTTTATCTCTAATATTATATACGGGGTCTTGTCACATAAGATGCGAAACCTTTAACTTCTTACGATAAAAAAAATAAATAAAAATATATATTGTCTTTATATTTTTGATAATTTCCTCTCTATATCTATTCTAAACCACGATTCGTTATTGTCATAATTTTTCTGAGAATACAATTTTAACATGTTTAGATGTGTATCAAACTATTTATTAAACTTGAAATTTGATAAATGGTTCATATAAAATAAATTTAAAAAAATTTGCAAATAACTGACGATTTTTTTGAAGTTATACTTCTTTAGGCACGTTATGAGAAAATGATGAGAGTGAAATTTTAAGATGCGCGCGCATCAGTATAACACAAAATTAACAGATTGAAGCTGCCCGCTTCGAATTCGAATTTCCCATAATGAGAGAATTTATGTTACACTTAATGTGAGAAAATCAATATTTATTTATTTAATTTTTAAAATTTAAACTGAACTTTATTGACTATCCTTTTCCAGCCCTTTTATTATTTTATTGTAATTAATTATTTGCATGCAATTAAAAATATTTTTTAATGATGCCAAAGAAGTATAACTTCTCACGCGCGTACACGCACGTTTTTTTTTTATTTGTCGTATAAACTCGAAGCGAATGTTTTATGTACATAGTTGTGATTGTGCTTGAAATCTGTCTCGTACGAGGAGATAGTATGTCACGCTTGTACGACGTGGACTCTGACTTTTCCTTCGCATTATATTTATGTATGATTGTACAAAATCTTCAAGCTTGAGGATAAGTTTTGTGTTTTAAATAATATAAAAGATAAACTCATTAAAAGCGAACTCTTGTGTCAAACTGTTACTTTTAAATGAAGGGTTATAAAACATAAGTTATAAGTGTGTTACACTATGACGTTTTTTTTGTTACTTCTCTAGAAAATAGGAAAAATAGGTATCAGTCTCGAAAAATATTGGGTCGTAGAAAAAATTTTTTCGCATATTATTTACAAATTCAAGATCATTTTTCATCGTAATTTATTTACATCTAATTATAATATATATATGCCATTTTGTTCAATAACTTGTTGCCATTTTGTAAATAGTGACATAATCTCATTTCTATAGTAATTTGGGACTTCTGATCAAAAAACTACGACAAGTAGTTTTGACAGTCCTCTCTTAATGTTAATCTAACACAACCTAAAATATTCTGAAAATAACGGAACAGGTGAAAATTTGCAGGTGCAACGTCAGGGTTTTATGGTGGATGCATTAACACGTCCCGAACAAACTCTCTCGATATTTGCTGAGTGACTAAATATGTCTGTGATCTAGCATTATCATTTTGAAAAACCACACCCATTCTATTAATCAATTCCGGCCATTTTTTCTCTACTATTGTTTGAGTCTCATCAGCTGTTGGCAGTAGAGATCCGAATTGATGGTTTTGCCCGGCGGTAAAAGCTCATAATGGATAATACACTTCCAATTCCACCTTACACATAGTATCAGCTCATTGCGTGTTAATCCAGATTTCACTGTAGTGTAGTAATTCGCTGTAGTACCAAGGGGGTGGGGGCAGGGGAAGGCAGCTCCCCCCCCTAGAAATTGTATGTTCTACAACACATTATGCCCCATTTACACGATCTGACCTAAAAAAATCTACTTGACCCCCCAGTCCCAAAGCTGGGTACGCCCATGGCTGTAGTCTGTGGAGCTTGCTTGCCTTTTGACTATGATCTTTTTCGCACGTTCTCGTCTTAGGTAATCCATTTTTCACCACTGTGATAATGTTTTTCTAAAACGGTTCGGTTTCATTACTTTTCAGTAGGGAATCGCAAATGCGTACATAATTCTTAGATTTCTTTCAGTGAGCTTGTGTCGGATCCAAACTTTTTCGTATATCCAGTTTTTTTAAATGGGTCAAAACTGTTTTTGGACAATACCCAGCTCTTCAGCTATGTCGTAAGAACTAATATGCCGATATTACTATATATGCCGAACTATATATTATACGATACTATATATAATATTATTATATATGCCGAACTATTTTATTCAAATTGGCATCAATTTTATGCGAGGTTGATTTAAGATACACATGCGAACTTATTCATTAGAGCGAGGTTCATTTTTAATATCAAAATTACCGGACTGAAAACGCTTGAACCAGATTTGTGCTACTCTTAACGACATTGCATTAATTCCATAGACATCACAAATTTTTGTCATGGCTTGTGTCGCACTTTTCCCTCTTTTGTAATAAAACTTCAAAATATATCGGTGGACAGAAAAATTATAGATAAAATTTTAATGGTGAGACATAGTTTTTACTTTTTATTTTTTTTTTTTTAAACGTCGCTTATTTAATGGTATCGAAACTAGCACAACCGAAGAGATTTTACTGCAACTTTTTACTTCAAAATACGAAAAAACCTTTTTCCCAACCTAATATAGTTATTGAATGCGGGATGCAAAAACGATCTTTATTCGATGACTTTTATAAAATTAAAAATTGTAAACAAATAAAAAAAAAGTCAAGAGCATGTCGGACCGTGCTCACTGTAAGGTTCCGAAGCTGTTACTACAAAGAAATACACAATAGATGAAAAAAGCTATATTATTACATTTTTTTTGTTTCCCGCACAGAATAGTTACAAGCACTGTAGTCATCTATAACGAAAAAAACAAGTAGATATGTCGACTATTACTCTGAAACTAGTGTAAACTAAAGTGCACTAGCAAAAAAGCGTATCTTCATGGCACTTACGTCCTTTTGTTAATAAGCAGAGTTTTTCGGCAATGACCGATCCGAATAAAGCTTTCTCCGCATCAAAATGCCAAAGCTCTGCTTGATTTCAATTGTAGTCGCGAACGAAAGCTAGTGAGTAGGTAATAAAACTTCCTCCAATTTTTTTATACCATCATAAACATTATAAATAGTCTCCGCGTGGACTCTAAGTCTTTGATACTTATTTTCTAATAATTTACATCTACTGTTTGATCACAAACTTCGATCCACGTGTAAAAATTTATATACACTATAATTTTCATCTTTATAATTTCATCTACACTATAATATTGATTTTTATAATTTCATCTACACAAAATAATTAATGCATTTCTTGATTCTGATCTAAAAAAAGAACTCTTCTCAGTCGACTTACAGGAAGCAAAAGAAATGTGGAATACATTGTTTTTATTTTAAATGTAAAATAGATTAGTGTGATCAAAACATTATAATAAAAACAAATATTAAGATCATCGGCGGTACCGTGCGATGAGCGTATTGATTTCGAATCAGCAGTAAACAGGTTCCATACATGATCACAGACGAATTGATGAATTAGTTTCTTAAGTCAAGTTAAACCACTTGCTCCGCATTTGAGTAAGCATGCTAAGCAATCGACCCAACAAAGAAGAGTTAACCGTTTTGGTGACGTAACCGTCATCAATAGCGCCGAAGATTATCTATCTGAATTAATATTGTGGGAGAGTGTACCATGCAATGGTATGATGTAAATGTGTCGTCTAAAAATAAGAACAGTGGTCCAATGGAGATGATACATATACAATTTGTGCAAAACATTATAATAAATAACATTTATAAGAATTTATTAAACCTTTATAAACCTTGTAGAGAACTTCGCTGACTGATGGCTCTCCAATTTTTCGGACATAATAAAGATATCGTTTATAAACGTGTTTTAAAACGATTAGTTGGTGTTGTTATCTCAGGAAATTGGCAAAATATTTTTGAAATCTCAGTTTTTTTTTTTTTATGAAACCAACGCAAATGTTCTCACAGTAAACAAAGATAAATTGTGATACATGCTTAAACTCGAAACACTAAAAGGTTATCATTTTATTTTATTCGGTGTGTTATGATGAACTAGAACAAAAGTATAGTAGATATCTAAATAAATGCGATAACAAACTCGTCAATATACAGTATTTATTTAGTATTCTGTGCTACTGTCCACTTGTGTAATGCACAAAAATGTATTAAAACGCTTTCTACAGTTGTGTCCAAGGGTAAACCGGCAAACAGAGGACCATCCAAAGATTTAGTCAAGCGAATGTTGGGCACACACTAGGCATACATAAAAGATCGCTCCGCGGTAGTCATACTCATTTTATTTTCATTTCCATGTTACACTATCTGTATTTTGTCTATATTGCGCAAATTGCGCACGTCACGCCTTAAAATGGCAATATATAAAACTGAAAGTTAACTAATGTGTAGGAAAATGATGCCGGAATACTAAGATGTATCGTAGTGATTTATTAGCAGTACGGTAGTATTAAAGTGATGTATTTAGTAATACTACGGTGTATTAAGTAATGCCGCGCTCAGACACCTTATTTAAATTTAAAGCCTCCTTTAGTGGTTATTTAGTAGAAGTTTGACGAACCGTCACTCCCAGAATCGGATAGTTGTCGCTTAGAGCGTCTCAATGACAATTAACTTTAAGTAGACAATATTCGTTACTTAAACAATTAATTTATAAATTATTATAATTACGCATAATCATCGATCGAAATGTTTCTTAATTCTGGTGAAGATTTTCGGAATCATATCGGTTTGAGTGTATAAGGCGAGTAATGACGCGAGAACGAACACTATTCTCGAAAATCGATAGATAAAAAATTGCACGAATAATTTCTATCAAAACATTCTACTAGAAATAAATAATCTGCGAAATTCTCGAAACTAATAGATAAAAATTTCGTACACTTTATTTATCTATTACAATCCCTGGAAACACATGCAAACAAACACAAACAAACGCAAATACTGCTAACTGTACTTGTGTTTCAATATTGCGTCTTAATGTGTTCATCACAAAAAAATTGTTAAAACATTATTGCATTTTATATGTAACTCGACTTTTTGAAGTAATGTTCCTACAATATATTTTTGTATACAAGATAATAAAAATATATGTTTAATATTTTTCTCATCTGATATAATAACATTGATAGAAAGACAAATCCTTGCTCCAGGAGACCAGGACGTACCCATTATAGGGCGGCGTCCTGCCGGGTCCTGCTTAAGGACTATGACCCGGCCTGCTTAGAACCTTTGACTGGTAGGGAGGGTTTTCAGGAAATTTGATGAATTCTAAAAATAAATCCATTTAAGAAAGATACTCAAATTTGTCTCATCTTTGAAGAGTAAACATATTTAAACAAGGCATTTTTGTTTTATTTCAAAAGGGCCATCCAACGAAATGCATTAGCTTATGACTTTATTTTCATTGTATGATATGACTGTAGTCAATACTATTATAAGGATTCTTCAAGGATAAGCATAGGTTTCTTCTTTTTATTACGCAAAAAAATTCTATCAAGCGAAATCCAAACAATCCTAGTCAACCTTGCATTTTCAGGAAACATGTTAAGTCATTGTATTATCACGCCGATATCTTGTGTCTGTTTGGTGTCTGAAAGCGCATTATCATCAACAAAATATCGTTATCTTATCTCTAGTTTAGTATTTCAAAGGTACGGTTGAAAGAGATGTAATCGACGTCAAGGAATAAATGTTTGATATTAGCTCAGAATCGAAAGTCTTAAAAGAGAATGTTGAACATGATTTTAATCAGTCTCGCAATTCTATGCCATAAAATTATTCTGGTAGGATTTTTATGTGTTTTTTAATCAAACTCAATTTGAAGTAAATCATAAAATACGATAGTAATGTTTAATAGCAATCAAATCAATCAAAAATATACAAAATCTTACGACTGGTTTCCACCATTTTCTATTCGTTATTTCATTGTTTTTTTTTTATTTCCTTTTATAAATTGACGACATACTTATTATAGCCTGTGTTTCTTAGGCATTCGCATTATTAAATCTCACACGTAGAAAACGCAATGTTCCGTTTACATAACATATCACACGTAGAGATCCATTTTGCATTGGAAATTGACAATAATTAGCATACAAGTCACGCGGCGGAATCATGTGCTATTTATATGAACAAGCGTTCGTCGGATTTTTTTTTTTATATAACATAGAAGCCAAACAAACATGTGAGCACAAGATATGTGGATTATCATGAAATAAGTGGTCATCGCCGCTCATGAACATCCGCAGCAGTGAGTGTTAGGTACCAACGCATTGTTGTCGTTATAAAACAAGATTTTTTTCGATTGGAGATAGGTATCTATTTCTTTAACCTAATAGGTAATTGATACATTTAGCCAAGTTGTGATTTCATTATATTATAAATATTCATAAAATTTGATCTTGTTATTCTTTTGTATTTAACAAGCATATTAATTCAATGACTTGAATAATCTAAACTTGCAGGTTTTTTTAATGCGTTTAATACAATACGTACGTATTAAAAAAGTAGTATCTTCAAACATACCTTACAATGTTTTTTTTCTGATAAAAGTCATATCTATATATTTCAAACTTGCGTTGAAAGATGGCACCATACTCATAGATTGTTTAAATTCTAATTGTAAGTATTTTGTCACTTCGGCGTTTGTAGATAAATATGAAGCGTTATCTATGGATCAACTCGCAAGAAGAGCTATAGTCGAGGTCGAGAAAAAAGGTTTTTCATATTTTATATACAAATTCCAGATAATTTTTTATCGTTTTTTATATACACTTAATTATAATATATATATTCCAAAATATTATATGTTTGCCATTCGACAACTTGTTGCCATTTTGTACGTAGTGACGTAATCCCATTGCTGTAAAAATTTTGGGACTTCTAATCAAGAAATTGAGACAAGTAGTTTTGATAGTCCTCTTTTGATGTTAACCTAACACTGCGTAAAGAATTCTGAAGAGCCCAGTGAACCAAAAAAAAATAGGTGAAAATCTAAAGATGCAAGGCTATATGGTAGTTGCATTAACCAACCAAACTCTCGAAATATTTGCTGAGTGGCTAAAGATCTGTGTGGTCTGGCCTTATCATGGTGGAAAACCACACCCGTTCTATTGATGAATTCCGGACAATTTTTGTCTATTTCTTGTTTGAGTCTTATCAACTGTTGATAGTACAGATTCGAATTGATGATTTTGCCCAGCAGTAAAAGCTCATAATGAATAATGCGCTTCCAATCCCACCATACACGTAGCATCAGCTTATTGCGATTTAATCCGGGTTTTGCTATAGGCTGTGGAGCTTACTTGCCTTTTGACCATTATCTTTTTCGCACGTTCGTGTCTTAGGTAATCAATTTTTCATCACCGTGATGCATCTTTTCTAAAAAGGTTCGGTTTCATTACTTTTCAATAGGGAATCACAAATGAGTACACAATTCGTTAGATTTCTTTCAGTGAGTTGTTGTGATCAAACCCCAGCTCTTCAGCCATATCGTAAGAACTAATATGCCTATCTTGTTCTACTTTTTCAAAAATGGTATCGATTTTATCCGTTACATGTCGACCAGAGCGAGGTTCATCTTTGAGATCAAAATTAACGGACAGAAAACGGTTGAACCAGTTTTGTGCTACTCTTACCGACATTACATTAGGTCCATAAACGACACAAATTCATTTCGCAGCTTGTGTCGTTTTTTTCGCATTTTGTAATAAAACTTCAAAATGTATTGAATTTCTACGTTAGATTCACTTATTTTGGTAGACAGAAAAACAAGGGAAAAATGGCGGAACACCGTTTTCATTTTTTATTTTTAATGTCATTTATTTAATGGTATCAAAATTATCCAGATGTAAACAGCACATCCAAAGAGATTATACTGAAACTTTTTACTTGTATAATACAAGAAAAAATTCCCTGACCTAGGATAAATCAATAAATTAATGTACAACACAATAAGAGTTACTGGAATTAAATCCTACAGTTATTTTAGGAAAGTATTTTATACTAGTATTAAACTACTAAAAAACTGATTTTATTTTATTCGAAGTGATTTATTATTATTATTTATTTTTTTATACATAAACAGGTAAAGCGAAACAGTTAGCAGATTGTACATTGACTGATTTTTATTTTTTTTTGTCTGTTATTTATTACAGAAACTACATAAGCAAGTTTTGGATTGAACAGTTTTTATTAGAGAAACTTAGGTTTTGTAATTATAGTATACATAATACAATATATTCTTCGTCACATAAATTAATATTTTATTTGATACTCAGAGCGTAGACAAAGGCGAAAACTGACTATGCGATGACGGACTTTCGCATTCAGGGTTCCATGTCAAACGAATGATAAATGAATGAATGAAATGAATTAACAATTGCACTAGGTTTATATCAAACAGGGTACTATCAAGTCAATCCCTATAAATTAGAAGTAGAAAATCTAAAATAATATCGACACAAACGTTAATTTTGATGATAGGTACTAAAATTCACATACGATTGCTAATTAAATTGTTACTCTTGAAAACTGAAAATTGTGGATATTAAAAAAAATGTACTGAGATATTTAAATAAAATGTTACGAGGACATTTTAGAGCGATTATTTTGTACGATATTGAATATGTCAACTAAAATCAAAAGTTATTTAGAAAATCTTGAATACCGTTCAGAAATTGAAGTTTTTTTTTAAAACAACCGTTAATGCCTGGTTTATCGAATTTAATGGCCGTCAAGTAACTATTAAAGACGAAAAAACAAATGGCCGCTTTTTGACTGCTGCTACTGAAGAAGACGTGCAGATTGGAGAGGGAAACGTGCATGAAATTCTATAACGTATTCAATCTAACGTAGGTCCAGCAGCAGGTTCGGGCTGAACGCCCAACAAGCAAAAATCATTCTGAGACGCGCATTATATAAGGCTGTAAAGACTTATAAAGCTCCAATAATGGCTTCAGTATTTGCTACAGCATTTAACAGCATAAACAAATACTGTTTTTACTTAAGTATGTTTGCCACTATAATTTTGTCTTGTAATCATTTACAGGATCATATTTACTGGCCATTATAGACCTAAGACTCCTATAAAAGAATAAAACAAGAGCAATTGCACTTAGGAATAATTACTTCGGTTACTTAGACTTACAAACGCTTGTAAGATGACATTTTATGACGTTTATAAGTAAATTACTTGAATTTACAGTTCTCAGACAGACAGGAAATAATTTTCAGTCAAAAATCGGTCGATATCCAATAAGCATAACCATACTCTTGAATATAATATGATATTTAAGTACAATCAAGGATTATTCATTCAGTCAAAAGCAACACACCTTTAAGTACGTCTACAACAAAACTGTCTAATTTATGAACGTTGTGTCGTTTTCTTTTTTTTTTTTTGGCATTTCTAAACCCTAAATTTGGTAATCATGGCGTGTCCTTTGGTATTGACATTTGCCGTTATTAAACCCGGTATGCCTATTAAAGCATTATAACGCATTTGAAAATGCTAGCTGGGAAAATGGCAGCTGCCTTAAGTACTTGTTAAACAAATTGATAAATACTAATATATAAATATTCCAATTTCAAGAAGCGCGTTAAAATTTTTCACCAAAAACGTGACATAATTTACAAAAAAAATATATTTAACCCTGCGAATATACTACATAAAAAATAATAATTCAAACACATAATAATTTATAATGTAATTGCTCTGGTAAGACATTAATAGAAAAATTTTAATTAATTGTCTAAGCTTAACACATCGATTGTGGGCTTATAAACGCTTATATATTCTCTTTAGTCATGATGAAGCTAAGGTTTTGGGATAATTATAAAACTGATTTTTCCTTCTTGGGATGTGCCGTGACATGATAGCAAAATTTAAAGCAGACTTGTCTCGCTGCGTTCATGATATCGTTACGTACGATGAATCATAGTTTTATCAGTATGATCCAGAACAAAACGTCAGTTGACCGTGTAGCTGTTAACAATGAACTAACGCTTACCGAACTGAAGCTAGACAAAATTTTCATCGCAAGTTTTTTTCTTTGATGATTTGTCTAGTGTCGGTACCTTTACGAAATCAAACGACGATTGACAATAAGTGGCCAATTGTATGCCAGAAGATTTTATTGCTGTGTGACTGATATCGGTCTGCGCATAACCTTCTGCTTCATCTTGACAACGGGCCCCGCACACTCGGTGTTCAAAACATGGAACTTTCTGGACAGCTTACCGATTAAACTTATAGCTCACTCTCCTTACTGTCCCGATTTGGAATCCCAAAATCAACTCGAGGGAAAACATCACCGGAAGATGCATTTGCAAAAAATACATTTATGAAGGCGCTTGAACAGGTGTCGGGTCCAGACTGGAAAATTTGTTTTGAAAACTGGTTTAGATGTATGGAACTTTATATAAACGCCTATTAAAAGATATTATAAAAAAATAATAACCTATGTTGTATTTTTTTATAGTACCGCAAAACTCTCCGAGTTCCCCACGTATATATCAATCCGACGAGACACCCCAAGTACTGGAGTGCAAAAAAATTTTCATCCCCTAATTTTATGTACAGAAAGTTTTGTTATTTTTAGGTAACTTTTCGCTAAGAATAATGAAAAAATTTGAGAAAGTATCGTTTTATTTCCTATTTCTGAAAAAAATTATTCTTTCTACTTTTACGGTGATTTGTTTGTGTATATGTTTTGTCTGTGTGACGTTTACGTACATACATTATCTAAACGTCTCACGACTTTAGAAGAAATTGACTGATCGGAAAGCTGATTAAACCAATTAAAACAATTTCACTTGATTTATATTTCCTGAAAATTTTCATCGTTATGAATCAAAGGAAAATTTCTAATGCAAATTTTTTAATAACGTTCGATATACTATATTTACCTATTTAATAAAATCTAATCAGCTTTAATCCCAAATTGATTGCAACAAATATGCAAATCAGATTTGGATTCAGCATTTTGTTCAAAGGGAGGTATTTCTGTGTGCTAATTATCTTTCATCAATAATGCAGTTGCCTTCGAAAAATATAGTTGAATTTGAAACAGTGCTCTGTCTTAAGAAATATGAAATGAAAACGCATGGGTGTAGCCAAAAAATATTCTTCGGTTTTCTCTCAAAATTGGCGAGGGAAAACAATTGCACCCATTGCCCCCTCCGCCGTATTCGCGCTTGCTGCAAGCGGTATTAAATTCAATCGATTCGCGCGAGACATCGCTGTCAAAATTTAAAAAAAAACCTTTTTTTTTTCAAAATGAATATTGGTCAATGAAGCTGGTCAATTTTTAGAATTTCATCACAATCTTTGTGCATAAAAAAACAGAATGCATTAAATAAAATCAAAATCTTTGATACGTTCAAGAGATCGCGTCGCAGAAAATTTTCCATGTGAATCGTTTTTATGTGAATTTCCTTACAATAACTTTCAAAATTGAAGCCAGATTGGTTTTGAGAGTTCTCTAATTTTTTTTATACTTGACAGTTTGTGTTGAATACTATAACGCGATGAAAATTAGTTGATTCGTTTGAAACGTCTCGAAAAATTTCCAAAAAAGTATTTTATATGAAGACGAAATAGTAATAATCAAAATTTTAATATACATAAATTACATTAAACGTGATTCGTTACATTTATTAAATGTGAATCGAACTTTGTGATCAAATAGTGGATATCAAATAGAAGGAAATCAATGCATAGAAAAATATAAGATATTGCTAAAAGAAAAAATACGTTTAACTTTAATTTGTTCATGTCTAAAGAGAAACAATAAAATTAAAACATTATGTCCCCGACAAAATTCCGGATTTTTCCATAATCAACATCATCTTAATTAAATGATCTTTTTTATTGTTTCAGTTTGACCATTTTAGCATTAGGTGGTAACAACATCTCCGAGGTGCCTGAAAGCTTGGGACATTTATCGTCCCTCCAGGCCTTGATCCTCAGCGACAATCGCATCGAACAACTGCCAGCTAATGTGGCAAAACTGGACCAACTTCGATCGCTGCTTCTGCACAAAAATCGACTTAAAACACTACCTACCCAGATTATCAAGCTTAAATGTCTCACAGAGGTAAATTGTAAAAATTACTTACATCTGTAAATAAAATTCACCTGAATGGACATAGAATAAAATCCTTCATATTTTTTATGACAATTCCATTGTGGTCTCACTCCTAATATTGCTATCGTTTTTGACGTTGAGTTGAATACCAATTCCGGGGCCATTCACGATTCCAATCTCGGTCCCGTTGGCGACCTTAGTCTCCTTTTTGACGTGACTTACCAATTACCTATCAATCGGATTATTTGAAGAATTTATTCTACGTTCATGTGGAGGAAATCAAGGTCTGAAACTACTTAAAGTATCATATGTATTTTATATTTTTGGTTTTAGACGCGACATCGTAGCTTGTACCAAGTCCGATATAAATAAAAGATTAATTGAGTTTTTCTATAATATGAAAAAAGTTACTTAAAAGTAGGACTTTAAAATATGGATACAGATACTGATTGTATAGCGGTAGTGCTGCCTCTAACAGGTGCTCAAGCTTGCAAATAAAAAAAATTAACTCTGATTACTTACGCCATTGCTTCAAAATATGACAAGGGCTAGTCAAATAGTGTATAAAAACTTTGTTATATTTTTGGTTTTGAACAACAAATGCATATGCAACATGTGTCATGTGGGTGAAGCCACAGTTAAATCAAAAGGATAATTGCACAGATAGCTTTATGCTTTTAGAATATTTAAGTTGCATCGCACAGTTAGGAATGTTCTAAAATTTTAATTGGTGAAAAATTAAGTGATTTTATGTAAAATCTTGATGAGATTATTTTATGAATATTTATTTAAAAAATCGTAATATGTATAAGTATCAAATTTCACAATATTTTAAGAGTAAACGTACATATATAGTAATGTTTTACTTATGTTATAAGTATAGCGTGTTACATCAAAAACTTAGGTCTCTTATGTTTTACCTTATATCAAAAAAGGACTAAGAGGCTGACGAATAGTATGAAATTAGCGTGCTCCACAAGTATTTTTTGGTTAGGTACTGAGCGTTTCATATGACTTTACAGTGGTAATATTGATGACAATGATACATTTATTAAAAAAGTAGCTTGTATATGTACGAAAATAATAAATTCACGATAAATAATCGTAAAGCTGTTAATTCATTTATGTATTATTTTTGTATATACTAATTATCATTATCACTGCCGCCAACAGCGGTGAACAAATATAAAATGTAAAGTAGGTATGCTTTTTACTTTAATAACTACAAAATGTCTATTTATGGCATATCGATTTTTTTCGATTAATTTGTCAACGCTCTTACATTATTCTGAACTAGCGCCGCTGTAATTATATTTAAAAATAAAATAAAACGTGAATTAAATTGACTTTAGTCCCATTGTTTACTCATCTCGATTTGCCGATAACATTTAAAAGAAATCGCTGAGTATTCTTTTCATATCATTTATGATGAAAAATATTTAAATAATCATAAGGTGTATATATTGATAGCGAAAATCAAGTCGTGCAATCGCATATAGTTACAAGTTCTTCGTCACGGATGCTATAGCCGTATTAGCATTGAGTGTCTTCATAATAATCCCACTGAAATGACTGAAGCAGGAACTGGCGAGAGTCGACTACTCATAACGTAAAAACCGGGTTACATCCCGCGAAATACTATCTCACAGCTATCGGCAATTGCATGAAGCCGATAACTTTCACGAAAACTTTGCTTTTTGGGAATAAACAATGATGTTTTTATTGTTATCTAAGAAGTTTTTGATAATGTTCGCTTTAACCGCTCACAATCAACAAATAATTCCGATAACACCATCAACATCATGTTATAACTGAAAATCATAGTCAGCTGATTATGTGATAAATAATAAGTTACAAATTAGGCGTAGTGTTTTTGAACAAATACACACATCCATTCTAACAAAATAATATAAGCACGCACGCACCGCACGCACGCACGCACGCACGCACGCACGCACACACACACACACGCGCATCTCAATATTAGCTTTTATCGAAAACAATAATACTGAAAATGGAAACTTCTTTTGGAAGCATCAGTATTCTTTTTGACCATGGCTATTCCTGTATAGGCATAAAAATATCCTTTAAAATTTCAAATCTTTTTCGACTTCATTCCACGTGTTCCGTTTCCGACCTAGCTCGTAATTTTCATTTCAAACCTCGTATCGGTTTTAGTATCAACCCCATTCCGCGCCACTTCCGGTCGAGATCACGCTTCTGTTCTCGATTTCAGTCCACTGTCCATTCCAATCCCGGTCTCACTTTTGCTTCTAACACCGATTCCACTCCCGGATTCCGGGCCAGTTCAAATTCCGTCTTTTGAACTGGCCCGGTCTACTGTCAATTCTGATCCGAATTGCTCTCTCGATATCAGTTGTGGTTTTCCTCCCGTTTTCATTGTATACTATGATTTCAACTTCGCTGACGGTTTCAATTCGGGTACGTATCATATATTTTTCTTGATACCGTCATATTTTTTTTTTTGTTTTATAGTTAACACTGCCGTAGCTTTACCGTTTTCAGCTTAGCATAGCATTCAGTTAGCGCTGAACTTTTAGAACATATTGCATTCCTTTCGATGCTAGTTTTTCTCTTACTTGCGTTTTCTATTTCATTCCGACCACTAGTCATATTAAGAGACGATATCATTAATTATTTTGTACTAAATATTCAACACCAATTTTCAATTATTTTCCAGTGAGTTTTGTTATATCACATTAGATCTTAGCGGTGTACACGAACTTGTCATAATGTCTCTAGAGTATTGAACGTTTCCAAGAAACGTGTTACTACGCTACTCTAAATTAGAATTTTACATAAATACTACCAGTTCTATTCGTTATATGCTAAAACTTTCTTTAGACATTATTATTCTCGTACATAGGGTAATTTACGAATCAAATCATTTTATCAGGTAAGAAAATTTAATCGCCAGTCACGGGTGAATAAATGTTTTCACATCAAGATTTTTTTATGTACAATACAGGGATAGCCGCTGTAGGTTATTAAAAATAGTCGTTAAAGGACGGAGAGGTCATACATACGATGTCGGCCGTCCCAACCACTCGGTACATACGTACGTCCTTAGAAAATAAGCTATTAATTATAACCCCCTGTTGAAAACATCCAATACAGTCCCATACAAAACAATAGAATCTGTAATGGCTTATATGTAATCTATCTGGAAGAAAAAAATTCCAGATAGAGTTAAATTTGGAATCTATATGTAAGTCCATCATAGCAAGGTTTCTTTATTGGACTTAATGGGATTGTAATGTTATTTGTATCTGTATGGATCCTAACTGCACCTTACCTGTAGGTTTGTATCCGTTTTTATTTAAGTCCATGTGGACATAAAAACCAATGTGGATTTTCGAATACGAAATAGAAAATGTTTTTAATACTTTTTAATGACAATTCCACAATCGGAAAAAATGATGTATTCTATATGTAAATCCAGATAAGAACTCTGCAGACATATAAGTTCCATTAAACTTTCCGTTTCGTCCCTTCGAAAGTTTTTATGGGTATGGATATGGATTTGCAGCGACAAAAGCACATTAGATTCCAATACAATCATTTCTTATTGGAATCTATTGGATGTTTTCAACAGGGACGCTATCCGTATTGTAATCCCAACCGTAATTACAATCGAGATTAAAAACGACGTTGAAACCAATGTCGGAAATGTAAACAACGCTGGCAACAAATCTTTTGGGATTGAAAGCAAGAACGAAACCAGAATTTGAACAAAGGGTTGGACTTATATTTAAAGGTTAGAAATGAAAATGGCACTGCGACTGGAACAGAAAGCAGAACCTAGATCAGAACTAAAGCGGGACCGGAATCGGAATCGAAAGCAAGATTGTTAGCGGGACTAGGATGTAGTCGATTGGTACCTAAACGAAATAAAATATTTTATTTTGTGGCTATGCTCATGCGGGTGAAGCAACGGGTAGATAACTGAAATATAATACCTACCCCTATATATTATGAAGTTATTTGAATTCTTCTCCATATTTAGTAAATTGATATTCCATACTTATTTATCTTCCCCGCTATCAGCAGAATCAATATTAATTTAATACTTTTACTATAACTTCTATTAGAATCAACAAAATAATGCTCGTTACGGATTTCCATTTTTTAAATTATAATTTTATTCATATACATGTAGACATAGTTATACAAGACTCTCACAATCAATATGCTCCTAATAATTATACCTCTCGTGTGTAGGTAGGTACTTATCGGTCACTGTCCTCGTTGTTCGTTCTGTTTGATTTTATCAATACGACTACCTATATATAATTTTCATTGACACTTGATCGATACCTGTTTCCATTAATCTATTAAACATTGTAAATACGTACAAGATGTAATTTAATTTTGTTTAGTTGAGTCTGCGGGACAATCCGCTGGTGGTCCGCTTCGTTCGCGACATGACGCTGCAGCCAGGCAGTCTCCGGGAGCTGGCGGCGCGCACGGTCAAGTTGCACGAGATCCCTGCCGGACCCTGTGACGTGCCTTACAGCCTGATCAAATATTTGAACAGCGCGCAGTGTTGCGTCAATAACAAATGCAAAGGTGAATGAATCTTTTGTGTCGATATACACGTAGAATAGAAAAAGCTAACAAGTGCGCGTCGAATTTATTCATCGAGGGTTCCATTCTTCACAATGTATCTTGATCCACGTAAACCGTTGCATTGGTATATGTGAAACACGTAAAATTATATACTTACTTACTGGCCCGGCAAACATTGTTGGGCCCTTATTTATTTGTTCTTGCCCGTGCAACTAGTGAGAATGGCGACGGGAAGTGTAGGTGTGGCCCGCTCGACAGTGGACACGCACACGGTCAGGGTGCGCAATAGAGCTTCGGTGGGAGTGACCGTCGCCAGTTATGCCTAGTCTGTATCCCTATCTGTACATGCGTATCGACGCGACAAGGCTATTCGGCGCCGAGATCGTACTCGACAACCGGTGACGTATAATGAATTCCTTCATCTTTTGTGTCGATTGATTTCTAACTGAATACCCGTATAGCTTTCGATTCCGCAGTCGGTCACACGTTTGATTGTAATTTCGACCCCACAACCGTTTTCGACTTGTATCGGTTGAGCGATACGCAAGTCGGTAAATCGCAAGCGCCACCTGGTGGCGAGTTGCGTCAATGGGGATAGCATAAAAATCTCCGTGAAAAATACATGTACATACCAATATTCATAATGATCGGTCAAATAGTTTGAGTTTATCGATTTCATATACATATACAAACATCCTTTTACATATATATATAGATTATTATTATAAGACGTAGCATTATTTTCTGAAAAAAAAAATAGATGTGGTTTTCTTTTTCGTTGAATGTTATTATCTGCTGTTTCACAGACGTTTAATCATAAAGGACTTAGATAATATAAAAATCAAGACTATATACTTCCAACTGTCACACTATACTGTTCTATGAAGTTTGATAAATAATTCGTGGTTCCCTGTGATGCAGCTGGGTTACTATATATAGCACTTCATGCTGATAGACGATCGCCCCGATATTTGTTTTTAGGTTTGTTCTAAGGACGTCACCTCAAAAACCCGCTTATGCCCATCAGGCACTATTTTTAATTGAGATGATTTTTAATTTATACAAAGATTTCGTCTTCAGTTTCACAATAGTTTAATTGAAACATTGCTACAGGTATAGTTATATTACAATATATTATTATATCATGTGCAAAATGCTACCACATTTAAAAGAGAACAGAGCATTCCGATTTACAATAATTTAAACATTTTCAAGTAATTAATTTTCCATTGAAGTGTACCTTTTTATGGGAGGGCTTTGAAATTCTGATCCGCAACCTTTTTGCGTGACGAAAAGTGGTGGGGGTAAATAAACACTGTATCCGGTAGAGTGGGAGCAGTCACCTTGCCTTTGGGTATCGTCGGGGTATTGGAGAAGAGTGGGAGATATGCTCTAATCGTTTTCTTTGTTTTTCGTTGTTCGTAATTGGTACTGCGTTAAAGCGGCGTGACAATCACTGAGTACAACTATTTTTCTTTACTGCTTTGCAAGAGATCGATGTCATTTTCGATGCAATATGTACAATAATGTAGGAAAACTGACAATTTAATTCTATGGGTATAAACTTTTTGATGTTACCGTGACTAGTATTTCACGATAGAAATGAAATATCGTATTTTTTTCAGAATTTATAGTACAAAATTAAAACAGTATTTTTAAAAATGTATTCAATCTGTATTATTTATTAAAATAATACGTCACCACAGAGCTATAGTAGTTCCACCTACCGACCATAATTGATACTAAATGAAATAATTTCATAGGTGATATTAATTTAATACGGGGTTTACGATGTATTTTGTTAGAGGTCGCTGAAAATTATTTTTAAACTTACAACGGTATAGGAAATAGTTCTTAGATTCCAATACAATACAATAGGTATTACAAAATGCGGGTGCCTACTAATAGTATAAAGTATTATTCGTTCTTAACTTTTTTAAGTACAAATTGTATTTTAAATTTTCTAATCAATAAATTTCATTCTTGTTTCTTACTGCTCATAGGTACACAGTATAACCTCATTAAAATGTAAAATAACTTTTAAACTTGTTAAAAATAGAAATATTATAAAAAAAAATAAACCTTACAATTATCTTACTCCTGATACTCATTTTCATCTTATTATCTTGTTGGTTACTTTTCTGACATTTCAATTCAACCGTGTATGAATTATTCACACAGTTTTTTTTTATTTATTTACAAGCTCACACCTTTTCCTAAAATGTAAAACTCTTATTTTCTAGAATACTGCTTGTCAATCCTTGTGCATCATACACAATTATTCTGTAAAATTTAATCTACTTTATTCATTCTTTCCATATAGCCAAACCACCACAAGATACGTATCTATCCATCACATCTTTAAAATGGTTCTTTGACATCACTATTTCTATATTTATTTTTGATTTGCATACCAGAATCCAATAATTCAATACTTTGAAAGCATAAAGGGACTCTATGTATTTAGGAATCAAGCTTCTTAATTGTAGTAGGTAAAAGTTGGCATAGTTAATAGCAAATTATGAAATACAGTACTTAAAATAACAAACTCACCTATGCAGCAACAAGTGTAAGTTCTAACTCTGATGGCCCATATAGCAGTCTTTTTCTAACTCATGCTACGGATTAAAAGTATCTATTTGGTGAAACAAAACCAATGTTTTGTTTCACCAAATAGATACTATACATGACAATGTCATGAATTCAGATGTAAGGCAAAAGTTTCACTAGCATTTTCAAGTATGTGAAATATCTAATATATATTAGTTCAATGTGCAGACAATGGCCATCTAGGAATAGCTTCTTAAAGAAAATCCAGGGCCAGTAGTGGGACAATAAACAGAGTGATAAAAGTCATACAAGTAATCTCTTATCTGAGACACACTAATGGTTTCTTAAAATTTTGAAGTGTTTGTTCAAACGGTTTGTGGCACGTGAGACATGTTCTCTTTGTATACCTACATAAAAACATGCACACTCAGACATACATGGACAATAGAAAACAAATATAGAACTTAGAAGTTTAACAGCGAATTTGTGTTTCAATCATTGAATATTTAAATGTTTACTGTATTTTTTTAAATATTTAATCAATTAATTATTTATTTATCAGGAGTGTTTTTCGACAACCGTGTTGAGCATATCAAATTCGTGGACTTTTGTGGCAAATACCGCATCCCGCTTCTGCAGTACCTATGCAGTTCGAAGTGTATCACCGGAAGTTGGGAGAGCAGAGAAACTGACTCTACGAACGCCCATCCACATATGATGCGTAAGGTTCTACTAGGGTGAACTTGAAGCAAGCCTATTAAACACCACTAAGTCAACTTATAGATATTATGGTGCCTTTGCAAGAATTTTTATTCTTTCCGTATTAAATGTTTTAATTAATTTTAATTTTGTGCCGGTATTAAATATCTTGCCCTAATACAAACCTGTATTTCAGACATTTATAATAAGATATTTTTGCTTGTAAGTTCACTGGGAAGTATTTATAACGCATGTAGAATTCAAACATTTTCAAACTATAGCATATTTTCATCAACTATTCCTTATCAATATACATTTTAAAATTTCTTAATATATGAATGCTAATATGAACTCCGATTTAGAAACGAAAATTTTTCGTCTAGTTATTTATATGAAAGCAGACAAGGAATTAATGTTATTGTTTTTATATAATAACAAGTTATATATGCACCAAAGAAATTGTTAGAATACTATATTGAAATTAAAGATTACTAAAATAAAAAAAAAACCACAATAGATGTGTTCTTTTAGTATACAATGCCAAATAAAAGATATATTATAACATTACTAATACTCATTAAACAATATTCTAGAAATAGGCTTTGCAATAGGTTTCAAATGTAACTCGATTAATGTTGGAAGTAGATAAGCAAAGAAAAATTCTATACAGAACAACCAGTTAAGGTAATGTAAAACTATAAGTACAAAAGAATATATTAAAATGTAGTACTGTAATTACAAAAAAAAAAAAACATGTAATACAGGGAAAATGTGGTATAAATATGCCGAAGAAATTTTGTGATAGAATGTATTGTTGCATATTTTCATGGCTTTTACGCTGTTATTACATATATAAAATATGAAATAAATGTTGTATAGTCATTATGTTTTTTTCTTATCCAATTATAAATTGCCAACTGTATACTAAAATAAAATACTATGCTCTGATTTATGTAGGAGTACACCTACATAAATCATTATAAAAGATTAAACCTCTTTTTTAAATGGAAGCCTCTCTTTTAGCCTAGTTTTCGTGCTGAGAAAAATCGATTTTCCTTTTAATGGATCTTACTAAATACAACCACGATCAGTGACACTAAAATGAATATACTTGAGGTTGATGTGAGGGATTTATAGAGAAGAGTAATAATTACAGAGTAAATATAGAGAGAATAATAGTTATGAGTGGACACTGGGAGTATGTATTTTAATACAAAAACTGATCTCGCGCGTTTAAATTCTGTCCAGTTACACTTAGATACATCTTTCTAGATTGAACTCGTTACCCATAGACAGAATCTCTTTAATTAATGTCAATGTGCAAGTTTTTTGGAATCAGAAATTATTTAGTTTATTTTTATTTTGGGCACATGATTACAGTTTTTTTTTTGTAAGAGAATTTTTTATTCAAAATCAATAACAAAGATAATAAATAACACTAGTTTTTAATCCTATGACAATAACAAGAGTACCTAAAGAACTAAAAATGGTTATCCCTAAAAAGAACACAATAATATGTAAAGGTATGGGAAAAAGATTACACTTGACTAATGAAGTATCCATAACACGAGTAAACACAAAATCTGTAGTCTATAGAGTCATACAATCCTTTTCAAAACAAAGCAAAATTTTTAAGTACAACAAAAATACTGTTTTAAAAATCATATATTTTTTTGTTTTAAATAAATCTACATGTATTATTTGTCTTCTCTGACATAATGTAGATTGCATTTCTTTTACAAAAGTTGGCAACCATATCTAAACCTCTTTATATTATAAGGGATAAAACATGTAGTTAATTAGATGATCTTTTGTAAGATAGATTATCAACAAAAGACATTTTTGTTAGTTTTAAAATCTGGGTTATTTTAAAATTATTATAAAAGCTCCTCTACTGATATCGCTACTTATAAATCAAATGAAATCTGATTGCAGTCCCATTTATTATAGTTCAAGATTATGAAAAGTAAACATTTTGTAATGCCCCATTCATTAAAGGTTATGTGTATCTATTAACAATATAAATGAGGTGGCCCGACACATTCAACTTTTTTCATTTTACCACATATATGATAAAAGCATAGCCGGGATTTCATTTAGAAAAGGATAGACAAGGAAAAGAATTAATAATTTTTTTGCAGTTTGGGGATCAGAATTCCCCTGTTCATACCTGGTTACGCCAATGATAAAAGGATCTACAAAGACATAGTGGATAAATGCCTATTAGCAAATAACAAAAAGTATTTATAGAGGTTTTCTATGTCATGATTTATTGAACATGAAATAGTCCATGGTTAACATCAAAAATTCATACTATTACAAAGTCCAGCTCATGGCGATAAACAAAAAGATATTAAATTAAGCTCATGTTAATTTAAATTTATTGGTTCTAAAAACATATATTTACAAGCTTTTTTATAAAAACAAAATAATGTAAAATACCTCATTTTAACTTTCAAATG
The DNA here is from genome assembly GCA_005406025.1 of Eumeta japonica. Taxonomy (NCBI): domain Eukaryota; kingdom Metazoa; phylum Arthropoda; class Insecta; order Lepidoptera; family Psychidae; genus Eumeta; species Eumeta japonica. The sequence goes on from BGZK01000151.1 coordinate 285,615, forward strand.
GATAGAAGTAGTTAACTGCAAAATATTTTCAAATGAAATTAAAATGTACTATTTTATGTAGAAAGTTAATTTTAAAGAAAATTCAAATCTTATGCGTAACAAGTTCTTCTAAAATCACTCTTAGATTCTAAAATTTGTATATACCTCATAGCCCATTCAAAATTTTGCATAAAAATTCTTTGCATATTTTTCATTAAAATTTGTTAGACATACTATTGAATTTGACTGTTTAAAATCACAACATAATACCTTTAATGTACATCACTGCTTCATCACACCATTCACCATACCAGTACAATGAAGAGGTATCACATTAACTATTGCTACTTAGACAATCTATTTTAGTTAGGTAGAGTAACTATTTGCTATCATATCACTTTGTATTTCTCACAGTAACAACCGATTTGAGGCATTTGTACAAATAAGCATTTCTGAATAATTCCTATGAGGGTCGGATTAACACTTTTATTATTAAGTTGTTAGGCAGATATTACCATACGCATGTTTGTTAATTTCCTTCAGTGAAAGATATTGAATTCAGTCTAGCTATACATATTAATACCATAACAATAAACACATGTAGGCCAATTCTCTGCCAAAATACCAATTATTTATTGCAAAAACAACAATATATTAATTAACAGATAGTAAGACCCTTAGGTCCTTAAAAGTTATTTAGTAACTGATAAAATATTATACAAGGAAATACTAATTTCCTTTGTGTTAATTGTTCAACTTCGTTATTTATATTATATACAATTTTATTCAAAAGACAAAATTCCTGCGATTATAATATACATGCTTAGTTTCCTAGGGTAACTTTAATAATAAGACAAAATTCAAATTATTGAAAGGTATTGATTTTAAGAATATTGAATACATTTGGGAAGAACAAGATAAATTTTATGTACAAAAATTCTAGACTTTGATAGAAAGGTTTATGCCGTGTATTAGAGTAAACTTTATCTTGCCAAAGATTTTATGGTTTGTATAAAAGCAAATACTATAAGTATTTTACCACATCAGATACAACATTGTAAAAAGAAATAAAAGTAGATTTAAAAAAAAAAGCAGAAAATCATATCTTTGGTTGAAATCCAAAATATATGAAGTAATACGTTTAGTACTCTCCAAGCCACACAATATGGCTTTTACTTTTAATCATATTATGTACAGGTTGATTAATTATACAAGATCTACACACCTATCAAAATAAAAAAGATATTTCAAATAATAACAACTACATCAGAAATATTTCAAGGCAGTTAAAGTTATTACAAATATTAATTACTAATAATGATAGTGTACAAATTTTATATATGACTAAGAAATAGTTTTATTACCAGTTATGCAGCTTCTTCTCCTACCGAATTATAAAAAAGATTATCCTCTAAACGTACAAACTATGTTAATCCGACCCTACATTACAAATTTTTTTATTTAATCATGTCCATTTGTCTTGGCGTGCGATACTGTACCATTGAGTAGAGGAGTTGGTGTTTCTCTGATAGTTTTCTGTAAAACATGAGCATCTGCAGGTTCTATCCTTTTGTAGTAATGCTCCTTTGTTTCCACAATTTCAAAACCGAATTTTTTATAAAAATCTATTGCACCTTCATTATTAACTTGCACATGCCTGAAAGTTATGTAAATAATTATAAATTTAATTACACAAGCAAAATATTACAGATTCATTTTGTTCCACAAATGATGCAGAAAAATATCCTAAATATACAGAAAATATATGAATAACAAAATATGTTTTTCCAATTTTTCTTAAATTTTATTATTGGATTAAGCAACAAAAAAACTGTAAAAACATAAAGAAATACTTGAAAAATTTAATTAAAAATCTGATTTTGGTATTGTTTTTGCCCACCTCACCAAAGGTCTCTTCAATGGTTAATAATATTGACTTAAAACAGATTTAATAAACTTATTAATCTCAATGATAACTTGGAAGGGAATTATAAAATATAAGCAAACAAAAGCCTTATTACTAGAGTAATAAGGCTTTTATAGATCAACATTAATTAATTAAAACATTAATAGTTAATGTTTAAGCATGTCAATATAGACATGCAAAATGATCTGTTTTAGTTCGGTCGATTTTAAAAAGGAAGTATTAAATTTGGCCTTGCATGCTACATCTCTGAATTCTCATTACAAACTTTACAGTATCTATCTGTGTAAACTAAGTCAATTTTACATATTAAGAATTTTCAATACCAGACATGATTAAATCCATATACACAAAAATTTAATATTCGTTTCTTCATAATCACATATCTTTTAAAATTCTTAATTAATCATTTTAAAATTTTAACACAACCTTGTAGTCATATACGCACATGTTTTTATGTACTTACTACTAGCATTTATCCCTGACTTCATTCTCAAATTTATACTATTGAAACGAATTACTACACTAATTTTTAAAAAAAATTTGCATTCATAGATTCACAGTGTAGTTTTACACTGTCAATGTGTAATACACTATATTCTATTTTGACACCAGCATTTACCCTGGTTGAAGGAGGGGAGCAGAAAGGAGAATCAAATTCTAGACCAAAATTGAAAATATAACCAGGTTAAACTTACTACCAAAATACAATATAGAACCGGAAATGAAATCATAGCATGACCGGAATCGTAATGAGGATTAGTAACATAATCAGAATTGGATGCCAGTCCAAAACAAATCCCGGACTCTTGTTAATTAAAAAATTAACAGCCATATCGAACGACGAAAGAACATACATTCTATCTCCATGACGGGGGAAGTTGTGGGCGGAAAGCCATTTTATATTTTTAATTTTACAATACTAAAATCTTTCTTATTTGACTAAAAATCCTGACCATGCTGTTGTAAAGAAAATATGAAAGGAAAATGAGTGTCATTGTAAGATTGTAGCATTTTCACTAAAGTAATTTATTTTGCTTTGGCAATTGCTTCTAATTTTCATTGATAATCTTCTTAATCATAAAACATTTCTTATTTATAAAGAATTATTATCCATCATTGGTTAATTGCACTTTTTTCAAATGCTTTATCTACTAAACACTGCTGTTTAACAAACCATAAAATGGTTGCACAATATTCATTGATATTTTGTTAAAGTGGTTAAAGTAGGTATCTATAGATTTAAAATCAATGAAATACATCAAAATAAGCATCTTTGAAGAAAACTATTAATCCTTACTTTTATCTCATTATTTACATATACATTATGAGCAAAAAAAAAAATTTAGCCCACATATATGTCCTGTGATATGAAATATACAACACTTCTATTAACAATTTTCATTTAGCAAAAGTATAACTAGTTAACAATTTTGTATATGACAACATAAATTTATTAGATTTAGTAACATTGGATGATAGACATATGTAATTCTTTTTAATCAGATCAAAAATCTAGCATTTATCCTTGATTTCATTTGCATATTTGTTCTACTAAACTGAACTAATGAACCGATTCTAAAAATTCTTTTATTATTAGGAGTACAAATAAGTTTCTGCTGTTTTTTTGTTAATAAAATAATATTTATTATGAAAGAACATAAATTTAATTTTAATCGAAGTATTGTCCATATAGCAACTACTTTTTTCCATCTTTCAGGCAGCGTTCGGATTCCACAATTGAAGAACTCCTTATCTTTTGAGGCTATCCACCAATCAACACAATTTTTGGTGTCTTCATATGATGTGAACCGCTGCTCTGACAGAGCATGTGCCATTGACCAGAACAAATGATAGTCGGACGGCACAATGTCTGGTGAATACGGCGGTTGGGCAGTACTTTCCAATCAAGTGTCTTCAAATAGTTTTCATTGGAACCGCTACATGCGCACAAGCATTATCATGTAGAAGAATAATTTCGTTACGTCTGGAGTAGTATTGAGAGCGTTTTTCCTTCAGAACTCGGCTCAATCTCATCAATTGTGTTCGATGGTTCCAGTGATTGTTTTGCTTAGATTAAACAACTTGTAATACACCACACCCAACTGATCCCATCAAATACACAGCATAAGTTTTTTTCCATGAATATTAGGTTTTGCTGTGGATGTTCACTAGGGTGATTCATTTCACATAAGAAATTGATAAAAATCATTACCTATGTGTATTAATTTCTTATGTTTTGAGTTATAAAATGGCTGTAAACTCATTAAATATTGATCTCAGAGAACTATTTTTCATGAGTCAGTCTTTTCCCAGTCAGTCCCATTTTCTCCTACTTTTGGGTTTGCTCAAAAAAAATAAAAAACTATTCATTCCAAAACTGTACTTTGATGACTCCTACTGGCAAACCAGTGCGAGTTACATAAAACACACTAGAGCAATTTTGAAGAGCGTAAAATTTCCTATAAGGTCCATCAAACCAATTCACAATGTTACAAAAAGCGGTGAAGCGTTAGAAATTTGACAAAAAGAAACATTTTTTACATTCATTTTAAATAGGAAAGCTTCAAATTGAAATAGTATGTACTTAAAAATTATATTAAGAGCTCAAACTTGATGAGAATTTTTTTCTATAGGTAGATTAATATTTTGCTTGAACACCGCAAAAAATTTTTTTTGCATAAATGAATCATCCTAATGTTGACGCGTGTACAGGTAGTCCCCATGATTCTTCTCTTTGGACTATTATAATGTATCCACTTTCATCACCAGTGACGATTCAATATAAAAAACTTTTATTTTGTGCCTAGCTAGCAGCATTTCACTCATGCATAATTGGCGTACAACCTCTTTCGGCTTTAATTCAGATAGAACCTAATTACCTTGTTTATGAATCAGTTCTAATGATTTTAAATGATGCAAGACTGCTTGCTGAGTGACTTCTGAAGTAAATGCAAGTTCATTTTGTGTTTGAGACGAATCTTCCTCCAATTCTGCATCCTTATAAATTTTTGGCCTTCCACTGCAATCTTTGTCTACTATGTCAAAATTACCATTTTTAAACTTTTGAAACCACTCACATGTTCTCTTACTCAAGACAGCCTCATTATGTGCTTCTATGAGCAATCAATGTGCCTCAGCTGCAGATTTTTTTAAATTAAAGAAGTAAATTAAAAGGTCCCGTAAATGACGCTTATTTGGCTCAAATTTAGACATTTTTGGATTAAAAAAATATATGATGCTAATATGAAGTTAATAATATGATAGAGTTATGTTGTTTTTGAATGACCAACCTAATTTTCAAGCCGGTTATCATCTGCAAATTCTAACATAAGCCTCGTGTCATACTATCTATCTCAAAACGATGGAAACTTGTTTGTACTTCTAATAATATAGAGCTACACAAGTCTTCAGTAAATTTTTGAATAAATACCATCCCCAAGTAATATAGTTTATATTTTACTTTGATACCGACTTGATCCATATAGGAATTGTGACTGGTAGTGAAATTGGAATTGAAAGCAGTACATTGAGCAGAATTAAAAACAAAAGAACTGAAAGCGGAAACAAGACCGAAATTGAGAATTGGACTGTGATCAAAAATAAGTATATGGATAGCAACAAAATCAAGTTTGACAGGGAATCACAATTGAAAGCGAGATAGGATTGAGATTGTTCGATACAAAAGATGAAGGAATTCACTCTATGCCCATGGTGGCGGAGCTGTGGACAATAACTATATGGATAAGCCAACCACAAGAAAGGGCAAATTAATGTCTATGGCACCAACTGATATTTTCATAAAATTATGTCTTTAAACATTGCTTAAATTTATGATAATTGCATCTTACAGCTATTGTTACAGAATTAATAATAGATAGAAAACACTCTTATAATAAAAGCAATTTTCGAAAGTATTTATAGTAAAATACCTGAAACACTGTCCAGAGCATACTATTTTCTTAATACAGATTATTGGAGAAAGACATAGTCTACTTTTGCATTAATGCATAATTATCTCAAAATTTATGGCGGACCTCCTATACAATGAAACAACAATTACACTTTAAAAGTCGCAAATATCAACCATTTTAGGAATGCTTAGGCATCATAGCTAACTGTCTAATCATTGTTGTTCCTGTCTCCAACAATCATGAAATATATCACATAAATTAAGAGTATATCATATTTAAACAAGTGAACTTGAAAATTTCAATAACTATCAACTATTACATCAATTCGTGATGTCGGTTTGAGAAGTGAATATTTTTTTAATACTATAAGCAAAGACAATGAATCTCTGGTACAGAATAGCAAACACAATTAGGAAACATTATGATAAGTATTCGGAGGAATAGTGGACTTGGAACTGGTCTCAATGACAAATTAAATCAGATCCAAAAACCTTTATTTTGTAGGTAACAGAAATTGCACTTGAAACAGGTCATTAATGTGTTGTCTTCGACATTACTATTACCATCCATTCCAAATGCCGAATCACCTTGAGAAGAATGGGTAAGAAACTCAAGGGTTGCTCTTTTCTTATTCATCGATACAAAGTATTGAATAAATAATAATTCAGTACAACACTTAGAAATAACAAGAAGCAACCTGATAGCTGAGCAGTTCAAGCTCATAAGTTTTTTTATTAAGATATTCAGGCACGGTATAATAGCCTTGGCCATATAACTTCTCTTTGAGGAAAATTTAAATTCACTAAATAGCAAGTTTTGAATTTTAGCTGGCATCTTATTATAAAAGTGCACACACTACCCCTTAAATGATTTGCTAACTTTGTTTAGACAGGTTTTATGAGCAGCAAGATCGTTCTTATGACTGGTGTTAATGTTATGGATGTTGCTCATTTTATGGAATGATTCTAAATTTCTCTTGACATATACCATATTTTCATATATGTATTGTGACATTATAATTAACACACTAATTTCTTTAAAGATTTCTCTGAGAGATGGTTTTAGTAACACATTATAAATGACATGAACAGCCAGCTTCTGCAGTAATACCAGCCGCATTGTCCCATAACAAAATTCCATAGGTCATGAGACTATGAAAAAAAACTAAAATAAACTAGTCTCTCGGTACTTTCACCTGTAAGCCCATGAATTCTTTTCACTGCGTATGCTGCAGAACTAAGCCTTTTCGCTAATCTAGTAATACGAGAATTCCAATACAATTTAGCATCTAAAGTGAGTCCAAGCAATAAGATCATATTCACAATATTCAGTATCTCGTTCTTGACAATTACATTTGCGTTGATCAGTTTAGCACTAGTAAAGAAAAATTTAACTAGTTTTGTTTTCCTCTCATTAAAAAGATTATTAAATATTCTTTAATGTTAAACCAAAAGAAATGCACTGTCATAATATACAAAAAAAAAAACTGGATAAATGCAAGTTGAACTAGTACTGAGGCAGACCATAAATATATCATTTAGGTACCACGTTTTTTCAATATAAACCAAATTTGATTGTGGTAACAAAGATTTACCATTTTATTTTTAAACCATAGACTTTTTATACATTTGCCAATAATCAATAACTATTTTTTACATTTTTTTCACAATTTTAAACACATTGCTTTGGAGATAAAGGGGAGTGGTTCATTTTCATCTATTGCCTTAAATAAAACTATTTACTTGAAAATTCTTATATACATACATATATATTTGAGATTCTCACGACAAACTTATCCATTTGCTGTCACATGATATTTCGTTTGCAATTTTTTTTTTTAATTGTTTAATTTGTCCATGTGATGCCCATATTTAAAATTCATTTATTTATATTATGTGTTTATGTTCGAGCTACAGATATTCATATGTGGACCATATGAAGTTTTTTTTTTCATTTGTACATACAGAATCCTAAAAACCCTGTAAACAATTCTACTACGAGAAGATACAACATTTTATTTTACATTTTGATATATTATATACAAGTGTCTAGAAGTTTGAAAAGAAACTATTTTAAGAGTTTGGTCAGAGTTGAACAAAGGCCAATTGTAGCTGCAATTGATTTAGGCTCATATAATACAAGCTTCAGATGTGTATTATTAAATGAATATGTTTTACATTTTAACCAAAAACCATATGAGAAAATGTTGATAAATGTCAAGCTGTAAATGAATGTAAATACACCAACAGATGAAAAGTTATCTATTTATGTCATATTAAGCCAGTTACTACTCACAAAAAAATGCTGTCAAAATTGCCATCCTGTTCTACATACTTGAGCACATGTTCAACCATTAAAGTACCAATGCCAAGTCTTCTGTATGGATACAAGCAACCTAAAGTCATTATATATAATCTTCTACTGTTTTCTGATGTATCTATTCTACAACACACTGCCCCCACGACAATATCATTGTAATAAGCAAGTTTAGCCAGTTCACCTGCTTCCAGTACATCTTTGTAAAACTTATCATTATATGATACCGGAAATACCACGGTGTTAAGCTTTTTCAACTGTTTTATATTATGCGGTGTCACATCTCCTAATTCTATTTTAGCCCTGAAAAGAAAAAGATTTCGTAAAGTAAATTTTTGGTACAATCACTCAACCTCACAAGGTTCTCATCTAAGATGCCGATAACATAAAACAAAAAGCTACAATTTAAAATACTATAAAGGATTTCGGGAAAGAAGACTTACCTAGTCATTTTCATTAATCTAAAATACACTAAAAATTTAAAACTAATATATTAGAATTATATCACACGAGATCACTCCCGCCATCTACCTAGCTAGTACATTCAATTCGTTTTCGTAGGATCATAAATTGGGTGACAAGGAACTAAATTTTTTTTTGGATAAACCAAAAATAGATTCAATATGAGTCACTGCATTAACAATTTATAAATTCATTTATTTACAACTATTGATAATAAATTATTTTTTTGCATAAAATATTAATAACACAATCTTAGGATTTGATAAGTATAACATCAGAATTAATTATAATATTCATTTAATTTTGTAAAAAGCACTTTTCAGATATATAATTTTAAAAGTATAATGACATAGGACTAATGTAGTTCCGTATATAGATTTTTCTTATAGATTTACATATCCTTAATTAAGAGGAAATTTAATAAATTGCAACTTATGCTCAAAATGAGGTTGATAGATTGACTACAAATTTTTTGACGAAAACAATGAATCGATCCTATAAATCACATTACAGAATATTATTATATTTGTTGCACAGAAAAACAAAATGGTGTTTGAAATGAAGATAAAACAATATAAATGATAGTTGTAATTAGAGATATTCAGTCCAATTCCGAGAGATCCAGATATTTCTGGAATATATTAAAAAAGCACGGAATAATCCTATTTGGATGGAGATCATCATTCAAAATTGATAATCAAATAAAATCAAAAATAGCTTTATTTGTAGGTAATAGAAATTAGGCTTGAAATGTGTCATAAAATACGGCTTTAGATATTAATATTAACACCCATTCCAAATGCTGTTTCACCTTGAAAAGACTGGACAAGAAACTCAAGGTTTGCTCTTTTTACTCATCGGTACAAAATACTGAGTAATCAACAATTTAGTATAATACTTAAAAATAACACGAAGAAACCTGATAGCCGAGAAGTTGCTTAGACGGGTTTTATGAGCAACAAGATCGTTCTTATGACTGATGTTAATGTTATGGATGCCGCTCATTATTTGGAACGATACTATAATTCGTAACTGTTTGTAAGTCGCCGAATTCTTTTCACAGTATTTAGTGCTGAACTAAGCATTTTCTCCAATCTCATAAAATGAGAATTCTAACGCAATAATGTCTAGTCTACAATATTCAGTATCTCGTTCTTAACCATTACGTTTGCGTCTAGCAGTTTAGAACCAGTGAAATAAAAATCAACAAATTTTGTTTTCTTCTAATTGAAAAGAAAATTACTAAGACTACACCACTCACCTATTTCAGAGATGGTACTCTTTAATTCGTCAAAAGTTGGTTGTTGCCTAGTAATCCTAAAACGTAAAGAAGTTTTCTCATGAAACAGTACAATCCCATGCCCAACTTTAACAAGATATGATAAATCATTAATGTAGACTAGGAATAGAAATGGTCCAAGAACTAAACTGTGTGGCACACCCATATTGACTATAGATCCCGACGACCTTTCATTATTACCATCAACTCTTTGAATTTTACCTCTTAAATAAGACTAGAAGTCCAAATAATCCACCTGTGACGCTATAATGATGTAGTTTCCTGATTAATGTGTCATGATGAACGCAATCTAAAGCCATGAACAAATCACAGAAGACACAGATTGAGTCCTGCAAATCCTCTGAGGCATAAAAAATATGTAGATTAAGCTCAAGACCGGCTTCAGTTGTTGAGCGATCCTTTGTGAATCTAAACAATTTAAGGATCATTAAATTATCATTATAAAAATATTGTAATATTTGATTTTAAACAAGTTTTTCAAACATTTTACTGAAAGTCGGTAGTATCGGTATCTGTCGGTAGTACTGATATCAATCTAAAGAAGGGTCAGATATACTATTGGATTAAAATAATGGAATAACTTTACTTTGCTTCATTAGATCAAGAAACACGCCACAATCAGTGCAACCATTGAGAATCACTACGAAGCAAGGAGCAATGCAGCCTATTATTGAATCTATTATTCGACATTTGAATATTTTAATAACGTCATTGTAGTTGACATGAGTAAATTCAAACACAATACCACAAGTGTCAACGTTTCGCTTCAACAGAGATTCAACTAGAATGGGCGATGATTTTAGAGATTGTGTAGTTGAAACTGGAATGCTAGCAAAGAATTTTTCAAAAACAAAAGCCATTTCTATATTTTCGTTTAAACTTATGTCAATTTTTATTGAAATTTTGTTTGACCGTGTTTTTCAGTTTCACTATTGAATAAATTCCAAGTAGATTCAATCACATAAATACTCTTTTTTATTTTATTATGGACAAAATGTTTAATTCGAATTGTGATATAATTCACTCCATCGCTAAAACACTATTAGCAAATCGATACAGCAGTCCAAATCACTTGATACTAATGAACACATGATCACAAAAACGCGCGAGAAATCGTTAATAACGGAAGGGCACGAAGTGGCGGGAGAGACCGTTATCCGCCAGGACGCGGATCGCGAAATCACATGAAAACACGAAATCGCAAATTACAAGGACACGAGAAATTGAGATCGTGTACGTGATATATACTTTGCGACTTGTGGTATGGCAGTATCATATGGCAGCTTCGACTAAAGCCATACTATGTAAAACCTTTTCGTTACATAAAAAAAGCTATATCTACCTCATAGATTTATAATTGGTCGGCGGCGACCAATACAGACTATAATACAACAGTCATGCATTAAAGTCATCTGTCGCCGATGATGCATACGTTCTATTAAGAATTAGAAATGATACAGTATTTAGTAAGCTCAATATAAAATACTTAATCCATCATATAAAACTTCACGCTAAATCAAAACATATCATATCTTTTATTTGCAAAACTAAAGTCACGTGTGTACGCAAAGCCTCAGAAAAATTCTAAAACCTTTCTAAGATTGTAAAGCTTTATATGACAATTGTCCAAGGGAAGAACGTGCAAAAGTAGAGATTGAAAAGCGTAGTAGAAGTTCGAAGAATACGATTCAGTGCTGGAATAAAAAATCGTACATTATTGCGAGCTACACTTTAATGGAATGGAATGAAATAAGGCTCTGCTGTGGCAGTTAATCAACCGTTCACCAAATTAAGTGCGATCAACTAAAAGTGTTTCAGTGGTTCTGCAGTTTATTTTTGTATCACAGTATAGTTAAATATACGCCTTTTGTTTTTCTTGTTAATTTTTTTTCAACATTTAAACCCTGATAGGAATATAAAGTAATATTTGATGTCAGAAATGGAATTAAATGTTGAAAGGTTGAATGTTGAAACCTTTTGAAATTTCATTCCCAAGGAAAAATGACGTGGAACAAAACTACAACAGGAGGACAATGGGGAGGTAGCAAGAATACTTCGATGGTTTCGACAGCTTCGGCTCTTAATTTAAGTACTGTGTTCATAGAAATTATGGAGGAGGCTCGCCGACAAAATGAGCCGTTGCACCGATTGAAAGAGCAAGTTCAAGAAGTCTTGTCGACAGGGGGAGCAGGCGCGCCGAAAGAAGAATCAGAGGCGTGATTGAATAAGTAGGCTCGAGACCCTGCTCACCAACAAGGGGAGCATTTAAGAAGTTAGCGAGCATTGAAGAAATTAGCTTAAAAATAGGTTTGCCATCATGAGTAGATTCGACTCCAAGAAGTAAATATGATCCTCAAAAGGTACAGGCCGAGTGGAAACGGTAAATTTATATTGTACTTGGTCGGCTGACAGTCGTAAATTATTTTCTGTAGAAATTAACATTCCCGTAGGAAGTTGGAACACTCGAAAGACGTCGAACAAAGGTCGATTGCTCGGGTTCTATACATTATTCTATTTTGTTCTTATTTTATTACAGTGTCTATGGCTTGTTATTATTCTGAAATATAAACTTATTGGTTATGGCATGTATGGCGGTTGAATTTAAATATGTTCTATTTTAAGTGTTAGATTGTTTTTTGAATTGATGTCGCAAAAAATTTGACAAATGAATGTTTTGTCTATATATAAGCTAAATACCGTTAGAATTTAGATATATATCCGCTCTATTATGATATTCAAACAGTTAAGATTTATACAAAACGACCAAGTTAAACTTAGGTTCAAATATGCGTATAGAAATGTTCTCGCATTTTCCAAATTCTACTTACAAACAACGAAGACCGAAGAAGTACTGAAACAAGACGACATATTAAAATCAGCAGAAAGTTATGTATATGGAGTGAATCAAGATAAAGATCGAATTAGTAATGAAATTTTACCCTCTGCACCAATAACACCAATGTTAATGAGTATCAAGGAGCCCATTGTTTTGTCATTTGACGATGTACCTGGGCCTAAAAGCTTAAAATATCTTGCAAACGTCCGACAATATTTTTCTGATATTGGTACACAGCTTACTGCAAGCATTCTAACTTTTGGAATTAATCTTGGTACAGTATATTTTAATTTAAATATAATTTCTGTTGTTATCTCGAATGTTTTAGATAAAACCTTTTGTAGTAAGACAACTTATTTCAGTGCCTACTTTAGTTTCGGGTTCAGAACCTAGTTCAGGGTCTCAGACAATAAAAAAATTACCAAGTATAAATACTTCCATTTATATTCAATATGTATTGTTTTGAATTGAAATATTTGCTTTTCTTATTTGCTCTTTCACACAAAACTTATTCCACTTATTCTGTTTTTTTTTTTATCAAATGTTTCTTTTCCATTTCAAATGTACATCATTAAAATTTTCAGGCGCATATTTCGACACTCCAAAGTCTTTCAGAACTCTTTCCAGGCTGTTTGATGAATATGGCCCTGTCGTACGTTTTGTGAGTCCTGTTGGCAAAGATATTGTACTGATCAACCATCCTGACCATATCCAAAAAGTGTATGCAATGGAAGGAGAATATCCTGTTCGTTCTGCACTTGATTCATTGGAGAAATATAGAATTGAGCGTCAAAATTATATACATGGTGGACTATACACTGTGTAATTATATTCATAATATTAAAATACATAGTTTGTTAAAAAGCATTCTCTGTAAATTATTAGTCATGATTACCAGATAATTAAATATTTTATTGCTGTACATTAAATTTGTATAAACAAATATTATTCTAAAAAATTTTGTGTACAGCTCACATTAAAAATAAATCATAAAGATATAGAGAATTATATGAAGTTCATGTAAAACAATGAATTTTTAATAATTACAGGCATGGTAATGAGTGGAATAGACAAAGAACTTTGCTTTTTCAACCACTTCGAAATGCAATTTGCTATAATTTTTCCACTATTGGCGAAATTTGCGATATTTTTACCATGAAGGTATATAACATGAGAAATCATCAAGACGAAATACCATCTGATTTGTACAAAGAAATCCATAAATGGGCATTTGATTGCATGGGTAAAGTTACTTTCAAACTAAACTAATGGTTAAAAAATATGGTCTTAAAATTTAGGTACCTAATTGCTGTTGACGTGCTAACAGGTTTGATGATATTTGGTAAAGAGTTCAATATTTTAAAGAAAGATGAACACAGTCAATGCGATATGGCATGGCTTTACAACAGTTTTGTGAATGCGACAGAAGCAATTGCTAAATGTGAATCGGGTCTCCAACTGTGGAAAATTTTTAACACGCCCGCTTGGAATGCACTTGTTGTTAATTGTGACATCCTAAACAGGTTAAACATTTCAATACATATGTGATAAAATGTTTTTAATAACATTATACAAAATCAATATATGATTTTAATCTCAAACATTGTAATAACAAATATAAAGAGGATACCTATCGATGATCATTTTATTGGTTGAAGTAACAAAATATTAATTGTACCTAGTCTTTGTTTTCAGTATAATTGTTAAACACGTCATGGAAAGTAAACAATTTTCATCTGTCTCAACAATAAACATTGAACAACCAGTCGATGAAATTAGAGGTGATACAATTTTGTTGAAATTATTTGTATAATTTAATAATTAGAGTTATATATACTATAAAACAATTTGAATATTATTCAAGTTTGTAATTTGTATCTCAATTAGATGATCAACCAGGAATCGAGTGTGTGATTAACTCTATACTGATGGCTGAAAAAATGAAAGCAGAGGATGTGGCAACAATTCTCATGGATATGCTACTTATTGGAATAAACACTGTGTGTATATTAGAAATGGCTTTTTTCACAATTTTATGAATATGTTCTATTATTTATATTAACTGTTTTATTTCTTACCTTTTGATTAAAGTAAAACTTCTTAGATGTGACTCGAGAGTAACTGAAAAATTATTTTGGGCGAAAATAATATTCAATAAAATTATAGTCTATTTACATAGTTTCTGCAATTATAATTTAAATTTTGAATTTGTCAAATATTCAAATTCAAAACTTTCAATGTAAACCCCTAAAATATTTTTCAACACTATCTAATGAATAATTTAACTGTGCCCATGCCTCTGCCCAATTGGACATAGAAAGAATTCATTTATATTTTTTTTTATATCAGGTGGGACCTTGCAGCTGGATACCAAAATGCTGACTACAAGAGATAACCTAGATTTTAATCTTCTTCAAATTGCTTTACTTTTTCAATTTGATTGTTTTGCTATTTCATATTTTGATTTTTTACAACTTATTACAGTTTTTATATTACAGATAAATTCAGCTATGGGTTTTCTACTATACAATTTAGCATATTCCCAAAAGTGTCAGAAATTATTGTACAAAGAAATAGAGAAAGTTACAGTTGATTTTACCATAAAAGACGTAGATGACTTGGACAGAATGCCTTATCTACAAGCTTGCATAAAAGAAACTTTGAGGTATTCAATAGCAAAATTAAACAAATAAGTATTCCATGAATGAAAGTAGCTTTAGACTGAGTCATGATCCTTGTCATACATGAAATGTTGTTTTTTCAGATTGGTGCCTCCCATTCCAGTACTAACCAGAGTTTTGCAAAAAAACATAACACTGGATCGATATAAGTTAGCACACTCATTGGTTCAATTAAAGATACATGTATTTCTCTATGAAAATTTCTACTATTATTAAAGAACCAATTTAATTACTTTTATTGATACATAATGTGCTTATATGCTTGTTTACATGAATCTTTACTTAGAATTATGTAGCTTTTTGAATGTATATTATGTTAATTACTTAATTTAGTTTCAAGTACAATGAGTAGAAATTGAAAAAGGTAGATTTTTTAAATATTATTCAAGCAAGTAATGGTTAATTGAAATTTTTATTGTTTTCGATTTATGCTTTTCCTAATTTTGTTTTTCTTGTGAAATGCTTGAAAAATTATAAAATATTGAACTTGAGTGTGTACTCAAGTTCAGTATCTTATAATTTCTTAAGGTCATTAGAAACATATGCGTGAAAATAGCATTTCCATCAGAACCTGCACGAAACTACATTGACGCATTTCACGACCATGGGTTGGTACCCATGTCCATAGGGAAAAAAACTGTAAGAAACTACGTTGACACATTTCACGGCTTTGGGTTCATACCCCACGTGTCCATATGGAAAAGATGGCACAAAATCATATAGAGAAAATTCTTGTTCAATCTACATGGTGTAAGCAGTCCGGCCTCGCCTTACCGTGGCTGGCGTTTCTCTATGATATTGCCTAACCCCGCCTCATTGACAATCGATACACAAACATGAAGACGGGTGACGGTGGCCGAGTAGTATTTTCGATTTTCCTAGTAATTCCCAAAGATGCTTAACAAAATATAATAAATTAAAACCCTTTGTTTTGCACTTTATTTCTAGTATTCCAAGGGGTACCTTAATAATAATGTCGACTAAAGACTCTGCCCTGAAAGAAGGTAATTACGATGATGCGACCAAATTTTATCCTGACAGATGGCTCAAACCTGATTCTAAAGAGTACCATGCTTTTGCTAGTATTCCATTCGGCTTTGGAGCGAGGAAATGCATAGGACAGAATGTAGCAGAGGTCATGCTCGCAGTTTTAACTATAAAGGTAATAACATTATTATAGTGATTAGTTACTAGAAATGATTTGAATTATTATTATAATGTACAATGCAACAGTACATTCGTTTTGTGTCATATAGTAACACACTAAAGGCATCTTCCATCATTCTCCATTTAAAAATTCACTTTTAACATTAGATTTCAATTTTACATCCTCTTAAAATTGTTAAAGGACATGCAATGCAAAATTAATTTAAAATGTGATTTTGTTAAAAAGTATATTTAAAAGAGATGGTGGAAGAGGCCCTAAGATATAAAATTAAATGCAAATTATTTTTCATTTTTCAGCTCATAGGGAAATACAAAATGGAATACCATTATGGCGATATTGTCCCGACACGTGGCTTTATAGCTAAACCTAACAAACCCCTTAAAATAAGATTTATTGATAGATACAAAGATATCTGAAGAAATATTATCCTCAAAATATTCAAAAGGTTTTACAGAATATTAAATTTAAGATCACAAGTGATGTATTTGATTTGATTTATAATTTGTTTGTTCTTTTTGTTTGAAACAGAGACATTACAGATATGTTCATTGTATTATGGAGAAGTGAATGATCTATTAAACTATTAAGAAGTCCTCTATAATGTTTTATTACCTGACAATAGCAAAAATTGTAATGAAGAATTGTATTAGGGAGATAGTTTGCTACCTGACAGATTAAACTACTGAACAGATTTCAACAAATGAAATGTCCCCAAAGTCTTGCTCATTAGAATTGCCTGAGGATTATGGCAATTTTGAAATTGGGATTGCTAATTATGCCCAAAATATTAGAATGAGCGAAAAGGACTGGTATATTATGAAATATAATTTTTGAGTACTATATTTTCATAACATGGTCGATGATATAGCAAAAATTGTAGACTAATTTCTTATAGAAAACACTTCATGTAGATACATGGATTGCTTAAGCAGCACCAAGCAGACGGCACAGTTCAATTTAGTTCTGCGACTGCAGCAAAAACACACCAACTGCTCGACCTTTTGACTGCTCTGGAACAGCCAGCAATCACTTTCCTAAAAGTCTCAATCATTATAATTACCTCTTTTTATGTCAAATATACATATGTGCTGTGACATAATACTTATTCTTGAGCACTTTCAATTTTCAGCAAATCAAGTGTTTGATGACTGCTTAATTTACCATTGGTTAGGCATTTTAAAACGACTAGTTTAACGGTTCTATGTTTTCAATGAAGGACAACTCACGGTTTACAACATTACAAAATACAAATTGTCATTTATAAACTACTTCAATTAGAATAGTTGAGAACTCGACTTGCAAAAACTGAAATTACATTAAATTGTAACTACCTAGATACCGGGAAATCATACAAATGTAGCATAGGATCGTTTTGTTGTGAACAATGATGATAGATACACAAAATTTTTCAGGGAGTTCGGTATCGACATGTGACCACGTAATCCCATTTTTTTTATATCTTGCTTACTGCAAAATTTGGATCCAACACAGTATTCCGATTTTTATAATAAAACTACATTTTAAAGACAATTGTTTATTATTAAAGTATCCTACTTAAAGACTAATTATGTAACCGTTGCCGTTTAGATGAGAATATATTTAGATACTTTCCTCTAGTCATTTCTTTTGCTTCTTCTAAACCAAGCTGGTATGCCAAGTCATGTAATTTTTTTACCTCCATAATGAGACTAGTCGTAGATAGAGTTCCCAATTCTGTAAAACATGAAAAAAATAAATGATTTATTTGAAACAAGAAATTATTAATATGAGACCATAGTCACTTATAGATGTTAGGTTATGGTCATTATGAAATCTCAACAAATTTTAAAGATTTGTTCGATACTATAAGCTTAGGTGAGCAAGCTATATAGATCACTAATGTCATAGTTACACACACATATACAGAAATAAAAATAATAGAAGTTATAATTTTAGGATATCAAAGTGTTAAATACATTTTTCGATGGGAAAATGTGTGTTCAAACCAAATGCAATGTTCAAAGACTCAACTATATTCATCTGCTTTTATTTACTAAAACCTGTTAAATCTGTATTTACTTGAAAATACAAATTGTAGAGTGATTCTATAGTTCATTTAAGATTGTAATTCAATATGCATTAGTTCAACATTTACGGTGGGTTGCGCAAAAAGTAAAAACGCAATTCGTACTTCATAGATTTAATAGAAAACGTATGAACAACCTGTAAAAATCTTACGTTTATGAATAAGGTTTTTACTTTTAGTGAAACCTGTCATTATAGCGGTGTGCTTCAAACTGTCATTTGCAGTATTTAACCGCAAACTGTCATAGTTAAAAACTAAATATGTCAAAATAGCAGTAATTTAGAAGATATTTGAACATTTGAACATTAACTTAATGTCACAAATGTCAATATTTTTAAAACTAACTTAGGCAACTGCCAATTGTGAAGTTAAAGCAACGTGACGTGACGCATTAAAATGGCAAGAAAGTTTGACATTGTGTTACAAGGGGGGAGAATCATAGAGGGACGAATCTTAAGCTTCTTCATGGTCACATTTATAAAGAATTTAAAACTTTAAAGGAGACGTTTCACGAATGCATGGAGCTCCAGCCTGCACCTAGTACATAATTAATTTGAAAACGCTATTAATAGTGCTTGATTATCATTTTGGCATACTTTAATTTAGTTTTTTTGTACAAAGCTGTTGAATACATAATTATAGACAATCTTTAATTTTAAAAATAAAGATGGCGTCATTGACAAATTCACCGGTGATAATGTTCAGTGACAGAGAGACAGTCACGCAAGATAGCAGTATATTCTTTTTTTTAT
Source organism: Eumeta japonica (assembly GCA_005406025.1). NCBI lineage: Eukaryota > Metazoa > Arthropoda > Insecta > Lepidoptera > Psychidae > Eumeta > Eumeta japonica. The sequence goes on from BGZK01000151.1 coordinate 305,012, forward strand.
AACTTATTAAGATATTGGGAACAAGGACAAATAAGTAGATGTTATTTATTTAAAAAACTTTGTTTCGTTGGTTTATTTCTAACTTCATTAGGAAATTCTGGAAAGCATAGTTACAAATAGCTAGATAATCATAATATGTATATAAAAGAATTATAATAATTATACCAAAACAATTCCATAAATTTATAAAAACGTACAATAATTATATCCCTCATAGAATAAATTCCTAAATAATTGTGTCATGAATTTAAGATATGGTTAACAAATAATTGATACAAAAAATTATATATTTCTTATTTTTGAGGTTAACATCCTTATTGAACATTCTGGTTCACAATACCAGGTAAATGCACAATAAAACAAGATCAAATCGAATTACATGCGGTGGTTATTTGTTCTTTCCATTACAATTTACTTATCTAAAGTATTAATATAATTTTTCAACTAACTAGAAAAAAAAGGTTGATGAGTGACAACCACCAACCCGGCACCATTTCATTTAAAAGACAATGCATTAACTAATCAGTAATTGAAATATATATAAGGAATTTAAATTAAGAAACACCAAAAACCTGCACCCTAATTTTATTCTTTAAAGAAATGATTTTTCAAAATGATGAAACTGAGAGTTTCAATACTACTCATATAATCAACAACTGTTTGTGGTTTCTTATTATTTATTATTGAAAATTCATGGTTTTGTAATTCAATAAAATTTATATCTACTTACTTAATAAAAAAATATATAATTGAATCTTTCATTAAGGCAAAAGGAGATTTATTCACAAATGGAACAGATGATTCTTCAAATTAATTCTATAAAATCAAATAGATGTTGTATAATTTCATAATAAACGTTCATTTATTTGATTTGATAGAGAAATATTAACCAAAAGAATCAAAAACACACACTTGCATAAACTAACACATACTATTTCATTTTTGGTTGAATAAAGAATCATTGTTGATTTTGGGAGTAGATTCCTAGATTCATGATTCTCTACATGATTTGTACAACTTCAAATAATAAAAGAAAATTACAAAGATGAAATCAATATAAAAAAAGAAAATAAATTTACTATAATAAGTACATATAAATTTACTATAACAAGTATATATATATATATATATATATATATATATATATATATATATTTTAATCAAATGTATCAGTTATCATTATTAATCATTCTAATAAACATGTACCTAAATTACTTGCAAAATATTTGCAAATAATTTATAGGTATTCTAAATATGTGCACTATAAATTCAAAGCGTTATTTAGTTTTCAGAAAGAATAGTTGAGTTAGAAAAGTATAGCACCTAATCTGTTGGTTGTCTGAGAAAGATAATTGCAACAGAGAGAATGAGAAAAAACAATATGTAAATTAATTGATACCAATAGAATTTCATAACAAAATATAGAAAATTATAATTAATACACTCTTTCATAAATGTTCGAAACACTAATAAAAAGCTCTCTGTTAAAGGAAGTGAACCAAGATGTTTGAGCATATTGTTGAAATAAGACATCTCTACGGCTTTAATTTTCAATGCAATTTTAGATATCACTAATTCATAAGTGCCTTTTATATGTAAGTTTGGGCATATTCTTTACCAATTGTTTGCACCTGTTTCATTGTATTTACTCCAATTATTATTAATATTAGTAGAACCCTATTAAAAGTTTCTAATCGGCATTTAAATTGTTTCCATTCTCATTGGAATATCGAGTATGCAGAATAAATGTGAAAATAAGTCTAGAAACTAGATTGTTTTACTGTTAGAAATATATTACAAGAACCTAAATATTGTTACACAATTGAATATTTTTGCTTGTTTAATCAGATAGTTAATAAAAAGACACAATATCTACTACATATAACTTTAAGTACATATCACTAACATAAACAAAAAGGTAAGTTTGATATTATGAATAATAAATTTATTAAGAATAAACATTTTACATCATTACAAAGAATCAATTATTTAATTGTACAACCTTATGCACATCTATTATTAGAATCTTTTCAAAAATAGAGCCCCTATCTAGAAGTTTAAAAAAAAAAGCAATAAAAGTGGTGTCATTTTAGGTTACTTGAACTAAATCTTACTACAATGAACAGCAGCAAAGAAAATGAGGATATCTCAGAGAAAAATTTAAAATCCTTAATAGATATTATGTGTCAATTGTATCCAAAGGTAATAAGAGTCATAGCAGAAATTTAAAATAGTGCTCCATAAACTATTCAAAATTCCACTAACAAACCAAGAATACATTTTTGGCCTAACCATGTGGTTAATGATTGAAATGAGCTGCATTCTTCAGTGGTGGAAGTTTTGATCATTAGCACTTATAAGAAACACTTTAATATCAAGCTGAATTTAGTTTTGTTAGTTCTCACAAAAACTGTCATTGAGGTTTCGACTATTAAATTAAAATATTAGATGACTTTTAGAGTATGATTTGATTCTATTCACTATTCAAATTAATTTTACTATTATTTACGTTATGGAACATTAACAATAAGCAGAATAGGTAATGCAGGCATAAGACGACTGTCAGGCCATATACTGAGGATAAAACAAAAATTAACAATTGAAAATGGAATTGTTTCTTAGCGTTACAAAAAGCTCTCTGTACTTAACCAAATAAATTTTATATTTTGTGTTTGGTATAAAATTATTCCTAAGGTAAAGTCAAATATTATGTTTAGAATATCAACAAAAGCACACACATTACCCAGAATTTTTATACATTGTGCAAAATTATTTGTATATATGTAATTAAGCAATTTATTCCATGTATATAATTCCAAATGTTATGACTTAAATAGCAATCTTTTTCGAAGTAGTTTAGGGTTGATTACTTTCATAAAATTGAAAAAAAAAAGGAAAATTCATTGCAAAAGACTACAAAGGTTAAAGTATAGAAATCAACTTATGATATAATTACTAGCATGAGATCATTTTTAAAAAGCATCAATGTTTTTAGTAACCATAATTGTTTACCACCTAACATATATTATTAAACAAAATAATTACTATTTTATTTACTTACGTTGCATGTATGCAATATCGTCATTACTTAAACCTCGGTGCCAAGGCGGTGGAACTTCTTTGGGATCCTGAAGTGGTGCAAATCCCGATATTCCTGGAACTGTGATATCATTTGCATCAATAGAATTTGAACTCAAATGAGTATAATCATTCCCGTCACTCATGCTAAAAGTTTGAAATTAAAATTTAACCGAAAACACCACAAGAACGTGATTGTATAGACACTGACAACATGACATTTAAGACGTAAATGCCGCGATTTTTTAAAATCCTTATATTTATAACTTCATGCAATTATACGCTTAATACTTAACAAAAAGGCTTACTCGGTTCAGGCCATATTTCTGGAGAAGTTCGGTCGAGCTTTTCTAAGCTGAGGAGACTTTCTTCCCAATTCGGTAGTGGAATATCATCGTTTGTTGTCTGCGCTGCATCGAAACATTGTGTACAACAAATATTAATAATTAATGTTCATAGAGATATTCGTTAATTTTTTATAATATATAGCGTTGTTTGGTCGAATACTGAGTAAAAATGTAACATTTTAAGACTGTAATTATTAATTACCTTCTTGAATAATCCCGGGTTGTTTCGCGGCCATTTTCTTTACTTGTCCAAAGTATATTTATTTGTGACTTGGCTGCTAATTTTTTTTGATTGATCAATACTTAGAAAGACTATGTTTAGTTTTTTTTTTTGAAAATACAATAGTAATTTCCTAACACATATCAAAAATAACATATTGAATAAGTGTTATATAGCAGAAGTGTTTGTTATTTTTTATTGAGGTCATTATATCACTTAGTACGATTTCTAAGGAGACTATACAATTAGTGCTACCAAAACTAAATCTGAACATCACATGGTAATGCATGCAAATATCCGATAAGTCTTTAAGTCACCTATTGCACTAATATAATCACGTGATGCATGGGTCTCGAACTTCATGCACTAATAAAAAACCACACTATTACCACCATTATAATAAGCACAGTAGTATCAGCTGACCTCGTCGTACTAGAAAAAATATGAGTGTGAACTAAGAAAAAATGAATTTTCTATCAAATACCTTCTGTACGTATACGACCAAGCAATCCTTGCGCCGTCAATGTGCGAGCTGCAGACGATTGTAACTGAAATTAATGTTGTTAAGGAAAAAGGTATGAAAGTAATTGTCAGTAAGATTAAGGTGATAGTGTTTGAAATAGACGAAAGCACGACTAAATGCGATATACTTAGAAAGTTAGGGTGTCGAACAAGTGGAAGACTTTGTATATTTGGAAAGTTTATTTACAAACGGTAGTAAACATGATAGAGATATCGGAAGAATAGTGAATGCAAAAAATAATGATAATGGGGCCTTGCCTATTATTATGAATAGTAAAAGTGTCTTACGATAACAGCGTTTGGCTATCGGTAATCTATTACTTTTATGTATGGTAGTGAAGTTGGGTATAGCCGAAGAAAATTTAAGTAGAATTAATATGGTGGAGACGCGATCTCTGCGTAATACGCGTAAAGTATTTCTGACAGATAAATGTAGGAACAGTGATGTCAGAGATCGATCTACTTTGAAAGAAGGTGTAGTGACTAGAGTAGAAAAAAGTATGTTGAAGTAGTTTGGTCATCTAGAAAGTAAGTAGAATGTCTAAACAAATATTTATAACGAATGTGTTTGATGAAAAGGTTGGTAAGAGTCACCCTAGAAAACTCTATGAAGACTATATTGGTGGTATATTTAAAAATTTTTAGCACTCTAAACCGATGAGCTTGCTTCAAAAGACTAAGGGATATCAATGGAGCAAGAGTGATACACAAAGTTCGTTCCATGGGGAAATATATGATCTCTGTCTATCGTTCTGGGAAATAGGTAGGAGATTATAATCATAATAATAATTTTCCAATTTATCAATCACAAATGTATTTTAAAATTGACAAGGAAAAAGAAAATAAATCAATTATTTGAATGTTTTTTATTTATTAAACGATTTCAATAAGAATTTCAATTTACATTTTCCTCTATGTACCATTAATTTTACGAACTTAACAATTATTACAATTAAACAATATTTGAAAATATCGTCGTTAAGCAATTAATTCACTCTATAAGTACTTACGAGCAAAGTCGCGGGATAACTTGGCCAAATAAATAACTTTCAAGCGTAAAAAATCATGTGAATTTTCGACTAGTAGTTTTTGAATTATAAGCGGACAACAGGCAAATAAATAGACAAAAAGACGAAAAAATGTATAAATTCAAAAGACATAAAATACTAGTATTTAAACTTTAGCATTGATTGTTTTCGGTATTATTAGCATTTCCTTATATCCTTCTTTTATTAGCATTTCCTTAAAAGCAAGCAAAAAATAGCTTATGCCTTTAACAACTAGAACAGAAACAAGTGCCTCAACATGCGAACTTCCTCCGTTTTGAAATCGATCTAACGATTTTTTTGAAACGATCTTTTTTTAACTGATATATATGCATTTTTAGGGTTCCAAATCAAATTGGCAAAAACGGAACCCTTGTAGTTTCATCAAATCCGTCCATCCGTCTGTATGTCACAGGCATTTTATTCAAAAACTAAAAGACGTACATTGATGAAATTTATGGTGTAGGTGTCTTGTATAAGCTGCTACTTAATTTAGGAGTTAAATAACCAAAATTAATATTTCTAGATGGGATACTCCATATATGTAACAGAAGCTGAATTTTTTTTAAGCAAACATGAACAAGTGGCACATATTTCGCCAGTTCTTTTAAAACATTTCAAAGTTTGTGAGCAATTTTTCTGATTAAATGAATGATTTCGGAAAATCGCAGACATTGTTCCTCTATATTCTTAACTGTATGTCCAAAATATATGAAAAAAATAAGAAAGATAACGCTTAATAAATATTTTCAAAAATATATATATTGAACATGGTCGAACTGTTTTTGAGTTATTGCCGAAAAACTGAGATTCTCAACAAAAGGACGTTATTGCTATGAACATATGCTCTTTTGGTGGTGTACCTTAGTCGACACTAATTTAATAGTAATAGTTGATATACCTACTTGTTTCTCTAGTAATAAACGACTAAAGTGCTTATGGCTATTTTGTACGGGAAACATGGAAAAAGTGTAACAACTTAATTTTTGAAGTGAAACTTTTTTATCGGGGTTGGAAAAAAATTTAGTGTAACATTTTTTCGTTACGCGTCACATTTTTCCGTTACGCGCCATCTTTTTCTTATCCCTACCACGCGTGATTCGAAGTACATATACTTTCTCCAGCGGAGTAGGGATTGGTAAATGTCTCCAATGTATTTTGCGGCCCGTTTTGAGTAGTTACATTTTTAAGGTTATTTCAGGTTAACCTTAGTTTTGATTGTAAATATCAGTGAGTTAAGCCATTAAAAAAATATATATAATAACGATAACAATAATAGTAATAATTCTATTATAATTAATGAAATGCTATAATCTTAGTAGCAGAAGATTGAAATAATTGTATTATTTTTGTATCCATGTCTATGATAATAAAAGCCTTTTGCATAAGCTTTATCTAATTTAGCTTTATTCAACCAATTTCTGTGAAGTTGTAAATAGTAAAACATTTATCGAAAAATGATGTCATAAAGAAGTTTCACTTCTTACGTGTGTACACTAATACACACACACTTTTTTTTTCATTTGTAGTGCATTTGGAATAATGGTATCGGAACCTTATAATGAGCAAGGTCCAACATGCCCTTAGTCAGTTTTTTTTTAAATTGGTGGTTTTTATCGAGAATGTTCAATTCAGTTATTGGGAATTTGTCTTAAAAGGTTGACATAAGGAGTCGCGAAATTTTTCATCAACCAATATGAAAAGATAAATTCCTTTTATGAATCACTTCTAGATAAATATAACGATGAAATCACGTCCACTAGGAACTTTTTTCGTACCTTCACCGTCAAACAATTGTTTTAATTCAAATTAAAAATATATTTATTTCATATGTTATAGTATAACACTTGAAATAATTTACATAATTTACAGTTTTTTAATTATTTCTCTTTTTTTCTAATTACCACTCGTTCGTAAGGCAGTTATCATTCAAAAAGAACGAGAAAGAAACTTGAGGATAGCTCTTTTCAAACTAATTATATAGAAATACAATCATATATAAAACCATTGCAGGAAAAAATCTGTAGGAAGTCGACTAATTATGTCCATTTATCTTCTAAATATTCAGAGATTATATAATACCCTTTTGTGCAAAGTGTTTGCTTAATAAATACTTTAAATTTGTATAAAGGTAAATTGTGTATATCCATAGGAATTTTGTTGAACATGTGCACACAGATCTCCCTAAATGAATTTGTGACCCTATGCAGTGAACTAACGTGTACAGACAGTTTAACTTTATTTCTAGTATTGAAATTTTGTCTACCACAATTTTTATTGAAATATTCAAAAATTTTTTAAGATATTTAAATTATGATAAATAAACTGTGATAGTGCAGCCAGTTTGCACAAAATATTTACAACTTAATACTTAATAAGATTCCTTGTGGTTCTTGTGAAAACACTACAGGTACATGGTTTTTGCGGTTATTTATCGACTTCAATTGTATTATTATTTTATGTTTATTAATTCAGAATTACGTTATTTATTATCGGATTTGGAAAATTATTTAGAAGGTTGTACTTCCAGATTGGTTCCATTTTTCCCAAAAATCCATTTCTGATTATAAGATTCACGAGCAATGGAGAGGAATCTTAAAATATTACAGGTATACCTTTAGCTATTTTGTTTTAAACTATAAGTTAAGCATTTGCATTTAAAAAAAAACATTTATTAACGAGGAACTGATAAAGAAAATAAAAGTTGGCTAACGGAACCTCTCAGCTATAATTTTGTCATTTGTGAACCAATTATGAAAATATTTTTTTATTTGAAAGAGAATCCTCCCGAGGTTTTTAAATAGTCACAAATCAGAATCTGATTATGTCATCCTATGGGAATCGAGCGATACCCTAAAATATTACAAGCACATGTAGTGTGTTTAAGCTTTTTTTTTTTTAGTTATTCAAATTTTTGTGACTGGTAGTTATCATATAACGCTATTGAGATAATGATGAAAGCTACAGCACTGCTTAACGGTTAGAACTTAAGAGATAATGGTGCGATCTGTCGTCAGGAATTATTCTTCATTGGAAGTAAAACTTCGTATAGGTACACAAAATTTAAAAAAATACTTATTAATTTATCTACATATTTTCGTTCACTTATATAATTACAATCTGATAAACTTGCAGAAATACATTGGAACTCTTTAGCACTAGCAATAAAAATTGGGTGAATTTATTTGATGTGGAAGCGAACAAAAAATGTGATCTGTATAAATTATACAATTTTTTTTGTACTACAAAGATTAAGATTTATTTATAGAGTTCTCATAAGAATTATTTGGTAGGTGCATCCCAACTAAGAATGTGAAGACCCTGGAATTATTACCAATAGATAGAAAATGGTTATCTTGATGATAAAATGTTAAATATTGACTAAAAAAGAAGATCTTTTTCCAAAGAAAGATAACTATGTCTGTTTAGTAAATTCAACTGAAACCATAAACAACTAGTTATTTTTTAAGTCTGTGTAAAAGTTATTTAAGTGCGGTTTTGAAAACGATTTTTAGTTTTTATTTCAATTTATTTTACTACAAATTTAGAATATTATTAAACAAAAATTTGAATTATATGATCGGTTGTATATTTAAAACTAAGCAGCTTAGGGAGTGTTTTAGTGTCACTTTATGGTAGTTTAGTATCCATTAATCTTGTAGAGTTTAAAAAAATAAGAGATTTGTCTTTTCTTCCGGTTGCGAAGCGTAGCAAGGTGTGTATAACCACATGGTTTTGCATTTAATTGAAAAATTACTTGGGACTTAGTCTAAGCAAATTATTTAATTCATCGCTAAGAAGTGACGATTAAAAAAAAAAGGTCTTCATTGTTTCAGTATTATGCTTTAGGACTGTGTCTATTCTCATCACGTCATCTTTTCATGAAATTATACTTTGGCTTTTTTTTTAGTAATTCCCTGTATTTACGTAGTGTTTGAATTTAATGTGTAATTTTAATGAAACATACTTATTGTTTATCTAATTGCAAATGTACAAAAATTATTGGCAATTTTTTAACAATACCTAATTTTTGTTTTAATAAATACATTGAATCTCGTATGTTGTGGTTGCAGATGAATTCCGTTACGCTCAAAGACGTGGAACAAGACAAGGTGGTGAAGACTGTCGCCGCCCATTTGAAAAAGTACGTAGTTTGAGAACGTATTTTAGTGTTGAGTCCAGCCTCTGCAGTCAACTGGTTAATTTTGTGAAGTTTTTGACGTATGATGTTAAACTTAAACAATTTCATTTTCATTTTTCGCATTCGAGTACTTCTAACAATACACTGAAAATGCTTGAAGTTAGATGTATTATAATATCTAATCGCGGTTACATTTATTGCATTCCAGAACAGGAAAAGTAAAGGTTCCGGAACATATGGATTTGGTGAAGACAGGTCGTTTCAAGGAATTGGCGCCATATGATCCAGACTGGTTCTATGTTCGTTGTGCTGCAGTGTTGAGACATATATACATCCGATCACCTGTCGGAGTTAAAACTGTCACCAAAATATTTGGTGGACGTAAACGCAACGGTGTTACACCATCACATTTTTGCAGGTAATTAATTCATTATACTTTACAACTATAATATGGGTAATGGGTTTATAATATTTGAAATACATAACAAAATATTCACAATCACAAATTCTAATAATGTATTACAGTGGAGACTTGTTTAAGTGGAGCAATTGTTATCATAGGGCATTTACATAATTGGAAATCGAGACAATTAAATGTATGAAGAAAAGCGGTTTGTATATATATCAACTCTAAAAACACAATTACGTCACCCTCATATTGTTATTTTATAGGTACAAAGTCATATGGTTATTTTTCTAGAGTTGATAAATAATGCTATTCAAAAGAAAGGAAATTTATTGACAAAATCAATGTATCGGGACCTTGCATAAGTTCTCATTGTTTCTTATACAAAATAAAAGCTTTATTTAAATTATAAGGAACAAAAACATGTCATTCAAAGTATTGCCCATCACTAGCAACCACTTTCTTCCATATTTCTGACAATATTTGAATTCTGCTAAAATGACATATCTTTTGAGGCTATCCAAGAATCGATCCATTTTTTAGTTTCTTCATAAGAATGAAAGCGTTGGTCAGCTAGGCCATGTGCCATCAGACAGGATAGGTGAAAGTCAGTCAGGTGAATACGACGGGTGGAGTAGAACTTATCATTGAAGAGTTTCCAGGTTTTGAACATGAGACCAAGTATTGTCCCACTTTGTCGTGTCTATGCTTGTATAGTGGCTGTTTTTCTTTTAAGGATCAACTTGAAGCACATAAATTGAAGTCGATAGTTATCTCTCATGATAGTCTCATTTGGTTTCTCAGAAGAAGCTTTGAACCATAGATATTTGGTTTTGTAGATGATGTTGATGCATGGCCGGACTTACCTCACAATTTTCTACGCTTTGGATTATCGCTGTGTATCTACTTTTCATTGCCAGTCACATTAAGGTGCAAAAAACCTTTTCTTTTCTGCCATATGAAGCAGTAGTTCACACGTGAGAAAACACTGTTCGAAGTCTCAGCTTCAATTCATACGGTACCCAATGTCTTTGCTTCTGGATCATTCCTAAAACATTTGAACTTTTTGAAACAGTTGACTCGTCTACTTTAATGTTTTTCTGTTAGCGTTTGACATTGGTTTTGATCGAGTAATTCCTCCAACTTTTTGTCTTCAAATTGTTTCGGTGCGCCAGAACGATCTTTATCCTCAAGTTCAAAATCATTATTTTTGAAGCATCAAAACCAGTCTGCATGTTGTATCTGACAATGCATTGTCATTGTAGTCTCAGCAAATATTCTATGTGCTTCAGCTGCAGATTTCTTTTGAATATTGCACTCATATAGTGCAATAAAATTCCCCGCAAATACACTTTATTTGGTATAAAAGTAGACATTTTCAGAACTAAGAAAAAATTACTTTGTTTTCACTAAAGTGAACTACCATACACTGAAATTTAAGGTTTAGATACACTATTGCCTTGCATGTGTGTTACCATTCGAAATTCCACGAACGGGGTACTGCTACTGTCATCTTTGAAGAAACGGTGAGAACTTATTCAAGGTCCCAATATATTAAGAGATCAAAGAAATATTTTTTTCGGCTCACATATATCTACATATTATTGTTTCAGACAATCTTTTCATTTACTAAAGCCATAAAAGCACATGTATTAACACGAAAATATTCATTGACTTATAGGGGAACACTATCATTCATACCAATGAATGAATATTTTGGTGTTCATCCATATGTTTTTTTGGTTTTTGTGTATTAAAAGAATTCTGATATTTTTAAAGCTGATGATAATTTTTAAAACTTCATCAAAAATTAATTTTTTAATGTTTTCATTTCGATATTTCCTAATATCTTTGCTATCAAATTGGTAGTACTTCAAAATTAAATTGGTATTTCTTTTTAATATTACTTATGAAAATGCCTAGACCATATTATCATCTAATTTATGACTGGGTTGTTATTTTTATTAATATATCAATATCTTTTGTATTTAAGTAACAACACCACTCTTATGCTTTTATATTTTTAAGTACAGATGTGATAATGAAGTCCCGACAGAACAATAGGTAGCTAACAAAACGTGTGGGGTAGAGGTCCCACCGCATGCGAATGGATAGTGCTAGTTATAACAATTATGAAATGTCTATGCATTCACCTACGAAAGTTATTTCATTGCGGTTGGCAATTAGCGGAGTCACAAATCCTTATAATTGGAGTTTGGATAATTGAGTGTCCATTGTATATATTTTGAGGTGTGGTTTTTTTTATTACTATTCCGGTTTTTAATGTCATTTGTTTATTGAGCTACTAGCCATGCATTCACCACCAATTGGACCATGTATCACCCAGCTTAGCCACTGGTGCAGGTGACATCACTGAATCCATTATAAATCTTAATTTGTACCACCAGAGAGTCCAATATTATTTGTAATAATAAAATACATATATAATCTAAATTAAATTCAAATTTTTTTGTTTTTCTACACTTATTATTTGTTTGTGGTTTGTTTTATTTTGTTGTAAAATTTTCTAATTTTATTTATGTACATGCAAAAAGTTTTGATTGATGTCATCCATTTTTCATTTTATAATTTATTAGTCTTACTAGTAGTAGTAAACTAGTCTTACTCTACTAGTAAGTAAATATATATATCTCTTCGTTACCATCTGTTTCAAAGAAATTGGTTTGTAATAGTTGCAATAATAGATTCTAGATGGCATTTTTCAATATTTTAGCATAAGTATTAATTCAAAGCATTTGTTGAAAGTGCTTTATTATTAATTTTTTTTTTTATCAAAATTAATTGGAAGAATTATTGTCAATTTTTGGATTTTCCAAATTTTTTTAACTTTTCAGGCAAATTATTAATTATTAACATATGTTAAGTGCAGGGAATTATTAGAATAAGTATACAGGTTTGGTTATAGTATTTATTTTTAAGGTTAATATCCTCATATAAAATATGAAGCTGTTCAACCTAATGCAATTGTAAATTTGAACAATTACTATATTGTTAATAAATCTCAATGTAACTATTCCTTATATCGGATTATAAAATGCAATTTTTTACAATTATTAACAAAATCCAATTGTCAGATCTTGCGACATTTAAAACACAGAAAAACCTTTATATTTATTTTAATAATTAGATGCACTTGCTAATATTGTTCTTTAATAGTTTGCCTGAAGAAATGTAAAAATAATCAACAATTTTGAAAAATTAAGCATTTTATTTTTTTCATTAACCCTTTCAACACCAGCGACTGATATAGAAGTCATCAAGTGTGCTGCTATGTACGCTAAGCACCAATATATTAGTCGTAAACAAGACAGAATGTTTTCAGTGTAAATATAAATAATTATGAATATTTTATTTACTTGTGTAAAGTACACAATGTGAAGAATAAAGTAAATTATATAGAGGTATCTTTCCAACCCTACAAAGATCTTAAAATGTGTTTTAGATTTTATATTTTTTTTTCACTTTTATGTAATTATATCATTCATACGTATGCCACACCATGAACTGATATATATGATCATTAGTGATGTGTCACTGATAGAGTAAATAAAACATCAGATAATTGTGTCTTAGTTAACTAAATAAAGAGTGTTATCAATAAAAAAAATTGGAAACATTATTTATTATGGAACAAAGCACATCATGATAGAATAATTTCTGAAAATAAGCAAAGATATTGTTTAATTGTTACGACGTTAATAATCAGGACATCTAAATCAAATTTGGAATAATCATTGGGAGTATCAATCTTACATCTCTTGTGTAGAATTTAAAAATATTAAAATATTTGTAAAAATAAGCGTAGATTTGTATGTTTAAGTTCTTATTCTATTAATTGCACAAAATGGGAAATCCTGGAATCGTTTTCCATATGAGTATTGCTTGATACCATTTGATAATATTGATATTCATGATTGTGCTTTATGTTAATCTTTTTTGCTTTATCTGTTTTCATATTGGATGATTTGCTTTTCATTGGGGCTGCTTAAAATTGATGGTGACCATTCTTGACTATCCAATAAAATACTGCATGAACAACGCCGTTTCCTATTTGACCTGCATAATAATATGACTAGTAATAAATTTTCAAATATGAAAATGCTTTCTCTATTTTCACAAAAATTGAGATACATGTACAGTAATCTAATGAGTTTATACTTACTGTTATTTTTCTCCATAATTAATTCTCTTTGGAATTAACGTAAAGACATGCCAAAACTCATAAAATAATGCTAGACTAATGTCAACATTGTTTCAAATCAAAATCTAGGAATAAAACAGGGCTAGACAATTATTACTGAATTTTTGTTATCCTATGAAAACAAAAAATCAATAATAAAAGAGTACATTGTAAGCCTTCAAAATTAAAGATCAATACACAGTAGCAGATTATAGAGTACTGCTTAAGCCCCTCTATAGATCAGATTTTTTTGGAAAAGAGTACCTTGTAATCCTTCAAATTAAAGATCAATATACAGTAGCAGATTATAGAGTACTGCTTAAGACCCTCTATAGTCCAGATTTTTTTGGAAAAGAGTACCTTGTAATCCTTTAAATTAAAGATCAATATACAGTAGCAGATTATAGAGTACTGCTTAAGACCCTCTATAGTCCAGATTTTTTTGAAAAAGAGTACCTTGTAATCCTTCAAATTAAAGACCAATATGCAGTAGCAGATTATAGAGTACTGCTTAAGACCCTCTATAGTCCAGATTTTTTTGAAAAAGAGTATCTTGTAATCCTTCAAATTAAAGATCAATATACAGTAGCAGATTATAGAGTACTGCTTAAGCCCCTCTATAGACCAGATTTTTTTGGAAAAGAGTACCTTGTAATCCTTCAAATTAAAGATCAATATACAGTAGCAGATTATAGAGTACTGCTTAAGATCCTCTATAGTCCAGATTTTTTTTGGAAAAGAATACCTTGTAATCCCCACTAATTACAGGTTAATATACAGTGGCAGATTATAGAGTACTGCTTAAGACCCTCTATGCTCCAAATTTTTTTGAAAAAGAGTACTTTGTAATCCCCACTAATTACAAATTAATATACAGTGGCAGATTATAGAGTACGTACTGCCTAAGACCCTCTAGTCCAGATTTTTTTGGAAAAGAGTACCTTGTAATCCTACAAATTACTGGTTAATATACAGTGGCAGATTATAGAGTACTGCTTAAGATCCTCTATAGTCCAGATTTTTTTTGGAAAAGAGTACTTTGTAATCCCCACTAATTACAAATTAATGTACAGTGGCAGATTATAGAGTACTGCCTAAGATCCTCTAGTCCAGATTTTTTTGAAAAAGAGTACCTTGTAATCCAACAAATTACAGGTTAATATACAGTGGCAGATTATAGAGTACTGCTTAAGACCCTCTATGCTCCAAATTTTTTTGAAAAAGAGTACTTTGTAATCCCCACTAATTACAAATTAATATACAGTGGCAGATTATAGAGTACTGCCTAAGACCCTCTAGTCCAGAATTTTTTGAAAAAGGGTACCTTGTAATCCAACAAATTACAGATCAATATACAGTGGCAGTTTATAGAGTACTGTCTAAGATCCCATATAGTCGGGATTTTTTTGAAAAAGAGTACCTTGTAATCTGACAAATTACGTTTAATCATGCATTAGTCAATAGTAATAGGCATGTCGTATTACAAGGGGCGCCGGTTGCCGGGGATCCACTGCGATTTTTATCAGCTGGGTGTCCCAAAATGTTTTTTTTTTAAAGCTATCACTATGTTTTATGCGGTGTGCTGACTCAAAATGCTTGATGCACAATAAAATTAAAAAGGTAGTATTAAATAAAATCAGTTTTTAAAAGCATTTTCTCAATCGTGTCTACTACTTTTTGAAAGTTTTCTACAATTGTTTTATTTGCAAAATAAATTGGTATATTGTAATAAATGCACCAAAGCATTATTTATCAATCTTCTAAAACCAGCCCTTTCTATTTTAAGTACTACCTCATTCTCAAGTACTTTTATTATTTATTTCCTGCCTGGATTGTGGGTGGGAGATATGAAATTACATTTTAACAGGCAGTTGTGAGAAAAGAGCTAGGTTTTTGGTGCCACATCCTGTCAGCTTTAAAGTGTTTTACTATTCGTTCTCGAAATGCAAAATATTTGTTATTCAGCATATGGTCGAATATATTGTTCATTGTAATCCTAATGTCATTAATCAATGGTAAAATAATCACAATGTCAGAATTGGAATTTCAAGCTGGAACAGGATCAGAAACGTGGTTGACAAGCATGAATGAAAGAATTCATTCAATGTCCAGTTGGACATAACCCCAGGTGAAATCTAGTAATATTTTGGTATTCACGTTAATAAAAATATAAGAATAAAAAGTGAATTAGTAAACAGAAAAACTGACAATGTAAAAAGGAGGCTTGAAGACATTATGAAGCTGAAAAATTTAAGTGATATAAATTAGTCTATAGCTATTGGATCATCTATGGCTCTACTATGATTATTACCTTGAAAAACCATAACGATAAATACATTATTGCCAGTTTTAATACTGATTTTTCATATTTACAGATCATCAGGAAGCATTGCCCGCAAGGCTTTACAGGCTCTTGAAGCACTGAAAATGGTGGAACAGATCCCTGGTGGACGACAGCTGACTACCCAGGGACGACGTGACTTGGACCGCATTGCTGCCCAAGTTCGTCTCAAAGCTAAACAACAAGCCAAGCAAAGTGTCATTGTTCTATAATTAAAAAAAAAATTGTGTAATAAATAAATTAACACAAATTATTGTGTATTTTTTTATATCGACAACAATTTTCTGTAACATTAAACTACATGTGGATTTCCTGGATTACTATTTGACCACTCAAAAGTTTTGTACTATTTTGTATAGATTTCTGTTTAAAATATTACTAGGGAATAACGTGTCTTGAATACACTATCTGAAGCATTAATATTATTTATAATATGAAGTACAGAACATAGATCAGATAAATACTTGTTAAAAAAATGGACTTCAGAACTTTTAAGTACCTGTTATGGAGTTTAAAAATTTTTTTTCAAGCTGGAAGATATTGTTTTCAGTCCAATTTTCGAAAATCAAATTTTTATCTGATTTTGACATTTTAGGGTCTTAAAATTATTTTGACTATTTTTTGAGTGATGTCTATTTGTGTGTGTATGTAAATCTATTATAACTTTTGAGCATATCAACCGATCGGAACATAATTTTTGATATCAAACAGTTGCATTGAGTGCTGCAAACTTCAAAATTTGGTTGATATGTTCAAAATATATTGGAGAAAAATTTTTCAAAAATTTTATTTACAATAGTTTGTACACTACCTATAATTCATTCCAAAATCCTACAGTTGCTATTCTTAAAAAACAAAGTCAATGATTCCTAAATTCATCAAAATTAGTTTGTCAGGAGATATTGGAGGAAATATTTTCAGTGATTTTATAATATTTTTTAAACTACCTATAAAAACCAAAGCCTAATCAGTTATTCTTCTTAAAAAACATCGATCATTGCAAAAAGCATCAAAATTGTTTGGTTTGTTCCAGGGATACTGTTAATGAGAAATAAAAGAAAAATGTTTACAAAATAACATAAGTCTTGACGGATTAAAGTTTTGTTCTCAGTCATATCTTTATGTTTAAAATACTGCT
Organism: Eumeta japonica; assembly: GCA_005406025.1. Lineage (NCBI taxonomy): Eukaryota > Metazoa > Arthropoda > Insecta > Lepidoptera > Psychidae > Eumeta > Eumeta japonica. The sequence continues at coordinate 322,452 of BGZK01000151.1, forward strand.
TCAGATGCTGTAAAGCAGATCAAGATCAACAAAGCGTTCGAAAGATACTGTAGTTGAAAACTTTATTACTTTAATATCAGATTTTAGTACACAAAGAGCTCAGAACTTATTAGAACTATACTTTTGGACTTGAAGAGCTTGAAACAACAAATCCATCCTTTGAGCATGATCAGTTCAATAATTTACTGCTTGTTAAAGCTAAGCTTGAAAGTAGTAAGAAGTTTCAGAAATGTTCTACAGGGTCAACCGTCTTTCAAATTTGTGAGCTCGAAAAGCTCAAAAACTTATAGATCACTATATTTTTGAACTTAAGAAGCTCAAAAACATCGATAAAACTCATAGAAGGAAGTTTTAGGGATGGCCTAGAGGGTCAACCGCTTTTAAGATTTTTTTTTTAATTTTGTATTAGTAATAAAGGCCTAAAATAAAACTATACAGTATATAAATGAACAGTACTACGATATTTTTTTCCATTATAGAGTATCATATTCTAATTATAATAAGCATAACAAAAATAGCAATAAACTTAACCAAAAAATCAAATAACTTTTTTTAATTTATAAATTTTCCTATATAACGTGCGCTTCTGTGACGTTACTGCTGTTCTCCCTACTGCTAATTTCATTCCAATTCCGTCCAGTGCGGCTACAGTGTGACGTGAAAATGGACCCGCATTTCGTTTGCGAAAAATTTTGCGACGCAACTTGAATGATGGGTTTATTTAGCGCTAGTGAGTATTTGCATATGGCGTTAGTGTAAGGTCACTGTAGATACGATACCTATGATAAATATTACGGACGAGGACGACATATAAAACAGTTTAAGTTAAGTTAGTTGGACTGTATAGATATGAAAGTTATCACAAATGGAGAACGTAAATATAGGTTTAGCTCACATAGGATAGTAATAGGTATATGAGTTATAGGCGACCGTGTCCGTAAAGTGCATTATTATGTAAATATTTGTAGTCGTATTAATTAACATATCGGTTTTAAAGTAACTTATCGTAAAGAATGCACATATGAAAAATGAATTAAGCAATAGCGTAAATTACTGCATCATCATCGCATGAGCGAGATGGAAATATTTGACAGGTACAATGGGAATAGGCGACGCGGATACCTAGGATAGATTTCAGGCAGGCAATAAATAATCGTTATTGATATGTGTTTTAATTATCCCTGAAATGTAGAATGAACATATTCGGTTCATTACATGTCCTGCAGGCTGTCAGTATGTCCTGTGGCATACTGGACAGATATATCCATACCGTTGGTAGCAGCCGGAATCGTATGGCTGTATGACCCGAAAATTAGGTGAATTAGGCATTTAGGGCATACAGCCAGCTCGCTACCACACACACGGAGGATATAAAGGACAAAGGTTGAAATAGAAAAAAAGGAAGGACGCGATAATCACAGTATACGGTGTTCCGCATGCAACCTGTTTAGGCGCTCGCATATCACGGACACGGTCTAGATTTATTGTTTTTTGTATATATAATTGTATGTATAAATATTATAATCGTGTAATATTTAATGAAAAATAAATCAATCAGTCAAGGGGTAATACATCCTCGCCTATATAAACCGGTACACTTCCGGGATTTTTTTGTCAGTTCGAGTGCATCGGCCGAAGGAACAACCCCGAAGAAGAGATGAAGTAGCCCACTAAAGAGAGTGAAGCCAGTGTAGTGCAACGACGACGACGTTTTATTCAAAACCATTCCTGTAGAAGAATATTCGTTCTCCACAATAAATAATATGAATTTTAGTAATACCTAGCTTGCATTATTATTGTCATTTGATGTCAAGTCATTAACACGCAATAGGCTTAGTTATGCATTGTTGCAAAAGCGTACACGCAATTAGGTGGCGTTGATGACAGAGTTCATAATTTATTTTACATACTATTTTTTAGTACTTGGGTTTTGAGTACTAAACCACTTTTTTAAGGATTAAATAATAGAGATATAAAAATTCATTATACAAGTTTCAAAAACACTCATTCGAAAGATATTAAATTTAATTGGTCACGTAAATAAATTTGACCAGCACTAAATCAAAAGAAACATAAAATATAGATTATTAAAAGTCAATATGTCCACTTTTTTCGTATGTGTTTTTCATGGTATAAGATTGCTATAGATATAATATTTATACAGCAAATAATTAGTTAGCGGTCAAGGGTATTTTGTTACTTGTGAGTTGCCGTCAAAATTGGAAAAGAGTACCTACATTAAACCACGCATGTATTCAACTTTTCCACGCGAATGAGTTTTTCGTGGAACATGGGATTGTATCTAATAAAAATTACAAACAATGACTAGTCACTTGCAATCTCTATTTTACCAGCGCCGAAAATTGACAAGAGACCAATGAAACCCATGTGCGTCTATTTTTTGGAAACAAATGATTTCTTCTTTACAGAAAATGGAGTTGTTTCGAATAGAGCTTAAAGTCAGAATAATTGGTCAGCCCTGAGCCAAAGTCAAACATTAATAAGAGCCCAGCAAAACACTCGTGCATCTATGTTTCCCAAACAAATTGTTTTTTTTTTGCATAAAATAGGGTTGTTTTGAATGGAGCTTATAATCAGAATAATTGATCAACCGTAATCTATATTGCGTATAGGGTCACAAATTGATAAGGCCCCAATGAAACCCTGTGGTAGTGATACAAACCTTGTTAACTTTTGATATGGACAATGCCTTAAAGGGTATTAAATAGTCACGAGAAATAAAATTTATTGACTATATGCGTTGTAAGCATTTTGAATGCGTACAGCTGTGTGACGATTATTAGATGTCAGCGATTGTATTCGTATAGCTAGGAACACACTATTAGAACACTTAGGTACACACGTTACCTCACGTAATCTTAGTATAGATAAAGCTATTGAAGTCCTTCGGTCGACAGGTACCTATAAATGTTGTGGTATTGTTGTGTTATGTTTTTAAATGACCTCAATAGTGAAGCATGCACTCCATTAATGTTTTCTTTACAAATCGAACAATAATGAACTTATATACATTGAAAGTAAATACATTCATTTCGTGTTTAAAAACATTGAAAGATTTACTTTTAACTCTGATTATGAGAAATAAATATAATTTTTTTTTTTATATGTTTAGAAACTAAATATTGTAATTTTGTAAATATAAAACAAATCACATATAACTAAACTTGGTTTACTATTCATTAAAAACTTAATATTTTTATTCTGAAAATAGAGCGTATATGGGACCAATAGATATTTATTGGTCTTATATACAGGGTTATAGTATACCGACGTTACTCTGATTACAGTTGACCTCTCTGTTGAAAACATCCAATACAGTCCCATACAAAACAATAGAATCTGTAATGGTTTATATGTAATCTATCTGGAAGAAAAAATTTCCAGATAGAGTTAAATTTGGAATCTATATGTAAGTCCATCATAGCGAGGTTTCTTTATTGGACTTAATGGGATTGTAATGTTATTTGTATCTGTATGGATCCTAACTGCACCTTACCTGTAGGTTTGTATCCGTTTTTATTTAAGTCCATGTGGACATAAAAACCAATGTGGATTTCCGAATACGAAATAGAAAATGTTTTTAATGACAATTCCACAATCGGAAAAAATGATGTATTCTATATGTAAATCCAGATAAGAACTCTGCAGACATATAAGTTCCATTAAACTTTCCGTTTCGTCTCTTCGAAAGTTTTTATGGGTATGGATATGGATTTGCAGCGACAAAAGCACATTAGATTCCAATACAATCATTTCTTATTGGAATCTATTGGATGTTTTCAACAGGGCTTAGAATTGTCTTTTAAATTAGTTCATATATTAACAATAAAATTCAATGCCGTCAATGCCACTCTATTCTCCTGAATATATTAATCAACATTAACATCTGCATCGGTTTATTTCAAACTCCCATTTGCAATAGTTATCTGCTAGCTGTTAACGTTAAAAACTAAACATGTTCAAACATCGGTAATATTAGAGATATTGGTGACATTAATTTAATGTAAAAAATGTCAATATCTTTAATTCATTCAACTGCCAAGTGTGAAGTTAAAACGAGGTATTTTGACGTGTGTAGTTTTTAACTTTAGCAGTTATCAGTTTATTATGAAAAATGAGAGTTTGAAGCACATCGCTACTGGTCAATGCAGCTTCAATAAACAACATCAATAACAAAGGCTTTTCCTAAAACTTTAAAAAACAGTTCAGAATAACTCGGTAGATGGCATTAGCTAAGTGATTTTCTGAGGACATTAACTGAAAAAATATAAAAGTTTCAATAGAAAATGAGTAAATTAGTAAAAACAACAATCAGAAATAATACTTTGTTCACAAACTCATGGAGAGAGTAATAAAAAAGAAATACCACATTGAATATTTATTAAAACAGAGGGAATAGATTAATGCAGCCATAAGATCAGCGTAAACTACGGTCTACGGGACCAGTTTTACTAACATAATTTATCTAGTTGATTGGAAATACATTTATTTTTTTATTTAAAAGAACCACATATGAATATTCAATGCGTGGTAACATTGCTTGTGAATATTTATCATGTCATTTTCTTACTAAGGTATGACACCGCCGCCTATTATTGTTTTCATTTTTTAGATTTCACCCTTTTTCTGTGTGAAAAAAAAGCGCCATCTGTTAGATCATAAAATGTAAGTCACTGTTTTCTTTAACAGAGCCATCTGTTAAATTGTGAAAGTGTGAGGCAGTGTTTCCTTTAAAAGCGCCATCTGTTAGATTGTATAACGTATGTGAATGTTTTTTTAAAAGCGCCATCTGTTAAATTGTAAAACGTAAGTCAGTATTTTCTTTAAAACTGTCATTTGTTAGATAGTACGTCAGTGTTTTCTTTAAAAGAGCCATCTGTTAGGCCGTGAAATGTAAGTTTTTTTCTTAAAAGTGCTATCTGTTAAATTGTAAAACGTAAGTCAATGTTTTCTTTAAAAGCGCCGTCTGTTAGATCGTGAAATGTAAATTAGTGTTCTCTTTAAAAGCGCTATCTGTTAGATCATGAAACGTAAGTCAGTGTTTCCCTTACAAGAGCCATCTGTTAGGCCGTGAAATGCATGTAACGGTTTTCTTTAAAAGCGCCATCTGGTAAATCGTAAAAAGTAAGTCAGTGTTTTCCTTAGAAGAGCCATCTGTTAGACCGTAAAGTGAAAGTCAGTGTTTTCTTTAAAAGAGCCATCTGTTAGACCGTGAAATGTAAGTAAGTTTTTTTTTTTAAAAGTGCTATCTGTGAGATCGTAAAACGTAAGTCCATGTTTTCTTTATAACCGCCATCTGTTAGATAGTAAAATGTAAGTCAGTGTTTTCTTTAAAAGAGCCATCTGTCAGATCGTGAAATGTATGTCAGTTTTGTCTTTAAAAACGCAATCTGTTAGATTGTAAAACGTAAGTCAGTGTTTTCTTTATAACCGCCATCTGTTAGATAGTAAAATGTAAGTCAATATTTTCTTTAAAAGCGCTATTTAACGATCATAAAACGTAAGTTACTGTTTTTTTTAAAACCGCCATCTGTTAGTTCTTAAAATGTAAATCAGTGTTTTCTTTAAAAGCGCTTTCTGTTAGATAGTAAAACGTAAGTTAGTGTTTCCCTTAAAAGAGTCACCTGTTAGATCGTGTAATGTATGTTACGGTTTTCTTTAAAAGCGCCATCTGGTAAATCGTAAAATATGAGTAAGTATTTTTCTCAAAAGCGCTATCTGTTAGATCCTAAAATATGTCAGTGTTTTCTTTAAAAGCGCCATCTTTAAATCGTGAAATGTTTGTCACTGTTTTCTATAAAAGCGTTTCTTGGAGAAAAATTAGCAGCACCGACGTTTTTTTGATAACAAATGATGAGCAACTGACTGACATTAGGTACCGTTATAAAGGCTCAAGGCTGTCAGAAAACAGTCTAGTTTTCAACTTAAAAGAGAAAACAGGAATTAATTAAATAGGTTTTTAGTTAGTAACGTTTCATGTCAATTTCACTATTTGGGCAAAATTCGGTAGGATTTGCAAAATTGTAGAATTTGACGGTAACAAATGGAGCTTTTATAGAAAAAACTGACTTATATGTTACGATCTAACAAATGGTGCTTTTAAAGAAAACTCTGACGTACATTTTACGATCGTTAGATGGCGCTTATAAAGAAAACACAATTTCATAATGTCGGTGAAAATATACACGAACTTCATAATTTCTAAGGCGTATACAGTATAAGAACATAAAACTTTCTAAATATTTATATAATGAAATAAAATGATATTTATTAAACATTGACATATTTTGATGAACATAATACTTTTATATAATTTGCTAAAAACAATTTCAAATAAAACAAACATAAACTTTTCTGCAATAGGTTTAATTTATTGTATGATTTCCTTTAGAGGTAATTTTAAAATGTGTATGAATATAAAACAAATAATAAATAAAAAATTAAAGAAGATAACTCCATCAGCATAAGACCAGAGTCGCTATTGCTAAGCGACCGAATAATGTGACAATGCAAGAAATACGGATCGGTGTTGTTTAGGTCTATTCCGTTTAATTCGGTTTGTATCTCGGCTTTTGATACTCTTTTAGTTGAAAAAATACAAAACACTCATCGAATACCCATTATAATACATTATTGAGCATCTATTATAATTAAATTAAATTTTGCGTATCGAAAATAAGAAATGTTATCCTTTTCACAGCTTTTTACGTGTTAGTTTTTTAATTTTTAACAAAATACTTCAACGTCGTAATGGAAGGTGTGACTAAACTGTACTGAATGCAATGAGTTTTAAACTGTCTGTTTTAGCACTCATTTGTTGCGGCCATTTTTGAACGCGGAACTGTGCATCTTCTCTTTTTTTATTGATCAGAGACTTATTCATATAGAAACGATGATGTTTCTGAGAGGACGTACTGAAATGAAGACTTGGCTGTCAAAAGGTTAAAACATGTATTTGCAAAAGCTAAGGATACATTGTATTTGTTTGAGTTCCTTACGTAATTATAATTCACAAATGCGAAACTCTTAATCTTTATAACAAATAATAAAATGCCTTAAACGAAAAAATTTTTAAGAGTAACATTAAATGGTTTCTTTTACCAAATTATAGAACAATGAATAGATTTGCATTCATTACTCTGATATAAAAAAATATACATATGTAGCGCCATCCAGTACCCAGCGACAGAACTAAAGTATGAATGTCATTTGTAGTAGTTTACTCTATGGTAGTAGTAGTGTTATGGGTTTGAAGCATCATTGGCGATGGTGAGTCAGTGGTCATAGAGAAGTCAGTGGTGAAGTGGTTTGTTTGTACCTATCAATTTAAATTTATTCACAAAGTGCAGTCTGTTTGGCATTCGTGGTGCCAAGTTGTAGAGGGCGGGTATTGACATCAAAATAATTACAAATAATCTGTAGAATTAATTGCGTGTTGTATTCTAATGTAGATAAAATGGTCATGAATTCTGTTAATAGATTAGGTTTCATTATATTTTTGCACTTGTTTTCTTTTGCTGTGTGCATCAGACATGGGACTTCTGAGAATACTTTGTACGTGGCTGAAAATTCGGTAAATTCGAATAAATTGTCTATAATAAATAAAGAAGATTATGAAAATCCAACTACAAATGACAGGAGAAAACGGGAAGCGACGATGTTATCTTCCGAGCAAAAAAATATTTCTACATGGGTAAGTAATTCTTGTTTTTATTAATCAGTGTTCGTGTTTTATTACTCAGTATGTCGTTATGTATATATATAAAAAAACATTATTGTTTTAATGTATTTTTTTATAGAACGGTTCTTATTGTTTTGTATTTATGTATATTTCTATTTTTATACCTAGCTGTGACGAAGCGTATTTACCTTTTCAAATTGTTGGCGTAATGCCTTTTATTACAGGCAGAAAAATATATCATGTATGCATTTTGGAAACAAAAAAATTGTCACTTAAACAGTCATATTGTACTGTAGACAATAATATGACATAAAACCTTAAAATTACCATTTCTTTTATATCAATTTATTTACACAATAATGCAATTTAGAAAATTTTATTTAATTGAGAGCTTATTATAGGCATATTAAAACAATGGCATTAATAAAGTAATGATTTCTTAGATCACACATCTCAATGACAGTCACCAGCAGTTGATGGTGCATTGGGTAGGAGAGGGGTCCAATGTGATAATCTGTCTTGCTCGAGACACCAGTCCTAGAACAAAAGGAAGTGTAGCACCCTCGGCTCTCTTCATATCCTATGATTATGGCAAAAACTTCACAAACAAAACAGAGCATTTTAGACTGTCAGATGAACCAGACAGTGGTTATGCCCAGTTAGACAAATTCTTTAATCATCCAAAATATCCAGAATTTGTAAGTATTTCATGTAAAGAATTCCAAAATTAGTAATAATGATTTATCAGTTATGACCGCTATTCTTATCTGCTATATAATTTAGATTATACTGTTTAATGAATTATGTGTGTATTTAATGCATATTAAATTATTTATTTTTTTAGTGTGTTTTTGTGGATTCAACTAATAAAAAAATTTATTACACCAACGATAATGGACAGCATATTCACAGATCAGATTTGAGTTTCCACCCTAGTGATTTAGCTTTTGATGATGATGTACCAGATAAATTTATTGTGTTAGATAGAGTGGATTCTAATAGAAAAGTAAGTAGGCTTCTAAATGTATGTTTGAAACTGTGTATTTGGGCTAAAATTTATTATTTTTTTATGCTATGTACCTAATTCAAATAAATGATGTTTGTATGACAATAAAATTTATTTCTTGCAGCTCTATTTAACAATGGATGGAGGGAAAAGTTTCAAACATATACAGAGTTTTGTGAAAACATTTTTTTGGTCTTCTGGAAATGGCTATCCCAAGATGTTTTATGTTGAGAGATGGAAGCCCGATCGCACTAGTACTATTCTCAGCGTTAATGATCCAATTAATTTAATGCATACTGGAAGAGTTCTGTTTGAAGATGCAAAAGATTTTCAAATTAAGGGTGATTTTATGTTCGCCACAAAACAATCTAAAGAGGTAAGTAATAGAAATTGAGTTAAAGGTTTCAGAATCTTGGGATATATTTTATATTAAATCTTATTTAGAAATGTAGTTATTAAATTTAAGAGTACTCGCTGTGTTTATGATTAGATAATATATAACAAAGACATTCCAGTGCTTTATTTGCACTGATGTAGTATGTGTTTAATTTGTTCCTTTTAGTGCTAAATCTTTTTTTTTAATCTGTATTAAATTTGCAACCATGAATGTAATTTGCATCTCAATCGTGATTTTGATCTCACCGGTATGATTTCAGATATTATGAAACTTATCTGTACTCTCATTCTGAATAACAAAAATATGGTTTAAAAAAATTTCATTATGTATAATTAAAGCAATCTATGCTAGCTATTATACATGTTAAGGATATGTTTGAAAATATAATTTGAATTGAATAAGATATTAAAACATTTTGAGTTATTTCAAAGATTTGTCTGAAATCTGGATAATTAGAGACACAAATAGCTCAGTAAAAATTTTTTACAAGCTTTTATTTAACTTGCAATCTATGTAACTATGTTTGCTTGGCTAGAATTTTGCAACTCAATTTTGAAGCAAATCTTCAACCGATTGAACTGAAATTTTGTATACACTTATTATTTTTAATGCATTACTATAATATTGGTATCGAATGAAAGGGTTTTCTGAGAATAACTTGAAAAATAAAGTGACATTCTAAATCCAATGTGGTCGGCTTCTAAAGATGGCGGACTAAGTTTTTTATGCTTTCCTATAATATGTGTATCAAATGAATTTATTACTTAGAATATAATAGCAAGTTAAATTTTGTTGCTCCAATCGGTTTGAAATTTTGGCCTACTGGGGTTTTTGGAGTCCTCGATTATGATATTGAGGTCGAATTGTTTGAGTCTGTAGCATCGATTGGTTAGCTTTGATTTGTGTAATTCGGTGTGATGGGAGTCAATAGCATTGGTTTGCAACCTGTATAGAAGAAGGATAACTTTAAAATCAAATCTGCAACTGTGTTTTGTAAGGCACAAGTAAGGTTCAAGCCAAATTTAGTGACGCATTCCTCCAAACACCAGAAACAACAATGAAATGGATGAACCCAAAAATGAACATTGCATGATGAACAGACTGAGAAAATTGTCAGTCCAGTGATAACTGAAAAGTAAAAAAATTAAAAATAAAATTTAAAAACAAGTTTTTATTCAAATGAAACTAAAAATAATAAAATGAACTTTTTGTTTAAAACTTTTACTATCAACTTATAGAATCATCACACAATTTTCACACAATTTATATAATATAAAAGCTTGTCGTGAGATTTACCTGTAGAGATAAACAAGTAAATTAAATAACTTGATATGATTGGTTTTAATCCTTAAACTAAATAAGTACTAGTACTTAAATTTCACAATTTCAGAACAAGCTTTTATATCTCATATAAATTGTTTAATGGCATTATAAGTTGATAGTAAAAGTTTTAAAGGAAAAGTTTATTTTATTCTTTTTAGCGTATTAAAATAAAAGCTTGTTGTTCAAAACAATACTCCCCTATTATTCAAGTTATTCCTTTCAAATATTTTAAAATTAATTTAGATCTACATAATATTTTTTTTTTATAAACGCATGCCTATTTTCCGAAAGGGTAGGCAAACGACAAATTTTCATATGGTATGATCTTAGTATATTTTTCTTCCTTCACTGACATTTATTAATCTTTTCACGTAATTTTGCTGGTTTTGTGCTTAAAATTTGACCTTTTTTTAATACACCACCAAATTGATTAGCATAAGGTTATCTAAGGCGTCCCTTGCTGACCCTTGACACACATTCGCTATATAGATTTGTCAGTCTATTACAAATGACTCATCTTTTGCATATGGCCAAACCACCACAATATATATTTTTCTACTCTATTCAAACTACACCGATCCATGATATACATGATATACTGTTCCTACAACTATCTTTCAAGAATGTCATACATGCAATGCAGGGATTGCATTTCCATAACATTGATTCAACTTTTATTTTTCTTTCGTCATACTCAATTTTAACTACTGTACATAAACATAAGGCACAGGACTCCATTATGGATAGCTAAATATGCATATGATAATTTTTATCTTTGAAAAAAATTGTGTATTATGGGTTTTGTGCAGATTTATTACAGAAAATCTCATATTTACATTTTCATGCATATCTGTGCATGTGTGCTGAATTTTTGCAGAAATAAGTTTGCAATAATGTAACTGTTTAGTTTTAAATTTCTTATAGCATAATAATAAATCAGTCATAATTCCTCTAATCAGACATGGGTAGTAAACTAAGTAAATAAGTCGGTATAACTGCTATAGTCGAATCTTTTGTGGTGTTAATAGCCTTATAGCACATAGTTGCCGTAATAAAATGTTTAAGTTAGGGAAGTATGTATATTACCATAGCCTTTCCCTATATTCGTATGCTGCTTTGAGTTTTAAGCTAAAAAAATCACTATAGCTAAATTTTATTGAAAAATGAAAATAGTACAATGTGGAATTGTTACTGTTTGTTCATATTTTTCCATAAAACGACAGTATATTTTGTATTTCGAGATTTTTAAAAACATTCTAATAAAAATTAAAGTTGTTCTATTTTTTTTTTCTTGTAATATTGAGCACTTATGGTCCATCTAGATTATAATTTTTTTAGTATAATTTTTCTATATCTATTGCATTGCAACAAAACAAAAGCTTGTTTTTAACAAAATAATAAGATACAATCATTGTTTTGAATGCAGTATTTTTTTGAATGTTTTATTTAGATTTATTGAACTGTAATTGATCATTCCCTTCTATTTCTTCTTTTGTTTGTTTAGCAGTCATGTTGACTTATCAGTAACAAACAAAATTCCTTATCAAATGACTGATAAATAAAATTTTTAGTGATAAACATTCTCATATAAATGTCTTTGTCTATAGTCAACATGTGTAGATAAATACTATAAACAATCTACTTTTTAATGTAATCATATCGAGGGGAAAGGAATGATATAAATAAAAAAATCATTAGGCAGTATAGTTCTTGAGAAGTAATCACATACTGTTACTTGAAAACGATTAAATTTACCACTCAGTTCTACAACTCTTTCATTCTATGGCTTTCAGTTTTATTTTTAAAATACTTTTTAATTTCAAACACTGATCCCTTTTAAAAAAAGTAATTTCTTCTGTAGTGAAATAGTGCAAAATGCTAATGTATGAGTAAATAGTCCTTGCAATGTAATTTAACAGATACAATAAAATTCATAATAGCTTAGCATATAACCATTTCCCAAAACAATTTGTGCTTTTATTTATAGTAATGGCTGCGGAACCCTACAGTGAGCATGGTCCGACATGCTATTGGCCGATTTTTTTGTGGCATATTTTGACACTCATAAATAAATCAATACTTATAAGTGACTATCTATCTATCTCCTTAACAGAGAATCGTGAAATTTAACGTAAAGCGACAGTTTTATAGCACAAATAAAGGAAAAAATCTGAAAATCGCTAATTTGTAGTCATAGCATTTTTTTTCCATTGATATTTGCAGTTGTAGTAGGAATTGTAGTATGGATGTTCACTATACTAAAAAGTATAATGCATAAAAGTTTTTTCATACATAGAAAGTTGCACTATCTCAGATTAATATAGCCTATATTTTAATTAGATATTAGCATTTGTCCTGGTTCCGCCAAAATTGGACTTGTCAGAAGCGGGAACGAGATTAGGATTTTACAATAAATTTTTCCATCTAAAAGATGAAGAAACAGATATTATGCCCACGCGGGCAAAGCTGCGAGTGCAAAGTTAGTCAGCGCTGGATTTACACTAAAGGCAGTCGGTGCTAGTGCCCAGGGCGGCAAAATTTGGGAAGTGTAAAAAATTTTTTTTAGTGGAATCAAAGGTGCTCAATATAATTAAATAATGATCTTATCATTTTTTGTTCAGTGGATAATTCCAGAAATTCAATTCATGCATTTATTTTTTATATCTCGAGTCCTCATTAGATCTAAATACGAGTTTGTGCACTTCCATGTTCTTATTGTAGTGAAAAATGATGGCATAAAATTCACCTTCCGATCTTTTAAAACTTTTGCATGTAAACGACCTTTATACTGAATTTCCGAACGTGGAAGTCGTATATTGAATATTCATTACATTAGCTGTAACAAACTGTAGAGCATAACGATTGTTTTTACGAATGAAGAGAATTATAAATGACTTACGTTCTACAAACGAGTGCAAACAGAATCTTAACTATTTTCAGCATCGAATCAGACTTACTTCAGCATATAGATTGTGAAAATTTAATCGACCATTTTTACAATTCAAAGAGTTAGGCGTGTTTGCTTGTAAAATAAATTTACGTAATACAATTATGAGTCGCCCTTAGTGCAAAATTTATAATTATTAGAACATAATAAGTTACTGCAATTAATTAATTATTTTCATTTTTGGAAAATAAGATATCAAAACTGTAAATTTAAGTAAAATTTCAATGTTGAGGCGGCATTTTCTACAATGCCCAGGTGCGGTACTGAGTTTAAATCCGGCCTAGTTGGATAAATAAAACGTTAACTAAATACCTAATTATATGGATGGTTTGTCGTATTTCAGATTTGTTTCTAAATTACAGTTTAATTACATAAATAAATTTAATTAGGGATTTGCATTCAACCTTTCAATTACATTAGATAAATAAAAATTTAATTAAATCTGAAAGATATTAACACTATTCTTATTGATTGCAACATTAAGTATTTTGTCATACCCTTTTAAGGAAGAAGAGATCCCTAGTAGTACTAGGTCTACCCCCCATAGAAGTATTTACTTTTGTAATTTAACTATCAAACTAAGTAGCAGCTTATGCAAGATACCTACCTATCTTGCAAATTTTATGAATATACATCTTGTTGTTTTTGAGCGGGTTGTAGAAGATGGTAAATAAAGTGAATGATTTTGTTAAGAAAAGGGGTATGATAGTAAATATCGGCAAGACTAAGGTGATGGTGTTTGAGAGGGGCGAAAGCTCAACTGATTGTGATATACTTATAGAAGCTTTGAAAGTCGAACAAGTTAAAGAGTTTGTGTACTTGGGTAGTCTGTTTACAAATGATGGTAAACATGACAGAGATATCGAAGGAAGAATGAATGCGGGAAATAAAGTGAATGGGGCCTTGCTCGCTATTATGAATAGTAAAAGTGTCTCACGAAAAGCACGCTTGGTTATACATAATGGGGTCCTGATCCCTACGCTTATGTATGGTAGTGGGTAGGGCAGAAAAAAAATGAAAGTAGGATCAATGCAGTGGAGATACGATCGCTGCGTAGTATGTGTGGAGTGTCTCGAAAAGATAGATGTAGAAACAGTGGTGTTAGGGAGCGGTGTGGTTTGAAGGAAGATGTAGTGACTAGAGTAGAAAGAGGTATGTTGCGGTGGTTTGGTCATCTGAAAAGTATGAATGAAAGTAGACTGACAAAACAAATATATAGAGCGATTGTGTGTGATGAAAAGGTCGGTAAGGGTCGCTTTAGAAAATCCTATGCAGACTATATTGGTGGCATATTAAAAAAGGGCTAAAATTTAAGCTCCCGAAACCGACGAGCTTGCATGAAAATATTGATGGATGTCACATAGACAAGAGACATATGCAAAGATCGTACCATGTGGAAATCTATAGTCTCTGCTTACTCTTCGGAGAAATAGGTGTGAGTTTGTATTATAATTATATTATAGTTTTTGAGTAAAATGCTTGTGGCATACGGACACACGGACGGATAGACATGACGAAACTATAAGGGTTTCGTTTTTGCCATATCGGCTCGAAACCCTATAAATTGACTCATCGGTTTAAACATTTGATATTAATTTTAATTTGATATTTCCTATGCATTTCTTAGAAAAAGAGTCTTGACAAAGACATACAGACGGACAAGAAAGTATCCCGTAAGCGTTTCTTTTGAGGTACGGGATCATAAAAAAAAACCTTGCGAAATAAAAGCAGTATAAAATTTTATTTATATATAACCAAAAATGTTACAAGACAGCCTTGCGACAGTACAGTAAAGAAAAAGCGAAAGTCAATTTTAGAGTCGGCCAGTTAAATCAGTAGAGACGAAATAAAATATATTTAATATTTTGCACAAAATGTATACATTTGAAGAGAAAATATGGGAAGGGATATTAAAATTGAGAAATATAAATAAACCAGATAACCAGTAGCGTCCAAAGAGACAAGATCTATTAAAAAAAAGAACTTATCTGATACAATATCAGACGAAGCATTTTCAATTGAGAAAAATATTAGGAATCTACAAGAAAGATTGGAGAGAAATGTATTAATGTAGTTTTAAAAATGGAGTTTGCAATGGAAATGAGCTCGACACGCACCATACATAGAATAGACAAAGGAGGCTAAATAATCGGTGCTTCGTCATAAGAAATGCAACAAGTGCTAGAGACAGTATGTACTGGAAACATGATTTTAAAAATCTAGCAGGAAATCTATGTATTTGACTCACAGAACATGGAAGGCAGTGGCAAAAATTGGGGAAGTCTGCTTAAGACGCTTTACCTGATTTGTGCCTTATTCGACAAATACGTCTCGAAGTTTTCGTCGTGATAAACGCCCCATTACACCTTAATTCAAGAACTAACTGACAGGCGAATAAAATTTTTCAAATTAATAATTAGCAAAAGAAAAAATCTCGAAGTTCCCAAAATCTTGTTATGTAGTGAGGATGTATCGCTCTATGCTCTTTTTTACTTCAAAACAATAGATGAATACTGTATATAGCGTGACGAAGAAATCTTAATCATTATAAGAATTTAATCTCTATTAAAAACTGTTCTCGGCAAAGAAAATGATGACTTTTGGGATAATAAAAGCGAAAGAAAAGTTAATAAATGTTTATTACCTGAAATCGTTGCCTCCGTAAATATCGATAGAGGAATTAATAATTTCCAGCTATTGATAAACACCATTTATACACACACTCACACCCATATGGAAACACATATAAATCGACAAGTTCCAATTTAGCTCTTTAAATTAAAACTTATTCCGGAACGGTATAAGTTCACAATTTTGTTTCACAATGACCATATTTTTTATTAGAGTGAAAATAATCAGTTGTAATCTTTTAATTACATACTTTTTTGTTAGATTATTAATCAAAAAGTCCACAGAAAAGTCATTAAGTCCACAGAGATTAAAAAATAAGCTTGAATGTATTTATTGTCTTTTCAATAATCACGCAAGTAATAAATATTACAAATTAATAAATCATGAAAATATACCTAAAGATTCAAAATCATTTTATACAAAGTCGACTTCTGTTCGGAGCTCGATTCTCGAAAAATATGCTCAGACGGTATTGTCCATGTTAAATACCTACTCGCTCGGCGCGATTTCGTGTGAGGCCTCTTGCAGGCACGTAGGACAAGATACGAGGAAAACAACCAATGTTAAATAACAGCTTTTTCCCCATTGAGGTATTTTTCCCTTTTATTTTTTAGAGTAAAGACTACTTTGTCGGCATATAAATAATCTTTTTTATTTTTATTTATATGAAGTAGAGAATAGAAGAAATGATGATGCCATATAAAACATAATATGTCATCTAGTATTCGTGTCGAAAGCTACAGGTGGAAAACTGTTCTAGTAGCTTTTTCCATTCATCAAGTGTTTTAGAAGCTTCTAGTTATTAGCTTCTAATAAATGAATGAGATAGATAATAGAAATTCGCATATACCTAATGTGTGATTCCATTAACTTAAAGACGAAGAGCTCTCATGATAAAGTTTGAAAATTGGTATATTTTCTTTTAAGAGGTCATTGCTATATCCAAATGGAAGATACATTTTCTCAACTATGGCCCCTGTGGTCGTGGGATATCCCGTAATAAAATTAAGGTACAGATTTTTAATTCAACTTAAATTAATAAGCGGAGCGAAATTGAGAGTGAGATAGGGTATCAATTATATATTCATATGTATGTATTTTCAAAAAAAAAATCATGGTTATGCTTAATTTACATATGCCTTTCTAAATATTTCGATTGATATATTTTTATTTTTTACTTATATGGTTATAAATCAGATATTAATAAAAAAAAAGACAAAAATTACACTTCACAACCTAGGTACATAGTTTTAAAACATTAGCTCGTAAACTGAAAATTTATCTTTTTCTATTTTTATGTAATTTTATTTTTTAATAGCTGTAGAAAAGTATGAATGCATACTTTCTATGAATGAATATTGCGATTATCGGAAAATAAAAATACAGTATGATGTTGTGATAGCTTTCAAAGGTCTATAAACACAAGTACATTCCAAAAAAAAAGAAGTAACAAAAAACCTAGATATTTCCCGCTTTTCGTCCGTGATGCTGGACGTTTTTGTACTTTCTTATAATCAACACGTCGTATACATACACAACAAATGTCAAAAATAAAAGATAACGACTGTGACCACGATATGCGAATGTGTGTAAAGAAATCCTTAAAATGCACAGAATCAAGATGTCGGATTCTTAAAATCAAATCGGAATAAGATTTTATTAATTTTCAGCATTCATTCTCCAGCAGCGATCTGCCTCGCTCTCTTCCCTTTTCAATATAGCGTCAATGGATAATAAGCATTTATTTTTCTCTTCGAAACGTTGGAGAATATTTCTCACAACAATGTCTCTTTTAGTTTTATCGTACCCTCGCCGTCGTGCTCAGCTATAACAAGCACGGCATTTGTGCTCGTCATGTGACAGGAAACTGTTTATCAAGTGGATAATACAGGTCGATTCGGAACTCGCCGTCTCCACTTGTTTACCTTCTAGAATAATACCGTCTGTTTTTTTTTTTAAGTTAAAAGTATGACACATACCAGATCAATGATATTTTTATGTGTATACGTTTACCGCAAGACTGATGTAATTTCAATCTATTCGTAAGGTGTATGCTCATTTACAAGACAAAAAAAATATATTGGAGTAAGTAATAAACAATAATAAATTTATTGTATATATTACCAATCCTCTAATATAATTATTAATCACGCATCAATTATTAATCTGTATTAGTGTACAGCATAACAATAATTAGTAGAAAAGTTAGATTAGGAAAATGTGTGTATGCCTAATTACTTTTCTTTATCTAAGTAAGTAAATCATGTTTAATTATTTTTCTTTATCTAAGCATTCCCGTAACGTTGTATTTCATGCTGAATTTTTGACACTGAAGAAACATAAGACTGATTCAGTTTTGATTTACAGAAAAGTAAGGCAAATTGTTTGAATAAATATTTCCGTAATTCATTTGTTTATAAGTAAATGAGTTGAAATATTTATTTATGTAGACAATATGTTTTTTTTTTATTGGAAGAAATTTGTATTTCCATATTCTACTTCCTATTTACATTTATGATAAATGAATGCATGAACTCAGTTTCTGATCTCTTATTAAGTACTTTAAAACAACTTATTTAATACTAATAATGATATTAAGAAATCTTATTAACTAAGTAATTAATTACAATATTGGTACCTATCATCCCACTTCCTATCTTGACTATAATATAAACATTTTTTACCTTTTATTTTTCATCTATTAAGCGAGTTACTTTGAAGAGATAAGACATCAACCAATATACTAGGTATTTATTTTCCAACATATTTTTACTTTATATGTTCCATTTGTCTTGCGTTCGATTTGATAGCAACTATTTTATTTTAGCTGATAAGACAATATATTGTTAAAATAAACTGATTAATTATAAGTTAATTGCTGGAATACAGAAGAAATATTATTGGCAATAATACTTTGAAACCGTTGTTCTGCGAATATACTCTAAAATATTGTCGATAAAATTATCAGTAATCTTCTCTTTCCTTCCACTTTTAATAACACTTTTTTATTAATGTTGTAATTTTACTTGAATTTTAACGTTTACTTTATGTTTGTTTATTTCAGGCATTTTTTGGGCATTTGCGCCTTTAGCCTTAATCTAAGTTCCCATTTGATACCTCAAACGGATTTACGGCATGGAGATTTTTTTGTTCTTAGGATTACGGGAAATCTTGAAAGTATATTTGCCTACTCGTGTGTCGGTAATATTGATGTTTATCTGTTATCGGAGTTTTTTATTAAAAAGTTCTACATGATTCCCTCGCCAAATACATTGTAAGTGCGTGACGAATTCCAAATCGAGAGATGTTCGTGCCAATACGAATATATTTTAAAATATTGGACGAAGTTAGTGATTCAGAAATAATCTTAGCGTATAGATTAATAGTTACAGAATAAAGGCAATTGTTAAATGCTATGAGATACATCTTGATACATAAAGAAATCTCATTTAAAGGTTATTGAGATTTTCACATTTTTATGAGATCTCCTTACAACGCTAATTTAAATCATTTTTTTTGGATTCCGCAACTTTATATTATATACTTCGTTCCACAATTTTATGTATATTTTTCCTTTTGTTGAATGTCGAGGTACAAAAATACTGTCAGACAGGCAAATATTCTTATATATTGAACTAGTTTATTTTGAGAATTATTTTCGATTTTCCTATTTGTACTAGAGTTAAATATTTTCGTTATCCGAAAAAAATAATGTTAATTATTTACAAAAAAAAAATGTCGTGAATACAATGTCATTATCGAATAAAAGTATTATTTTGAAATGTTTTGTGATAAATGTAATAATAAATATTTAAAATAGTAAATTATTTGATCACAGGACAGGACTGGAAGTAGAAAATTCCCATATTAATTTCGAGTATTAATTTTCAAACGTACAAATTCATGTTTTCAGTCCTTGCGAATGCATTTTAAAATAAATCATTTGATAGGCATACAGTCAGTACCTATATTTGTGGCTTTATTATTACGTAACAAGACATCCGTAATGGTAAAAATAAGGTCAAAACAGGAAGTCTATAATTTTTTTATTGAAACGTACCTACCATCCATCCTCATGGTTAGAATAGAGCTTAGGTTTTACACATAAATTGCAGTATTATGTAAAAGTTACAATCTTATTCAAATATGGTAAGTTGATAATTAGTGTCATAATATAAGGACAGTAAATATGTGTTTGCATGTAAGGAGACGACGTATACAAATGCGATAAGGTGTCCGACTAAAATTAATGTCATATATGAATAGGCCGCCGATATTGACTTGAACTTGATATCTCCCATGTACTCCGAAGAAAAAGGGTCTTGACAAACAGACAGCGAGACGGACGAACAATAAACGGATCCTATAAGGGTTTCTTTTGAAGCACGGGACCCTAATTATTTGATGTTTAAGTATATAATACATAAGTCTATATAACTACATTATTATGACACTGGAAATTGAGAGCGAGACCGGGATTGGAGTTCAGTGTGGAATCTGTATCGAGATTAAAATTAACAGCGACGTTAAGGCCAAAGGGAAATCGTGTATAAAGACGAAGGGACTCATTCTGTCTATGTGGGCGTGGCCTTGGGTAAAATCAAGTACTACAAACAAAGAAAAGTGCAAATTAAAACGGACATATACTATGTTCCACATGGTTGATAACTAGTTTTAAATAATTTGGTGATTCAAAGAATTTAATAGAAGTAAGCTTTTATTACGATTTTTTAAAATCATATTAAAAGCATGTTAATGATAAAACTGCCGAATATGCAATTAAATTCTGCTGAATGTGCATAACAATCAATAAAATACATAGGATAATAATGATACGTATTATTATTATCATCATTATGTATTTTATTTATTATTATTACATTTTTGGATGATATTAAAATACTTGTTTTTAAAATATTATCGTGCTTATATTTTATAAATCCATAAAATTATAAATCTGGTTTTATTTCATTTAACCGTAGAAGAGCGCCCGTGGATAATTTTCCAGTCATTAATTGGAGTACTTGTCTGCATGTTCTAGTGGACAAGAAATCGATGATTCATTCTATCCAAGCCTTTATCTATAGCATTGGACACGGACTTCTTTATTCTGTAATGTCGTTATATGTCATTTACTATGGTGTTAATTGTGTATTGCTTATCATAGTTCAATGCACTTATGGATAACAGTATGTGCATGTTTTTGGACCTCTTACGTTTATTCACTTTCTTGTTAGCATACATGTTAGCGTGTTGTTACAAATTAAATGATAAATATGTTGGTCAGTATCAACTTCAAGGTTTTTTTTCTTCAACCTTCCTAACCGTTGGACTTATGCTTTTATCGACTTAAAAAAGAGATTACCCTTGATCTTGAAATTATTTTTGTACCACGTTATTTTTATTTTGTTTTTAAGTTCATTTTTTTTCTTTTTTATTCGACAGTTTTATTCGCTTATCATTATTCTCACATTTTTTTTTCCTTCATTTATTACTTTACCCTCGTATTTACTGATCGTGTGTTTGGCTGTGAGTCTTTTTTAGTGATCAGTAATAACGTTAAGACTTATTTGACTATTGGTTTTTCATGGTGCGTTCTATCGCCACGCTCCTTAATTCTATAAGGAATTCTACAAAAAAAAAAGTATTACTAAATGTAATTGAAGAACATACTGATTTGGCAAAATAATTCTATTTATATTATAAATGTGAAAGTTTGTACGTTTAGATCTTTGTTACTTAATCGAACTTTAAAGGTTGAACAGAATTATTTAAAACTGTATAGTAATATATTTTATACCTTAGAATAACATATAGGTTATAACCTATAAAGATACTAACTTTTTCTCACGACTTTGCTTGCGTGAACAAATTCTTTACATAAGTAAATAACTATTTACTTATGTAAAATTTTAATTATATAAAAAAAATTACATAAATAAATAAACATAATAACCATAATCTTCAAGAGTGATTCAAGTGCAATATCGGTTCGGTGTCGCCATCGCGAGTAGGATCGGGATCAGGATTTAGAATGTAAATGAGATCGTTTCGTCACAAAAACGTTTGCGGTATTACGTGTGTTTTCTCGGTATAAGAATATGGGTTTTTCTGGTGTAGTATCGAAACTAAAATTAGATAAAATTGTTTGTTAGTGGGTCCGTACATTCGGCACCAAATTTCATTAATAGTTTGTGAGCATTCGTGATTAATCACGAGACAATGAGCATTAACAAACGGCTACGTTTCCAAGAACGCCGCGACTGACTCGTGGCCGCCGCCACCCGCGTTGGTGCTTGAGCATTAAATCGAATAACAACCTTTTTATAGGCTTCCAATTAAATTTAATAACAAGAAAGGAGATTTCGAGCGAAGAGATCTAATATTTATCTTTTTGCTTTAAGTGAAAAAGTGTATAGACTGGCATGTCTCAACCCAATATATTCTATAATTTGAAATTATCCACCTAAACATATTACCATAGTCCACTTTATCTTTCCTGTTATTTTGTCGTTTAATAATTTTCGATTTTCTTTTCTATCGATTACATTAATTTTAAATTAAATACTCTAATGGTAATGTGTTAAATATATACATAAAGTGTATATGTAATCATATATTCTAAAGTTTGGGCAGGATTATGTTACTGTAATACGCAACACCTTTCACATTTTGAATATTTTGGTTTTATAATAAATTGTTCATTTCGACAGCGATTTAACATTTTTTATACACAAGCAAAATATTTTTTTAATATCGAGAGAATGGCAAAATTCACCATATGGATTTTTTTTTTATCTTCCCGCTATGAAAATTGTATAGTTTTCAAGTATTGGGAAGTTATTGTTTTCGCAATGTAATGTTAGTTACTGTTTTAGTAATTTCGAAAAATATTCGAAGAGTCTACTCAACTTCGACCTCCTGAAAACTTGAAGCCATTTCGCCTGGTAATTGAGAATTTTCAAAAAAATAATTTTCAGAAAAATGGAATTTTGATGTAAATTTTAGACTAATGTACCGATTGCTGCCAATATCTAATTAGCTCTTTTCCCTAAACAGACGCATCAATTGCTGTCAATCGCATACAAATCGGTTGATTTGTTCAAGAGATTAGAAAAAAAGATGATTTGGTTAGATAGATTAGGTACATTTTAACGAATGCATTTTTTATTTAAACATATTTTATCAAACAAAAAAAAAAACAGAATTCAATCCGGAACCAAAAAAAACAACAGCTGAGCACACGCCGCCGGGACTCTAGCGGAGACATATTACACGTAGGGCATGTGTTCAGCTGCCCCTTCTATCCCCGCTCTCCGCGCGTTCTCGCATTATATCCGTTTAATACAGCCGTTGCCCTCCCTCCACCGCTGCCGCCTCACACCACGTGATGTATCGTCTACCCCCTCCACGCGGCCGTAACGTTTTTTCGTGACGGAAAAAATCCTAATACGTCCATCTTATTTAGAAGTTTCACTTCAAAATTTGCGTTTTCTTTTAATAAATCTAGATGTTTGAACTCAAAACACTGAAAAGGTATTAAGATTATGGTTTTGAGGTCGGAGAGCTTGAAGAGACATAAAAATCGATAATTTAAGATCAAACTCAATAATTTATAGCTAGATATATTTTTGATGACTTTGAGCTCGAAAGTAACAAAAAGTTTCAGAAATAACGTATAAAGTCAACCGTTTTTCGAATTTTTAATGTCGTAAAGCTTAAGATAATGATAATAAGTCCAGTCAAATATGGTTCTAAATCGAAAATTTGCCACACAACTTTGCGTTTTATTTTTATGTAGTTTTAATGATGGAAAACAATGCGTAAAAGTTTTCGAGTCTATAACCCCCGGCAAGGGTTGAAAAAAAAATTAAAAAGTGTTTTTGTTTGCAAATACACGAAAACAGTAAAAGTTAGATAAAAAAAATCTAAAAAGTTTTGAGACAACTATATTTTTGAACTCAAAAATACATCGATAAATATCATTGTGGAAATTTTTAATGATATCCTGAAGGTCCACCGTTTTACAATCTTTTTCTTGTATCTAAAGAACACGTATCAAATCGCTCGTACGATTTTTGTTCTCTTTACCTATTTCATTTTTTTTTATAATAAGGACAAACGAGCATGTGGGCCACCAGAGTGTAGATGGTCACTGCAGCCCATGACAACTGCAATCCTGGGAGAGTCACTAGTGCCTTACCGGTTTTTTAAAAAGAAATGCTCTGTTCAGGAAACCCCCCTTTTCAGAGTTAACGCAATACCGCTGATGGCAAATCATTCCAAAGTCTATTGTACACGTATTGAATTTTCTTTCTCTGTTTGTTTATATATTTCTGTTCACTTGGTTCCAATTTTAAAATATACATTTTTGCTTTTCTAAGTAAGGCATCAATCCTTTCTCTCTACAATGTATGTATGAAATTTACAACACGCACCTACCTATATGTAAATAAAAGATGTAATGTCCCTGAATTTCGAAAGTGAAGCCGATCGGCATGTACACACGTCGCCAGTGTGTCCCCGCAGCCACTGCTGAGGACAGTCGATAATATTGACAGATAAAATATTTTTTTTTATCACAATTTTAGAATATAACATGATTTAATGGTTATATATACGGAACATATATGTAATTAACCGGCCCGGTGAGTTTTACTTGGCATATTTCCGGTTTGCCGTGGGAATATGATAACTTTCCATAGGAAAAGTCCTTAGATATATTTATTTTCCTACCACTTCATACGTAAAATATACTTACGTATTTTATTTATAGTGTCGTCTCTAGTATATGTCATGTAGTTCCATTGGTCGTTGAGAAACAATGACATAGCAATGATGTGGTAAATATTTCAAAATTACACCAAGGGCTATAATTAAGATTTTTTTTAATCTCATCTTCCAATTAGGACGCCCATTACAGATAAATTTGCAAAACATGTTTTTACGAAAAAATTGTCCTTGTAATCGTTAAAAGCTGTTTGCGAAATACGTTACGATGCGTTTCTACGCGGTCGGTGATGTTTATGGAGAGTATCATAAATTTAGAAGTGTTGTAGTTATGTTCGTCTCAATTAATTGATCAGCTACAGTGCAGTACAATGTCCGATAGCGGTAATGATTTGAATATATTAAGACACTTATCTTTATACCAGAGTCCGTACTAGAGTTGTCGAAACTCGTAGAATTTGTCCGGAGTCTTCATCCTTCCCTACTGTACCACATTATTTTATGTATTTTATGAAAAATGAAGACATTAAAAATATTTTAAAAAATATGTAATTTGATTCTAAATTGAAGTTATTTTATGTTCATTTAATTTGTGATAATAATTTTTGGTATTCTTATTTCAGAAAAACACTATAGACTTGTATATATCTCATCAGCGAGGTCCATTCTACAAAGCTGAATTCCAAACAGAGTTAGACCGAAAAAAATTCCATATTGCGGATGTGACCGACACTAGGATTTTCGTATCGGTGATGCATACAGAATCCTTAGCAAATCTTTACGTTTCGGAAATATATGCAAATTTCACGCAATACGACTTCGTCATCAGCTTAGAACAAATCCTTTCTTACTTCCCAGATGGTAATTGGAAGTACAGTTGGTTAGAGTAAGTATAAAATGTATTTCGTTGTTTATGATATTTAGATATCTTTATTTGATTTGTATATAAAAAATATCTGGTTTTTAAAACTAAATTAATTGCGTATAATTATATAAATAGTTGTCTGTTGAAACTGTTTCATTTACTGTTTTTTGCTTCGTTAACAATACTTTATATTTATTATACATTTATCCAGTTTTAGAAAATTGAATATAATTTATTAACACCCAATGTTCCAATTGTATAACACATTTTTTTTTCTACAGAGATGTAACGGAAGATCCCTTTACGGATCTGTATCGGGTCGAAGGTCTCCGTGGCATCTACATAGCCTCGCGGGTAGATTCAAAAACGCCCTCCAACCACATTGGACCCGAACATCTCACGTCGCTGATCACTTTCGACCACGGCAGCACCTGGTCACCGATCAATCCTCCTACTGAGGACGAGAACGGTATGTGAATGGATTTTAAACCAAAATATCCTATTCCACCTTTATACACTGAGTACAATTTATTATTGGAATTTCGGTGGAGTTGTCCTTGCCGTATGAGACAAGTAGCTTAACATAACAATTTTAGTTGTTATGACAGTAAGTTTATTCTTTCAACTTTGTGATTTAGAGATATACCCATCAAAAATATAAATGTGAAAGAAAAGCCAAGTTCAATATTATGATATATGCCTCTTGGTTGTTGATTTCAACGACAAAAGAAGTGAGATCTAAATGGGTGCCAAGTTTAATGGTCAGTCCTAAAATTTATTTATAACAACATAAAGTATTTATAACAACTTAAAATATAATTTTTTCTTATAACTTACGATAATACATTGAAGCCTAAGGTCTGACTTGCTAGTTTTCATATACGAATTATTAAGTACCCACTAAAACAGTGATGGAAGAGCTCTGTGTTCAATGGCTGGTTTCTACCAGCAAGCCAAATTTTCGAAAGAATAAAATAAGAACTTAGAGCTTTAGAATTAGCGAAGGCTATAATATAATTTGTAAAATATAATTAAAATTTAATAAATAAATTATAATATAATTTGTAAAGCAATTTTTTTTAAATGTTTTTTTTTTAGATATTTAAAAATAATTGCTTTATAGTCGTTTTACATCAGACGAAGACATCTATTCCGTTATTACTGAATATTTTGAGTCAGTTTCTATAAACGATTGGCGCGATGCTTTGTGTTTATGGAAAATACGCTGGAAGAGATTGCTTTGAACGTATGTAAATCTGATGTGTCTTGTTTATAAAGTTTTCTTGTATCTTGATAATTTTGGAGTGACCTTCGCATCAATATAATGTTTTAAGAATATGTAACGAAGACGTAAAACCCAATCAAATATGTCCTGTTCGTATTTAAAAACCGCAGAAATTCGTGACGCTAACCACGTTAGTCTGACTCCACCTATTCGGATTTTCAATGCCTATTGAGAAACAGAATATTTATCGACAGTGATGCTAACTCACCAGGTAACCCGCTCAACTGCCAAGTCGAATATTCATGCAGCCTTCATCTTTGTCAAAAATTCAGTCAGTTATATCCAGTGACAAGGTAAGTCCCTTTGTATATTTTTTTATTTATCTTAGATACAACCTAAAAACAGTTTTGATTTTTTTTTATAATGTTTCCGATATTTTTGAAATTGGAAATGATAACAATATCCGTACGATATTATTTATATAATTTTTTTTCCAACAGATTATGAATATTTTTTCCACGGTGCAAGTCAACTTCGTTTTGAATAATTTAAGATTTTTCGTGTAGCTTAAAAAACATAGATGCAATATCTTAAGTAACTTTATATTGATTTTTTTATAACTTTTTGGATGATCATTATCGTCTTCTTCATTGTTTACTTTTCAGTACAGATTATTTGCTACTCCCAAGGCCAAACTAAAATATATAAAAATGATAATTTTTATTTTGTATTATTAGAGTATTTCTAATTATTAATAGACTTATTGGTTTTCTAATTCGTAATTTAGAAAACCAATTTTATTTGGGAAAAAGCTGGGAAGCAATCGGTAAATATCATCGGATGAAACGTCTATTTATGTAGATTTCTGAGAACTAAAAAAAAAATACGGTATTTTAATATAATCCGTTTCAAGGGTTAAGAGTGGTAACACTATGCGACGTAAGTATGCAATTAGTGACACGTTTGAGGAAAATACTGTTTTTGCTACATTTTTTATGTGTCTTAATACATTTGTGGTGGTCCACTGATCAGCTATTGGTTTTCGAGGGAAAAAGTGAATAGTTCGATTCCTAAACACATCAGGCCAATCGAGTAATGCGTTATTTAACTATGCAGTCATTAAATTAAACACCTGCAATATGATGATAAAAATTTCACACGTTACAGTGAATAGTAGCTAAAACGTGAATTCGACAATGTATACAGAATGTATACGTGTAAATATATCGTTGTAGCAACACTATACAAAATGGCCGTACGATGACGCAACTGCAGTAAACGGAGTCTAGTGATGCAGGTCGATGTGCGCTTATAAGCGATGCATTACCGGGACGACGTATAAATTAAAAACACATCAAACAAAAAAAAATGCTAAAGAACGAACCGACTGTGAAAATAATTAAACAACGAATAAAAATTGAATACAAGTAGAGACGATTCTGTTCCCTAAAAGCAGTGTTTATAATCTTTGCCGAAAAATAACTGACTTTATAGATATTGCGATTGAAGTTGATAACAGTTGGACCGATTTTCAAGAAACACATTATACGCGAAATGGCGATATTTTCTTAACACGTAGGGTTACAATGTTTTGAAAAAGAAGATTTTATATTCCGTATCACTCTCGCGCCTAATGTCGGTAGCGCCTGTTTG
This sequence comes from Eumeta japonica, assembly GCA_005406025.1. Lineage (NCBI taxonomy): Eukaryota > Metazoa > Arthropoda > Insecta > Lepidoptera > Psychidae > Eumeta > Eumeta japonica. The sequence continues at coordinate 350,931 of BGZK01000151.1, forward strand.
ATATTTTCATTATTTCAGAACGCAAGATTTTTGTGATAGGTATTGTTCACGCCCTTACTTTTGTTTTTGGTTTTTTTTGGGCTACAGTTAAGACTTGGACACCATTCATAGAATACTCTTTAAATTCCTAAACAGTTAACATGGAAATCTGAAAATAAATTAAACATGCCTTTTATTTAGATAGTATATTTGAAGTTTTTACATTCTCCAATGAAAATTATACCTACCATTTGATGTGGTCAAATTAACATTTGAGAGAAAGCGCAAAACTGTCAAAGTGAAATAGTTTTTATTGCGTTTTGGATAGAAATGAAAGAAATACATTTCAATTAATCAAATAATTTTCTTAAACATTTTATTTTTAAATTATTCAAAATAAATTTCAGTATATATTTTCCGAAGCGAACTCGATAACCAAAATAGTACTATAATGAGCATATTATATATGTCAGTTTTAATAAATTTAATGATTGAAAATTTTAAAGTATGGTTTCAGGATGTACGTATGAGGGACGTTGGTGGTGAATAATTCATTGAAATAAAATAGCATTTGATATGTAATTATATGAATATAATGCTATAATAAATGTTATTGAGTGTACTATTTTTTTATACATTTAAAATATGTAGATATTTCAAGTTAAACTAAAGAATTATGAACTATCGTGATGTATTTGTAAATATGTATATTCCTCCTTCACAAATGACATATATGTACTAAAATATGCAATTTACAGTCGAGAAATGTAATTTTACCACTGTAAATATCAAGTACCTAAACTGAAACACTTTAGTTTATATATCTGGCATTTGAAAATGAATAATACAGCGTTATTATTTTCATACGCAGCAGTCGGTACAATACGATAAGTACAAAAGTTAGCGCACATCTGTTTCAATAAAACAATACTGAGTCATTGTATCGCTAATTTAACAAGAATTATAATGAAAAATAATTCTTTTGTTTATGTTTCCTCGTACGCTTGATGTGTTATTATTCATCTTATACGGTTAATATCATATTTTGTTGTGAATTTTTAACTTAGGTTTACTAATTTTTGCAGCTCTCCCGGATATTACGTTACTGACAGTGAAAGGTAAAGAAAAAAACTGATAACAAATCATATTTCGTTTGTTAGCTATTTTGTTTGTATTTAGGTGTTACTAAAATTTAGAATACTGTAATATAACAACCAATGTCATCATAGCACTATTTGCCAAAGGAAATTATAAGGTGATGGGTGTCGTGTGGTAACAAAAAGAACATGGTAGAACTAATTTAATTTTTTAATAAATGTTTATAGTTGATAAAAAAAATTGATTTTTCTCATTTTGTATATTTACGTGTCGAGCTATAAAAGTTGTTTTAATGAATTGGTAGACAGCGTTATTGATGACTTGTTCAATTAAACAGCTAAGAGCCATCTATATTATTAGGTAACGTTGTTTTTGGTCATTTTTCACTCCCTTGTCTCTCATTGTAATATCTAGTAATACGACATTCAATGTATCCCCTCACTTTGTTGTGTTTTTTTATTTAACATTTTAGATGTAGTTTTAACATCTTCGACAAAAAATAATACTACTTTAATTCAAAAAGTAGTCTTTAAACTAAAAACAGTAGCTAGGATCAATTTTGAAATTGAAAAGTAAACACCTCACGGGAGTTCTTTAAATAGTTTAAGAATAGAGAAAGAAATAAGGGGTGCCATGCACTCAATTCTTCAAGGAGATAGCACCTAAGTAGCATCTCTTTGAGGTTTTAGGTTGCCGAAGATATTTCAGGTTGCCTATGATTGGCAAGAATAAAATATTGTTTGAAATCAAATCATATTCTATCTGAATGATAGAATAGAATCGTATATATTCTATCTGAATGATAGAATAGAATCTTATTCTATTCTATCTGAATGATAGAATAGAATCTGATGAATCATCATATTAGTTATTCTGGGATTAAAAATGCTTCCTGTGTTATGGGTTACTGTATGATTAAATCTATTTGTTCAAAACAACATATTCTATGGATAAATAAAATGCAGTAAAAACAAAATCAAACCTAACGTAAACCCTCTATATCACTGTAACATAACGTGGACGCCCGTGATGCTTTATGTAATTTATGCACGATATTTATGGACCAATACTTTTTAAGATAAATAAAATATATTATATACTTTATCTTACTTACCTTTTGTACAATTTAAAAAATTGCTCGCAATATAAAAATTAATCAATTACAATGCGACTGTCATGCCATAATTTTTGAAGATTCTTATTAATGTGAAACAGAGAAATTATAAGTACCTACTGGCGATGGCGGCCATAGGATTGATTCTCTGATCATAATACCGTACGAAAAACATTTTAATATAATAAATGAGAAGCTGGCAACAAACGTAAAAAGTTAGTGCTCAACCGTAGATAGTTTTTTTTTTTTTTGCATAATTTTATGGTTTATTTTAAAATCTAACAGACGGTATTATATTTTGGACCAAAAATGTGGAAATCTCTTCTAAAATTCAAGTGGAAATCTTGTTTTTGGATCAAAAAAAGCACATTTCTTGCCCGGAGGAGTGTGAGATTTGGTATATTTAAAGTTTATATGGAGAAGAGGTATAGAAACCGAACATTTATATATAGCATACATTGATACTTTAAATTAATTAATACCATGCAGATCATATTGATGGCATATTAAAAAAAGGCCAAATTTTAAGCACCCGAAACTGACGAGCTTGCATGAAAAGATTGATGGATGTCAGTGAGGCAAGAGAGATAAGCAAAAATCGTACCATGTGGAAATCTATTGTCTCTGTTTACTCTTCTGGGAAATAGGTGTGAGTTTATATTATTAAATTGTATAAAACATTAATTGTTTACATTGACACTGTCAATGTCAAACAATAGTCAAACAAGTCACGTCACACACGATAAAAATTGTCGCCAACGAATTTTAAAATGTTGCCCACATTTAATTACCTACAGACTGACTGAATTGTGTTTCGAGCTGTTGTTTTTAATGTGTTTTCAAATGTTCCTTTATCAATGGCTTGGAATGTATATCAAGGGCAAAGGGGTATTTTATATATTTGATATCTATTTATATATATATATATATATATATATATATATATATATATATATATATATATATATATATATTTATTAAATTTCAACAGAATTGTGTCTGTATATTGAAGATATTTGTAAAAAAAGTTACGATATGATTATGTGTCCCTGGCGACAAATCAGGGATTTGTTTGTTTACTCGAACGTCGAAAAGAAAAAGAAATACTTTACCGATTTATTGAACAGCTCGCAGTAAGTTATATTTAAAAACCGCTAGATATTTTTCCACGCGGAAATTGTTGTGTTAATCGGATCAGGCAGCGGTAAGAGAGGGAGAAGCTAGAGCTGCTGAAAGAACGCATTACAATGCGTTCCTATGTTCACGTTGATGAAGGCGCGGATTATAGCTAGTTATTTAATACAACAATATTTTGTTAAGAGTTAAAAAATATATCCAGACGACAATACTGTTTTTTCCATAACACAACGATATAGTGATACGAGACTAATGTAACACTAATGATCATTAGTGTCATATTAGTCTCACATTACGTTATCGTTGTTTTATATTAAAAATAAATGTGGATATATTATATAAAAAAGGTACGTAATTGCTATTAATTATAGTGTAAGTTAACTTCTTTATTTTTTAAAATAAATTTGTTCATGGGGTACGCGTTACAGAATATAGAAAATTAAACTCTTAATTGGAATGGTTTATAGTGTGTTTGCTTGATTGAGTTAATTATGATATACCATAATCAATAGATGTTGCAGTCCTACAATCATTCACGATGTTGTATCGGGTATCATGTGATGTATAATTCGTGGTACTAGTTTGTATACAAATATTGGGAGGTCCCGGTAAGACCCGATAAGGTGTCAGCTTACAAGTAACAAAAAATGATCAAATAATGTTAGACTATGTACTGCACTGAAAGTAAAATCAATGTAGTGGAGATGCGATCCCTGTGGGCTTAGCATGACGCATCAAGGAAGGGTATTTTTATAGGATTACCCCTTTCACTTCTTTCCTTTTCACGACAGAGAGATTCTTTTCTAGGGCTTCACGCTAGACCCGCTAGTAGTACCAGTGAAATGTTCTTCGGAAAAGATACAGGGATGACGATTTGACAGAATAGCGTAGTTTGAAAGATGTAGTGATTAGAGTAAAAAAAGTAATGTAGCGGTAGTTTAGCCATTTGCAGAGGATAAATGAAAATGAACTTAGAAAGTAAATGTATGGAGGTTACGTGTGTGATGGAAGAAGGATCACTAAGGTGAGCGCTAGAAAATCTTATGCGGACTTAATTGGTGAAATATATAAAAAAATTTAAGCATCTGAAACCGACAAGTTTTCATGAAATGATTGACCATATCAGAATTGTTTTAATTAAGTTTTTCATGGGAGTACTTAGAATGCAGAAATATGTAATCATTAGCATTCCGTCCTCGGCTTTGCCCGAGTGGGCTTAAACTATTTCGTTGTATTTTATATTGATCGACATTGCTGTCAATCCCAATCTTGTTCACGCTTTGTCGTGCCCGTAATTTTGGTCCCGGTGTTACTGATTCCGGGCCCGTCCTCAATTTCGGTGCGGTTTCAATTTTCGATTTTGCTCCCCGTCTCGTTTTTAATTTGATACAGCTACCGTTCACGATTCCGATATGTTCGAAACCGAGACAAATGCTAGTGTCAAAATAAAATATAAGCTGTACTATTCGAGGATAGTGCGGCCGCGGACGAGTCATGGACAAATTCTAGTAGGTACAATAAAAATCACATGCTTATTCAAATGCAACGTTGTTCAAATTTTTAAGGCAATCGGCCGACTGCTTTTCGAGTTTTGTGGCGACACATACAGAGGTTGATTTTTTAAGTATTTCTGTCCAACACATGACGTCAAATTTTGAACATTTTATTGTCTCTTTATTAAAGAGTTTATAAAATAACTCTTTCCATCCCGAAAAATTCATTAATATCCATTGAGGTCGGAAAATAGTATATTTTGTGTCCATGTTAGCGAAACTATGTATAAAAAAGATTATGAACTTCATGTTAATTTCGTCTTGTATAATATTAAACAGGATGCTTTTTTAATTTTGTTTTTATAGAAACTGTCTTAAATTAAGAAAGCTAAAGAGGTCTTTGACTGTTGAGTTGATTTTCACTTTTGTTCAAGTGATGGTATTGTGTCTAACGCTCATTGAGTTTCTCGAAATTATAATTATGTATTAAAATATAATTTATATTTTCGGGATCTCGACTAATGTTACATTAATCTAGCATTATGTACACATTTCTGATTTTGTAAATAACATCCTGTTTAATCAAATTGCTTGAATGTATCGGCATTTCTTTTGATGTAGTAATATGTATTGATGATAGACCGCAATATACGGACGTGTGATTTATTTTGAATATTATTTGGTGTAATTAATGTGATTCAGTGTGCAGACTTTACTGATGTGTATGGGTACCGACACAGATGTTTCTTGAAATTCTTTATTCTTTAAATTGTTTTCAGTTTTTTTTTAAATATTTGTATATTTTGAATTTGACTCTAGATTTTTCAATCATGTACAGATTGGAAGTGACGCTTAAAATTTTTCGTTGAGAATGTTGCAATTGTAATAATTTTTTTTGTACATATAACAGAGACATGTTTTTTCCACCAGAAAAACGAAAATAGCCACTGTAGTATGGTTAAAAAATAAAATTGCTTTTTGTTTTAATTTTAGGTCTGCGAGTATAATGAGCTCTAAAGCGGCACCAGGAGTCATTATGGCAACAGGGGTAATGGGCAAATCGTTAAAAGGCATCCCCGGAGTGTACTTGAGCAGGGACGCTGGTTTGACATGGAAACGTATCCTCAAAGATTATTACTTCTTTAACTACGGTGACCATGGCGGAGTTATAGTTGCAGTGAAGTATTTCAAGATCCGGGGAGAGACTAGAAAAATACTCTATTCGACTAATGAAGGAATTGACTGGCATTCTTACCAGTTAGTATCATTTTTATAACGTTGGCATATACTTTTGGAAACATAGACAATGATATAAGCATTAGCTGTTAATGGATAGCTTATCAATCTATTGTTATCTGTTGTGGCGCTTGTATCTAGAAATATTGTTATGAGCTTTCGATTCAAACAATTATAAATTTTTCTACCATGACGGTTAGACGGGTACTGCCCGCATTCCACCCGGTGCCCCGCATGTTGTTTGATACTAGACAACGGATGTATTTGTGTCTACATATTTTGTATAAGATAGATCAAAGTAATTTATCAATTTCAGATTCAATGCTGACGACTTGCGAATTTACGGCTTAATGACTGAGCCCGGTGAGAATACGACGACTTTCACAATGTTCGGTTCGAGTAACGACCGCCACCAGTGGATCATCATAACCATCGATCTCAAGAACGCGTTTGAGCGCAACTGTACTCAGGAAGACTATAAGTTCTGGTCTCCGTCGCCACCTAACTCTACGGTCTCTTGTGTGCTCGGAATGAAGGAAACCTTCCAGAGACGCTATCCATACGCTAACTGCTACAACGGTATCGACTACGCTCGACCGGTTAAGAAAGAAACTTGCGAATGTACGAGGAAAGATTACGAGTGTGAGTACAGTTTCCACCTATCGGGGAAGGAGTGCGTTCGCAACAAAACTATGAAATTCGATGCCTATAGAACGCCCCCAGAATGTTCACCCGGTGTGGTTTATAAGAGAACTAAAGGTTACAAAAGAATTGACGGCGACGTTTGCCACTCATCCTCGTATATACCCTACGAACCTGAATTAGTTCCTTGCCCCTTGGAAGAAACGTCCGAGTTTATTCTGGTAGCTTTAAAAGATAAAATAGCAAGGATAGATTTAGCAGATAACACAACTATTTATCCGGTGAAAAATCAGAGGCATGTGGTGGCGTTGGAATTCGATATGAAAAACAATTGCATATATTGGGGCGACATAGAAGTCGATAAAATCATGCGTCAGTGTTTCGCCAATGGCTCTGAAGCGGAAGAAATAATCGTAGAGAGCGAACTGTCGAGCATAGAAGGAATGGCGTTAGATTGGATTTCCAATGTGTTGTTTTTCGTAGACGGCACGAGGAAGAAGATCGAGGCGGTAAGGACAGATTTGACAAATGCCGGTAGGATGAGGACTACTATTTTGGATTCTAAAGTATTATCTAAACCCAGAGGAATTGCTGTTCATCCGAAAGCAGGTTATCTATTTTGGACCGATTGGGATAAGTTGAAACCCTCTATATCTAGGTCGAATCTCGACGGAACCGATATTAAGAAATTATTCGAAGCACCCATCGTGGAGTGGCCCAACGGTATAACCATTGATCACACTGCTGAAAGAATATATTGGGTAGACGCTATGGAGGATTACATCGCCAGCTCGGATTTAAATGGTCATTATTTTAGAAGAATACTATGGAGCGATGAAAAAGTATCTCATCCGTTTGCCGTTGCAGTTTTGAGGGATAAGATGTATTGGGACGATTGGAAGGCGAAATCGATTTTCATAGCTGATAAAAATTCCGGTTCGAATGTCATAACCATTAATGATTCATTTTCGGGGTTGATGGACTTGAAAGTTTTCGCTCACTTCATTCAGCACGGAAGCAATGCGTGTCATGATCACGAATATCATAAGTGTGATACCATCTGTCTAGGCAAGCCGGGCGGTTTCAGTTGTCTGTGCCCCGATGGCTTCGCGAAGAAAGACAACAAGTGCATCTGTCCCAATGGCATGGAACCGGCGGCGAATATGACGTGTCCCCAGAAAGCCGGATCCTGTGTTTCTGTGAGTTTTTAATTTATTTTCATTGTAAGCTATCGTATATGTTAGTTTTAGGTAGTAAATGTATGAAAATAATTTTTCAAAAAATATTAGTTACTTTATGGTGTTTTTATTTATAAGTACAGGACTGTCCATATATAGCAATTATTAAAAAATACGAACAATTTATGTAAAAATATTAAATGTTTTTAATTTGAATGTTAAATATAGTAATTTGATGTTTTGGGGTATTATCTAATGTATTTCTGTCTCAATGATCAGAATGAATTCACCTGTAAAAACGGCCTGTGCATATCGAGCATATGGCGATGTGATGGCAACGACGATTGTGGTGACCAGTCAGACGAAGTAGATTGTTTGGTGTGCTCGCCGCCCATGGTCGCCTGTGACTGGGACCAGCGCTGTTACATGCCACATTGGCGTTGCGACGGTGACTACGACTGTACCGACATGTCTGATGAGAAAGGTAAGTCGTGTCAGAATTCCGATTTCCATCTTACTACGTGTATCACTTAATTATTCTTACATACATTTCTCTTATATTAATAAATATTAGAGAAATGTTAAACTACTCGTTGACAGATATATACACTGGAATTCGAACCTCAATAGTTAATTTTGTTTTGATGATGGGTGGGTTAACAAGTGTCATCAATTTATAGTTTTTAGTGCTACCGGAGTGCATTTTTGTTTCACAGTGTAATTGAATTACACCTTCTATTGTACTTGATGTTTACTTTGCATTCTTTCTCGATCTAAATCTAAATCGATTAATCAAAAAACTAAATGTTAATCTAGAAAGTTTTATAGACTTGTTAATTATTTATCTGTAGAAACATGTATGTTGACTGTATCTATATGTTAAGAGATTAAAGGTATACAAAATATTTAATAGAATAAACAAATTTCAAAATGTATTCAGATCAGTATTTGCATTTTAACATTGTAATGTGAGTTTACTGAATCTTGAAGTTTCGTGAATATTCAATTCAAATAAAATATTTCAAAAAAACATCATTCCTTGCAGATTGTGAACCACGCAATTGTTCGGCCAACCAGTTCAAATGCTCCAATGGACACTGTATTGACAAGAAGTGGCAATGCGATGGAGAAAACGACTGCAAAGATAATTCTGATGAACAAAATTGCCACGTAAGTGTACCAAATGATGAAGTCCCAAATGACTATTGTATTAATAATCATTTGGAATATATTGCGGTATTATGTCAAGTAATTTACTAACTGTTCTTGAATAATATTTATATAAATAGCTAAGCTTATGAATATTTTTCCACATTCTGTTATAAAAAAAAGTTATCGATATTTTCTTTGTAGAAGTAATTGTCATGTAATTAATAACACGTTTATAAACGAGTCCACAAAAAGATACATTGGTAACACAATTACATTTATATCTTTTAAAAATACTTTGCCCAGGATATTTATCATTATAATGAAATTGACTATGGTTAAATCCAGGTTCCGTCCAGACGTCCAGACACCATTAGTTGTTCAGGCAGTGGATTCATATGCAGCAATAGTTCTAAACTTCTTTGTATACCTAATTCTTGGGTTTGCGACGGTGAACCGGATTGTCCAGGAGGAGAAGATGAGATTAGAGATAGATGCAGAAATTCAACCTGTTCCCCACACATGTTCCATTGTCCAAATGGAAAATGCATATTTAAATCATGGGTAAGTATTCAAATTCAAAATTCACAGAATGGTTTAGCGGTCGGTGAAATCATAGGATGTGCTCAATTGAAAAAGCTTGTTCAACTTATGTTACTGTTTTGGACTATGTAATTCTTATATTAGCTTTCATGAACTGTACTGGTTAATTTTGTAAAAAATTTTTATTATTTAAATTGAAAATTGAAATAATTACCATTGACACAATGATCACAAACAAACTTTGAACTATGGTTAAGGGTTGTGGAAATCCAAAAGAAATAAGTTGAAACATTATATGATAAACCCGTGTTTACCTATCAATTTTTTTTTCATTTCTATTCTGTGAAATTTTTAGTTTCTTGGTACTTTTCAATGCCTTTAAAGCTTGTAAACTTAAACATACATTTTGATATTTATTGGCGAATCACTAGAATCAATGGATTACTCCATATTGACTATTGGTGTTCGGTTAAAATGGCACAACTTGTGGTACTTCTTTATTCGTCACAGCTGATATGTGCACTATTGTAGCTTTATTTTAGAAAGTGTGAATTTATATAATACTTAACGGTCTTAGAAAATGACTTGTACCAGTAGGTAACAGATTGGTCAATTTAATATGCTTTTTTTAAAATTTTACAATTTTCAGCTTGTTTTCTAATGGTATGCCATTAATACGCGAACATATTTCATCAAATATGTCTTTGAATATTACTGTGAAAATCGAGAAGGAAAAGTATTTGTTATATAAAAAATTGAATAATATAACAAAATCTTAATAAATTCTTCTTTATACAGTAAAAGCTCCTTATTCGCAGGGGTTATGTTTCGTAAATCGCGAATACAGAAACCATGAATATCGAATAGTTATTTGTATGGGATTATAAGAGATACGTTCCAAGGTTCCAAAATAAATAAATAAATCCAAGTAAAATCAATTTAAATTGTTTTTATTAATATCTTTTCATTATTATTGCTGGATCAAGAACAATTTTACTGATAGAGAGATTGAAGTTTTAGAATTTCTTATTTTATCTTCACATTTCTTGATGGATCATATAATTGCCTCATTAATATTGAAAAAGTGGAAAATTGAAGCAAACGACTCACCCAGAGGTAAACGATCGAGCATTTCTATTTTCACTTTAAGCGGCAACATTTTTTTTCGCGGTGAAACTAATTTTTTTATCCCTTTACTCGACATTGTATATTAAGAACAAAACACATGTGATTCTGTTGAGACTATATTACAAAGATTGACAAGTTGAAGAAATAAAACACCTACTGTGGCGAAGGCGGGCTTTTATCGAAGGACACAGTGACACAGTGTAATACGGTGGCGCTAAACATTAGCATTCAAGAATATATTTTAGGTAGTGATAATAAGGTATGTTTTACTTTAAGTGATTAGCCCATTCAGTTCCACTTTGAAAAAGCCGCTTCGACACGCGCCAATACTACTCGAAAGATGTCGACGCGTTAACAAAGGGCACAGAATTATTTTAACATACAAGTATCCGCAAGTAAAGAAATTTTTAGCCGCGAGTACAGGAAATTGGCCGCAAGATTTTATCTCGTGAATTGCGAAAACGCGAATATGGGAACCATGATTAAGGAACTTTTCCTGTAATAATAATAATAATATGATGTTGAAATTAAGTTGTTTTTGGTTTTCTCAAACAAAATTAATTGCAATATGTTTCAAAAACGCACAGCGGCTCAACTATGCTAACTTAAAACGATCTAACCGTTCTACAATCTAATCAATCGTAGTGACGTAATACGTCAATCAATGCGTCACGTTATTTTAATTTAGTATTATTGAGCCGCAGTACTTTCGATACTGTTCTGCACACTAGGGTATAATACCTACATGATTAATTCTGGTACCGTGTGTAAAAAAATATAGCCTGTACGTCATTTCAGGTATGCGACGGCGAAAACGATTGTGGCGATGATGAGAAATCGGACGAGAAGAACTGTGAGACGACCGACAAATCGAAAATAATACCACGTCCCTCGACAGATAAGCCTGCGATATTTTTGGTGAACACGACTTGCCTAGATTGGATGTTCAAATGCGACAATGGAAACTGCTTACCGTATTGGTGGCGATGCGACGGTATAAACGATTGCGGCGATCGCTCTGACGAAATCGGTTGCGGATTCACTGTCACCGAACCGGTTACTCCCACCCCATCATCTGGCGACTCCAGGAGGACACGCTGTAGTCGAAACGAATTTAGTTGCTCGCCAGGTCAGCAAGATTCTTGTACTTTCGGTTTTCCGGGAAAGAGATGAAATTTATGCGAATGGTAGTGACCTTGCTATGGACGTATTTTTCATTCTATTTTTATCATCTGTATCAATTAATACTTTTGGTCCTTTCTATTTTCATGTTTTTTATCTCAATTATACTGCACCACCTATTAAAACTTATTTTATATTTGCGTTAATACCTTCTTGCTCTTTTTATATATATTTTTTTATCTAACATATATTTGCAACATAATGTTTTTTTTTTCCTTTTGCTATGCAATTTAAACAATACAATTGTCAGTAGGATATACCATTTAATATTTATTTATTCATAAAATATGTATTTAATAATTGAGTATCAATTGAAGATTCATTATCTTCTACTATAGTTGTAAGAAAACATTAATCAAGATGAATCAAAATCGCCTCGGGTTATTTTCGAAGAGTATTCGAGTATCGGTTTATGGTATGTTATAATTTATTAGGTGTGTGCATTCCCCTGTCGTGGGTGTGCGACATGGCGGACGACTGCCCGGGCGGTGAGGACGAGCGCGGATGCGCGCGACGCGACGGTGCGGCCCCCGTTTGCGCCTCCGACGAGACTCCTTGCGCAGATGGCCGCGGTTGCGTGCGCGACACCGCCATTTGCGACGGCACGCCCGATTGCTTTGACCGGAGCGATGAGACACACTGCCCCTCATATGTGAGTTACTCAACTACTGTTTTGTCGATTATATGAAAAGGTAAAAGGACGATAAGTGAACTTCCCACCCGAACAATATTAAAATACTTCTTACATTACCTTCATTATATGGTCCGTTACAATTTGTGCATCACTAAAATTCTCCTCATATCTCTGAGTTGGATCATTATTGTAATAATGAAAAATGTTATTTTGTTTTGATGAACTTTACATTCATAAATGATTAGCTATAAGAATCTAAAAGAATATCTGTGACCATTCCGAAAATAATTTTCTAGCAATTTGTTGTTGAGATGACCAGCCAATATAAATCCCAGTCATACATGTAGCTCTTATATTTCTCAATTATTATTCTAATATGATATTATAGAGCATTGTATAAAATGAGGGGTTATTTTGCATATTAGTTATTGACATATAGTATATGCCTTATTATATTTCAATTTTCTAGAGAATCAGGAAGAATCGTATTTACGTAGTGATAAATTTAAAAATTTGAATGATGTTTCTTAACTAAAATATATCAAAAATGCAATTTGATTTGACAATTATAATAGTGTTCAATTTGGTTAGTATAACTTATATTTTTGTGATTGTTCTTAGATCTTTAAGACGCCCGTCACCGAATGTCCGCCGGATTTTGTACTTTGCAATGACGGTCTTATGTGCATCAATTCGAATGCCGTGTGCAATGGGGAGAAAGATTGCGACGATAATTCTGATGAAACCAACTGTTCGAATACCATTAACAAATTTGTTAATCTGGTGAGTGTTTTATTATCTCCAGTAAATCTAAACTTTACCAATATATAAACCTGTAGGTTTTGTTTGTACTTTCATATTTTTTTGACAAATTTTGTAATGAATATTCAATTTTATGATAAATATTTGTCTATTTGGTTATATATAAGTGCTCTTAATGCCTTCACCTATCATAATGAAATTTGGGATACATCAAGGATATGCGATTGCGCAAATGATAGGCTATAATATAGCATGGCAATGAAGTTTACATCTGTTTATTTGTCTGGACTAATATTTGAAAAAACTTAACGGATCGTAATCGAATTTAGCATTTACGTAGATATCTCATGGAATGTGAGATAGGGTACTCTTTATACAAAAAAGATGTATAGTTATCATAAAAATAGCAGCAATGATCTAAGGAGGAGTAAGATCTACATTGGGACTGGCATCTGAATAGAAAGCAGGACTGGTACAATAGAAAGCGGCATCAGGGTCGGAAACAATGGTAGTTAATTTTAGTTTAAACGCAGTGAAGCAGATGGGTAAAGGATACTAATAATATAAATTTGAAAGTAAGTCTGTTTGGATGTTTAACCTTCAGTTATGCTTGAACTGATGGACTGATTGTAATCAAATTTTACATGGAAGTAGATTATGCCCTGGAATAGAATATTGAGTATTTTTTCATTTAAAAAATCTAGTACAAATGGTCATTTCGTTATTACTAACAAGAATACTAAGGGAGGACTAAAATCGGCATTGTTACCGCAATTAGAATTGATAGTAGGATCTGGATTGGAAACGGGAGCGTCTTCATGATAGGAATTGAGAGTGTGAACTAGATGAGAGATATGAAAGGGATTATCATCGGACCCGACATTGGAAACATAATTGAAGTAGAGAGCAGGACAGGAGCGGAATCAGGATTGATTACGTGGTTGATTGATGTTTATATGCACGCCGAAACCGAGGACGTATTTATATTATGAGATATTTTAACCATAAGCGCAGCGGACGGATAAAGTGCAATGCTAGCGTGAATTTGTGCGTTTAGTATGGTTCAGCTATACATTAGTGACATTAAGTATAGTCGGACATGCATACATACAAACCTGCATAATTGCATACAGTACAACTCAAGCACATAGCCCTTCTTTTCGGCTGCACTGCATTCGGATAAAAAGATCAAGGGATTCATTTAATATTCACGCGGTCGAAAACGTGGAAGAATCTAAAACAAATATGTTTATACTGTTGTTAAATTTAAATGTACGCCCAGCTAGCGGGTGGGTAATGTCTATTTAAGGTACGAAATTCTAACGCGAATGATAGTTATAATGCTTGGCATGCCCGATTATGACTACGAAGGCGTGAGTTCAAACCTAAAATACCACTTCTGATCATTTTTCTAATAGCATAGATAGAAATATGGTGCGGGTTAGGAATTGATAAACTAAACTCGCTCCTCGTAGAACATTCATCAGGATTTTTAATAACGTACAGAGTTCCCTACTTTAGGCACGCTTCTTTAAGGGAAGCGTGCTCTGCAAGGAGCATAGATTTATGTATACAAGTATAGTAATTTATTGAGTCTTGCATGTAATTATTTTAAAAAATTGAATTCTGATTGTGGACATACATTAGGTTTTAGTCTTGAGTAAATTGTTGGGAAGCGTGCTCTGCAAGGAGCATAGATTTATGTATACAAGTATAGTAATTTATTGAGTCTTGCATGTAATTATTTTAAAAAATTGAATTCTGATTGTGGACATACATTAGGTTTTAGTCTTGAGTAAATTGTTGAAAGTACCATTTTTAAGGAAATTCATTAAGCTTGATGATCTTTCTTATACAGCTTTTGGGCATCGACGTCAATCACTTCTCTATCAACTCTAGCAGTTTCGTCGTGTCGTGTTGGCTGTATCCGAAAGCGGTTGCGTACACTTTTCTTCCATCCATTTCCAAAGTTAGCGACGGCGTTTGGCACAACATGACTTGGTCTAAAGATTGTGCATACAGGTACCGTTTATTTGTAATGAGTGTTGAAAGTGAATTACATTCCTAGTTAATACGACATTCTTTTAAACAGATTTTAGTATGTTTACTAGACTTTGTTTTCAATATGCCTGCTATTTGCATGTTCTTAGCATGTATATATTACGAAAATGATCACTAATTGAATTAGAGATTGCCACTATATTTATGTTAATTGAATAATTACTTTTAATTTAAAAGAGTTTAACACTTAAAATATGATTAAAACATGTTTTATTTTATGACTTTCTTATTATGTTTCATTAAATATCTTTATTTTTTTTTTCAGATTTACAAACCTGGAGCCATATACTCAGTATAATGTAACTTTCTATGTTCAGGATAAATTAAATACTACTCTTCCACTAACAAAATATATAAATCTTACTACAACAGAAGGCGGTAACTATTTATGTGTCTATAATTCTTATACAAGACAAATGAGTGAATGTATTTATGCAAATCATGTCTAACTTGCACTACATCAAAATGTTATTTGTAAATAATATTCCTCAAACATTTTTCTTATTGATTAATATTATAGATTTGAAAAAGATTATCTTTTCAGTAAATATATTATCAGTTAAATAAGCAACTGGTGAAAAACGTTCATATGGTGATATATTTTATGGTCATATTTGATCTTTTTAACTCTTCGAAGAATGTATATGTTAATTTTTTATATAGAAAATTTTGTATTAAATGTTGAAAAGTATAACTAATGAGTTCCTTGGTGCTACTTCGTGCCACACTCATTTTCTTCAATGTTGGTAGTTTTTGACAAGTAACTTTGTATGAGTCTGTGCTAAAAATTAAATTATATAATTTTATTTCCTTTATCTGACGAAATATTATAAGCAAAAACTGTAATTAAAAAAAATTTTTCAAGTATCAGTTATAAATAATGCATTGAACATTCCAGTTCCATCGCCACCGACGCGACTGACAGTACGACAAATGGTCGGTCGACGTCTGAATGTAGAATGGGATCCTCCAAAGCAGCCCAACGGTGTGATTAAATCGTACATATTATCCTACGAACCGCCTATACCACGTGTCGAGAGTAGATTCACACACAATAATGTCACGATCGAAGGCTATTTCGTGCCCAATAAGAAGTATACTTTCCGGGTAAGAATAACTTGATGATTGAATATTAAACATTTAAGTAAAACTATTGTGCTTTAACCTTTTGCTGCATTTTCACATATTAGATTTTTATTAAAAAAGGAATCTTTTATTTTCATTTAGTTTTAATTCCATAAACTTTTCATAATATAATTAGTTCAATTTGAAATAGCCCTTTGCTTCTGCAATTAAACACAATAGTAGCAGCATAACACACGTGTGCCCATATTTAAGAAGTAGCATACTATAAGACACAACATAAACAAAATTCACTAATACCTATAGTTTTTACAATAATCCCAATGTATAAAACTCAACATAGCATATTTTACTTCAGATTTTTTCAAATGCTCTGTTATTTTGCGAAATATTTGTTTTCTATACTAAGTATTGTATGCTTTTTGCTTTCATGATGTGTCTAGATTTAATTTTGATTGAGTATAAATTTATTAATTATAATGCCATGAGTAGACATGTTACATTAACATAAAATAATTTTGTAATATTCTTTTATTTTCTATGCTGTAACTACTTTTTACCATTACTCCTACATGCCACTTTTCTTGGGTATAGTATTTAGATACTATACCCAAATGTGAAGTTGTATCAAGTCACGGTTCTATTATGTGCAGAATTATAAATACAAGTAAGCACAAACAATGAAAAATAAAATGTCCTAGTCCATTGCTCACATTTAGTGAACTCACGATTAAAAAATAGATTTAAGGGAATGTAGACAACAGCAAAACAATTTCATGAAATTATTTTAAAATATGGTGAAGTAATGCAACATTATCCCATAGTATATAATTTCAAAACTACAGTTTGTAATTTAATTTATGACAAATTATTTGCAAATTAGAAGTTTTAGAAGTACGATTTTGGTTTTCTTCCGTCAGGTGAGAGCCATGAACGATGTTTTTATATCGAACATGTCGGAACCTGCGGTCATAATGTTCGACGAAGTTGGTGACGTGGACGACCTGAACGGCCTGAGCAATGTGACGATGAAGCGACTGAACGCCAGCGCGGTGTCGCTGGTATGGCACGAGCTACGCGGCGTGGACGGGTACTTAGTGGTGGTCCGACCGCCCGACGAGTACGCGCACCCACCCAACATAACTACGAAGGACACCAATATCACTTGTAAGTACAGTTTTTTTGGCTTTATGTTGTATTTAAATAAACTTCAAATAAAAAGATATAAAGATTCGTCGTCCGTTGGTTTGTGTGTTTTTCCTTCGAGCGAGAATTACTTAACTAATGCAAAAACTTCATTCATGTCAAATTGCCTACTGAGATGAACCCCATTAGTGTCCTTTTTTTTTTTAAATATGACACTCAAGAAACATTGTCTCAATATAGAGAATGTTTCCTTAGTGTTAAAATTACCTTTATATTGATTTAATTCATTACATTCAACTGACAAATATATTTTACTAATTTTAAATTCAATTAATATAATAGAAACGCTATTTTACTATTTTTCTGGTATTGTAAAAATGCTATTTTTATAACAATGATTTCTACTTGATAGAATAATTTCAAAAAAGACATTGCTAATTCAATTTTTAGTGACAAATCTGCCGACTGGTGTTGAAATCATATTTTCCATACAAGCATACAAGGGCCAAACATATGGCACGCCATTTACAATGACTATACACACTCCCGGTGAAAAGGATGAGATGCTGAACGTTGCGGTGGCTTTGATAGAAAACAGGTCGACGGCCGTTCAGGTCTCCTGGAGTAGACCCACGAGTGACCGTTACAAAGGCAAATTTTTAGAATATGAAGTTCTTTACAACAGAACCGCACTTGGTTACGATGGCGTATTCAGTAGTAGTAAGTTGATATTATATTTGTCAATCATCAATTTCTTATCGAAGTGGCAGTGAAGAAGTAAATGTCATGTCAATTTTCCAGAGCCTATTATAACACCTAACACCTCGTTAGTTATCGATGGCTTGCACGCTTGTGAAAGCTACTTCTTCACGGCGGGCATACGTGGCGGACCGCTTCCCGTCGCTGGCAAGTTGGAGGTGATAACCAAAGAAAATCCCAAGTATGTTGTAATCATAATGAATTTCCTGTAATTTTCACTATTTTGCTGAAATTCTTGTTGTATAAGTACTATTTAATGCTATTTAACTTTTAATGTAGAGCTCCAGTGAAAGATCTACGTGTCGAAATTCAACAAAATTCAACAATGAAAATAAAATGGAATGCAAGTTGTGATGCGTTGAAGGACGCTGTAAAATACAAGGTGAGCATATTACAGATAGTTTTTGAATAAATTAATTATGTGTAATAATTATTCAGTATTAACAATTAATAGTACATTTATCTCAAAAGCATGTTTAATGAAATTACATTTTTTCAGTTGAAAATCACAGAAAAGACCAGGAATGTAACGAGCCGTTATATCATAAAGCCAAGCAAAAGTTCTAATCTGGAGCATATGATCCAAAATGTTCCTCAAGGCGGACGATATAATATATGTGTAAACGTAAGTTTTTGAAAAAATGTAATCTAGGTTTTTATTTTAATTAAATATAATGAAATACACATACTTGGAATTTAGGTACAAAAGAGTTGCTTAGTGGTTAAGAACAGTGGCTTCGCACCAGTATGTACCAAGTTCGATTCTGATTTGACTATAGGCGGTTGCGATGAGTTTTTAATTAAAGGATTTTTTTTTTATTTTGATAGTGTATTTCTGTTGGGTATGTCAATGGAATCGGAATTAAGGGCGAGACTGGAATAGAAGTAGAAGGTGGATTCCAGATCGGAACAAAAACCGGGATAGAACTTGGTATAGCGAACGTGAGGGTATCGGAAGTGACAATGGAAGCAGAATTGAAATCTATCTTGCTGTCATTCCCAACACAGTCCCACTCTCAATTCTGATCTCGGTACTACTCCTGATCCCAATACCGAATTCGCACTCGATTTCGACCTCAGTCCTGTTCTCAATTTCGGTTCCGGTTCCGTTCGATTTTATTCAAGGAGCGTGTAGTTTTCTGTTAGAGAAACAGCTTTCAGAATTGATTTGTTAATTTGGTTCTGTAGTATAAATAAAAGACAAAATTTGGAACAAACACTAGTTTTTTTTTTTCGAAAACTCCCGTTCGAGAGTTCAACATATCACCAAAGTTTTAATTCAATCAGATGAACGATGTACAAACGCATAGGAAAGGAAAATACAGATATTCGTTTTTATATACTAGACAACAAATACTAGTATGAAAAGGGTATTAAATAGTGGCGTTTAATAATTGCTTAATTTGGCGTACGTATGGGCAGGTGGACGTGCCTGACGCAGTGGTGGTGTGTGCCGGGGTGCGCTCGCCCCCTATTCCGACACCGCAGAACGTGGTGGCGTGGTTGGACGACAGTGGACACGTTATGGTCAGCTGGCATCCCATACACGCACTCGATCACGACGAGTATGAATATTTTTGTTTGCATTTTTTTTATTTACATATTAAAACCATATAAGAACTTAAGACTTATACATTGTATTGACTGAACATTGTCGGCTGAAGATCTTTTCGTATATTCTATTAATAAAATTTATGACATATGACTTTATATGATAATTAAAACTTTTTATTAAAATATTGTTATTTAAAATAAAACTCCATCACAGGTACAAATACGAGATACTGATATCGAAGAATGAATTGGCGGTGGATTTGCTACATCCGGACGAAGACGTTAAGGTCGTGCAGGCAGAGCGGCCACCGGTGCTATCGTTTACGGAACCTGCGTCACAATTGTTCGTAGCGGTGCGCGTGCGCTCCTCCCATGGCTATTATAGCGATCTCAGTGAAGTGCGCACACTTACTATGCAAGGTGACGATTATATGGTTTTTAATTTTATGTTGCATTTATCTGAAATGTAATTTATGAACAGAGTTTTTTTACGCTTGTCGTTGGTATCGCCTTTCATCAGAGTGTAGAGAAAACAAAAAAAAATTACTGTAGCGGTAAAGGAGGGTGTTTTAGAAAAAGCAAAAAAAAAAAATGTTATGGGTTTTATTATAATAAGATAAATAAAAGAGTTTTAAAGAACATTTTGGACTATAGAAATTGGGATGATTTGGATAAGTGTCGATAGAAACTTCGTTGTTTGCCAAACAAAAGAAGAAAAACACCCTATTTTCATATTTTTAGAGGCTTTCTAACAAGTGTCTTCATGATAAGATTAATTTAATAACAGAGCACTAATTTCGTTTCCACGGCAGGTAAATAAAAAAAAAGCAATAAAACAAGTTGACTCATAAACTCATTATTGATCATTCCATGTGAATAAGATTTAGTTTAAGCACTAAGGTCATTGATAGTACAAGGTGCTTTTATGGATAGTTAGTACTTGAGTAATACGTGCACTGATCAGTATTAAAACTACGTGCTACGCTCAACAATACGTTCACTATTCGATGCATTGACTACAAGGAAGATATTCAAAGAAATTAGTAGTTACATGGTGAAGATTAAGGCGAGAAAATAAAAAAATCACAAACAGCTGCGAAAATTGTGCAGATGTATCTAAATAAAATAAATTTTCCAAAAAAAAAAATTAAGTCAGACTCCAAAAACAAGTAATTAGTTGTTTTGGAGTCAGTTTCAGCAAAATATAAATCAGGCACAGCTCCTTAGAAGAAGATCTCCTTTTTGTCTCAATATTTAACATTACATATTCACGTTAATGGATTACATGTCCTTATGCCTTGCTTTAGCTGGAATTGAATTTAAAAACAACTAATTTTTAATTATTTTATTTCATGTTTTTAGTTATCGAGTAATTATAATTTTCACACTTTTAAAGTAGTTAAATTAATTTAGCTACTTTATATGTACATTAAGCCATGATGAATAAAATTGTCCAGGCGTATCCTTTATTTTTGCATGGAACAACTGGAAAAGTGGTTACGATCTCGAATTTATTGTCTACCGGCGGTTATTATTCCAGGGTCTTTACATTTATAGTTCGAGTACAACTACCAAATTATTGTTATACAAATTATATAAGTTATTTTTTATAATATACTTTTTCGACTTTAATATTTTTAGCAATAACTGGATCTTTCAATACGCTGAAATACATATACACAACATACATTAAATGACAAACACGCATTTTCATTAACTTTCCTCGTTTCATTTGAATATTAGCAAGGTGTAATGCGAGATTTTGTTTATTGTGACTTGGTAGTTTGAACGTATT
Organism: Eumeta japonica; assembly: GCA_005406025.1. NCBI lineage: Eukaryota > Metazoa > Arthropoda > Insecta > Lepidoptera > Psychidae > Eumeta > Eumeta japonica. The sequence goes on from BGZK01000151.1 coordinate 372,604, forward strand.
ATGCGTTTTTTTTTAAGTAGTTCCTATAGGCTATATTTTGTATGGGGTTGGATGACAGGTGTGGCGGCAGAACCACGAACTAGTGCGGGTGCAATCTGGTGGGGAATGAGTGCGGCGAGCGTAGCTGCTATTGCTCTGGTGGCGGCTCTGTTGCACCTGGCACTGCGCCACCGGCGCCTGGCGCGATCCTTCTTGCGTTTCACGGCGGCCACGCCACGCTACGACTCCCGCCGTGGCCAGGCTACGCTCGGTGACCATGGTTTGTATATTTTCTTAGGGGGATTGAATAGTTTCATCACTATTAAAACTATGTACAGTCAGAGACAGATAATTTGTTGTAAAAATGTTACTTGTATTAAGTTCAAAATTTTTGTGTCTATGTGCAGTAGGAATCGATGTAAAAGCTTTAAAATATAAAAAAAAAATGTTATGTATTTCAAGTATAATAAGTTTTTATGTATTGTAAGTCATGAGGTATTAAAAATAGAATGCTTATAGAACATTAAAGTGTGTATGTTGACGCGTAGAATTACATTGCGTCAAATGAATTTATGAGGACAAAGAGATTGTTTGTAGAGCACAGATAGCTAAGTACGTCTGCCAGCGACACAGGAGATGTCAGTTCAAGTTCTACGAGTAACTTAAAGCGATCGAGTCTGTATCGTGACGTAAAAATTACGTCAGTGTGTGAAAACTTTGTTGCCGCGCGCCTACGGCTGACGCAATAATTTTGACGTCACAACGATGTAAACCCGATCGTTTTAAGTTGACATAATTGAGCCACTGGTAGTCTGTACTAGAGTTTTTGTGATTCCTTAACGGCCCAGGAAAATGTTGTTGTTAAATTTGCATATTTGAGAAAGTTTAGACATTTTTTTTTAAATCGTTAAACTTCCAACACGCATTGGGCAAGACGGGCATTGGCGGCAAGTTAGAGGAGACCTCTGCCCAGCAATGTTACTATGATTGTTTTGCTAGTGTCGTTTGTTTGTAACAATATGATGTTAATGTAAGGTTTTATATTTTATTGCAGATGATGATGACGTTCCACCGATTCATGGTTTCTCAGATGACGAGCCACTTGTCATAGCGTGAAAAAAAAAATAGCTTATAAGCGATAAATTCGTGATAAAATATTCTCATTTTGACTATGACTTCTTATGGTGATAAATTATAAATTAGTATTTTATTTTGCATTTCGTTCATTTTGAATGCGGCCTTTTTTCGTTCCCTTATTTATCATTGGTTTCGATTTTTATTTGTCACAAAATTGTTTTATTTTTTTTTTTGATATCCGAAATTTCTGTTAGTATATAGTCGCATTCAATATGACTGATAATTTTCGTAGTAACTTGCCACGAGTATTATTTACGTAGTAGAATTTTATTATGTTTTTTAGATTTATATTGGCATTTGTGGCGTGCATCACAATGGACTTAGACAAAATATCGATTTTAAATGCATAACTTATTGGAAAGGTTTACGAAGTAAGTTCTCAGATTGCCTGATCAATTGTGATGCATGCGGCTCAGATGAAACGGGCTGTAAATTATAAGACTTGTTGCTATTGAAGAAGTCATTACTGCAGTGCATGGATATGTTTAAATATTTTGTTATATTGTAACTAAAAATTTACCACAAGTTGAATGTTTGAATTTATTTTATTGGTGTTTTTGCAGTAAATACGGAAACATCATTAAGTCAGCTTATACAAATATCATGGGGCTTCATAAGTTTCGAACCAAAGATTCAAGTAATACCTATTGTGGAGTAAATCTTTATTTATGTACAAAAAAAAAATCTGCGTATGCGAAATTTAATGTTTTCTTGGGTGGTTGTGTAATGGATCTCGATACCCCCCTCTTTCTATTTACTAAAAACATTTGTCTTAGTTCCTACAAATTAGTAATGCTTCATTGTATTTATCATAGTTTTAAATGTTCCATTAAATTCTCTTTGTCATTTCCCATTTTGTATATGAAAAATCGTATAAACGAATTTAAAAATAAATGAACTATATTACCTACATTTGTTTTATTTGTTCATGTAATATCTATTTTCTTGAAGGCTTGTTTTACCCATTCGTGCACTGGTAGAAGTAAGAATGGAGATCGTAGCTTTGATTCTGACCAGATGACTATTGCAGCGAGGCTTTTTAGTCCTCTGGAGCAGAATAAGGCTCCACCAATGTCAGTCTAAAAAAAATGAATAAAATGAAATAAGTGTTTCACAGAAAAAATATATAGATTTTTATATGAAGCTAGGTATTCCGTCGAAATAAAAGTACTTTATCTTTTAAAGAGGTCGGGTAGTCACCGCTACCCACCTCTTTTTGATATTATGTTCTTTAGGTCGCGTCATTTTCGATCTCGGGGAGCTACCTCGGGCTTTGCTAAGACCTTAAAAAAAACATTACGATTTTATTAAAGAAATCAAACGGGGGTTTTATAGTAAATGTACTTGTTTTCTATAGATAAAAATTAAACTAAAATTTAGAGAAATGAAGAGGGCTTCTACAGAATGTCACGCGAAATTTATCCGTTTGGGAACTTTTCCCTCTTGTTTCGTTACATCGGCTAATTTGAGTGAACGGTCCCCCTAGTAAGTATTGTCACAGAAGTTCTGGCTTGGTATGTTTTCTTTGAAGTTGAGTCGCCATTTATATTTTGATAGGCATCGCGGAAGGTAGCAAGATAACGACATTTCAAAATACATATAGTAGTTTTAACTAATTCATTAAAATTCCAAACTAATAATTACAAATCAATGGAAATAGTTTTCTTTAATAATAATGTCATTTTACGATCTATTTAATAAAAATTTTAAACAAACAAGTACCTCTTAATCTCGACATAGCATTGGTACTTTGATATTTTGAGATATATGAGGAGGAAATAATTTTTTTATAAAATGTTTAGATTAAAAGTGAATTTTATTTAATGATATTATTGGTTGGCTTCGTAGTAGTACACTAATGCGGATACTATACTAACATGACAATATTTTTCTCTTATGGGGTTTATATTGTCACGTGGTCAACTACGTAAACAAACTTTCTCTATGTAAATACACACTCGTACAACTCAAAATTTTCGTACATAAATATTAAATCCGAGTTATGATTTTTCATTTTTTGATGTTACGCAAAAAAATATTTTATTATTCTACTAACAAAGTAAATTACAACTACCCTCACATATTGGTATATGTGGCTAGTGAAAACTTTGACTGTATTTTAGTAGGGTTGTACCTAATATTAGAAAGTAAAGATCTCTCATTTGTTTATTATGATCAGATACTAATGCTCGTATTAATAAATCGCTCTTATCTCTAAGAGGTGTATTCAGTACAGTTTTAAGATCTGTTGCTCATTAATAAACGTTTCTTAAGTTCGGTTTGTGGTAACACATATCAGCGGAGTGCTGTCAAATGACATCTGTGTATTGACGTATTAATAAACGTAACTTGCGTCATAAACCGTATTGAAGAATATCAGCTGAGTGTGGTCATTAGTTCACTTAAGATCGAGTATAGACAAAAAGAGGGAATAATGGAAGATATTGATATCTATAATCATTATGATTATTATGATATTTATGATGATTTTTTCGCTCCGGTGACTAAAAACCTCGAAAGAAATTAAAATTATTTAGAAATTTTCGTGTATATTTTGTAAATGTCAAAGCTAAATACTTCAAACATTAAAAATTATTATTCAGATTTTGCCGATGATACTTACTTGATACATACAATCTGGATTTGAATTATATTCTAGTGTTATCCGATCCCATGCTACGTGCCTTGATTTAAGGGTGTTAGTGCTCGTATCCTTGGATTCGACTATGTTTTTATATTTGCTTAAGATACCTACTTAAAAAATATTTTTTTTCTAATACTGAGAATATGTGTTTTTTATCCATTACAGTAATAAAATAATAACTACACACAAAAATATTAGGATGCAATAAATTAATTAACTTCTATAAATTTTTCAAAAATGTACTCTTGTAGTTCACAACACAATAAACAACCATAAACACTGCACCAATGGCGCACGACAACGTTACGTTCCGACAAAATAAAATATTCATACAAAAATATGTTAGTTAACATTATTTACTAATATGTGCATTGAATGCATTGAAACATAACAATAAAATAATGACTTTTATGATTGTAATATATTATAATATTTATAATGATTATATAATGCCATTAATATAATAATTTTCATTTATATTGTATTACTGATGTCATTTTTCGATTTTTTTCCTGTAATGGAACGTTACTAGTTCGTTCGACAAAATAAAATGTTCATTCATTTTGACAGATACATAAGTTACTCTACTTGAGTTAAACATCATATGTATATGACTTAGGATTGGTTTATTAATTCGTCCATGACTTAAAACTAATATTGACAGCTGAGATGTTATCGTTTGATATAAGTCTTAAGATCTAATGTGAGAGCGATTTATTAATACGAGCCTAAGAGTGAAATATAGTCATCTTTTCCCTTTGTAGATTATCTCATGTGAACCTAATAAATGTAGAAAAAATAACATTAAAAAAATATATAAATATTATTTCGGTATAATATACAAAATCAGTGCACACTATTCAATAAATAAAGAAACTACTTGATATGCTAAATACAAAAAAATATTGTACCTACGCCAATCAACACACCGTCGCTGCGGTGGAAGTCAGCCGCAGAGTTGCAGCTGAAGGGTGGTAGAGTATTTTACTGGCTGGCTTTATAGCATCTAGCAGGCACTTTCCAATTTTAATTATTGTGATAACTTCAGTGGCAGTGGTGAGATCAGACTGAATATGTTGATGTCAAAACGACTGATATATGAATAACTAAATAAAAAAATAGTGACGGGAGACATATTGCGAGCCACTTTAAAACTTATAGATTCCAAATGGTTCTTATAAAATGTACTGAAAAGGTTAAAAATTCTGAATATAATTTTGTAAAGGCATTCAACGATATGTTCGTTAGGTTTCATAAAATTATTATTCTTTTTTTTTAAAATCTAATATGACTTCTGAGGACCGCCATTTAATTTCATTAAGATTATTCTAATATCTATTGTATATTATATATTGATGAAATTAGTACAAATCTGTAAATATTAAGCTGGGGAAAAAGTTTTTTGTATTGCATAGGTAAAACGTTTCCGTAAAATGTCTGGTTGTACTGTTTCTATCTGGGAAGTTTTAATACCAATAAAGGGATATGTTAAAAAAAAGAAAAACAAAAAGTAAAAACGGTGTCCTGTAATTTTTCTATTGTTTTTATGTTCACTAAAATGAATGAATCTATAACGTAGAAATTTGATAAGGTTTGAAGTTTTATTACGAAAAAGGAAAAACGCATACCACGTAGAATAAAAATTGTGATATTTCCGGACCTAAAACAGTGACGGTAAGAGTAGTACAAAACTGGTTCAAGTAATTTTGATGTCAAAGATAAACCTCGCTCTGGTCGACCTCTTACAGAGAAAGTCTATGCCATTTTGGAAAAAGTAAAGCAAGGTCAGCATATTGGTTCTCACAACATAGCTGAAGAGCTGGGGATTGACCACAAACCATTTTTGACCCACTTGAAAAAAGCTGGATCATCATCATCATCATCATCATCATCATCGCTCGACCTTCAGCCAGTCGCAATGACTGAAAGGGACAAGTCCCGATACACCGAAGGGAGCGTAAATATCGGGGGGAGTGTAGATTCTATTCTGGATTAGGAGTGACGGGAGTTTGTAGAGCCAGCCGGTATTCGTGCAACCTTTAGCCAGAAACTGGATTAAGGATCGGTAATAGATACTATAATATGTCAATAAATACAGTAGGAAGGGGCAAGTTTCTTCCATTTGTCTTCCGTTCTCCGTTTTCTTTGCTTGGTGTAGAGCTTTCAGTGTTTGCTTCTGGATGTTGGTGTGGTTCGTCCGTAATCTTTTAGTTTCTACGTTGCTCATCGCTAATGTGGCCTACTCCCTTTAGTTTTTGTTGTGATAAGTCATGTGTGTTCTAAGATAGCCTTTTTTCTTAAAGTTTGTTTCTTCAGTTAATCTTCATACTTCATTCTCTTTGCTTAGATAAACTTTTGGTGCTAGCGAGAGTTGGTATAATTCGTCCACAACCTTCCTAATCTTTAATTTGCTTTGTTCTTCTTAGTTCCCATTGTAGTAGCGTTTGTATGTATAAGAAATCTGGAGTAAGTTTGTTTTTCCCGTTAGTCTTCTATTCTTCATTTTCTTCACTCAGTGCAGAGCTTTCGGTGTCCGTTTCTGGGAGTTGGTATAGTTCATCCGCGGCTTTTTCATTTCCATTTTGTTATTAGTATTGTGATAATTGAGATCTTGTCAAGCAATCTTCCCATGTATAAATAGGACGTCCAACTTTTCTCTCTGTTGTAGTATATCTTAGAGCAGAGTTAAGTATGTGGGGTTGGTCTCTTCTTAGTAGATGACCGTAGTAACATATTCTTCTAACCTTGATGATTTTGGTGATTGTTTTTCCTTCGAGGATTTCTTGTGTTTTTAGTTTAGGTTGATTTCTTGCGGCTTGTAACATATCTTTCAGAATCTCTCTTTCGTACTGTCTCAGTCTTGTTCTATTTGATTTGGTTAATGCTACTACGTTCAGACCGTATGTCATGGAGGGAGAAATTACCATTTTGTAAATTAACTTGGCGATTTTCCAGTGCATTTTGGTCTTCTTGATGAAGGGAATGAGACCTTTCGCATTGCGGATTGCCTGTTTACATCTTGCCTTTATCGTGTCTCTTCGACACAGCTCTGAGGTCAGGTATGTACCCAGATATTTAATGGTGTCCACGGGAGTGATTAGGACTCCATTTATTTCCTGTGTTTGTTTGGCTATGCTCTTGTTGATTGGATCTCTGACTAGCATCTTTGTCTTAGTTTCATTTAGTTTTAAGCCCACTGAAATTAGGTGTTCTTTTAAGTTCTTCATTATATTAGTGAGAACTGTGGTACTATCACCTATAATGATAATATCGTCTGCGAATGATAATATGACGGGGAGATTAATTCTGCATCCTGATCCAATCTTACTTCACTGACTAACTCCTCTAGAGTTCTTAAAACGTCGTCCAACACAATGGTAAAGAGCCGAGGTGAGAGTGGACATCCTTGTTTGACCCTTTTCCTTTGGTGATACTTTGGGTTTTTGTCCAAACCATAGGATTGACGTATGTTCTTTGAGACAAGACATGATTCTGTTGGCTAAAGTAGTATTGACCCTTGTTCTCAGAATATCATATAAAGCACAAAAGTCTACCGAATCAAATGCTTTTTCAATGTCGAGTTGCAGTACATACGCGGGCTTACCTGCCTTCCATTTTCATCCAGAATTCGTCTAACTACAAATATGTGATCGTCCGTCGATCTGTACCTCATAAAGGCCGCTTGATAATTGCCCATAGTCTCGATTTCTTCATCTAAAGTTTTAAGAGGTAAGTGGCATAAATTCTGTAGCCTGCGTTGCAGATTGATATCTTTCTATAATCGTTCACGGATTGTGGTCTTTCTTGAACAAATTTGGCCAAGTCTTTTCGAACCATTTTATGATCGAATGTTAGCCCAAACAGCTTATTTATTTGGTGTGCTATTGCTCTGTATAGACAGTTACCGTCTCCTTTTATTTTTATGATTGTGTATTCTTCCATTGTGGGTTATGGTTTCCTACTTCTTGAAACTTGAAACTAAAAATTTCTAGCAATTTAGATGTACAATATATTAATTATCAGGTCTCTTTGCAGTTTCTTAGGAGTCTGTATTGTTAGTCAATTGATAGCTGATTCAGTGTTTAATAATATTCCTATTTTTTTTTACTAATATAACTTACTAATCACTTCGCCCTCTAATGATTGATAATAATCTTTATAGTAGATGTAGTATCGTTCAGTTTGTAGTGTTAATCACTACAAATATTTGACAATAATATATATCTTATGCTGTTTTGTAATTACAGCACAGTGATTTATTATTTGTTGTGGTAATCCCTGTTACAAATTAACAAAACCAGTGTATATTTCAATGACAAAACAATTTCTGATTTCTCAGTCTCCTACTGGATAATAGGTATATTGTAGGGATTATTATCAAACGTGATATATATGTACTAACTGTTCTTGTCCTGTGGTATTATCAAAAGTTATCTATTAGTACTTACTATTTGTATAATACTTAATAATTACTTACTATCAGTCAGCTCGAGATGTTTGTATCACCTAATGATATGTATCATATAATGTATTAATTTTTATTTCTACTTCATCTATGACCAATAAAATAGTACTCCAATTGTTATATTACAAATCAGTTTGTTGTATTTTACTGTTGGTATAGTGCTTTGGTAACTTAATAGACTCTTATAGTTATGAGAAAGCAGTTCTACGAATGATTCATAATACTTATACAGAAGTAGACCATTAACTATGTCCTTTAATAATTGTTATACCTCAAGATTATATTTCCTATAGTTTATAACTATTTATAATACTAGGTTATTCAGTATTGTTGATATATTATGATATATAGTATGCGGTTTATTCTACATACTCATTATCAGTCAGTAATCACTGTGTATGATTGCAATTAAGTTAGAGGTATGTAATTTACACACTCTTGTTTCTAAACCGACCAACTCTGTTGCACTTATTTCTTATTAATACTGTCTTAACCTAAGAGCTCCTAGCTGTTTTTAATTACAGTTGGTATCTTTACTATAGTTTTTGTGATGTGTAACAATATAATCAGTTTAATTTTAATTATGTGCTGTCAATAAATATTAATTGAGTATGACAATCAATAGATATCTGTAACTATAATTAACTAAAAAGTATGCATGCATTTACGCACTTATAATTAGCTTAATAGTTAAGTGTTCAATTTTTTATTTTTTTATTTTTTTTTTTTTTTTTTCTTAATGTTTATTATTACAAGGTAGTGTTTAAAATTATAACAATGCACTCAGTGTTTTGACTGTAGTATTCTATGGTGTGTAAGAATAGTATATATGACAGTATTAGGAACTCTCTATTAGTAAGAATTGGGAACTCGATTTATAGAGAAGTGTATATACTATTGCACTTTGTAAATACTGTCAGATTCTTTCTATGGTGGTAAACAATGTAAAATGGAGCGATCTCACCAGGATTTTGATAGCGACGATCTGGGTCTGCCACAGCACAACAGGGCACATCACCACAAACTAAATATACTATTCGAAATTAATGAAACGTGTGTAAATAGAGTTCAAATGTTTAATGGCGTCGCGTCGTCACCACGCGCAGCACTTTGTACCATGTAGTGATTGTAGTGTAGTGCGTAGAGAAAATATTTACACTTTGTGTTCTTAAGGAGATAACTAAGCTAATTACTCTATTTTGATAACACTAATAGCTAATTAAGTAATAATATTGATTATTATTTCGAGAGCGATGCGAAAACACATCTGTGACAGTAGGCAGCAGTGTTGCCCGACCCACTTGAAAAAAGCTGGATATATAAAAAAGCTCGATACTTGGGTCACATACGAGCTTACTGAAAGAAATCTCATGAATGGAGTACTAATTTGCGATTCTAGCCATTGAAACGTAATGAAACAGAACCGTTTTTGAAAAGATTGATTACTTGTGATAAAAATGGATTACCTAGGATAAAACGTGAAAGAAAGGTCATGGTTAAAAGGCAAGCAAGCTCCATAGACTATAGCAAAATCCGGATTAACTCGCTATAAGTTGAAGCTATGTCTATGGTGGCATTGGAAGGCATCGAAATAGAAAAGCATAGAATTATAACGTCGAACAATTTTACGTTCTTTTTTGGTACATAACTCACACAAATGTAAATGAGGATATACGATACATTTTTTAATCAAATAAATGTCTTTTACAAAGGACCTTGTTATTGTCTTTTTTATATATAATTTCGAATGACACTATTATTTCTTAACTGAAGAGAAAGAAAGAGAAAGAATGAAGTCACTCGTTGACGAGAGAAAGAGAAAAAATAAGGACACATTGTGAACATCCGTACGGCGGCGAAGCCAATATCGTATGTCACTCCTACTACGAAGCTAATTTCGCTTGGTCATTTTGTTTATGTAGAAATCTACAAAATGGCAACAAATTGTGGAACAAATTGGCATGGCATATATACTTACATATATATTATAATTAATGTAAATAAAATATGGTGAAAAATTATCTTGAATTTGTATGTCGAATCTTGAGACTTCCCAATTACATCCGAAGCGCCAGGGATCATCTCCATGTTTGTGGGCGGACAATAGTGGATAATCACGCACACGAGTATAGTCTTAAGTTGTATAATCAATAAAAAAGTAAAACAATAATAAACCACTAATAAATTGTCAATAAACTATGATAAAAGTCACAATATAAAATGAGGTAACAACACACTAAAATCACTAACTAATTGAGTCCTCTCTCTAATAAAACAACTTATCGCGAAACGGAAACGAGTCCGTGGGTCAAGTGGTATAAGCACACACGACTCGCTTAGTTAAGCCGAGGGAGAGCGCGTGTCCCGTCTTAACCACAGGCCGAATAGTGCCCGTTCGGCACCCAAGCCAAAACTTAGAACAAAGAACTAATCATAAGATTACATTATATACCAAGACCTACGGCCACGTTCGACAGTGATTTCTAAGAATGCTTCACTGTCTCGTTCCACCGAACAAAGACTTCCTTTTTGTCAAACCACAATCTCACAGCTAATGCTGTTAATGTAAACATTGTTCTCGAGTTCTCGAAATGCGCGTCACCTACGCGCCCGGCCAATACAAGCTTATCAGTATCCCGCGCCGACATATATATAAAATATGAAAACTTTTTCGTCGATCTTATTTAATGAGTATCGAAATCCGAGATACAGTGTAGGCTCATTGACAGCTCTATAAATTATAAATACTCTAAAATGTAAAATTGCTTAAGACTCTGTAACATGATTCTAAAAGCATATTCAATGAAATCCCATACAATTATCATTAGCTTCTTATTTAATTAAATATATGGCGTCTAGCAGTTGCCATTTTAAATTTGATTATTGATATATCTTCACTTATACGATCAAAACTATTTATTCCATAACCATTACCATTAGATAAATTGTGTTTTGGCTCTAGAGTGCCGTTGGGGAACAAATGTATATATACGTACATTAAACCATGGAGTTATACAGGTTGGTGTAGAATTTCTTAGACTGTGATCTACAGATGATTGGTCTAGACAAATTGAACAACTTTTGTTGTGCGAACTTTGGCGGAAACGCTTAATTTCGGGGAAAAAATTTCTAAGTTTATACGTTTCAATCTACAATTTATTATTTTACTTTCGTAAAATGCAATCTCTTAGTCAATTTTACACAATGCTATCAAAGAAAACTAATTAACTTTGTTATTTAATAAGAAAATGACAGAGAAACTTTCAAACAGCTGAACAGTAAATTTATAAATCAGGTGCTTTAGGAAAGACGCCGCGGGTTCTATAAATTGATGTGAATTTTGATTTGAAATATTGCATTGATAATCGCATAATTTCACAATATTTCACAAAATTCTCTTGGTTGAAATTCGCATATTTTATTACTATTCAGTGTATATTAAACAACCAATTAAATTTATAAATATCGGATTATTCATTGCATGGGATTTGACTTCATTTTTGAATTAATGATGAATTAATATTTATCTAATATTTTGTGCCCATGGCTGTCAAAAGACGCTGGCAAATATTTATCAGTAAACAAATATCAGACTAAAATAGAAACAGCAAGGTTTAGTTTCGCCTGAAATAACTAATCTTTTCCTAAAAGCAATGTTTAAAATAAAATATTTATATGACAGTAGAGCTATAACACACGTCGATAATAATTGATACATCGATAGCGTTCAAGCGAAAATCATTTTTCTTTTTAACATAACATACCGCCTATTTTTCCAAATGGTATAGGCAAAATGGGTTAGGCAGAGAAGAGCAGGTAAACATCGAGCCGTAATTTTCTTTATTTCGTTAATCCTTAAACTATGCAGTGCCAATAGTGCATAGCACTTTTTTTCAGATGATAAAAAATTACGCTTGAACCACTTGACGAAATGAGCTGTTTTTTTTACCATGTCCAGAAACTCTTAATTAATAAGCCTATTGAATATGAAGGCTGAAAAATCCTTCAATTTTCTAAAATAACATTTATTTTTACTATATATTTATTAATACTATTGTATTGTGGAATCAATCCAACAGTACGGTAACATCGATTTTATCGATTATATTAGTGCAATCATTATTATTGATACTATCGATTAGGTCGATTTGTTGCAAAAGAACCTGCTATATCGACCCATAGAATGGGTCGATGGAACCAAAACTATAGATAGAATAGACTAGTATTGTACAACACTAAGGCGAAAGTCGGCCCGAGCACTTGCGTTCAAAGAAACCGAAAATATTGTCTGTTGTATTTAAAGAAACCGATCACAACTTTTGTCTCATTTTTATTAATTCCCTTTAACAAGTGTAAGTGAATGCACAGGTTCGGAATCGTCGTCAAGCAAATTTAAATCCATTAGTTATATGTACAAAATACGGTTCTAATTCGGTCACAGAGAAAGTAATACGTTTCCTATTTTCTCCGTGATCGTCATCTTTCGTAGTTTATTTTTATTACTGTTGAACTCTATTTAGTTTTTGGTGACTTATTTTATGATTGATTACAATTACTCATTTGTGTAAGAATGACATTAAATTAATAATCAACGTTCCTCTGTTTTAATAAGTTTTGTGGTTTAAAATGTCTTTTACGATAATTGAGTATACAGAAATTCTATTGTGTTATGGAGAGTGTCATGGAAACGCATCACAAGTTCACCTTTACAGTGCCGGGAATATGGTACCTAACAAGTGAAGTTAATGTGTAAAGAATTTGATAAACTTAAGTATGAATGTGCTGAAAATTGTATTCAAACGGTATGTCTTCACGAAAAGACATTACGACAAGCGGACCTCTGTGTCGATATGGGCGGCACACAGTTCGACGCACATTTTACCAGGCTCGTGTAAATCTGGTACCCATTACGGCAAGCACATAATAATGTGTTTCTTTAATGGGTGGCAGATAGCACGCTAGTCGGTTGGGCGGGCGGCGTAGCAGCCGTGACCAGTTCGTGTTTTTTACGCACTCATCCGCCCACCTCGAGCCACAGTTCAGCTTCTATAGTTGATCGCTTAGCGTTCCTTATTTGACTTATCAAAAGTGAATATACGGAAACTTATTTTTAAAACAACTGGTATACCTAAAACTTTGTCGCGGTCTCATGAGCCTCCCTTTTACTTCGTACGGGCTCCACTTCACTTCTTTAATAATGACAATCATATAGAGGACTATATATTTGTGCCAGCTTTACGTACACATGAAATAAAAGTAATTCGTCGTTACAAAGTAAAAAAAAGAAACTAAGCGTTCAGAGTTGTTAAAACATAAAAAGGGACACAAGGACGAAAAGTAAATAAAGATAGGGGGAAAAAAAGAGAAGAAGAAAAAAAAAGGAAGAAGGGATAGAAAAGGCAGTGTATATACTTTTAAACACAAATGATATATAAAATAAATAATACACATACACATGAGTAAATATTATATATGTGATTCTATTTACAATTTTATGGTTAATGAATTATGGTTCATTATGGCATGAATGAAATAAGGGAGGATAGGATTAATTTAGAGGCATAGGATAGGAGAGTAGGAATGTTAGTTGGGAGAGGGACACCAGAGTCTAGGAGAGAGTTTTGGAAATGGTGGCGATCATACAAAGGACAGGAAAAAATGATGTGGTTTAAGTCCTCGTCGTCCAGACCGCATTCGCATATTGATGAGTCTCTGATGCGAAGTTTAGCTAGGTGCATTGACCTGGGTGGAGCAATGACCAAGTCTCATCCTGCAAATGGTTGATGTAGTTCGTATGCTAAATTTGAATTTAAAAACCAGGGCTTAGGAGGGATGGAAGTTGAATATGGGAGTAATGGACCCTTTTAGACTTTTTGGAAATCGACCAGCGATGAGTGCACGAAGAAAGCAGCCATTTTTTAGACAGGGCAGCCAAATCACGGAAGTAATTAATATAAGGGATTTTATCCTCACATAAGGTTGCGTCCTTCGCAACCAGCTCTACGTGTTCGTTTCCAGCGATACACGAATGGCCGGGAAACCAATGCAATCTGTAAACCTCTTTTATGGCATTGGTCGATTTTTTCTTATTTCCATTATTAAGGGGTTGTGAATTTTGGACTCGAAAAGGTTTGATTGGAGGGATTCGAGGGAACTACGGGAATCAGATAATATAAGCTTGTGGCGTAATTTTAATAGAAGAGCGTACTTAACGGTTTCAAAAATAGCACGATATTCGCCGGTAAACACCGAGCTTTCGGAGGGGATTCTGGCTTTCTAAACTATATTGTATTGGGAGTAAAATGTACCAACTCCGACGCATTCAACTTCAGAGAGCTTAGAAACGTCAGTGAAGATGATGAGCCACCCCAACCAACCGTTCTCTATTATGGAGTGCAAGTGGAGCTCGGCACTGGGGTCGTGTTTTGAAATACCGAAGTCCAAAAGTAATTCAAGGTTACGAGGTTATGGTTTTTAACGAATAGTTAAAGAGGGATAATGTATTAATGGAATAAAAGTTAGCCTCTATGGCTTGTAGTTTCTGGAAGCTAAGAACAAGGCACTGAGTTTTTCTGAACCACCATGTTTTTCGTGTTTAAAGAATTTAGAAAGTGTGGATAACAAATGAGTGAAGATGTGGTTTAAAAACCGCAGTGATTTGGATAGGAAGCGGTCAGATAAAAACTGTCGGCGAAAAGGAAGAGGTGGATCTGCGTATTTAACTTGGAGTGCGTTGATAGGGGAAGATTTCATACAACCCACGATTATCCGCAGAGCTCTGGCCTAGACCAGGTTCAAATTCATCAAAGAAATAGACTTGATTGGCTCTAACAAGAATGATCCATAGTACAGGTGGCTACGAACAATCGTATTGCTGAAGCTGTACGTTATCATATACGGAGGAGACATTAAAAAAAGAAGCCGTCACAGACTTTCTTCGGAAGAAAGATACGCGAATATTTGAGGTAAATATGCTGAGGCTATCTATAGTGCTTCTACCCTTTCATCCATACTGAAAATTGGTCAAGAGGCCGCGGCTCTCGGCGATGCAATACAATCGATTCTTAACCAAGTGTTCAGCAATCTTTGACAAAACAGAAGACAGAGTAATCGGACGATATGCTGCTGGTCGTCTGGATTATCTTTGTTTTTAAATATTGGGATTATAATTTGTGTTTTCCAGCTGATAGGAACGTTACCTGTAATCACAAATGAATTAATTGTATCCAAGTATAATAGAACCTGTTTAGAAGGTGATTAGGAAAGATTAAAGGATGCCATCAATGTTAGGGGCTGAATCTTTCAGTGATGAGAGAACTAATTTCAACTTATATACTGAAAAGGGTGCATCTAGGCTGCTTGTGTTAGAGAAGGAGTAATAACGGAGTATTTCATTTAGATTAGGAATAAATCAGGGGGTAAGATTATTCATGAACCGGGCTATCTACTCTGAAGTTTTCAGATACGGAGAAACTGCCTTGTGAAAAGAACCGTAAAATTTACGAATTTGTTGGACTTGGACTTGGCCCGTATCTATGAAAGATTGATAAAGTTTTCTTGAAACATGTTTCGACAGTAAAGAATTTTAGCTCCTCTTCCCTCCTCAACAGCTCATGTACATTCTTGGTCCTACCACGGCGGAGACAAAATGCCCACTACGGAGCATTTCTTTAGTGGAAACATGTCATCGGCCACCGATAACATGGCTTGGGACAGAGCTTCGGCACAGAAGGTGGGGTCTGAAGCATAGAGTTTAAGTAGTTCATCAAATCTATAGTCAAGTATGATACCTGTAAACATTCCAATCAGCAATCTTTAAGTTATATTTTAATAGGGGAATAATTTTTTTTAGGAGAGGGGCGAGGAAAAGAAAGTTTGACAATGGTCGGGAAATGATCGCTACCATAAGAATTCTGTAGAATTTCCCAGGATAGAAGTGAGGCTAAATCAGGAGAGCAGAAAGATAAGACCAATGCACTGTGGCTAGAATGCGGTCTATCTCGACGTGTTGGGGTGCCATTGTTAGGATGAAAAAATCGAGTTCATCCATCATGTCGACCAAAATCCTGCCAGCGGAATCGATGCCACCATAACCCCAAAGGGTATGATGATATTTGAAGTCACTCGCAAGGGTGAAGAGTGTAGCTTCTCACTCATTTAGTATTAGGGGGAAGGCGAGGCAATGTATAGGGACAGGAAGGTAGTACCCTCAACCTCCATGGCAACTGCTTGGAGGCCATCGCCATGGGCAGAGGTACCAACCGGGGAAAAGGGAATATGATTTCTGATGAGCACCGCGGCACCGCCGTATCTATCAGATCTGTCGTCTCTAAGGCAGATGAAATCATGCCCTCTAAAGTGACTGTCCGGCCTCAACTATGTCTCAGACACGGCAGCAACAGTGGGGGAGTATTTTTGTAGGAGAAAGATAAGGTCGGATTTATCTCTCCTTACACTTTGGCTGTTCCACTGAACAGTTACTGCTGGATAACCCTTATCAGTAAATAAATTAGAAAGTAATAAATTGGCAACGTTGGACGGTAGGGTGTTAGGGGCACAGAGAAGTTTCAATAAGGAAAACAAAAAAAATCAATTATTAGGCTTTGTTGAGAGTTACTCCCAACAGGGCTTGAGGTACAAAGAGCGCAACCATTGGGACTAGAAGAAAATTCACTGAAGATAATCACTTGATGGGAAGATTTATCGTATCCTTTGTTAGGCCTAGGAGCTGACTGACGAGGCTTCAAGAAGATGGTTTTTCTATTAGAGGATGAAGAATAAGGAAGCTGTGACTTCTGAGCACTATGGTTAGAAAGGGAGGAGGCAGCAGCGTTTGTATATGATTTACCAAATACGCTTCTGTCTATCCAGTTCTGGTCAGATTTTTCTAGTAGTGGTATGTTGGCCGAAACAGTGACGACAGGACAATTCATCCTCCCTCACGATGCAGGACTCGCCTGCGATAAACGATAATAGGTTTTAAAAATTAAAAAAAAATACAAACCCAAAGTGCAGCACGGAAAGAATAGGTAGGAGAACAGTACAAGGAGCTCAGATGTATTACAGGGTACAAACAACAATGAACTCTAGGAATTATGTAGATAAAAATACCAAAAAATGTTACACACGTGGATGCCCGATGTACGCTACCACTGACGATCTACCTACGAGCTACCGTACGCCATTGCGTAGGGTAACTATAATTGTTTTCTTAAAAAGAAGACTTATTGTGTTTTCCGAAACTATATATTACTGTCAAAGGTCGTAGAACAAAAGTTATTCAGCTTGACCAGGTCAATCACCTGTGGATCAAAGTCCATGAAATTTTGTACCATTCCGCTTACGTCTGTGAGTCTATCTGGAAGGGCCAAATGAGCAGAATCACTCGATCTCTTGTTCAAAATTTTGCGCCGAAAAATAAAATGTAGTGCTTTAAATGATAACCGAAAAATTGAAATACAAACTTTGATTGAACTTGCAGAATATTAACCTCAAACTCCAAGATGGATAGCAGGAAGTTTAAGTACTAATAAATTAGATTTTTTTTAATTTTTAATACCAAATACTGCTATTATTAACACCCATAGTAAGTTGTAGGTGGCAAAATAGTTATTTCCTTGGACAATCGCGAAGACGAGGGTGTGTTTTCAACGAGAGAGCAATGTGTAGTACTTATTTTTGTGTTGCCAATTAACATAAACCCGTAAATTTTTTATCGATTTGATATCATTTTGAATTTCAGTCAATTATATAAAAATAGCAAAAAGACGGTTTGTCGTCTTTATGTGTAGGGTTGGATCTATAGACAGATCTATTTTTTTGTTGTGTTACATATGATTTTATTTTACCACAACATGCGATCCGCCGACTGCACACAAAGCGCCGCGAGGCACCCCATCGGGCGCGCGCCCGCGCACACGTCGGCCGCACTCGCGGGCGCTGAGCAGCGATGCGCGTTCTAGGCTAGGACGTGAAACGAGCTCTGAAATAATGGACGTATCTTTTTATTACGTGGATGTGGCACTAAAGTTTTCACAAGGAAAAATAACGTGCCAATTTTATGTCGGATTCAGACACCGTCATTTCAGTGGAACGTTTCAACCCATCTCTTCTCATTTCTGAATACATTGTTGATATGAAAAATGAAGATGAAGTGGATAATTTTGATTGCCATGTAGCTTGAGAAATTATAACCTCGAGTAATTGTACAGAGTAGACACCTGGTTCTAATCAAATTTTGCCTGCTTATATGTTGTAAGATACTTCTTTGCGTTTAAAACAGTCGATTAGTTTTTTGACTAACCTTGGTTTGGATTGTCGTTTTATACAATTTGTATTAACTATGTGCAGCTAGCGCTGCGTAATTGATGATCAGCAATCATTAAATTAAGGCAATGGAATTTCATTGCTTATTAATCTATTTCTCGAATACGAAATCATTTTCAATCTTTATTTATGCGTTGGTATATCTATTTACAATAAAAAAAAAACTTAAATCGCTTTGGTGCCATACATCTATTTAAAATGAAATGTTTTTAACTTTGGCTTTAAATATCGATGAAGCTTATAGATTTTTAATTAAAGGGTCTCTTACCTTGACCTTTTCCACCCCATCCTACAAAACTACACGAATCATCATTAGCATTTAGGGTGGTCAGACAGATCGGTTTCACATTTTTTGTCTATACGAAGAGGTGTATTCCAGTGCTAAAAGAATATCAATATTAATAGACAAATCAACCAGAAATAAAGGATGAACGTATTCATCATGATATTTAATTACTAAGATAGCCAAAGAGTGCGCCAGTGTGTTCGGATCAAAGTCCGGATCTGTGTAAAAGTTAACAGCTCTACGTTGTGGTTGTAAATGATCATCGCTCAAATCCCATTGTCCGATCATCAATTCTATCCCTTTTGATTCTGATGTACTAGCATATCTGAAATGTGAGCGAATACAGACTTCGTTAATACATTAAAATTTAACATTTTTATCGAAACATAAATTCTATTGAAATTTGTGAATTAAATATTATAGTGAGCGATTCACCAATAACATAAGAAAAAGTCAAATAAAAAAAAAAGCTGAAAAAATGTACACAGAACAAGTCGAAATCACACTGTAGAGCTGTGTGTCTGAATATCAGAAAAAGTCTGCATAGCCAAGCTGTTGTACTCTGTCAGTTCCGGAACCCTGAAGTACATAAGTAAGCAAGCTGTTGCAGTATACCAGACTTCGAATCTACAAGTAAATAGAATGATTCAGTCTCGGTATAAGGAAAACATTACTCTGCGTCTCTGAGCTAAGACATGCTAAGAAGGAATAGAGCAGTACTTGCTTTTTCTAGAAGCGTTTCGTCATATTTTTAAAGGCTCATGGCTTCGATTTGGATAGTGTATCCGAGCCAAAATTATTAAAATTAAATGTAATTAGCAGACTTGTGCAACTTTTTTTAGATTTGCAGTGTGTAGCTTTTATACTTTAGATTTTATTAATACCTACAATACATCGATTTTGCCACTGACTCACTCACTAAATCATTAAAACCTTTAACGTGTTTCTCAAAATCTTGGAAAACCGAAATTTGGTTTGTTGACTGTACCCTTCAATCACCATGAAGGGAGTGCAGGTCTGTGTTAAAAAATTCTTATAGTTCAAGTCAAAACAAATAAAAATATATTTATTTCGTAGGTAATAGAAATTACACTTGAAATGCGTCATAATCGTTAGATACTTCCATTTGTTATAAATACTAAATTAGTATAAAAATAGCGAAAAAGGGGAGTGAACTATGAGGTATGGGCTGTTAAAATAAAATTAAGAGCTATTATGCATGAAGAAAAGGTTCTTAATTTAAATAACGGCCTGTTAATTGTTAACATTGTTTGGTGAAATTGGGTCTTAATAGTGAAATATTGGCTTTACACCGTTCAATGAACCCGCTATCATGTTAATAGTGTCATATAGTGTCACCTGTTGTTGAATATTTAATGACTGGGTATGAATAATTTCAACTTGCTGTTATAATCAGGCTAATGGTAGTGTCATCTATTATCGGATAGCTAATATCAATTTGAATTATTTAGCTAACAAAGAAGCGAATGTAGTAAAAAAGTAAAAATTTGTAAAAAATTGTAAAAAAGTAAATCTTAAGCACAACTTAATTATTTGTAAAAGGATTTATATCATATATCGTTTTTACAATCACGTCTATTTTAAATTTTAAGGTTTCTAAAAGAGTATATATCCTTTAATATGCTGGAAACTCAAATTGTGTCTGTTTTTTATATTTAAGATTATGAGACACCAATCGAAGGTTCATTTAAATTTAGTGCTATCGGGTATAATAACATCACAAAGGGAGAGTCACAACATGAATATGCTGGTTCCTTAACATTCCTTCAATGAAACTTATTATTAAACGAATTTTCACAGGGATGACACCTAGTAGTAGGTAAACTTGGGAGTAAACCATTATCTGAATATTAAACTTTATTAGAACCATTTATGCCGATTTTATGAAACAATCTACCAATCTATATATACCATTTAGAGTTAGCTAAAAGAGAAGTTTCCAAACTTCTTACACACACACGCACGCACGCATGTAACGCACACAAAACAGACACACACAAGAATTCTTTGCTTAAATCAATGCGTGTACAAACAATGAACCAAATGAACGAGAATTTTGGAAGACATTGCTTTGATTAATTTTCAAGGTTTCTTTTAAACAATTTTAATGTTCAGACGGGTCATTAACAATTTTATCGATCACGTCCACTATTTTAACGACACTTATCCGACACGCACTTTCTTTTGTAACGAAAAATATTCTTTTTGTCTTTTTTGTCCTTCTCTTTAGTCTACGAAAATTAAAAGTATATTTCATTTCTACGTTACAAATGAGCGTACATAGTTACACTGCAAAAAGACGAAACCACAGAGGAATATACCCGTGGACGCAACTGGCGGCGGTGACGGCGGCGCGGGGGTGGACCAGCGCGGCGTAACACAGGACGCGCCGTGGACGCGCCCGGAGTACGACCAGCGCCAGCCACGGCTGCCAGCCCGGCTCTGTCTCACCGCTAACATCTGCAAGCATCAATGAGACACAACGTAAAACATATGAAGCAAAGCGACGCTTGTAAATCTGTTATATTAGCAGAGATATTATCGGAGTTATATCATCAAATTTTAGAAAACAATTTTAGTTTTAGATTTTTAATTTTTTTACTACAAATACCACGAGTTATGTAACGGAGGAGTGCATCGGTGCGAAGCGGGAGTGAAACAGTATATGCGCGAGCGACACAAGACTTCAACGTAACGCATGCGTTGGATGCAGGAGAAAATCGTTGAACACTTGATACGCCCCAATCGTACTAGACCAGCATCTCATACGCATTAGGGCGTAGGCTTTAGATGCAGGCCCGTCAGTTTCAAATGATGGCACAGAAAGCTATACCACTGGATTGAGATGACTCAGAAAAAATAATGCCCTAAATATACTGAGCATTATAAAATCAGTCGTATTGAATACAAAAAATCTGTCCCATAGATTCCATATAAAAATATTTGATATATTTTTGATGTTTAAATGTTATCACTCATTTACTGTACATGAGAAATAAATGCTTGAAGATATACGTGAACTTATTTTTTTCTTGCTTTTTATCTCAATGTTAAAAATTGTAAATAAAACACAAATACGATTGATCCATTTGTTATTCCTTGAAAAGATATTGTAGTCCAAAACTTTAATTAAATGTATATTGAAAATAACTTTTTGATTTTTAATATTTATATTTGAAATAAATTTGAAATGTAAGCTTCTTCGTGCTTAAAAATTAATTTTGAATTTTATAAGCCCTGTTTAGTGCGTTTAAATCATTTTTTTTGACTTAAAAATATTTTTAAAGTAGCTTTTTGTATTTTTTAACGAGGTGTTTATTTAAATATTTTTTTAGTTTTGATATTAGATCATAGTCCTGTCCTGAGGACGAATTAAATGGACGATTTAAATAAACTGGTTTTTGTGAAATTTGCGAAAAATTACAAAGACGGACAGACACAGCCAGGCATAAATTCCAAAAAACTATCGAAATGTATTTTGTCGACGTTTTTAATACGTACCAGAGTACTTTATCTCAAATATCTTTAATATATCGATTTTTTTCTCTCTACTCTTTTAATTATTCAATTAATAACATTACTGGTTTAAGCTTTGTCAGGTCAAGGCGAGTATAACGTGTATTTTACCTTTTAACATAAATAATCTTAATTTTGTTGATGGAGAGATGACATGAAATTCGAATCGAAACTTAACTTTGAAAGTACTTATATCTATTGTAAAAATGAAAAATGGTCAAGTATAAGGCAAATTCACGTATAGAGAATTTCGAACACATGTCTCTTTGTCTATGTGGCTATTTATTTTAACATAAATTTTTTGTAAATCACATTATTCTACAACTAACAGATAAGACTGATCTAAGAGCCATTTCGAGTCTTACGAAAGTTTTATAAATTTTAATTTTGCATGCTAGGATTGATTTTTTTACATTGTAAAATAAATTGTTTGGGCAGTTCAATTCTTGTTATTGTTCTTTAACCTTGTATATTTTGAAATACTCCTATCAAATATTGTACAATAATCATTCTTCCAATTCAAATTCCTGAAAAACTGCTCAAAATAAGTTTTATAGATCCCTATATTTAATACCTAAATTAAAAGTAAACGTTAGAAAGAAACACATACAACAAATAATTTTGCAGAGTTCGGTACTTTATACTACGGAGTAATATGTAGGATAGTTTAAATCTCATTTTTGTCGTTATTTTTTTAATCCAGCGTAATTTGACTAGAATCCAGATCTAAATCGAGACTAGAAGTGGAATCAAGAGCGGGGTCAGGATTGGAATCGAAAAGAGCAACAAGAGCGGCATTATAGTTGACATCGTGATGGGTCGATATAAAATACAAAAGAATTCATTCAATATCGACGTGAAGCGGCACTGTGGGTTAAAACTCGTAGTTAATGTGATTTTTTAATCGCTTATAAACGAAAGAAGTTACTGATTCTCGAATTACTCAAATTATCTGAGCATATTCTCACCACCACTGTTGTCATAGGTATCTACGGTCGCTCTATCGCAATCTTTGTACAATTGAACAAGGCCACTTTCCTCTTCATCGCTACTTTCGATTTGGCTTGACTTCGCTTCGCATTTGTTCGACGCTGCCTTGACAGGCTTATTCTTGCTCTTAGACTTTGTACCAATTTTCGGTATTAAGTTTAAAAGCTTGAACCCTTCCAAGACTTGAAAGTCGGGATCGGCTGTATACCTAACGAAAGGATCTATTGTATCATCTTCTTCTGATGAAGTTGAATGATCAACATTCGGGACAGACGAGTCCATTTTTGAGCTATGATCTGAAATTCCGTAAATAGTTATTAAATTGTTTTATTTTTATGTTAAAAAAATGTAATCGATACATTTTTATGTAAATTAGAGTACCAAAATATAAGTAGGTACTCAAATATAGGAAAGGTCCAAGAGTTTAATATTTGGAATTTAATATAGACGATATAGACACGAGAAACGTTGCTAGTTGTAGAAATAGATATGTCTATATTAATCTGTATGTATTTAAAATTATAAATGTGGGTTTATTGAGGTTTAAATTCAACTACCCATTAAAAAAAAGAATATTACAAATATTTTGAATAAATAGACAAGACAAACTTAAAAAAACTGGCCAAGTGCGAACTGAATCGTACACGCAAGGTTTCGTACTACCGTACAAATATTCAACATTACATATTTTTTTAGAACAGTTAATAATAAACGAGAATAACAATTAAGATCTAACAAAAAACAATGAAATGTTTCTTGTATGAAGAGTCTTTTTAATTTTCAACCTTGTTTTGTGTTTATCATTTGTTATAGTGACCATAGTAACACACTGTGCGAATTTCAAAAGGCTACCTATTACGGTTGTGAAGGTACAGCTCTGTGATTAAAAGACGGATAGACAGACGAATGAACAAATGACGGAACCTTAGTAAAAAGGTTCCGTTGGCACCCTTTGAGTACCGAACCCTAAGCAAATAGTGAAAAAACACATTGTAAATCTAAAATAAATATACTTCCATAATCCAATATAATGATTGTAATGATTACAATACATTTGTGTTATTATATTATCCCATCATATCCCATAAAATTAGGTTTGGTAAGGATTAGTCACGACAGCATATTTGTATCATATCGTATCGTACGATCTGTACAAGAGGTATGCCAAAAAAAACTAGATATTCCAAAATTATAATATTTATTATTTATCACTAATATCTATCTTTCTAATTCTTCATCCGGAGTATGTATATATTTTTCTATGTGTACTCATTATGAAGAATTTTAAACCACTCCAAAAATACCTCTGACCACTCTTTTTTAGACATCTCACAAATTTCGAAATTATAGGAGCTAGGGCGTTCTTCTTTGTTCTCAAATTTCTTGCCTTTCAATTTTTCTTGTATTTTGGGAAACAAGTAAAAGTTAATTCAGAGGAACATGGTGAGTGAGGTAGGATAGACACATTTTTTACTAAGACAATCAAGTGTTCTGGCGGACATGTGCGGCGCGGCGTTGTCGTGGTGCCAAACAAGATGCCGGATTGGTGATTTCGGTCGCTTGTCACATCAAGCTGATAATACTGCTGGGGCACAAACTGTCACTTACCATTTAGAATTAACTGTTTTGCATGCCTTAAGCGCGAGCGTAGGTATGCTTCTGCTGTCGCCTGGAAATCCCGTGTAATCACAATAATTAAATTTAACTTTTAAACTTAATCACATTTTCAATCTCATCACTAATCGATTGGAAATAAATGTATTGAAAATCATAGCTTGATATAGTACCGATTAGCTGTAATTGAATTTTTTAACTCGCAGTTATTCATGTTTTTATCTGTCATTTCGTTTATGTATCTGAAATGGAGATTGAAATGAACGTTTCATGTTTTTGAAATTGCCAACAGATGGCGGTAGTAATATCAAAAATAAAGCAACTATTTTCGCCCGAGGATCAGCTGTATGATTTAGTTCAACTGTTTAGCTTTAATTCGCGCGCGCAGGGTACCCGGGTTCAAATCTGTCCTAGAATCTGCTTTTTTTTTTAATTTATTTTTAATAACTTTGAAACGTTTTAATTAATACCAAAGTTATTTTTAATGTAATAAGTAATATGTCTATATTAACAACAATTATTGTATAATAATTTTAATTAGCGACTTCTGGAAAGTTTTGAAGAACTTCAAAAAAAGATTTTTGGTGAAAAGCTCATATGTTATCATAAACCTCTAATTTAAATAACATAACTATGTCACGAGCGCTTAAGGCATGCACATTTGGTTTTACCAAATTTTGATTTCCTATCATCAAATTAGCAATATCACAGGTCTTACAAAAAACATGGCGACCATTTTTTTCTGTATGCTTTCCGCATGGCGACATTTGTTAATGTTTCTTCATTTTCAAAGCAACCTACGGTCAATTGTCGCTTTGTTTCGGGATCGTAGTTGTACATCCATATTTCGTCATCGGTAAGTACATGGGATAAGTTTTTTTTATGACCTCCGTCGAATTTCTCTATCATAAATCGGCACCAACCTACTCAGCTGTCTTCCTGCTCATCGGTCAATTTGTACGGCACCCATCTCCAACGACGCATAAGAAGAGAAAGGTGATCGTGAATAATCGTTTGCATTGATGCTAATCCGATACCCAATTCTTGCTCAAGCTCTACATTTGTAATTTTTCGGTTCCTTTGCATCGATTTTTCAAATGCTTGAACATTTTCTTGAGTGACTGCGGTTGGCGGCCGACCTGTCCTCGCCTCATATTTAAAGCTTCCACGTCCTCTTTCAAATCCAGTAAACCAATTAAAAACTGCTGATCGTGAACGAGCAGACTCGCTAAAAGTACTACTCAAATGTTTAAAACATTCTTGGGGTCTTAAACCATTTTTGTTATCATAATAAAAAATAAGCATATTGAAGAGAAGAAAATATTAGAATTCAAATATGTTCAATTTTTAAATCTATCACTTTCAATAATCAGCATTACGACGGTTTATAACTTGCCAACATCGAATTATCGTGTAAAGAGTATCCAATTACTTTTGGCGTACCTTTTGTACAATGAAACTGTAGAATTGTCACGTTATTAATAAACTACATTGTCGTGTTATTAATACATAACATTGAAAATATTTGTCAAAATCTGTTTGGGATTGATGTAGAGCGTACAACAGAATACAATAAGATTATTTTTAAAAACTTTCTGTGTTTATTTCAACATGCCAATTTCTATAACTAGTGGATGAATTTTCATGGGGATTTTAGACGTGACTTGAGCGCAGCCTAAAATAACAGGCTTTTTTTTATCGAAATAGACTGACGGAAACTTAGTTAAAATTCATGAAAAATTAAAAACTACGAAGCCGCGGGCACAGCCAGTATTATAATATAGCAGGTAATGATATGTCACTTTATATTTTGCGATATTATATGCTATTATATCATTACATATAATGAAATGTCATATTATGTATTATAAATTTCATAATACCATCAATCATGAAATTTTGTGTCCACAGGCTTTTAAAAGAATATGTGTATAAGTACAGTATGCACTAAAATATTCTTCACCTCAACGAGTTTGTTAAAAGGAAATAACTAAAATAAATAAATGGATTGAAAGATATCGTGTATTTAACCCTTATAAGGACAGCGTGTGAAATTAAATTACAATATCACTGCACTATAAATGACTGTCAATAGAGCGTAACGATTTACGCCCACGTTAATCGTTCATTACCTGATCGATCGTCTACGACGGGGCCTTGATCGTAGCCTTTATAGCTGTCTCTATTGCGTCCGTTACCCTTTTGTTTGATATTCCCGTTCGATGAAGCCCATTCAAACGGCGAGGGCCCGCCGCTTTGTTTGGGGTACGAACCTAATTTTCCAGGCCTCGGCAGTTCTGACGCAAAGTCTTCATCGTAATCGGTTTCGACATAATCGTGTTGGGTTAGTTTCGTGTTCTTTATGTTCCAATATGGGTCTTCGTACTCGTAGTCGGCGGTGACTATTTTTCGTATGGGCCCCGCGCCGGACGTCGTCGATATGTTCGGCGCGCCAAGCCTAATACGAAGCAGAAAAGATCGCTGGTTTTCCTTTGAAATGGAAATTCCCTCGTTTAATTTTTTAGCGCTGCGCTTCCTTCTCGCTGCTCGACGATTCATCTCGTCGGAAAGTATCATACGCCAGGAGATGTCTCTCATGGTTATCGGTAAAATACAGCAGATTGTAGAGTAAGTGTTGTTAATATGCTTCGTACTTGAAGAAAAATAATATAAATCAGTTTATGCTGAGTAAAATAAATTCATCATAAAATAAATCTTAATTTGAGCAAATTTTAACGAAGCTAGTACATAAAGGAAATGGATATTTATCTTGAACTGACTTAATAAATATACTAAATCCCAGAAGTATTAATTGCATGAACAGTAAGAAATGAAATTTTAACGAAAATTCTAATTCCTTCAAAATAATGTTTCTAGTTACTGGATGAATTCTTACCTTGTTACGTGTTTGTGGTAAACAGTCCCGTTTTTTTGCTTGCACTGATCAATAGTCAGCGCGGTACAAATGTTTTCTGCGTTCGTTTTAAATACCTCTTGCTTTTTCGGATTCGTGTCGCTGATGGCGTGCGGATCGCCCGTTATAGAATGTTCGCTTGTCGTTGAGTCGTTTTTTGATTTGTGGCCCGAAGTTATATTCTCCGTTATCGGAAAAATTAATTCCATTTCATCTATGTCAGTATAATTCGATCCGTGCGAATTTGTAATTTTTATGTCCTTTATTGGGTTATTATAATAAACAGTATCTTTGAAGATCAGCTCGTCGTTTTTCGAAGGTTGTATCATAGTCTCATAATTCTTTTTTGTTGTTATTTCTGTTTCAGGAAAAAATACAATTGATGTATGAATTGGATTTTGAATTATAAAATCATTATCAAATTTCTTTTTGTGTTTTATTTCTTTGGCTGGATTTTTTATAACTTCATTGTTTTCGGTCGCTTCTTCGTCTCTGAATATCACCATATCTGATTCATCGGTTCCTAGATCGTTCATATCCCCGAATGCGACCGGCGGTGCGTGTGCGCCGGTCAAAGCAGCCACTTTTTCGTTTAACCACCAAAATTCTCCGTTCATCTGTGCCGACGTCATTTTTAAGACTACAAGCAAAGGCAGAAACAACATTTTGAGAAGTCTAGTCCCCACTAGTGGAACGACTAAAGTCGACCCACACGAGTGTTGCACTTTGAAATGTCAGGATATTACACAAGTGCGAACAATTTATAGCGCAATTTTCGAATTGTAAACGGGGATCGGGGATTGTGTTGTGGACGTAATTATGTTTATTCGTTGCCGAAGTAGGTCGGCGGCTACTGTATGCGCTGTGACGTTGTTTCGCGATAAATCAGTAAACTGTTGACATGCGCCGTGTACACTCGCCGGCGTGAGAATTAGTTTACTGCTGATAATTCGTATAATTTGCCCTTAGCAAAATAATTTTGATACTATAAAAAGTTGGACAATGCAAACAAAATACAAAAAAAAAATAACCATCATTATAGTCCAGAATACGAAAGGGGATCGATGGGATCGATTTGGGATATATAATTAGATCAAAATCAAGTGCGCCGATGGGAGTGGGATCATATGTCTACACGGGCGGAACTACGAGCCAAACGAGAACCTGAATAGGAATTGGAGTCAATATTTAGATCAGATCGGTCGGAGTTAGGATCAGGATTAGGCTTTAAATCAAAACTGGAATAAGCACCGTATTGGGGATCGGAAGGAAAAATGCGACCGGGACTGCGGACGAAATGATGATCTGAATCGACATTTGACATCATTTAATTTATAATAACACACCTAAATAAGTCCACACAGGCAAAGTTGCGTATTTCCGCCGATACAGAATATAGAAACACCAACGGCACGTCCAGTGGAGTTCACATGATAACGAAATTTTGTCGCCTAAGTTAGGATATAAAAAATTAATAAAATTAAGTGTATTAAACGCTGTAGCGGGACATCGGATCGATCCGTGATCTTAGTGAATTTTTTCATTGTTTCACTTATTGCAAAACTTAAATTCATGGAAAATTTATTTTTTATTAAGACGAAATAACAAGCGTATCGGAATTTATTATGAATTTTACCATAAATATGAATTATCAAAGCTTTTTTTTTTTGCGTGCAATAGTGATATTTATCTAAACAA
Source organism: Eumeta japonica (assembly GCA_005406025.1). NCBI lineage: Eukaryota > Metazoa > Arthropoda > Insecta > Lepidoptera > Psychidae > Eumeta > Eumeta japonica. The sequence goes on from BGZK01000151.1 coordinate 402,194, forward strand.
ATTATTTAAATATTACTAGAACAGGTTATTATATATTGCCTCAATGTACTTCTTACGATTAGCTATTAATAACGTACAGAACGTTACTGCTACTATGATAAACATGACCCTGACGCGAAACCAACAACAAAATATATATACTTGGAATTTTATTCACGGTTTCTTGTCATAATTACCACTTCTAGTCTTCCTTATTGTGTCATGATGCCGCCACTATATATTGTAACTACAGCTTGTAAAACAGCTGATATTAACTATAGAAAGTTGAATAAGCACTCATCTATCGCAAGTTTTTAATAGCAAGTAGGTATATGAAAAAAAAAATTGAGTTTGAATTACTGCATCTTATTTCATTTTTAATATATATATTTATTTTGAACGACCATATACAAGTGACGGGAAAGTATACGAATTGAAATTTGGTTTCATATAATCACCTAAAATTCTTTTACAGGGGTTCCACACACGAGGCACGTTCAACTTTCGATTCTTCATTTATTAACGTCATAATAAAATACCTATAGTTATGAGTTTTAAATTCTTCTACAATATCCCAACTTGCTATTTCTTAAAACATTCTCCTATGAGGACCGGTATTCACAACAGCTCTCATTTGCGTACAGTTACATTTGACACATACAGAGATAATGAGAGATTAAAGAAATAATTTACCTTTCACCTTACCATCCATTTGCTTTGACCATTCGAGAAATCCATTATGTATTACTTTATTATATTACTTTACATAAACAATTCTTTCATATACATTCTATACATTGGTCTTTCGAAAACGGTTCTGTAAAACGGTTTCGATGAAAGCTTACATTTTTATAACGTTTTGTGTTTCTAGTTTATCTAAGTACGTTCTGCAAAAACGAGATGCTTTCTACGGGACCTGGAGAAATCTGTGATGAAAATGAGTGACGAAATGTAGAGCAATAGGTATTTTATGTCCCGACATAAATCGTTTTTTTTTCAATCAGGACAATTGTCGTTTTTATCGTGCGGATGTAATAAGAAATAGCTAGAAATTCAAAATTCTATTATTTTAATCAATCGGTGCTCTTAGAGTTCTGACATAAACACAGACGAAAATTTATGGGGAAAATTGATGCGAGAAATGCATGAAGGGCTACATCCTTCCATTAAAAAAACATGAAAATAATTTTCGGTCTCGTACTCGAGTAAAATGTAGTGTGACCAATGGAATCTGTCAGAGAAAAAATTAAGGAAATGAATATCCCAACTTTAATATCATAATGCATATACGAAAATCTGGTATATGTCAAGAGACATATAGAATCGTTTCAAAAAAGGAGCTACATCCATAACATTAACAAAAGATAAGAACGATCTTGCTGCTCATAAAACCCGTCTAAGTAAAGTTAATTAACACGTTTAAGCGGCAATGTGTGCGCTTTTAAAATAAGATCCCAGCTGAAATTCAAAATTTGTCATTTTATGAATTTAAACGTGTCGTTAAAAGAAAGTTATATGGAAATGGCTATTATACTGTGTCTAAATATGTTAATGAAAAAAAACCCATGGGATTGAACTGCTCAGCTATCAGGTTGTTTCATGTTATTGCTGAATGTTGTACTAAATGTTTTATTATTTTATTATTTTGTATCGATGAGTAAAAAAGAACAAACCTTGAGTTTATTTCCCTTTTCTTTTCATGGTGAATCAGCATTTGGAATGAGTGGTAATTTTAATGTCGAAAACAGTTTTTTATGATGCATTTCAAGTGTTATTTATATTACCTACAAAATAAAGATATTTTTGATTTGACTTGATTTTGATTTGTTGTCGCATCGAAAAATATTGTGAAGATTAAAATCTGAAAGACTACGCTGGTGCAATGAATACGCATTGTTTTATCTTGTTATGTTTGTATGCGTAAAGTTTTCTACGTATATAGGTCTAATAGGAAAGGCTCCGGAAAAAAGTTCACGCAAATTTTTTTGGAAAATATGATGATTACCTTAGTAGTATAAGTTCTAGGTATTGCATCCGCGCCTAGACACAGTGGTGTCTATGCGTGGATGTAATTATAATAATTAAAACAAAAACAATTAAAAAATAACTTATCAAAATTTTAGGGTTTAATAAAGAGATTTTTCGAATTATATTTATAATTGCTGAATTAAAATATCCCTAATAAATTAAAGATAGTATCAGAAGGAGTTTAGTTAAAAATACATATATAGTTTCAAGTTATTTCAATTCGCAACAAATTTTGATACGGCCTTAAAGACGGTTATTTTTTTCATAAAATACATTTTTTTAAAGTGTACCATATGGGAAAGAAAAATTTACAGAACGTTGCAATGAGAATTCCACTTCTTCAGATTAAAAAGGTGTTAAGTATTTCACAATTGTTCATTGCGATTTGAACTATATTGTTAGCGTTTTAAAGTTGGTTATTTAAATGCTAATAAATTTTTAGAATAGTTGTACACCCTGAACTGCGTCCACGTTTATGCTCAAACGATATATTTATTCTTTTCCACTGGCGCACGCCACATGCAGCGAATTTAAATTGATAGTTAATGAAATATGCATGGGATATGTCGCCGCTGGTGCTTAATATGTAGTTCTCACAAGCACGGAATAATTTTATCTGATTTCATCGTCTATCATGCGTTTCCCTAGCCTTTGAAACGTTAAAACCGCTTTAATGAAATTTTTACGGGCGATAATTTCGTGATACGTTGAAACATTTTTCTTTATCCCTTTCGCGTGAATTCAAATAGTATTATGACGGATTTTAGTTAATTTGCGTTCACTGCATCTGAAATTAAAGTTCCTTTTGCCACGTTGGCGGGTAGAGTCACACCAATCAAACAGAGAGTTCACCGGGGAGCGATATGAAGTGAAGAATGTTACTCGGGTTCCAAATGAAGTCGTTTGTTAGTGTTACAGCTTGGCCAGACCCCGCAATACTGAACAAGGTTTGAAATAATCTAGAACTATATTACTTCAAACAACCTTTCTAATATCTACTTTGCTGTTTTAAAAAGAACAATGCTTCACATTACTATTAATCATATACTGAACAGTCATTTTATAGAAAACCCAAACGTCATGATTTTCTAAAACCGGCGGTGGGAGGAATGTGAAATAAAATTTTTACTAAAAATTAGATTGGGTGAAACACTCCTAGGTTGGTGTCAGCGATCTGAATTTGTTAACCAAATTGTTTCACCTGTGATACTTACATCCTGTGCAAGTGAACACAACACACTTTCTGGTGTACATTTCAATTGTAGTATTGCGTAATAAAATCTATAAGGGCTTTCAGATTTATGGCTAGCATTCACAGAATTCACTGTACTATGAGTTTCTTTGTTTGCGAAAACACAATATATAAGTCGCTAATCCTGGGAGTTTTTGCTACAACTCTGGAAGGCTTTTATAATTAAATAGATTTCAAAAAAAGTGTTAATTGAAAAAAAAAATTGAAACCCATCAAATGAAGAGGAATAACCAATTATTATGAAACGAACTAGGTGATTCGTTGAGAAATTACCTGTTTACTAATTTGTGAGCCGAGAGATTTTTATTGAGGTATAATTTAGTTCTGCATTTAGTGGACGGTCTTTAAACTTTTCAGTAGAGCTTATTTTGAATATACTGCGTTACAGCCATGCTGCAAGGAGAAAAATTCATTTTCCGAATTACAATATAGGATTGTATAAACAAAATTCCGTTATCACTCTCATAAAGCAATGTGCACTATTAAATTGTAATAAGTATTATCAAATCAATTTGTGTATTAATTAATTAACTATCTACAAATTGTGTTTATAAAATTTATAATGCAGTGTGTCTATAAATATTTTGAAAGTAGAGAAATAAACGCGTCAATAGCAAATACAATCTTTCATTGTAACCATTTGTATGACGTCATCACAGACAAAGGCATATCGAGTTTTTAACAATTTACGGACCAGCAGTCTATTACGATTGCATAGGCCGTTATGAATGCCACACACAATAGGCAAATGCGCTAAGGTAAGTGTCATACTCCCCAATATGTATTTCTAATTTGTTATACAATAAAAAAATGTCGGTTAGGTCTTTGTACACATTATTCGCTCTTGACATACGTATGTTATTTAAATTAGAGGTTAATGATAATATATGAGCTTTCCACCAAAAATCCTTTTTTGAATTTCTTCAAAACTTTCCCGAAGTCACTAATTAAAATTATTATACAATAATTATTGTTAATATAAACGTATTACTAATTACATTAAAAATAACTTTGGAATTAATTAAAGCGTTTGAAAGTAATTAAAAATAAATAAAAAAAAGAAACAAATTCAAGGACAGATTTGAAACCGGGCACCCTGCGCGCGAGACTTAAAGCTAAACAGTTGAACTAAATCGTAAAGCTGATCCTCAGGCGAAAATACTTGTTTTATTTTTGATATTACTACCGCCATCTGTTGGCAATTACAAAAACATAAAACGTTCATTTCAATCTCCATTTGAGACATTTAAGCGAAATGACAGATCAAAACATGAATAACTGCGAGTTAAAAAATTCAATTACAGCTAATCGGTACTATATCAAGCTATGATTTTTAATACAGTTATTTACAATCGATTGGTTATGAGATTGAAAAGTAAATTAAGTTTAAAAGTTAAATAGTTTTTTAGTTATTGTGATTACACGGGATTTTCAGGCGACAATAGAAGCATACCTACGCTCGCGCTTAAGGCGAGCGTAGATCCACCTCTAATGGATCCACCATCCATTAGAGGTGGATCTAGGGGGGTGACGAGTATTATGGGCAGGGTTTTTGTTTTACAATTATAATCATATTTTCGAAGGATAAACGAGCGTGGGAGCCACCAGAGAGTAGATACTCATTGCCGCCCTTGAACATTTGCAACCTCAAGTTGTAAGATAAGTTAGTAAGATGTAGTAGGATATACTCAAATATATTTCATAGCAATCTTTACTGCTATAATTATTATTTAATTATACAATCTAAGTGGTGATATTGCCCTACCAACAGATAAGTCGATAATTGTTAGTACAATTTGTCGCATTACAAACTGTTTATTGTTATGTCATCAATCTAGAGGGTTGACTTTAACCTTTATTTTAGATTTAATTTAGATTTTAGTAATAATATTAAAGTCTAAGATGTATATACATCTTTTTTCCCAATGTGTGGTCAACTTATCAGGAACACAAAATTGCGTCGCCACGATCGGTGAAATATGACTTTCGCAAAAAACGAATTTCAAGTAGCAACTTTCGCTATTACCCTTCTTTTAGTGAGTCAGAATTCCGGTGGCCCACTTTTCTTTTCTATCTTCCATCAACCAGATCCCCGCCACTAGATATCCTATTTTTCTCCAAGTAGCTGGTGTTTGTGACTTGTATTGGATTGCGAGTGTCCATGGGCAGCGGTGACCATCTACTCTTTCGTATGGCTTGTCCGCTCAATTGCCCTTCATCGATGCTTATATACAAAAAGTAACACAATAAAATACTATTGATATCCTGACTTGTTTAGAACATCAGATTCGTAAAATAGAAATACTGTCACGTCTTTGCAATACTTGAAAAGATTATTAAGGTTAGCTTAATCAAACGAGTGGTAGCGATATAAATTATTTTTATTTACTTCACTGTTCAAATATATTCAACCAATTTAAGTATGGGACTAATCACAACAGATTCCTGTCCCTTTTTATTACTCTCATGGTCCACGGCCCTTGTCCTAAGCACACCTCGTCTATCTCTCTACTTTGGTTTCGCCTATTGTATGATATTTCACTATTTAAAATTTACTATATAACTAACGTTCGCGCCACCAGTACGGAAGCGAATGCCTCTTATGTCACCTCTTACATCAAACATTAATAGATAACTGGTGATAGTTTATTAAAAGCATCAATAGATCTAATCAATTACTTTTAATATAAACAAAATAATATTTGGTTTATTAATAATGAAATAGTAAATTGTGAATATCAAATATAAAAATTATCGGTAGGTGTGATCAAAGCGGCCTCGCTTATTCCTGTGCTAGTGCAACATCTATAAATGTGTATCTGTAGAACACCTGTATAAGAAATTGCGACGTCACCAACGCTCTATAAAGGCTTGGTTTCGTGTATACTCTGAAGATTGTAAACTGAAATAAGAACCATTCTTTTAATTGGATCTAAAATCGGGATCTAGAACAAGATTGTAATTAAGAACTATATTGAGATTGGGATCGTGACCGATATTAGGGACACGATGTAGAATTAATTATATCGACATCCGGTATAGTTAATACGAGATTTTAGTGGGTTAAATCTTGGGCGGTTCCGATACGAGTCTAATTTAGATTAAATGTTTAACCAGAGATTTTTGAAGTCTTACTTGTGAATAAAAACTGACAAAATTAAAAATATACATATTCATAACACAATAAATATTACCATACATAAAAATCTAAACTTACGTTAATATTTATTATATTATAGTATACCGTTATTGGTTACTTATATTTTTAATCCATTCATATTAAAGAGAAAGAAATTATTTATCAACTTATAAAATCGTGTTTAGTGAGAGCTAAAGCGATGAAAGTTATTAATTCTGCCTTTGGGGTCAGAGTAACTCTTAATGGAAAATTAACGAATTTTCTTCTATAGTTAAATAAAATGACCATTATTCTTAGCAATTTAGTTTGGACATTTTTATTATAAAAAAAGACTAGTAATCCCTCTTCTATGAAAAGTAATTATTAGTCACAATTATTAGACACTATTATTAAAAATAAAAGTATGTTTTCATAGAAGAGTACTTATGTCCTCTATCATGACTACTAAAAGACTGGCTGTGCTGCGACTTCGTAGGTGTGAAACTTAATTTCAAATAAGTATCCAATAATTTTACATCAGCTGATTTTAATGAAATCAAGTCTGTTTGTTGTCGTAAGTTACGCTCAATTTACTTGTGAATAGTGCATAAAATTCTCTAGTAGTTTTAGAGATTAGCATATTCAAACATAAAGAACAAGACAAAGTTTTAAGAAAAATAAACTTATTGTATTATTTTACCCATTCTACAACATCTACAATAAGTTTTTGGCAACTAATTTTAATGGAAAGATATGATGGTTCTATAGTTTATATATGCATGTGGATAATTCTAATACGCCTGTTTATTATATTGTCTATCAGTCGTAATATGACTCTTAAGATTAGTCTTAAGATTGACCGTTTAGTAGGTCTAATTGTACAGCACACTCTTGACGTAAATTGATAACGTCGATAACGAAATGAGGTCATTTTACATTTCAAAGTTTGTTAAAATATTAAAATTATATATTACAAAACCATAATCCTACTGTTTAACAGGTTTCCCATATCATTCTTGTGTGGGCACAAATGAAATTTTTGTTGGTTTTCTTTCAAAATTAGGTGTTAGAATTCAATTCGATTTCCGAAATTCCCATTCCCGATCTCGCTCTCTTATCTGCTCTTAATTCTATTTACAATCTCAATACTAATTTTAACTTCACGCATTATACGGTACTATATTGCACAAATTGATTAATCTAATGACATTCATATTTGTTAGTTCGACTAATATAATGAATTAAGAAGGATGTTTTCGATCAGAAAAAAAAAACTGATTTCTTCCGGTATTCTAGAAGGTTACAGCAATAAAGAATAAAGTTAGGTTTTTTTATTTATCTCCATTTTGAGGCTTGCATTGTTTTAAGCGAGCACGACATTCTAAAATCATTGCTTTTGTGATAAAACAATATATATATATGTAATAATTAAATATAATGCTACAAACTCATAACAGTTAATACTTCTCTGTAATATACCGCGTGCACACAAAATATAACACGCCGCTGTATCGCCTTTGACTGGCGACCTGAACAAGTTCTAACGAAGATATTGCGATGAAAGATGGTTCATAATTTTCAATTTATGTCGAGCACAGAGCCTGATTCAATATTCCCTTTTCAGTCTAAATTGATTCACGATAAATGTAAAATGTAATACTTTTGAAGGTACTGAATCAAGTGGCGAAAAATTGAAAACGAAAAATACGAAAACAAACTGAAATACAAAATTCTCGTAATGGCGTAGAATTCTTACGGTTCTCAGCTTTGTAAATGTGGTTGGAAAGTAATAAAAATATGTTGTCCTACAACTTTAAGTATAATTTTTGTCTTTACTTATTTGAATACCCTTATCTGATTTATGTAAACATGTAATCAAAGAAATTTTTAAACAAGACAGATCATTTGTCATTAAGTTTTGCCAGCCCTCATGGATAACGACAACTCGATTGGTATTTTGATTGTTATTAAAACGAGTTTGACTCTGATCTCGTCACTAATCGCAAACTTCATTCTATTTTTCATTTAAATACGTCTCTTTTTCCCTTCGTTTTCGTTCTCACTTTTGCTTTTTTACTTATTTTCCTTATTGCTCTTATTCTTTTTCCTCTTTTTCTCATTATCCTGCTTCATATTTTTTTTCCTCCCATTTTTTATTTTCTGCTCTACGCCTGTCCCTCCCTGAGCCAAGTAAGAAATATGATCATCAAAAATAATTTTACGTTTAAAAATGTTTTTTTCGTACACATTTTGTTGCGTTAGGTTCTATCGCCGTGCTGTTGAAGCATATTCTCCCACAATTTCTTTATAGATTGAGGGATTTCGACTTATATTCCTCAACGATAGCTCGGCACGGGTAGGGGGTGTCGACGACCATTGCTATTCGCGATGATAACGTCCGACCGACCGCTATCGTCCTCTCCAAGGCACAGAGCAAGTGATTTTATTTGCCTTATGTTTTGTGCAAAGATAAGTTCTGTCCAGTAAGAAACACCGTCAGAATAGTCTAAGCCATATGTGGACATCCACCGGCCCGCGGGCCGCATTCGACCCGCTGGAAGATTTGATCTGGCTTGCGAGACACTGAAAAATTTCGTGTCTGATATCTATCGCTAAAAATTATGAACACCAGTTTAAAACACTACTTTAAAATGCATTACTTTTTCAACGCGGCTCGCGAACGTATTTGCACACTAAAGTTTGGCCCACAACATGTCAAAGGTTGCTCATACCTGATCTAAGTCATTGTCAAATTATTTTAAGATGTATTTTCTGTATAATATGTTTAAAAAATATAAAAGGTAAAGTAACGGGCAAAAAAAAAAATAACTTCAAAATTTCTATAAAATTTATACTATATTATATTTATCTACAGATGCATCTCGATGTATGTTCATAACAACAAACGTCATGACTAGTTTTCCATAATATATTTTTTATCTAATTTCATGTTCTTGATTTGTTTAAGATATGATTGGCTGTCAATTTTGACTGTTATTTTGCAAAGTATAAAATCTCAATCACGAATATACAGAGTATGTCATATATATAGAATAATAAAGAATACTATTCATGTCGAATGTCAAATCTTTATTTGAATTATGTGAAACGGGGACTCTGATTACAATCTACAATCAATTAACAATTTTCTAAGAATACTTTTCATCTTTAATTCTAATACTCCGTAATTCCTATCGCATCCTCGGCTTTTGACATCTACGTTTATTGTTTACGCGGTAAATAAAGTTTATACACTAAATTTAGTATACACGCAGCAATGAAATGTTTACCAATACAGCAATCAAATAATAGCACTACATAATATACCATTCCGTTTGGAGCATAGCTTGCGGTTTGCGCCATACGGGAGGATCCATTTGCAGTGCTTTTGCTAGAAGCGCAACCTGCTGTATGCGGACCGCAGAAATAACTGGTCGCTCCAAACTACAAAATGATTTATAGTTTATTCGTTGTCTGTTGTATAATTTAAGGCCAAGTATGCTTTGATTATGGGTACCTTTAAACGAATATTTCTAGAAAACTGTTATACCTAGCAAACTAAAAAAAAAAATTCTAAGTATACAAAATATGTTCTGAGTTCTACCGTAGGGAAATCTTAAATACACAGCACGTTCTTTATGATAAAAATACTAAAGTACGTTCACTTAAAACACTAATACCAATAAATTTCTAACAGGACAAACGATAAAAAACAAAATTTAAACATTATAAGTAAAATATAATTATACAGGGTTGGCCTTAAGCGTTTTTGTTTATAATAAATAGTTTTCTCATTATAAATAAAACTAAAATGTCGCTTACGACAAAAGTTCTGCGTAACTAAATGACAATCCATCTTCCTTACTCTGCCGCTTTAAGTCGATTCTCCTTCTCACAAAACAGTGTGGGCGTGACGCTTTGCGTTTGGCATTGCACTTGGCCTTAATTCCTGTATTATACAAAGAAATTAAGTCATCTACTGCTAATGATTAAATTCGATTTTATTTGCGAAGTATTGTTATTACATTTTATATGTAATTAAGACGGATTAAAAGAGAAGATGCATTATCGCTTCGACTGACAGACTGCTAATTGATTTGTCTATTGATCGTATGTCACAGAAGGGATTGACCTAAGTAGATCCATTTACGACCATTTGGACTAATGAAATTTCATTGTGCAATGATTTTGTGGCAGCATAAATATTACTTTTTTCTTCAAGTGTTATAATATGTTACACTAAAATCTATAATATATTATTATTTCGTACGTTTTTACAATGTATAATATTTCTCATACGCCACATACACGCACGTCCTCATACACTCACTTTGTGTTATGCAAACACAGAGTCTGTTTTTTTTCCTATAATATAAACTTATAATAGAAATTGTAGAGCTATTTATTTTTATATCACAGTAAATTCTAAAACGTTATACGCTAATAAAATTATTTTCTATAAAAAAAAAAACCTAATGAAACCTAAAATACGAGCGATTTTATTGTTACTTTTCAGTTAGTTAAGCAATATACTAAGATCCAGATTACCTAATGACTTTCATTATTAAATCTAGTATATTACTCAAAAATAAATAAATAAATAATATATTATACAAGAAGACTACAGTGAAGACAATTTCAACGGTAACTTGGATTATTTCCTCAAGATATAAACAAATTTTAATTTACACCGTGTAAATAAGGCTCTACTTTGTGAAGGAGCACGGTTCCCGTAATACCCCTTCAATTTGCGACGTCTGATACGGTCACTGGAACGAAATCCAATTCATTTGTGCTTAATTGAAGGAAACGCAAAGGAACGTAAATAGATGAGCTGAAAGGCATTCCGGTGGAAGAACGGAGTTCACCTGTTGTCATGTTTAATCAAATTTCAGAAATGAAATTGAAACCGGTTTTGTATGTAAAGCCCTCGGTGCTCGCTACCCGCTGAAATACATTAGACAGTCCAATAGATATATATTGGATTGGACGGACGGTATCAAAAATTGATCTTTTGATTCCGTGCATCGCTCAACGTCACTTTTGAAACTCGTAGAAAATTGTCTATTTTGTACAGTAATTAAATACGTAGTAAGAATTAGTCCGCCGTTTCTACCGCACGAATACAAATGTAATAAATCTATCAAAATGTGACGCTAAAGTGTGACAAAAGCGTACTTGTTTCTCCAAAGTACAAAACTAGTTCAGATGTTTGTGAAGATTTAGTTTATACGTTAAATATACGTTTGGGTTTTTTTCATGACAAAATATATTCGTGCTGAATTTCGATTCTCCTCGGGCATTTAGTCTTTAGATATGCGGGAGAAGCTGCTAGTGAAAGTTAATATATATTGTATACGCATACTTTCCTCAAGAAATTTTCTAAATGATTGAGAGAACCGTTTGAAAATCCATTATTTAATTTATAATCACTAAGAGAATACACAAAGACCAGGACTAGTAAGAGATAGAGATGACGGTGATTTATTTTCGAAGTGACAAATAACTAATCTTTTAAAATAATTGTCCTTTTTTAAATGAGCAAGCTGGATCTAACTGGCTACTTTAACTACGGACAGCAATTACAGGAATTATGTAGGATTTATTCGTATTCTTGCAATATTTGAAGAGGTGACATTATACATTTATGCAACCGAACGCTATAAAGCGTAATCTGCTACTAACGCCAGATCCAACAATTGGTCAAAGTACAATAAGATAAATTTGTCAGTCGATGCCTCTAAACAAGTGATACGATGTCGCTAACTTTTCGCTTAACACCGACTAATAATATGTAAGCTATCCATTATTGTTTATTTTTGAGTACGCATGTAGTATAGCAACAGATTTGCTTACAAAAGTCTTTATTTATTTGAGTTTCCCCGATAGCTTTGAACCGTCTCCATGCATTGGAAAGAATAACAAGACATAAAATGTCAACCGGAGTAGGTTTTCATCATAGACCGATAGCAGCCGTTTAAATAAAATAATGTGATCGGGACAAGTCGTTCGCGATTCCAAAGTCGTCCTGCCTCTCCCAGATACATACGCGCATTACAATATTGGTTTCGCGGAGTCTAGTCACGGCGCGGCCTATCGATCCGCGGCGCCGGCATTTCACACGTTCCCGCTAATACGTAAGAAACGATCGTCGGCGTTCCCGCGGGAGTCCCCGGGTCTGGAATGGGATTTAGGTCTAGATTTAATATACTTTGATCGCTTTGGAACTAAGGAGTAAACATTTATCGAGTGGTAATGGCAATACAAATATGATTATATTATAAATGCAATGCAAATGCGATATATGTAATATGAAAAAGTATTCGAAGGTCGTCGACGATGCGAGCGCATTATGTGAAAACGATTTTTGAGGTTCCGCAGATTTAATTTCCGCAGTTCCGCAGTCCTCATTGTCTTTGTCATCAATTTCTAATATTTTTATCTATATTTTTTTATAATCTTTGAAATAGGATATGAGCTTGTCTTGTCTTGCCTCCAATAACACGGGTCAACATAAAATTTGACTTTTTATTTAAAGCATTAAATTTCGATTCTTTAGGTTGTAATTAAACGAAAAAAATATATATGGAATGAATAAGTTTTCCTTTGTATTTACGAGACCGATTGAACGATATTTTTCAAAGTCTGTGGTTTTAATTTTTAATTGAAAATGAAACCATTTAAATAAATATATTTATTACTCTTATTAAGTTTTACTGTCAAAATAACTTACAAAAAAAAGTAGAAAATAGTTTAAAAGTGCACGCTTTTACTTTTCATTTTATGTTTATAAGTACTTTCTCTCAATAAATCCCAAATATAGTCTCCCATCATGTTTTCATTGTATTGGCCTTGACAACGTTGTTCGAAGCTCATAATGTCCTGATGAAAACGTCCTCCTTGCTCTTCTGAATACGCTTCCATGTTGTTTTTAAATTTATCTAAATGGGCATGCAGCATGTGTACTTTTAATGACACTCTGCAGCCCATGGCCTTAAAATTTTTAGCATATTCTCAACTAACTTTTTGCAGTATCCAGCATTGTTATTTCCTAAAAATCCAGAAACTACTGCTATGAAACTGTTCCAACTCGCTTTTTGAGTACGATTCAGCAACGTGGAAAATTTTTCATCGGCAAAAACTTGTCTGATTAACGGACTAATAAAAACCTCAGCTTTAACCTTTGCTTCTGATAACTTCGGCAAAAAATTTCTCAAGTATCCAAAAGCTTCTGAAGTTTCATCCAGATTTTTAACGAATTGTTTCATCAACCCTAACTTAATGTGCAAAGGCGGTATTAACACTTTTTTCTCCTTCAGCAATCGGCTCAAATTGTACAAAGTTCTGTTCTTACAAGCCATGACCGTTGAGTAGTGTTCAGCTTCCGCTCTGCTATCACGTAAGCACGGATAACAAAATAAAGCGTATTTTACCTCTCGAACTTTAATAAATTGACGACATGTATAACAAAATGCACCAGCATCACATTTACACTTTCGCAACGACACTTTAAGTTTTTCTAGACTTGTACAAAACATCTGATCGTTGTTTATCACTCGAGTGCCATCTAACGGCATTGTGTGAACGTAAAAACCGCACTCTGATTGCGCGGTACTTTTGAATGTATTAATATTTATAAAAAAATTCAAAAATGGGTATTATTACTATAACTATCACAAAAGTAAACTTTATACCAGAAAAAACTTCATACCAAAAAAAGGTATTTTCTTTTCGTTTATTTGCATAATTAACCGAAAAATCATAAAATGAACTTTAGGACAAAGATCGAAATTTTTTTTGTAGAGTCGTGTAATTCAACAGTGGCTGAGAGTTGCTTTTGCTGGCTGATAGCTAAATTTTGAATTCGTGTTATAGAACTCTTTGTCTAGACGCGCTTTTGAAGAAGTTCTTTGATATTTTCCTTCTCTGCCATTGCATACAAATAAAAGAAAAACCAAGAAATTATTATTAGAGTCTACAGTTCATAAAATTCGTTTAAAATCTATAGATAATACATCAAAGAACTACGTTATATTTATAGTATATTTGTTCACCTTTTGGTCGCATTCATATCATTGTTATGATTTTTGTACATTTATAAAATTTATTTCTGCACTCACTAATCTATTTTTAGTTCGCTTTAATAATTATTTTGCACCTTTTATGACCATAGAACGAGCAAAAACCTTCTGCTTACGAAACACAGTGTTACAAACAGGCTGTTATGGACAACCCAATGACACCGATTGACATTTGAACAGTTGCCGTAACAGCCAATACGCCGGAGCTCGTCTACACATGGAAGTGACGTCACGATCAATGTGGTGGATACCCTTGGTGACAAACCGCTTGAATAAAATGACCTGACGAATTACGTATAGCAGGCTATATTATTATATGCGCAATTCCACTTCATTATAAAAATGCTACCGATTGATAGAACGCTTTTATTTTTCAATTAGGTCGGATCAACAATCATCAAGACTCATTACACTGCGCCATAGCACGTTGAAGTTTTCTGTTTATAGATCAGACAGAGTGTGGTGAAGATGCCGTCAATAATCATCAACACTGATCAGCCTGCGCTGTAACACGCTGAAGTTTTCTGTTTATAGATCAGAAGCAGTGTGGTAATTTTCACTATCTTCTTGGATTTTACTTCTTTTCAGTTATAGAGTAAAGTAATTGTAATTTATCACTCATGTTTGATACAAAATTAAATAAAATTCCATTGGACGTCATGATCAAACTTTCATAAATTTTATTATTGCATGACACTGTTTTTTACATCATATATAAATCATAGAGAAAGAAAAAATAAAGAGTATATATATAGGTAACGTAGTGACGTTACCTAAGATGTAAAAGTAGAAATACAAAATAATACAAAAGTAGTATCTATGTTTATGTACTGAATAGGATTATATGAATTTTCACTTGGGTAGTTTAAAAATTATTAAATAAAATATGTGATAATCGACCGTTACCCCTATCTCTAAAACTATTATCTTAAAAGAAAAAAAAAATACGTGATATAAGACATTCGTGGTATGTAGAAAAACCTAAATAAGCCCAAACCCAAACCCAAACACCAAACAGTTGTAAAGAGTAAAGGTGTTCACCGAAGACTAATGCAACTTTTATAGTACGAAACCCTCTTCACAGGAGTCCGACTTACACATGATTGGCAAGTTTCTAAAAAGTCGTAACAGCGCTGTAGTTGAAGCAGGAGCTATAAAATGCTTGGCGGTGATTTTTTTTCCCACCTGTTTATAACTTTTTAGTTCGGCTTTTATGCGGTTGAAGTTTTTTTACTTCATGGATTACTTTTTTACCAAGATGTAAGAGTATTCATATTTGCCTTACGAAACATCGATCTATGTATAACAAAACAACAGAATGTACAGAAATTCCTGTTTTATTGTCCAATTTGAACCGCTGCGCTGGAAATGGCCTTTAATTATATTTAAAAAAAAAATGATCCGACCGGTGTAACAAAGCCGTGAGCCACTTTGGCGCACATTTCCCGGGTTAATGTCGGGGCTTATTCCTCGTTAACTCGCATAACGTAATTAACGCCTCTGTTTTGCTTACATTATGGAGGCTAAATAAAGGCTCGTTCTATACGTCAGCAAATAATTGTAGCACTAATTGTAGGATTAATTACCTGTGTTTGTTTACGCCCACCGTTAACGCCGCTCGGAACTCTTTGTAATTGAGTCGTTACGTCGCACCGGCGTATTATTGTTGAGGAGTGTACGTGGCTTTCCAGCGGCAAAATAATTGTACGACCAGACACCCAATTTTAATTAATATCAGATATAAATAGTGAAGAATCAAAAATGCAAAGGAAAGAGAGCTGTTACGACGTTTTAATAAATAAGTTCGAAACATAAATACGAACACAAATTGAAAATACGAATTATTTATTGAGCACTTAAGCACTAAAGCACTTATTATATTAATCCACTATAAGAGGTTTTAGTAGAATGAGTATTTTATGAACTGAAGATATTTTGGGCGTTTTTCCATTTTCGTAATTTCGTTTGCTTTTTATCCCTCGTGAGATTTGGAGCCACGAAATCTCGGATACCTCGGGAGAAGAAGAAAATTTGTCTACATTTTTGTTTTTTAAGAATGTTATAAAAGGAAGAATGATGCCTAATATCCTAGTTTTATTTAAAATATCAATAGAGAACTTTTACAGTGAAATATCAGTATATGTCTGTTAATTCGGTCTGCTCGTGTGGTTTTTATTAAGATCGTTTTCATCAGTGACAACTATTTGGATATTGACTTGAAATTTAATATATATAATTCATATTTAAGAGTAGCAAAAATAATTCAGATTTCCTTATTATAGTTGAAGGAGAACATTTCTAAAAAATGACTTTTTTAGCGCACCTTTTGCGTGAAGCTACATTAACTTGAAAGCATTATTTTTAAAATAGGGAAACTTCATAGATACACCGGACGGCCAACTGAGTGATACCGTACCTCTATCAACTAAACCCCATGGTGTATTTCTTGTTGTCTTAGTGTCAGCGCCTCACGTAAGCTGACACATTCGCCTGCTGTCCTGGTGTCGATGGCTCATTGAATAAATGAACCGTTGTGTTAAGAGCTCCTTCTCTCGTGATCGCGAACCGTCCCGAAGTTAAACAGGCAATTTACGGCAACATATGTCTCGCCACCCTGGGTTAAAAAACCACCGGGTTTGCAGCCTTCTGCAATCTTTCAATCAAAGTCTGCCATCCTTATGGCAGGCTTTTCCTAGTCAACCGTCCTTACGTCAGTTTTCAAAGCACTGGATTTGAACGTACGCAGCTCGCCTGTGCCCGATGCGCCGACAGCTGATTCCCGGCAAGAAATAGTTCTCGTGCTGTCATTTTCTCGGCTCCTTTCGTTAGATGATATCTTCACCGAAAGTTCTCACGGTTTCCTATTACTCATCATATGATTTACCTAATATGACCATTACTCGCACATTCATTAGCATCGAGAGATAGTCACCTATTACGGTTATTAGTGCTGTGCCCTGTCCAACCAAGGCACCCTTCTAGCGTGAGCTGAGCGGTATCGTCGAGACGTTGCAGTGGTTTCATTTTTCCATGATACTCTCCGACTCGACCCTCTGTAGTCTGCTCAGGAGAGCAAGCTCGTTGTTAGGGTATTCACATGAGCCAATAATCAAACTCCATCTTTGTACACAGGCGTCAAAAGTAACATTTTAGCTTACTTACTACCTTAGTGAGCCGCAAAAGCACGTTCGGCCCGTTAAAATAATTTGAAAGGTCATGCCCTGAAATTCAAAACGTTACTTTCAATTTGCAATTGCATTAATGTTGAGCCTCTTAAACTCAAACTTTATGAACCAATCGAATTGAAAAAGTTAACAATTAAAGGGTATTGAAAGTCAATCTACAAACTATATTTATCAATTATAAAAAAAGGATTAATTAATTGATTTCTTTGAAATCTATATAAAATACAGATATGTAAGAACAAAACATAATTTTTTGCAAAAACAGGTTACTTTTATAGCATAATTTATACAATAAAATACGCAATGATTTCGAATATTTAGTGAAATATTTAAGAACATCTAAAACAGAATTTAAGCCATATGTTCAAATAAATGTAGTCGCAGGGAGTCGAAACGATACGATAATGTTGGAGCGGTACCTCAATCTCAAGAATCTCAAGTATTTATCGATATATTCCAAAACAACATAAAAGTCCTCTAGAAAATTAACTAACTGCATGTTTTGATAAAAAGAAAAAAACGTAATTTAAATAAGGGTCTGTAAAATATCCCAAAAATAGTGGATTTTATTTGCTATAATTTTTGAATTTTATAAAGGTTTTGGGTTTTAAAATACGTTTTCGCATCTGGAAGTCTTTATAATTCCATAGAATTTAACATGACTAGCATCCCTGTAACCCCATTAGATGTTGAAAATATAGTAATATCACACTACTGCCAAAAAGACCGCCCCTATGGAAACGATCGAATAGTCATTTTCAATGATAAAAGGCTTGCTATATTACATGAAAAATAAATAGATTTTCATACATTTATAGTTCCCAAGCAAAGTTAAAAAATATTAATTTTTTATCCTTCTCTAAGTTCTTAAATATGGCCCGAAAAATGGTCTGCCTAAGACTTTTTTTGAAATATCATATTGTACGAAGCCGTTGGTGCCCAACACTGATTTACACTTTTTTTTTTTTTATGTAGTAGTTTGTACGAAAAATATTATTTTTGGAATAAGTTCGCGTGATTGGGTTTTAACAAATGAAAAATGTTAAATATTTTCTTCGTACAATTTTATTAATAAGTTTAATTGTATTATACAGAAACGATAATCAGTTCGGCGTTTTAATCGAAATGGTTGGTGGTTTTTGGTTTTGTTGGTTTTTTGTTGTATTAGTCATTTTCACTATATTAAACTCGAATTAGAGACAGCGATATTAATTGCTCCGTGAGAGCTTTTATAAAGCGTCGCTACAAACTCTAACAGCATTTCCTGGTTTGTGTAAGTAACGTGGCGGATGCTAACATATCTAAAATTGGATGTGAGACAGTTCCTTGTTCGGTAACAAGGGATTTCAATTTCCATTACGTTGCCACATTTAGACGTGATACACTATGATCTCGTATAAGACCCGTCTCAATATCGTTTTATTACGGGAGCGAAGTTAAATTAAGATAAATAATTGTTAAGGGGTTTTCTCTTAAATGTAGTGATTCGGTTTCGTCGGGAGATTACAAATAAAAGGAATATCGTTACAGTTGCAAATTTAAAGGGCTTTCGTAATTATTGAGCGGATAATGACAACTTTATTTACCAAGGCACATGTTAAGGTGTAATATTTAACACCTCTTCGTCTACATCCTTTTTAAATTTATATTTAGCAAAAAGTTACTAATACGAGGTAGTTCTAAAGACAAAATTAATTTTAAAAGTGACTTTTGACGTTACTTCCGTGAATGTCTTCCTTGTTGCCGTCGGACATTCTTGAAAAATTGGCATACAAAAAACATGAGCGTACGTAAGCTTCACGCTCCTAAAAATTTGCAATTACAAAAATTATGTTTATACCGTTGTGAAGATCTATCTGACGACAGCACAAAACATCGACGGATGGCGATGGCGTTATCGGCCGCGCATGTGAGTGTTGAAAATGAAGTGTCGAGCGATCACTGTTCAGTTCAAAGTCTTCTAGCGTCGAAGCTGCTCTAAAGATTTGAATAAAAGAAAATTATTCAACAAAATAGGGCATTTTTTATATTTTGATATGAAAAAAAAAATAGTTTTTCATATTTATTCCGGTCACTAGGTTGGTTTTGAATTAGAAAAGGTCAAGAAAACTTCTAATTTGGTAGATTGGTACAGTTTAGAGATCTCATGAATATTCTAAGTTTGCGATCATAAGTGAACGCTACTTGAGCCGCCATCTTGGAAAAGTGGTACCAAAAATTAGTTTTCTAAGAATATGTACTCTGCAGTGCCATCAAGTTTAGTTACAGCGAAGTAAGTCTCAACATTTCTACAATTCGCAAAGTCGCTATTTCCTCGAATTTTCAGTTTATACCAACTATTTAACGAGACCACCGATGGTTTTCATTGACCTATTTAGCGACTCTTCGATGGCTGTAGTAGACTAAATGCCTGACAAGAATTTTCGAAATGCCTCATACTAAAATATCTTTTTGTCGTGTAATACTTATACTCGGAAAGAGTCCATTTTATTTGCCAAGCACGGCATATTCTGCAAAGAAATGTGGCAAGTATTTGACAAAAAAACTGACCACTAGCGTATAAATAAGGGAACATGTTTTGGATTGTGTCCAAATAAAATATAGAGCAAAATATTTGTTTTGCTTCGACGAACTGCTTAATCAGAGTATCAATATGGAATCTCAAATATTATCAGAGTGATAATATTTCCCCCAGAATTTTTCTGCGGGTTCGTTCTTCTTAAGTTCAATAAATCTTGAACCTACGACAGTTTGATAGATGCGTTCCTCTTCGTGCGAGAAAATCGCTAATCATTTCATATTGTGCAGCACGAGTTTCATGGTGTAGTCATCTTCGTTTGTAAAATCGACTGTTTTCCAGAGCTGGATGGCATAAGGTATGAGCTCTAGTACCACGAGCGTATGCGTGCCCTGTTAAAGTCTTGTCTAACAATCAGAAGAATCTAAAGCCTGCTTCCCTTCAGCATGTAATTTATATATCCAACGAAGAACATCCACAATTAGATTGTATGTTCAATCTCCAATTTCCACAATTTAATCAATGTCTTAAACCAGATTCTGGACTTGAAGAAAATATTATATCTCGAGATCTAGATATCAATAATACTAAAAAATTAAGAAAAACGTTCGCGAACCAGACAGATAAAAGTACATTGAAGTGTCGCTCTAAGGGTGTGTATTCCTACACGCTAAGACGCACACATGCACGTACGCACGCACGAACACACACATGTGTGTATATATATAACATGATTAGACGTTGGTATGTTTCATGGAACATAATTTTTAAATTTTATCTCTAACGGAGACAATCTCTTTGTATGGATAGACTTTCAGTATTCTTTCGACAATTTTAATTTTCTGTACAAATTTATATACATATAGCAATACATTGAGTTAATGACAGTTAAGTGATTTTTTGTTGTGACACAGCTACGTGCGCGCCTTAGTCAAGTTACGAATATTTTACAAACACAACGAACTTACTGAAATTCAGCTGTTAATTGCCCCTGATTACTTTATTACAACATATTAAGATAAATTACTTCTTTGCTCGTCATTGAAAAGTTTACTATTCCAAGTCATGGAACATGGAACAGGGAGATACATAGAGCATTAATCAGGAAACATTTTGCTATGTGAATGAAAAACACACTTCAAGGAACTAAAAAGAAAATAAACAATTAGAAACATAATTTTGATTAAACAGTAAAGATTTAGATACTTGATATCAGTTGTCTAATTTTTTTAGTTAATTGTATCATTGTACTCATAAAACCTAAGCTTGAAGCACGGCAGCTGGTTAAGAAGCACCAAACTCTGTTTTAGCGCATTCATTTTTAGTTTTCTAAACTGCATTTTATTTTTACCTAGTAAAATGTTTTTATATGATCATTTAATATTTTACTTTGAAATAGTGTCTTTTCTTTTTACTTGTTAGTGTGAACGCGTAGCCAGTATAAGAAGTTACGCAAAAGCATTGGATTCATGAAAATAAATGAAATGAGTCCAAACTAGACGTATTTCCCAGTGACCATCAGAGAGTTCCACTATCCAACTTTTGGCTATACGATCAGACCGGCTACTGAGTCGGTACTATATGTAGGCATATATATACATATATGATGGCAGTACAATAATTAGATACTACTGAGTATCTAATTATTGTACTGCCATCGATTCTTAATATGTTTGCGAAAAATCGTTTAGAAGTCTGAAAATCATGATATTACGCCAACCCATAGCTATTATATTAAGAAAAGGGAGTGATAAGTGTCTCATTTCACATTTAAGTTGCTGTTTGTGACAGTCGAATTGTCGGTTAGTTCGGTGCTCTTGTCGTGTTTAAACTTGATTGGTGCTATTAGAAAATTTCTTGTGAAGAATTACCTGGGTATATATTTATGAATTATTTATTTTCAAAAGGTTTTGGTCAATCCGAAACATTTAACTAGTCTACGTTACGTCTATTAAACTCTATAGTATTTTTGTGTCATTTAATAATGAAATTGGATTATAAAACAATCTTATTCGGAAATGTCCTACCTGCTTTTACACAAATGGGAGTGATTCGCATTTCCAAAGAAAAAATATTTGTAAAGATTATTTCTTAGATCATTATAAAACAAGCGAAATAAATAAAAGAATAAAAGTTATTTTGGGCATAAAAGTGAATTTTGTTGGTAAACCTTTTTAGGGTTCCATACCCAAAGGGTGCCAACGGAACTGTTTTACTGAGATTCCGCTGTCTCTCCATCCATCTGTCACAGGGGCTCTATCTCTTGAATCGTAATAGCTAGACACTTGACGTTTTCACCGATTATGTATTACTATGGCTACTATAACAACAAACACTAAAATAAGATGAATTTAAAAATTAAAGGAGGTCGTCACACACAAAAAGTGTTTTATCAGCGTTTTCAGCTCAATCTTTACATAATAGAATTAACTGGATTCCTGAAATTTTCACTGATTATGTATTACTGTGGCCACTGTAACAACAAATACTAAAAATAAAATAAGGTTAAAAATTAAAGGGGGTCATCATACAAGAAACATGTTTTTTCAGCATTTTTAACTCGATCTTTATAATGGCATTAACTAGATACTTGATATTTTCAAAGACCATTATAACAAACAACAAAAATAAAATGAAGTTAAAAATCAAATCAGCTTATGTGCATGTACAATTCCAAAAACTAGCCTGTAACATTGCAAAAAATCTTTTTGGGATTAAATCACCTCAGAACTTTAAGTCGATATTGTTTCATTCTCTATACGCATCACGTTTCTGTGCACGTATATTACTGATAGATATACAAGAATTGCTCTTTTAACAGTATTAGACAGATTTGGTAAGCCAAACACAACGAGAAATGTATTTTTCATTAAACGATTCCCAATTATCTTCGGCCGAGTGAACGATCGCAATATTATTACTGTAGCGATATTAATTAGGTATATCCGGTCGCAGAAATATCGCAGTTGAGCAGTTCCGGCTAGATTTATCGTGCCAATAAAGACGTAGCGATGCCATCGGCCGTACGCCCAGCCGTCAGGTTATTTATTCCGCCCCGCTTATCTAATTATGGCGACGAAGGGTTAAGCCGCCCTTAAATTTATCGTCGGCGATTTGTTCTTGAATTGCGATGAACGAGATGTTGTTGATCGTGATTCGCCGATTGTTGCCCCCTTTAATCCCAATTTATAAAAGTCGGCTCCGTATCACAGAAATACGTACTATGGCGTAATCAATTTCATAGCTTTTTGAATTCAAATGAACAAATCGAACATCAAAAAGAGGAGAACCTCATTAAGGTTTATGGGACAGTAATATATATATATATATTCTTTACACGGACGTATAGATACCTAAAAAAAACAAACAAATTGTAGTTTCTTCGGCGGCCATCATTTGATCGTCGTTCAAGGTATAAATATTTGTACATACATAAATGAAATCCGTTTATAGAGTTTATGATGAAAGTTTCTTTACAAAATGTTTTTGCAACTGAGTGTATAAAGTTCATTTATCAAATCCAATATGTAGTTAAGGGTTGGCGAAAACTTGGAAATTATTTTATGAAGTTGTCGCGAAACGCGCTCGGCGGTATAAAGCTCCGGACTCGTATAAAAGTTGAAGTGTTGATTCGCTTTTTCCGGTATTTTTTTCTGTATGTGTAGATTTATATATAAATATGTGCATCTCCTTATTTTATATATGCGTTAATTCTAAACGATAATTTCAAAAAAGCTCTTTCGCAAAATGAACACTGTCGTACAATATTTAATTAGAATATCAAATAGTTTTCGGCTTGAAGCTATCAACCGTCAGAATTTGTAAGGAATCATTTCTGTATTAATAGATTGGTGGTTTATAAAAAAAAAACCGATTTCGAAAACATTAATTAAAACGTAAGCACTACATTTAATTCGAAATATCGAAATTTAGTAAATTGTACTTTTAAAATGATGCTAAACGGTAAAATCTTTACAAACGTATAAGGGCGTTGTTGGCATTTCGATTTGAAATCATTTTGATTCTATTCGCAAAACTTTTTTATTAGTATATGTTTATTAGCATAGTTCGCAAAACTATACTAATAGACATATAAAAAAAAAATATTCTAACTGTACTAATAGACATATAATATTTTATTATTTATGGCGGTTTAATAACGTAAGATTAATTAAATTATATAGTCAATGCTAATAATAGAATTGATCCCGTAATGGAGCACGAAGATGGATAGGGGGAAACCTTCAATAGCTTCAAGTTCGGGCTCGGTTAATCAGTTTTATTCAGTCTCATCTATCTCATACAGCGAGGAGGTTGTGATGATGAAGTCGGAATATTGACATTCGATCCCTTAAAATTTATATGACTTATCTTAAAGGTCTCGAACTCTAAAGAATCCACGCAAGCAATGTGCGATACACGCCCTAGATTGATTCGTATATGGTAACAGCGACACAAAGAAAATCAAGATTACAATGGAAAAACATTGGGATATTACTACTGTTTTAACCATCGACTGCGAATAGTGGTCCTAGGAATATGAAAGCTTTCGTGTTCTGAAACTTTTGTATCGTATTCCATATTAAGACATACTTTCTCATCTGATTTTTTTTAGTTTTAATTTTTTTTTTACATTGATATTATTCCATGAATTACATAAAGTGTATGCAAAATATAAATGTACTTTAACAAAAGCCATGCCGATTACTTCAACTGACAAATTACTACCACGCAGGGAGCGCTGCGATCGTATTACTGTTCCATGCCGTGCAATTTGCACCCGGTTGCTACGTACTCTTATTAAAAATACTTTTGTAAAGAAACGCTGAGGTTTTTCTTATATAATCAGACTATTATTATTTTTGCCTCTTTTGTTTTACGAAACTGTCATATATTATTCAATATATATTGTAAGTGTCGATAAGGGCAAATGAGACAATTTCAATACAGCAAATATCAAGTAAAGCAAATTCCACACTTTAAGTGATCGATGTAACATACATTTTGTTTTGTTCATCAGTGTATGTACAATCTTTATCGTAGTCTCAGACGAAACGGTTTCCATGTAATTGATCATTCTCTCGGCAAAAAAAAAAAAATTAACTGGAGCGCTGCCAACCGAAGGATGTTTCGAAGACGTAATGATTTTCTTCCTGACAAACGTCCCGGCATAGGAGTACCATGTATGATGCTCTACACGATACATTTGTGTCTTCTATCCTAAACAACCTCCATGCAATACATAACGAATATCAATGTTCAGAAGTATTTCGCTAACTGCCCATCTTAACCGCGTCATGTAAACAACAAAAGGAAATACAATTCCCGTTCGCGGGACGAGCGCCGTCGATAAATCCCGTCCGTGCCGACAACAACAACAGAGCACAGCGCGGTGGTAGCTCATTAGCTCTCCTCGCCCGCCGTTTATTCGGAAAAACACAATCTGCCATAATGAAGAATAATGTTAGTGGGCCGCCTTTGTCCCGGTAACGAGGCCCGGCCGGCGCTACGCGATACTGAATAAGCAACTATCTGTGTAATTAATTATCCCGTTCGTCGCCACTAAGGGCCGGCTAAGAAGTGAAGCCAGTCCAAAACGAAAAACATAAAACGGAATGCACTTACTGAGATACTCGTGAAACATGACAGTTCTTCAAGAATATACAGATGAGGTATAGTTATGGTAAGTATACGAACAGTCCGTTGTAGACGGTGACGTATGACCGCAGAAAATTCTCATTTTATTTATAATATTTAATAAAACAAGTGCTAAATCACCAAACTAGCAACCCGCCTATTTTTTTTATAATGAAATCTATGTCTTTCTATTCCTCTTTAATATAAAATACGTTATATAACAAAGTTAGCTGTATATGGTTTAAATTTTTTCAAAAACAAGGACAGTTAGTAAATGATTTGTACAGCCATTTGAAAGCGTTTCAGAACAAAATCTGCTTGTGGGAGGTACAGATGCTGTCTGATAAAAGTCGAATTACTGTCGGAGCAATTTTCGAACAGATTTAGCGATTTCAAAAATATGGGAGATTGTTTCAATTTATTTGTTACTCCAAAAAAAAGTAATGTACAAAATGCTTTAATACACTTGCAAGTGAAGTTGATCGAGATTCAAGAAAACTCATTCCTAAAATCTAAATTTGAAAACGTGGAGTTGTGCAATTTCTACAAAAAATACCTCGAAGAAGACCATTTTCCGCAGCTTAGAAAATTCGCAAGAAGATTAATTTGTGTGGTTGGCAGTACTTACAATTGCGAACAGTTCTTTTCAATTATGAAAGTTAATGAATCAATATATCGTACAAGGCTGACTGACGATAATTTGGAAAATTCTTTATGTTTTCGTAACGGTAGAATTAATCTAAACATCAGTGGATTAGTTTCCCAAATTCAAGCTCAAGTGTCTTATTGATTTCGGTGTCGCTATTTAACTTTTGTAGTTTGTAGTAATTCCAAATTTTACGATTTTATTATAATGTACCTATTTTTCATTTCATTCTGTTATTTTATTAAATTGTATTATAATAAGATTGACGTATTATTTCACGTCTGATATCTATCGCTAAAAATTATGAACACTACTTTAAAATGCAATACTATTAAACACGGCTCGCGAACGTATTTGCACACTAAAGTTTGGCGCACATGTCAAAAGGTTGCCCATACCTGGTTTATACCGTTAAACGAAAGTCGAAAAGATAGACGTATGACGGAAAACATCAATTTTACACATAAAAATAAAATAAACGTAGATTTATAGCACCATTTGATACGATTTCGAGATGATCGCATATTTGCTATGCTATTAGGTACTCGACAATAAATGGCACTACATGACATAAACTACAGAAGGCAAATTTTGTCATTTGATATTTATGGAAATGAAAAATTTTCCCAGAGCGAAGTTATTAATGTTCCCATGACGAACTCGAAAGATGTAGAGCAAGCTCGGTTGTCAGCGTTCTTATTGTAAATTAGACTATCTCAACCACGACAACATCGTTTTGCTCCATTATGCCTGATCACATTAGAACGTAAATTAGATTTACGGTTACGACAGCCACACACACCCTTTGGGCACACGACGGCTTTTGATGTTACTTCAACATGAAAAAATAAGTTGGTTTAAGCGGATCATAGATATACACAAACGTACATATTATGGGAATAAAAATACACAATTACCGAAGGATTGTCAAAAAGATGTGTAAACGATACTTGTAATAAAATTACAATTGGCCGATGTCTGTATTTGGGAAACATGTATGAACTAGCTGGTGCCCGCGACTTCGTTTGCGCAGGATTAATATTTCGAGTAGCTTATATTAGCGTGGCGTAGAAACGAACTAACATTATGACATTAAAATTACCACATAAATAATTTTTGGGTCGCATTTGAAAAATATAACACCCTGACAATATTGAGATGTTACAGTTGCACTATAATAACGTAACAATATTGTCAACATCAGAAATATGGTAATTAAGCACTGCAGAGCCCTAATCATAGGCCTATAGGTAGCTACTGCAGTATGCTCCTATGAATTATATTAACGATTTTTTTCCTTCAGCATAAACATGCAGATTTTTCGCTTTGAAAACACGTGAGCAAGCCACATAGAGCTGACCGTGAGAAAAACATGGCGTGCCCAAATGTATGCCTGCTACCTTTAAGGTTTGACCCTGCGATTTGTTTATCGTCATTGAAAATGCGACTTTTAATGGGAACTGCAGGCGTTTAAAATTAAACGGTAAGTTGTTGGGTATGATTGGGATGCGCGGTATAAGAACATTATCTCTCTTGGCTTCTCCAGTTAAAACTGTGGCCTTCACAATGTGCCTTCCTAGTTCGGTAACTAGCAACCGAATACCGTTACATAATCTTGGCGTGTCCAAGTTACGTGTTGGCAAAATGGGTACACCTACCTTTAATTTCAACTTGTGTGATGGCACCCGGACAATTCTAAAGAGTTTAGGAACTCTACGGGATAACTTGTAGTGTCATCGGATAACATAACTGTGTCAATGGAATTATACACTGATGTTTCGCTGTTTATTTCGGCCAAGATTTTTTTCTCATTTTTTGGTGCCAGTATGGTTTTTTCACACAACCAATTTTCGTCAAGAATATATTGTTGCAGATTCGGAAAAACTTATTCAATAAGTTCGTCTTCTGACTCCACAGCATGACAAAATTGCTGTGTGAAAAAAACCATACCTTCTTGGTCGGTGTCTAGGTGGCTTTCATCAATTTCTAGCAGTTTTTGAGCATATGCTCTTGATTCGACATCGCTGAATAACTGTACTCGCATGTTAGGGGTAAGATAAAGCTTTTCAACTTTAGACCACAGATATGAGGATTTTAGACATACATTAATTTTATCTGCTGTAGTGCCTCTCTCGATAACAGGTAAAATCTGTCTAAAATCCCCCGCCTATAACACTGCCACACCACCCATCAACTTTCGATCGCTTCGAATGTCTTGTAGACTGCGATCAAGCGCCTTAATGGTGTATTTGTGTGACATAGTGCACTCGTCCCACACCATCACCTTACATTGTTGCAACAGGGCGCCGCGGGCACTGCTCTTACTGATGTTGCACGTTGGGGTTTCTTCGCTTGCCAGATTAAGAAGTAATTTAAAAACCGAATGTGTCGTCCATCCACCGCTCAGCAATGTTGCAGCGATCTCAGAGGAAACCACCACTAATGCAACATTACGATCCTTACGAATTCTTGTTAGAAGCAAATTAAACAAAAATATTTTACCTGTACCGCCCGGAGCATCAAGAAAAAAAAAGACCGCCTTCGCCAAGCTCAACTCGTAGTAATATTTTGTTGTAAATGTCTTTTTGCTCGGGTAACAGAAGTGGTTCAGTTTCGCTGACTTTAGCGTCTAATAAAGCGGTATCGTAGCTTAGCTCTTTGATCAAATCAGTCGACAACTCTCTTTGACACTGCGGTGTAGGCATACCGAAGACGACAATTTCTTACTGGAAATCGTTATTATTTGTCCTCATTCGAACATAGATCATTGTTGACTTGATCCATCCTTTCAAATCTGTGCAAGATATCCTCCGATTACGCAGCTTTATACTTATCCAATAGTTGAAGAGGATTGGATAAACCGCAAGTGCATATCAATATTGCAAATATTTCTCTTATTTGCGAAGGAGAGGGACACAGCACGCCTATTCTATTATGGCATCCCAGTGGTCGTCATCTTCCAACAACCCCAACTTCTCACACGCTTGGGGAAAAGTTTCAAGTTCTTGGCCGTCAACTGCTTTAAGATCCAAGAAGTTAATGAGGCCCTGTACTACAGGCATTCGTAATCAGTAACATTCGAAGTTACTAACATGCACTGTGTAAATACGCCCAAGACCATCTCCTGCCTTCACATCTGGCCAGCCGTCTACAAATGTTCCTTGTAAACGACGTTTCCATTCTTTCAACGACACGTTTCATGTATAGTAGCGGGGTACGTCAACATAAAGTAATGTTTTTGCAAACGCATCATTTTGGCAAAACAGCAAAAATGCAGTTAGTATCGTCTTAGGTGGTGCGGCCATTATCTCTTTAAAATTGTTTTCAGTGAAGTAAATCCACTGACCATTGGGCAGATGAATCGCAAGGTGAGTGACTGTTGGGTGTCTCTCATGCAGAGGCAGACACAAGATTCGCCATACTGCTTTGTTAATGCTGACATATTATTATTATATATTAGCTAACACACATATATATATTAACGGCTCGAAACGTTTGCACCTCATCTCTCGGGTCAATATTAACATTCCCTTGCTGTCGAATGTTAAAAATAGCTTGGTAGCAGCCTTTATTTATATATTTACAAATATATTCTATCGCCTGTTATTGCAGAACTCTACATTAATATGACAATTAAAAATTTTAGAGAGAAGGGGAGAATATGGGACAATCCAGCTATTGTCAACCAATACCTCCTATGTCCTACCTCGGGTTTTTAGAGTTATCGTACGGCCGCCATCTTCCTGGTGCTCTAGGCTTGTACAGAGGATAGCCTTTGCCGTTACTTTGAGTATCTTTTAAAAACGTCCTTCATGTATGGTGATGACAGATTTAGGACCGTGAATCATATGTTTGGTTACAGTATCGTAGAGTTTTCGGTCACTTTCTGGGTTTGGTATCTCCGCACTTATGACTTCGTCAATTTGGTTTGGGCATAATTTTTCCCTCATCCACAGCAGTAAGTGCACGTGAGGCAGACCTCTTTTTTGTCACTCGATCGAGTACATGAAGCACTTCATGTCTCCAAATATTTTAACTTTTGCTAGCAGAGCAACCAATTTTTGAACTTTTATTTTAAATAATCTGGCTGTTAAGTCATGTCTGTCCGTTGAATTTTGCCCTGAAATGAGCTCTTTAGTAATTTCTGGACAAGCGGGATTATGTGTCATTGTAATAAACAGATCAGGCCTCTTGTAGTTACGAACGTATGTTAAAGCATCCTGCGTGTACTCATGAAGATATTTCGGGCTATTTACAAATGACGATGGGAGTATTACCTTTTGACCCAAGTTGTTTGGATCTAAATCCGCATCATTCCTGATCGCGTCTTGCAAATGTATATAGTTTTCTGCTCTCAGTTTTGTTTGGTTTAAGGAAATAAACCTTAAGCGCTTACTCTCCACTTTGACATACATGCCCACCAAAAATTGAAGAAGAAGTCTACATCTAAGCAATAAATTAAAATTGTTGGGATGCATCATCAAATGATACGCAAAAAGTCTTTGCACGACACTTTTTTGTTCGGTATGGGTTGTTTTGTAACTGGGTTTATCTGAGGAATATCAAAACTGTACCTCTCTTGTCCTTCACAAAAATTGTCGGATACTCGAGAGCCTCATAAAATCTATGAGTGTCTGGAACTCTAGTGAGTCGGACATCGTGCGCTTGAATAACAATGTCCCGAGATGCAATCTGTTCACTATTAACTACTACGGCTGCTATTTCGTTTGTGGGCGAGGCATTGAATCGTCTTTCGTGTCCACCACGTGGTACACGATCTGGGTGTATCACAACCTTGTAATTATCGCTAGTCACTCTATCTTTAGCCATTTTAAATTGATGCACTAAAACGTTGTGATCATGTAGAACTTTTTGTATTTTTTGAACTGTGTTTCTTTCCATACCTGGTACATACTCAGAACGCCTATCAACTTGTGCTTCCTCATCACCCATGAAATAAACTTGCGAAAACTTTGGTTGCGTATTAGTAGCAGGAAGCAAAGAGCCAATTGTGTGATATATTTGCCCTTGGATTGTAAAAGTCGGGTAAAATATTTTCATCGACACAATGTTATCAGCTCAAAAGATGTCATATGGAAGCATATATTGTATTTACTTACGTTTTTTTAGAAAACGGCGAGACTCATCTGTTTCATTGAAAAAAAGTTCTCTTAAGAGGTTCAACAGGCTCGTTGAAGGAAGGGCTACTTTTCCTCCCGAACAACATATGCCTGCATCTTCCTATTTTCATTTAAGAGCACCGCAAAATCTGCATTATTTATTCATCGCTTCTATTTTTATAAGCTTGTGGCTTTCGTAATCAAGAGTTTCGCCGTATTCAAATGCAGCTTTATTGAATACCTCCCACGCGTTTCTTGTAAATATTAGTCGTCGCTGTTCTGACCTTTTATCAACAACGCGTCTATAAGCTTCAGCAGCTTCAACGGTTTCTGTAGCTCTTTGGGACGCCATGTAAGTCGCCTGCTGAAGATGTCGAGCTTGATACTATTCGGGTGTCTCCGCAGTCCGTTGAGATGCTAGATACTCAGCATGCCGTCGACACTGATCTTGGGACTTTCTGGTGTCTCATCAGCTCGTTGAGATGCCAAATATTCAGCATGCTGTCGACGCCGAGCTTGGGACTTCTCTGGTGTCTCGGCAGCTCTGTGAGCTGCCTCACAGTACGCAGTTCGGTTTGTGGAAACGTCTCGTTAAGTCTAGCTACTTTCATAGTTCGAGCTTATTAGAGCTTTGGTAAAGATTATACTTACGCTTTCGCGGCATAATTCTTAGCACGTGCTTTTTCTACACTTCCAAAAAATACAGTACGGTAGTTATTATTATGTTTATATTTTAAAAATGCAATATTTGCCTATTTAATTAAAATTATAACTAAATAGTAATTAATAGGCAAAAAATAATTTAAATTTGTTAATTATAAAAGAAAAGCACGCTTCCGCGAGTCTATTAATATTCTTTTATTATAAATTTTTCATTATTATTTCTGTTATGTTATTTACATTATTATAAGTGAACCAAAACAACCAAAAAAGGAGCAATTACTTACCTACCTACAACCTATATAATGTAATTTAAATAAAAACGAAGTAATTCGTTATAATTAACAGGTAAGTAACCTATCTATAATAATTAAAATAAAAATGAAGTATCTTTTTGTATGTGTAACTTCTAATAAAAAAAAACCCTGCCAATACCTAACCTTCGGCTTATATTACTTTAAGTACAATGCGTTTTTAACAAATCGCTAGTGCCTTGAAATTCTTAGAACAAAAACAGACACAACCGTCAATATCGTCTGCCCTCACGTGTCTGCCCGTGTTCGGGTCGCGCACTCAGCGATGAGCGACTTCTTTCCCCATCTCACCCACCGTGCGTCGGACCGCCCGCCCGCCCCCGGCCCCTTCGACCACAGCCGCCAGCGGCGCCGTGCCGCTGGACCGCACCGTAGTATTGCACACTCGGTTTGTCATCGTCGTAACTATTATTTGTCCAAATGATGTAGCGTGTAAGACATATTTTATCTACTTTAAATACCAGAAGCGATAAAAGTATCTATTTCCATTTAGGAATCAATTTATTACTACCAAATGTGCATTTGAAATAAATTATCAATTTTTATTGTAGTTATGGTTTACTATTTTGGCTATAATGGCTTACACAAAAGATATAGATATATACTGTGGCGGGCTTTTTTGTAGGACTAAGGTGAACATTTCCACTATACATTATATACGTGTAATTTGAACGGTTTTTGCGGCACACGCCAGAATAGCTCACAGATGACAAATTTTTTTCCTGCTTACTTGACACTTATCGTTATATTTTGGATAATTGACACTATATCTTTATAAATTATAACCTATGTGTTATTCCGATGTGTAGGCTGTATATTATTGTACAGTTTCATCGAAATTCATTCTGTGTTTTTTGCGTGAAAGAGCAACAAACATTCATCCATTCATCCATAATTACAAACTTTCGCGTTTATAATATTAGTATGGATAACTGAGTCGGTAGGACTTTTCTAACTACAAAACAATCATTATTTGAATTCTTATGTGTCTGTATGTTTGTTTGTATGTGCACTTAATGCAATTTTCACGGGTGTTTAAATTGAACATCTAACTTAAACAATAAGGTTTGTTTTATTTTGATACACATTGAGGATTGTAATTGAATATGGGAAATGATTTTCTGAACCTCGTATCTGTATGGTTTTAAAACACATCACACTTCTTACTACTACACTTTTAAAAAGTGGGACGAGAGCAGAAATACAATTAATAGAAGTAAAAGATGTAGAAATTCTTTATATTTCTACGCGGGCGAAATCACGAGCGAAGACTAGTTATAAGCTATATTGTGTCTAAATCGGGAGTCAGTGTATCAGTGGATAAAGATCGCTATCACCAGAGGAATGGGGAGTGGGGCTGTCAATGGGAGCGTGATTTGTTTCTTACGAATGCTAACGCAACTGTGGGCGAAAGCTAGTCTTCAATATGTCATACCCAGTGCATTTAACCGACGCTTTACAGTATTTGAATAATACAAAATTAATTTTTAACATTACAAATACGTTCTAGCGTACAGTTCGCATCCTAACACAGCACACGGTACGTCATCATTATCGTCAGATCTCCTAAGAAGGTAATGAAGTGGAAAACCCGGCACGAGCGCCCGACGCGCCAAATGCGACGGCCCGGCCCGCAAACGCCCGTAAGTAGGCCGTTACGTCCGTCGTCGGCGGCGTTAATGCGCGCGCAGCCTGCTCGTTAGGTGTCGCGATTGACGATGACACCGCGACCTTGGCGGCAAAGTTTCGTCGTTAAGCCATAAATAGAGATCGCGCTTTCGATCAGGTGATTTCGCGTGCGCATAAACTTTTTCATCCCTTTAGGTGTCGCTGGTTTTTGCCTTTTTCCGTCGTCCGTGCGCCCATTCCGGTCTCATGGTTAATGTTGACGTTGTTTCGATGTAATGTCCTTATTACTCACATCTTTTATTTTTCTGCTTTTCTTACGATACCCATTCTTACAAAATGTATTCTTGTACATATTTATTTTATTTATAAAATTACAGTTTTTGAATACTTTTTTACCCACGGCTTAAAACTAATTGTTTTCTCATTTTTTGTACGAGAGACCAGCAGTGTTCATAGATATAAAAATATATTTAAACAAAATCGAACAACAATTAAATTAAAATTTTGTAATGCGTGTTAATATTGAATAAATCGGATATTATATGTGCGGAGAAATTAATTGTATCTGCATAAATGTGTTCAAAATTTACTACTTAATGTTTTAATGAAAATTCAGCTCTAATTTTTAAACTCATCTCTGTCGTATTTTATAGTCCGCTTTATAGCACTTTCCCTTTACCGCGAAGGTGAGTAATGTTATTTTACTGTTATGCATACGGTGCATTACAAGTGAACGGCAAATTGTTCATTAAAATTTGACTAAAAATTACTGCAATTTTTCTGCCGTAAATTTTTATTAAAATCGTTCTCAATTCCTGCAACTCATTTTGTTGCAACTGACAATGGATATGCCTTTGGATAGTGGCATTAACTCATCTCAAATAGAGAATAGTGACAAAAATTTACTTTCTCCTGCACACGGGAAAAAAGAAGGTTATGTGCTTGTGACAGAGGCAGAATGTACGAGAGATCGTACATTCTGCCTGTGTCACAAGCATTGTAAGTTAGGTTAGTGATTAAATTTTGTTCTCATTTTGATTTTCGTTTTTAATAATAATACGTCATGAAAAGAATCTTGTAACCGTGAATTAATGATACAATAATTTACTTTCTTTTTAATTTTTTTAATCCTAAACTCTATTCCTGCATATTTTTCCAAAGAAACACTTCACGTCGGGTGTCCGACACACACACTGTTTTTTTCTTACGTACCTACTGTTCTATTTAGTCAGTTTTCATTTAATAATGTCCTTGTTCAAATTGCATCATTTCTCGGGCATTTTAATTATTTTTTCGTATATTATTGATTTTATACAATTTTCAGGTTTGCATTGTATAAAATCAACAATATACGAAAGTGATCCAAAATATCCTACTAAAAACAATAAATACTATTTTGATTGGGAAAATGGTAAACTTGCAATAACGATTTAGTTTATCTAAATTGTTTGCAAAAACTTATCATAAGAAGTTCGGGAATTACACCTTTTTAGGGTTTCGTAAACAAAGGCAAAAAAGGAACCCTTGTTGTTCCTTGTCCTTCTTGTTCTAATGAAATTATACCCACAGTTGTCCTATATAAACCGCCATTCAATTATGAAAATACGTTTAGGAAAACTTTTGTGTTAACTTACCAAACATAAAATCAAGAGACGAAAAATTTATTTTTCGTGTACTCCATTGTATGGAGTGTCGTTTGATACGTTAAATAAATATGTATAAATAAAAAAAAATAAACGTACACTTAAGATTGTCATATGAGATTTTCTTTGATACGTATATTTTTTGTTTTTTTTAGATTAATCCTGCTTCCTTCTCTTTAACGTTTGAATCGTATTTTTTAAAACACGAAAGAAATTATGAAATAGGACTAGAAATAAATGGAACGAAAACTATTTTGAGTAAAATCTGTTTACAAGTTTTTGTAGTTAAAACATTAATTAAAACAAATTAACAATTTTCAGTTGTTAACAGTAACAATCTGATTACAGGCCTATATAGGCAGACAAGTTGATTTTAATACAATAGCTACATAACATTAAATAATACACCTGTGACAATAATATTTTAATTTGTACTTTTAAAATTTCTAAATTGTGACAGGGTGCACGTTTGATTTAAACTTGTGCAATAGCAAGTCCATATTATTATGTCCATTGGTTCAAAATCCTAGGTGCGGAAATATGATCTCATCTTGGACGGTTTTTTCCATTCTGATCAGTATTTGGCGTCTATATCATCCCATTGTCATAAAAGCACGTCATCTTCAAAAGAAGTTTATACATGTAATTAAATTTGTACGGACTCGTACCTTCCGTACCTTACCTTCCGTATTCACACTCGACCAGTGTTTTTATTTACTTTTTTGTCCAAAGTAACGTACACAATTATGTTACGAAAACTCATTGAATCACAATATACAGATTAAATAAAAATATTATTGTACAAAAAAAAACCGACAAAGAGCTTACGACCCCATTCAGTATATTAACCAATAAAAGCGATCGAAACTTTTAAACTGTCGGCCGTACATCATCGCCGGCAGGGGGAACAGAGATCCGTGAAGGGCGGGGGTAGGATGAAATAAAAGCGAAATGGGAGGAGAATAAAAATACCGGAATAGGGCGGATAGACCTCCGGCAGGTATCGCCGGCGGGAAGTCGCGAACGGCGGAGCGGCGGCGCGCGCGGCCGCGGCGGCGCATTTATCAAAGCGCCGCCTATCGGCGCCCGGGCGTGCTGCGGCCCGCGAAATGACTCTCCAGAAGCTCGCCCAAAGAAAAATGATCCCGAAAACGCGAAACTCGATCCCGTCGCCGGGGCTATTGTCGAGCGCGTGCGGCGCCGCTATCGCTTGTCGCGTTTGTTACTGACACGGCCACTTTAACGCCACCATTTATTTTAGCATCATAAAAAAAATATGAATGGAATAAAAAGTATTAAATGACTTCGCCCAACAATGAAATAAATACTTATGACCCTATAAAGATTATGCTGAAATTTTATGCTTTAAGCATTTATTCATAGCTGTTGAAAATACTTGCGCGATTTAAAATAGAAAACGTGCGACTAATGCAGTTAAAAGATGTGTGTTTGGTGATAAAATATTCAATCATATCTGTAATTGCAATCGTTTGATATGTCTTAAAGTGATGAAGTTTTAAAGTACATGGCAAAAAATTGCGCATGAAGCGTACGGTGGTAGAACAACTTTTTTACTTCCTCATGTTCCTGAATTTACGAAATTCCCTTAAGCTATTCCGAGCGTAACCCCTAACAGAACTCAAAACGGCAAGCGACAAGCGAGGTCCGTAATAAGCTCGTCGCGTACCCGCACCACATATTTGTGGGTATTATAATGACTTTCGTAATACTGAATAGTTAACCCAAAAACTCATTTCAACTATAAGTGCGAGCTTAGTTCGAGAACAACCGCGCACAGCACCCATTGCGCTTGTAGATTGTTGTCGGGGCCCCGCTGGGAACGAAACTCAATTTGACGAAGTAGTTACGCGCCTTTATCGTCCGCGGGAACAAACGGCGGACGGCCTCGGAACAAATGTCGACGTTGTTTCGAGACGTTCGCTGGCTGTAGTACAACTTCTGAAGTGAGGCACTTTATTATGAATTAATGTAGGAATTTGTTTTGTTGATAATAATGAATAACAAAGTTAGAGCTAAAATGTCGACGATATGTATTTAAACCGCACTCTCGTTTACCGGATTCGATTCCGACCACGGTCGAATCGGCCAGGGAATTGGACCGTGAGTCATATTAAGCAACCCGCTTTGGACGTCAAGCCGTCGGTCACGGTCGTTGTCATTACATCGGTTTGAGGAGCGAGCCCTTCAATCTGACACAAAAAAGTGCGTGAGAGAATAAGCCTGAGTAGTGGGGTTTGAAAACCTGACATAACATTGCTAGGTGAGTGGTCGACTCGGTTCGAACCTTGACCGAGAGCAAATGACATTTTTTAGCTTAAAACAAATTGAGCTATTTTCTCCGTATTACAAAGAGCACGCTAATCTATTGGGCGTGGACGTTGTCGCTGTACAGTACTCGTTAACAGCTTCATAGCTTGGACTGGGCCAATGTACCGACTTAACTCCAAATCCCTAAATCTGAAATGAAGACCGCAAAAAAGAAATGCCCTTTGTGATAAAACTAGAAAAGACAGCAACTGATCAGTCACATTTCGATAATATGCTAAAACAAATTATTTCATGAACTAGTTCAGCCAACCGGAAATTTAATCTGGAATCCGGCTCGCCCTAAGAAAATGATTCGAACACTTATCATATTATTCATATTTAACTAACGGTTTTGTGTTCGAAATAGCTTCGTATATAGAAAGACGAAACCTGTACAGCAACATGTGCAGCATGCGTCTTCTCGAAATATACAATCCTAATATCAAGAAAAATATAAACACAGTCTTTCTATGAAAAACATTATTTTTTTGTAATATTAAAAAAAACATATATACGGTTTATTATTGTGTTGATCAACAAGTCTATAAAATCTATCCATGGAGGCGAGATGAAAGCACAATTTTTATAGAGACCTCTTTTTCGCCCAACAACTCCATCCGAGAAGACATAGAGTGAATACCTTCATCTCTTTTATCGACCAAACATTGTAGCAACCACGGTCCCGACCCCAGTCTCGCTCTCGTTCTCGATCCCGATCATGATGTGATTTCCGGTTCCTATCAAATCACGCCTCAGGAAAGTATGCTCTTACACCAAAACACATATACTGGTACTTGATGATTTCGTTACTGACTTTTGCCAGCGGCTCTGCGCGCAATAAATAATACCTCATTTTTTCTATTGAGCTATGTTGCTATCATTTATACCAATCCGATCTGGTTTTCGATTTAAGTCACAATTCTTGTTCTATAATTTAACCCTAAGTCCCTTTTTTTTCTTATCGCGCTATCGCTTTAGGTTTGATATCGATTCCGCCACAGGAAGACATTAATCGGGGGTATAAAGTATCGTATGTATAATGCAGAAAATATTGTATCTGTATGCTAAACTTCATCTAAATCCGTCCACCCGGTTATGTATAATTGAATTACAAACCAACAAACATCGTTACAAAGTATCATATTTGTGATATTACAATAACAGGATATAGTACTGACGTAAAACGCAATGTAAAAACCCTGTCGTTCATTTTAATTTACTATGACTTTTTTAGTATTAAACCATTATATTAATCATATGTCACAATATTATAAAGGATCTCAGACAAGAAATACACTTATGAGCTATAAAATATGGTTTGGATCTATTGCAATGTACTTCCTCAAATATAGGAGACCACAGCATGCAATGATATTCATGAGCAACATCAAAAAGTTATTACTTATTAGGACTTATTACTAAGTTTAGAATCTTATTAAACATTCATTAAAACTTACTTATACAATAATAAAATAATATATTATACATTCTTAAAATCAACATGCCAATATGTAGCTAGTACATGTGATTTGTAGTACAACTTTTAAGGAGCTCTGACTTGAATTTACGCTGTATAGAAGACACATCCAGATCAAAACAGCTTTATCTTGACAATATTGTTGATTTGACGGCATAATCTATTTAAGCAAACATAAAAACCAAGATTAATCTGAGAGATATCGAGAGATAACATGACAGAGATATCGAAAAGAGAATGAAAGCGGGAAATAAAGTGAATGGGGCCATGTTCGCTATTATGAATAGTAATAGCGTGTCACGACAAACGCGCTTGGTTATACATAATGGTGTTCTAATCCCTACGCTTATGTATGGTAGTAAAAGCTGGGTATGGCAGAAGAAAAATAAAAGTAGAATCAGTGCAGTGGAAATGCACCCATGCATGCTTGCATTCCACATATATGTGGAATGTCTCGGAAAGATAGATGTAGAAACAATGATGTTAGACAGCGGTGCGGTTTGAAGGAAGATGTAGTGACTAGAGTAGAAAGAGGTATGTTACGGTGGTCTGGCCGTCTGGAATGCATGAATGAAAGGAAACTGACAAAACAAATCTATAGAGCGAATATATAGTCAGCAAGTGTCGCCCTAGAAAATCCTATGCAGACTATATTAGTGGCATATTTAAAAAGGACTAAATTTTAAGCACCGAGAAACCGACGAGCTTGCATGAAAAGATTGATGGATGTCAGTGAGGCAAGAGAGATATGCAAAGATTGTACCTTGAGGAAATCTATAGTCTCTGCCTACCCTTCTGGGAAACAGGCGTGAGTGTCTATTATTCATTATGTCTTTTATTAATCTGAGAACGCGGAACATTAAATAATATGAATTTATTCGGTCTAGGCATTTTTTGGGAATGTTAATATGAAGCTTGGAAAGTAGTTCATCACTATCGTTAATTCTATTGAATATCTTAAAAAGAAAGACTAAATCTAGAAATTTTCTACGATCGATTAGTAATGGTAAATTATAATATTGTAACCTTTATTCATAAGAAGGCAAATGCTTAGCTAATAAGTCACTGTACGAAATATGATACAAAATTCGTCTTAGGACACTTTCTATCTTTTTAACATATATATCGTAATGTGGATTCCAAACTATACTACAAAATTCAAGTTGTTGGTGAAAAAGGGTGTTGAACAAAGTAATTTTGGTAGCAGAATTTATAACATTTTTACAATTCCGTATTATAAAACCTAATATTATAAAACTTTTGGAAACTATAAAATAAAGAAAATAGGAATGCCCTCAATAAATGGCATTGCCTCAAAAATAACTAATTATTGTCAATCTTTGAACAAGAATACTGTATTGTATGACACAATATTATCTTATCTAATTTTCTAATAATTATTTTTATCTCATTAAAAATACAATTGGTAGTTTTTTCGTGTAAAATGTTTTCAAATCTAATAGCTATTTAGCTAACCTAAATATATTTTTGAAGGTCTTTTTTATTTTCTTATTTGAATTAGTATCTTAATTATCGGATATTAAACTCGTATTTCATAAACTCGATTATCTCCCTTCAGTCTACATTATTTATACAGTTTTTCATTAATATTATCATGTGTTGTACTGATTCTAATAACGATTCTATCAGAAATTTCCGAACACTATTTAATAGTTAATGCTAAAGCAGTTTTTAATCATTTAACCGAAAAATATTAACATAAAAGCTTAAGAAAACTGAATTTGACTTTAACCAACTTCCGCTCAACATTCCGCGCGATGGCTATAATACTAATAATATACAAAGTATATTGGGCTCCTGGTTTTATAATGAACCTGAATCAGCACATCAATATTAGACGGATTGTAATTGGGAAACTACTTCCTATATAAACTATGCAATTTTTTCCATTATACTGTATATTTTAAACGACGAAATTGATTTTGACTATTGAGGTATTATTTAATTTTTAGTGACAGGTGGTTGAATACGTGACAAGCGACATCATTGCATCTTTTATGACATTTCTCATATCATTGAAATGAAGACGTATTTTTCATTCGCGAAGCTTATCGTGAATCATTGAACAGGCCTCACACAACTTTTGGCGATGTGTCATAAGTACTTTTGCCAAACCGGGATCTATTTGTGGAATAATAGGATGATATTCGGTATATATCAGTATATCGAATGGTATCAGTACATATGACAAAATTAAAAATGAAATTATGACGGCTAAATTTACGAGATATAGTCGACATCTTACGAATATTTTGTAGTTAAGGCCTCGTCAAAAACTTATAAAACTTCTCAGCTAAAAAGGTAAACATTTTTAATAAATGTTTATTTTTTTAGTTGAGATGTTAATTATTAAGCAAAACGCAGATGGGTTAAATTTACAAGGTTTATTATAAAACTCAAAAAACTCACCAAGGAAACTGTACTATAAAAAAGATAAATCAATATAAAAGCAAGGTAAAAAAAATTATAGATATATTTGAAGAAATATATGTATATACCATATAAATGGCCTGTATCTTACAAGCGGGTACATCCAATTCAGCTTATAAATCTGAAGCCCTAAGACACAGTTTTTTAATATGTAACATCATAAATATGTCTAAGCTTTTCTTTTATGAAAAATAATTGTTTATAGGACGTCATTTTTCCTTTTTAGAGAACCACAAAAGATAATGAATTATTTTTATAGAAGGCGGATTATTATCCCCGTTTCTTGATGTTTTTTTTTTATTTTCCTATTTTGTTGCGGGATATCTTTTCGGCCCCCGTATACCTGATAACCTATTCTTTAAAACAATGAAATGACATTTGACACTGCTTTGTTTGTATTTTTTTTAATTTTGAGATAGAAAGCTCTTAAAAAGTATCTTAAAAGCTGCTAAACCGCCACGGTTTAGCAGCCTCAAGAGAGCAATTACATGAGAGAGGAGGGTTTAAATCGACATCCCTTTAGTTTAAATCGAATCCGCGCCTCGAAAATATAGTCTTTGGATGTGTCACTATAAACTTATTATGTACGTTTGCTGAATAAGACTGAAAAGCGTACACGACGGGCGCCCTATATCACTAAGTGTAGAGTTAAACATCATAATTGGAGATATTTCTTAATTACATGAGGCGTTCTACGAAAATTTAATTCAGACCCAATTCCCCCTTAGTGAGATTTTTCGTGAATGGACCGCTCGTCCTTCACGTGACATTCAGCTCATAATTTTCATCTAATAAAAAAATTTTTGACACGCTCATATTACTGAACATATTCGGTACACACCATAGTAAAATTGATTTATTTATTGTACGTATTTTCCGAATTTTACAGTTCACGTAAATTTTCTATTGATCTCCCAATCAAATTTTGTCAGGTTTTGACACTAATCCGTTCCCCCATATTGAACTCACGTAATTAATAGATGCCCTTTTTTAATGTTTACTTTCAGTAAAAATTTGGCTTTCGACCATGGAAGTAAATCTAACTCCTACTTTATATTTATTTGCGCATAACCTCAAATAACAACTGCTTTTGGTTTTTAAACTGCCACTGTAAACATTGGATTCTTTCTTTCGTAACAGTATAGTGAGCGTAGTCTACCGGGTTAACGCTCCGTGTCAATTCAGTTGTTGACAGGAAGTTGGGAGGAAAGTTATGAATGGTGACTGCCACAATGAAATGTCACACTGACAAGTACAGCCATCCTCAATATATCCACTTCTTTATTAGCTTTGGTGACTATCGAATAACTACTGTGTATTTTTTCTGTGTATGGTATTTTTACTGTTTGTTTTTATTGCCCGTTATTTAAATCTATTATTTTTATTTAGATCATTATAATGGCTTGACAATGACTCATCAGTTTAAAAATCACATATGATAGAGGTACAATAAATAAATAACGATGTATATATGAAATAGACTGTTAAATCAAGAAGTACAAAAGACACTGCAAATTCTCCACAGCATAATCAACATTTAAAAAAGCAATTTTTACCTCTTGCATGTCCAAGTGACATAGTGCTACAAAATGGTAAAGCTAATGCAGGAGAGCGAATGAAGTTATAAGTCCTAACTACGTTGACTGACTTAATAACTAATTGTGTTTATTCTCACTAATTATGATTACTTTAATGATAAAGAGACATTGCTTTTGTTATAGTAATTTATGGTAAGATGATTATCATTTTCAAAGGAAAAATGATGGTGTGTAACTATCTATAATGAATTCCTGGCCTTTGCGCTTGTACACGAGAATGAAATATGGCAGAAGGAACATGAAAACAGAATCAATGAAGTGGAAATGCCATATCTGCGGATTGTATATGGCGTATCTTTGCAAAATAGATACAGAAAAGGTATTTTAAATTGGTATGGCTATGTGGAAAAGTTGAATGAATAAAATAAAGCGTAATAGACTGACAAAAGAAATCTATAGGGCGTATTTTGTTTGATCGAAGAGGATTAGAAAATCATGCGCAAGAAAATTTTATGCAGACCAAATGATTGATTTACTTAAGAGAGGCAAAATTTTAAAGAGACCAAAATGATAAGCTTACTGGCAACGATAAAAGTTAACGTCAGTTAAAAAGTGGTACGTAAAAATCGTATCACGTGAAAATCTTTTTTTCCGTCTATGTTACAGAAAAATACAATAACTGTAAGGTTATTAGAAAAGGGCTAACTGCGAATACATTTCGTACTCTGAGGGTTTCGTACAAAATTAATTAGATATGTAAATATTTCACTCATCAAGAGTTTTGACGATTTTTGCTTGATTTTGGTATCGAAATCAAGCAAAAATCGTTAGTTAAAAGTTAGTCCTGTATCTGTAGTTAGTTAGTAGTATCTGTATAGATACTGGCAAGTTATCGGTTCCGGGTATATCAAGACTTAAAGTTTTCTTTCTCAGTCTTACGAAAAAAGGTTTTTAACTAGGAGTCATAGAAAATATTTAATTTTAAAACTGGTGAAAAATGCCTCCATACATCAATTTCTTGACGGTTAATATTTGTCTATTTTCCCTGTTTCGTATACCTTTATCGAAAAAATTTAGTGAAATATTTCTTGATTTGTTTTTATTGTGTTTTGTCATATTTAATTATGAACACGAAATTATTGTGATGCGCATGTGAGTTGCATATAAAATTATGCCTTGACGGTGGGGACCAATGAGAGGCCGAGAACCGCGTCGGTACGACCGCGAATCGGTAAACCGAGTGCATGCGGTGCTTATACGTGCAATATGCGAAGTGAATGGCTGCGCTCCTTCTATTGTGATGTATTGTATGCAGCTCATATGCGCAAGCAGA
Organism: Eumeta japonica; assembly: GCA_005406025.1. Classification (NCBI taxonomy): domain Eukaryota; kingdom Metazoa; phylum Arthropoda; class Insecta; order Lepidoptera; family Psychidae; genus Eumeta; species Eumeta japonica. Next base: position 447,131 of record BGZK01000151.1, read on the forward strand.
TGCGCCATCTATAACTTGCAGCGGATTTGGTGCATCCGTCACAGTTGTACTCCAGCCGTCACTTGTGAAGCTCTTGCTGCAATAAATAAGTCTGAACATCGAAAAGCTATCCATCATTTTGCCCACACATCGCAAAAATCCGTACTCCGAGGTGACTGTGAAAGAAATCTGAAGTACGGGCTTACGCGGTGCTACTGAAATCGCCATTATGACGGTTGATGCTTTTACTGTAAATATCAGTTAGTAATTAAAAAAATGAATGATTTGAAAAATCCGAATGTTAACAATTTTTACCTTTGCTTGTGCTGTAGACACTTTTGTATTGCCTAATCAAATGATTACAGACCATTACGAAGCATTATATAGCTTTTGAAGTATACATTTGTAAAATATAATATATGACAAAATGGTAGCATATTTAGTTTGCATATACAAAGCTTGAATTTTTTATATTTCTAACGGACCATAGGAATACGTTTTGCTATTTATTTCAAAATGATGTCTTGAGATATGAATAGCAGAAGGAGAGATAACAAAGATATTCTATAAAAATTCAGTTTTTTTTGAGGGATTTTTTTTTATAAAAACCCTTTTTTTTCATTTTATTTAAAATTGTTTGATATGATGTAGATAAAAAGTAAAGCAATGTTGATTTCAATTGAAAACAAAAATAAATATTATACTCCTTTTAAAAATTAAAATGTTGATAAAAAAATGTTAACATAAGTTAAATAAACTGATTAAATTAATAAGGATAATACTTGGTATCAGTTTAATCGAGTAATAGAGCTTCCACGTAGATAAACTACTAATTCTGGATAACTATATCTAACAATTTGGTGATTTACCTGTCCTCTCCAACTGTGTACTTAAGTCGTAAATCAGTATTAATTTATTATTATCTAGTTCTGGTACTGTTTTGAAAGTTTTCCGAGTGGAAATCCTCCTGTGGACAATTAGATCGCTTTGTTACGTTTGCATTACGTTTCGTAAAGCTACGAACTGTCATTTTAGGCCAGTCAAATATTGCAAAAAAAATCTTAAAAACGCAAAACGTGATGTAAAACTAAATTTTAGCTACGTTATTTAGACCCATTAGAGAAGCGTGAAATTATATTTTGCAACCAAAAAAAGTGCTAACTGCGTTATATGTGAAAAACTGCAAAACTTTCACAATTTTTTTTTAGTTTTTTTACTTTTTGTACTTTACCTCACAAAGTATGTATTATTTGAATTATTTAATATGTTATTTTTAAAGTGTATTAAAATTTGTGACATTTTGAGCCCACCCACAGCTCTAATAACGTACGTCTAATAACTTATGAGACATACCACATTAAAAATAAGCATTCAAAAAAAAATGAAATTGTTGATTTTGCTCACGTTTTTAGCTGAGTATTGGCACAGCCGCTCATCTTATGAGAAAAATTATAAGAAACTAATTTCTACTACACATATTTACCTATCATCAAAACACAAAACGGGATTAGTAGATCTTATCCCATCAAAAACATAAATGTGAAATGAGAGCCAAGTTCAATATTATGATATATGCCTTGGTTGTTGACTTCAACGACAAAAGAAGTGAGATCTAAATGGGTTCCAAGTTCAATGGTCAGTCCTGAAATTTATTTGAAACAACGTAATATATTTTGTAATTACTTTAAATATCATTTCTTCTTATAACTTAGGATAATATATTGAAGCATAAGGTCTGACTTGGCTAGGTGGTGGGTATAAATACAATATATCTTTAAAAGGTGATAGAATTGAACAAATGAAAAGGGCTTGCTGTTTAGGTAGTTTGTTGCAAAATGACATTGAATATGATAGAGATATTGAAAAGGGAGTAAATTCAGGAAAAAGCGAATGGGGCCTTATCTGTTGCTATGAATAGTACAAAATGTCTTATGACATAGAATCAATGAAATGGAGATGCAATTCTTGCGTAGTATGTATGAAATGTCTTTGAAAAATAGATACAGGAGTAATTAAAAGAATGTGTAATGACTAGAGTAGAAAAAATATATTACGGTAGTTTATTTATTTAGAAAAGATGAATGAAGGTAAACCGAGAAAATAAATCTATAGAACGAATGTATGTAATAGAAGGGTTGAGAAGGGTCGTTCTATAAAATCTTATACGGACCAAATAAGTGGTAGGTATATTAAAGCGAATATATAGTAATATACAGAACAATATAATATCATAAAAAGCGAACTTTAAGCATCCAAAATCGACGAGTTTGTCTAAAATCATTGATAGATGTTTGTGAAGCAAAAACGATAATGTAAAAATCCTTTTATGTAAAGATCTCTGATCTCTGCCTATCCTTAAGAAAAATAGACGTGAGTTTATAGCATTATTATATTACATACGTTTAATATTAACAAATAAAAGAAAGCTGAAAAATGTTTTCACCTGCATACTATCTCAAAAACTTCTAGCGACTTTAGAATTCAAAACGTTTAAAAATATAAGCAACAGTAAATTATTCAGATTATCCATTTCAAAAAAATCGATTTTACTGCATTTATGAGCTTTCTGAGCCCAAAAATATAGTTATAATACATTTATCTCTTCAAATTCAAAAATCTATATGCATATTTAAAAAAAATTACTATTTTTTTTCAATTTATCAATTACTATATTTTACGAACGCGTCATTGGATTTTGATCTACTTAACGGCATTGGAGTAATTTTTTAAGAAGCAAAAGTTGATCGAATATCAAATATCAGTCTATCAAGAATTTCACAAATTATTTTCAAAAACTCTTTTTTTTAAATATTTGGTTAACGATATGTCTCGAACGAACCGATCAATTTTGATGCAGTTAAGTCAATGTTGCAACGAAAAGTCTTTTTAAGGTCTTAAAAAGCAGAGGATTTTTAAGGACAAGATCTGTTTAGATTTTGAAATTTACAAGTGTACTCTGATTTTTGAGTAAAAAACAAACCATTTTTTTCTTTTTGTCAAATGCGCTTGGGCAAGTGCTAAAAGGAGCACATTTATGTATGACAGTTTCAAAAATTATAGGCGGTCTGTGTGATATCTTTAAGGTATTGACAATACATTTCCTCCAGCACAAGGGCCGCGTGAAACATTTCCTAGCTTCGTAGTTTGTCTGTCGTATGACCACCTATCATATATGTTCTGATGTATTTTACATAAGACAAAATTATTTAAATAACATCTTATCTTATCGTGTTGATTAGAAATGGGACTAACGTTACAAAATATTTATATGAATTTAAAAAAAATGAGTTTCTAAACTTTATAACATTGCTACATGATGCAGTGAAATAAAATTTATTATATAATATATAAGCAGATTAAAGGGACACGTGAATTTGTCAAATAGTACAGTCGTTTAGGAAAATGAAAACTGGGCGGCAGAAGCGCCAATAAACTCAGCAGTTTTATTTTATTTATAAAATGATACAGAGTAAAAATACGCCCTAACAAAAATGACGCATTTCTTTAAAATAATTTCCTTATGACGTTGCATCCATCGCATGCAATTGACAATGATAATTCTGATAACTATAGCTCGACACATGATGTATAGTAGTTTCAACTATTTTACTAGTATATTATTAAAAATGTTGATCTCAGCTCCACTTGCGTGGACTAAGCTTCTCGCGTTTGTTATATTATTGGGTTGTTATAGATCTTTAAAAATCTTATTGTTTTTTTGAAACACTGGTGTTTTATAATATTATTTTCTGCAATAAATAGTAACACGTGCACGTCTTCAAGATACAAGCTATCTCCCTGACAGATTTTATTCATTCATTAAATTAGTTATTTAGTTATAATTATTATACATAAACACATGTAACAAACATATAAACATCAAGGAGTTTTCTTATTTCTTTGACCCCTTGCCTGATGCTCCACTATATTGAACATGTTGATATTAGCAGTGGCTATTGCGTCGGGGCTCCCTCGCCCGCTCCTGCACTGCCTGTAATGCTCCTCCGGCCACACCCTCCTCCGTTTCTTACTTGCTTCTGTTTTCTTTTATTCTTGAATATTTTTAATAATTCTTTTAGAAATATAAACGACCAATTTAACTTATAAGAAAAACATTGGGTATTTCAACAAAATCCTCAAATCATAACGGTTCTTATCAATAATAATTTTGACTGAACCTAACCATATAATCCTAAAAAGAATGTAGATTACACCCTTTTCCTCGGTTTGATCTACCTTACTGAATTTTTTGAAATCGATTTAATTATAAACGATCTTATCAATCTCACAGGGGAACGCAATAAAAGTCACAGATTACTTTAGACGCCCTTTCTGTGCTTATAAGAACAACTCGTCAAAATTTCTACAATATCGGTCAAGTTAGAAGGGTTCTTAGTAATAACAATTGAACCGTCAAAAATGTAACATATATCTTTACATTGGCCTCCAGTTACTTACATTCTGCCTTAAATAAAAATTATTTAAAGTATAAGTGATCTTAGTAATTTTCACAGAATTCTAAAATAGAATCAAACTCTTCATATTTGTTTAATATTCTTATATTACACACATTTCTGTTTTTTATTATATATATTTATATTTTATGTTACCTTTTCGTTTCTCCCCATAAGTAAAAAGGTAGATCGGATATGTTTTTTCTCTATGGCCGATTGTAGCGGATGAAACTAAAATAAAAACGTCAAATGAGAAAAAAAAAGGAAAAAAGAGTGTACATTGCTTTTTGTACTCGGATACTCAGGTGACTCCTTTGTATATTTTCCATCTTCCATCATCTTCATAGTTATGTTTGCGATATTGACTGCACGAAATCGAGAATATCCTCTATAGGAACGCGGAACCGGCGCTGTACTGGGAATCCAAGAAACCAAAAGAAAATTAAGCCTTGGCTTTAACAATATTTTTAGGTAAGTAGTTTACGCTCGTGACTCTGTCCGCATGAACATAAAGTAAATTCCTATATCTTGTATGTCGACTGATGACGCTACCATGTTTATCTCTACCATGATTCCGATACCGGTTCTGCTCTTGTCTGGATTTAGATCCTGATTTCGGTCCTGCTCCCGATATCGATCCCGGTTCCATGTTTGATTCAATTCCTATTAAATTATCATATTTTAAGGGTATATTAGTTTTCACAAAAAAATCTAAATGTTTCAGAAAAAAATGTACTTTACGTGTGTTCAATAAACTCCTGTACCATTCAGCGAAAGTCTCATCTAAATAGATTCAGCTGTTTCAAAGATTACCGCAGCCAAACAGAAAAACAGATGCATAAATAACGGTATGGATTGTCAAGATTCTATTAAGTTTCGTATCTGAGGATTTTTAGATCTTACAAGAATGGTCAACTCTTTTACCGAGCAATAATGTTTAGGACTGTTGCCTTTTCATCAACATACTTCGATCAACGTGCGTCGATATGAATGAATGTATTGTATGTAGCGAATGAATGGATTGACATGTATGAAATATGAACACTAAGCTGTTCCCCTTATCGCCCAATGGACAAGCCCAAAATCTGTTTCAGACCCTTCCAGTGTGTATCTGTGGACCTCGTCGGACCACTGTCCACGACAAAAGTAAAACATCGAAAGATTCTAGACATAATTTGTTCCTTTACTATATATTTTTTAATTTTTTACGCTGATCCTTGCCACCATAAATACACAAATAACAAAATCTCAATACTAAAAAAAATGGTTCTTTAATTACTGAACATGATATGTTATTGTGGATGAGCGAATTAAACAAGAAAAACTGTTAAAAATGAATGAAGTTTCATTCTAGACAATTATATCAGAACAACCGGGGGCCAAGTATAGCTTGACAAATTAAAAAAATTAAAACATGCCATAGACGACTCACGAGAGAGTTTCTATAGGAAAAGAAACTACACTCTAGTGACTAATGTCATAACTCAATCATATAACACGCCTCCTTAAATTTATAATCTTATCTTTTTACATAAACAATATGTCAAACTGATCTTAACTAAAATTAAAAACTAAATTATCTTTAAACCTAATCTGTTTTTCAAAAATTTATCAAAACAATCATACCATACTCCAGGGCTTTCTTTGAGACCATAGAGAGACTTCTGCAATTTGTAAACTTTATTGTCTCCAGTTTCATAACCTTTCGGTTGATTTACATAAACTTCTGACTTTACATAACCGTTTAAAAGGCAGTCACAACATCCATTTGTTCTACAAATAAATTACTTTTACAACTATATGACATTAAATTTTCAATATTTGCGTTTTTCCTACTTGTGAGTAAACATTATCAATATAATCCTTTTGCTGGAACCCTCTCACAACTAATCTAGCTTTGTAAACATTATTGCTTTTCTTTCTAAAAACTCACTTTACATCAATAACCTTTTTATCTTTTGGCCTTTCAATAATTTCCCAAGTATTATTTTTTTTAAGCTATTTATTTCTAAATACATTGCTATTTGCCATTGTTTATGAGCATTGGAGTTCATCGCCACCTCAAAAGTATTTGGTACATTTGCATCAACATAGTTTACATATATATAATGTGAAACTGGATTACCATATCTAGAAGGTGGGCATCTCTTTCTTTTCGGTGATTCTACGTCTACATCCTTGTCTGTAGCATTTAAATTATCATCATTTACAACATGTTTTAAATCATTACCGGTACTATACTCCTTTGTATCTACAAAATTTTCATCATTTTCATATTCAGTTTTAACTATTTCACTTGACACATTTGAAGTTTGTTTAGTTTCTGAATCATTATCCTGTTTATCATTTAATTTTTTCTAAACAAATTAACTGAGTAATTTCCTCAACTATTTGTACATGCCTAGCATTAATTGCTTTATTATTTAGTAATATTCGATAACTATTTTCATTATAACCCACTAAAATTCCTAGTTGTGACTTATCATCCCATTTACTTTTTCTTACAACTTCAGGAACCCTAACAAAAACTTTACTTCCATAAATTTTTAAATGCTCTACATTAGGTTTAATACCAAAAAATATCTCATGAGGAGTTTTATTTTCCACTGTATTTGCAATCGTTCGATTTTTTAAATATGCTGCTGTTTTTATTACTTCATGCCAATACCTTCTATGAATTCTAGTTTCTCTCATTAAACACCTACCTATATCCATAGCAGATCTTTTATATCTTTCCGATACCCCATTTAGCTCATGAACGTTGGGTGGACATGGTAATAACTCTATACCCTTTTCCCTTACAAAATTATAAATATCCTTAATTAAATATTCTTTTCCATTATCACACTGTATTTTCTTGACTCTCTAGTTAAATTTATTTTCGAGTAAATTTACAAATTCCATAAAACAACGAGCAACCTGAGCTTTACTTTTAATACAAAATATTCTTGTGCATTTACTATAGTCATCGATAAATGTCAAGAAGTATTTTTCTCCACCATAACCTGCTGTGCTATATCGACCATTCAAATCAGTATGAATTAATTCCAAAATTTCAGTAGTCTTTGTTCTATTATTTTCAAAAGGTACATTAGTCATTTTAACTTTTAAGACAATTTGAACACTTCATTTCCATGCTTTCAATTTTATCTGGCAAAACATTTACTAATTCATTATTTATTAACTTATTTAAATATTGAAAATTAACATGATCAAGTGCCCTATGCCATTTCTCCTTTTGAGTCAATTTTACTGAATGTGCACACATTTCATTTTTCAATACAAAACCTTTTATATAGTACAAATTATTAGTACAATTAGTACAAATATGAGCAACAACTATTAATTCTCTAGTCTGATTATAAACTTTTGCACTTTCGTTTTTGGCTACTATTGTACAACTTTTAGTTATCTTTGGAAAACTTAACAAATTTTGCTTAATGCCTTCTACAAAATAAACGTTTTTCAAATCTACATGTTTTTCATTATAATAATTTTTGTAATAAATTTTAACCGTAGCTACTTTTGTAGCTTTTAATATTTTGCTATCTGGAAGTTTTACATCAACAGGAACTTTCAATTTACGTAGTTATAAAAATATGTATCATTATTTATTATGTGATCGATACACTCACTATCTAAAAGCCAACTAACTTCATTGTTATTATTACATTCGTCCTTTTCAGTATACCGTCACACCTGATTTATTTCTGGATTACATACTTGAGCTGTGCATGACTCGGATGAAAAGTAGTTCGATGTTTCACCTCTGGAATAACCTCTGCCTCGGCTGCGACCTCTGTAGAATCCACTTCTGCTGCGACCCCTGTGTAGACCTCGCTGATCTTGGCTCGACTGGTATCTTCCTTGAAAGCTTTGTTGTCCATAATTATTCTTTTGACCATGCCAGCAGTCTTTTTTAAGATGGCCAGTCTTTCCACAGGTAAAGAAAGCATTGCATTTTGGTTTTAGTTGCAAACGTACTCACATTCTTTTTTTCAGATTCACTAGTAGTCATGTTCTTCTCTTTTATTTTAGAACGCACATAATCAACTGTTCGTTGTTCATCAGGAATCACATCAATTAAATCTCTAATAAAACTATAGCTTAGTGGTAAAGCTCTGAGCAAGTACCTCACTTCTCGGGTTCATCTATTTTTCCTCCAGCCGTTTTGAATTTATTAATGGTTTTTTTCAAAATCAACAAAGAAATCTTTTACTGTACGGTGATTGTTCAATTTAATCTCTTCTATTTTTGCTCTAGATATTATTTGCATAGCTGTAGACTGTGTCAAATACATCTTATCAAACTTATTTATCATTAATATATTCAAGTTGTTTGTCTGAGGTGGTACTCATTATTATAGTCCTTGCTTTTAAATCCTTCTTTTTCCATGGCGTCTCCGTATTTTCATATTTATCAGGTATCATGCCAATGACGGGCTCGTTGTACTCTTTGTATTCCAATAAAGTTACCAACCTTAATTTCCAGCTTGAATAGTTTGCACCGTCAAAAATAGGTATTATTATGTCTTCTATTTTTGCTTGTTGCGACATTTTTACGATTAATTACGTCTTATATTGTAAACTGATGTATTTTCACGATAAGTTTATTCCGCTGTCGCGCCCGTGTGTATACAACTTCAATTGTATTTTGTATCTTCTTTGCACTGAGTTTTATTATCAACCACGCTCTGCTACCATGTTATTGTGGATGAGCGAATCAAACAAGGAAAACTGTTAAAAAGTAATGAAATTTTATTCTAGACCATTATATCAGAACAACCGGGGGTGAAGTAAAACTTGACAAATTAAAAAAATAAAACATGCCATAGACGACTCACGAGAGAGTTTCTATAGGAAATGACACTGTACACTCTAGTGACTAATGTTATAAATTTACTCAATTATATAACAATATACAAATGCTTTAATAATTAATAATGGCATACAATTTCAATTCAGAGAATCTCATCAAATGTAGAGACGTACAAGATCCCTTACGTCTTATATAATCCAAACTACTGTCCGCAAGTAAATCCTACAAAGCGGTATAACAAATCCAGTATCACAGCCCTAATTAGAGGAAGATGTTGAGCCGAGTGTATACGCATGTGTATTCTAGCTCTAGCTCGACTTATGCTCATGTAAAAATGTATTAATAGGTCTTTAATCTATTTGTAATATAAAAAAATATTTGTAATATTTTTTTTTATACCAATAAAATAAAAAGTACCTAAATCTATACATATATAATGCATGAGACATGTACTCCTGACTTATTCATCAACGTTCAGACCAAACCATTGAACATAGAGATATGGTATGTAGAGGAAATATTACTTCAGTATCGCCGTCAAATGGATTTTTTGATTCCACCTTTAAAGGGGTGAAAACGGAAGATACAGTTTGTACAAAGAAATATTTCTTTATAACTTTATAATAATGAAACTTTATACATATATACGTTCGCAAACGATATAAAATAAAAATGCTTCATTTTTTTTTTTTAATTAGTATGTCCTAAGAAGTTCAACGGAGGTGGTAAAGTTTGTATGGAGAAACTTTGTTCCAGGGGCGTACATGAAATTTTTCGTGTATTTGAACTAGGATAAGCAGGTCAGGCGCCAAACGGTGTTATGTAACAATAATCGATGGTTTATATAAACGATATTATAATATATCAAAAAATATGATACTAGCTGGAGATATTATTTCTATTTCATTAATTATGTCTCTACTGACAGGAGTATAATAAAAATGCGTGTAGTAAAATCTCAACGAGGGCAATTCTGTATATAAGATATTTTTACAAAACAATAAATGGTGTGGTTTATATAAACGATACTGAACCAAAAACAATATTGTTTGGTATTTTTGTCGATAAACTCAAGTGGTACTGCCGTCAATTAAAACTCATCACAAAAGTATATTCAAAAACTATTGAATTGATTTAGATGAAACTTTTTGTAATTTATTATTAGTCGCTACTCAGAGTCTAATCTAAAATACAGTTTATGACGTTTATTGTCTAGGGACTAGATAAAGAACTATTTTATTCTAGCTGGTCACGGGTAAATAATGTTCAAAGCGGTGAAAAGTCTGCTACTCAATTTTGATAAAGTTTGTCCAATCAACAGAGTTTACATCTTGAAGACGGGCATACATGACTTTTCAGTGCACGGAATGATATCAAAAAATATAGCTGTTTAAAAAAAAAACCAAAAATCCCACATTTTATATGATAATCAGAATATAAACAAGAAGCCTAGTCTACGCGGAACTGTGAGCAAGAGTTAGTGTATAAAATAATAATAATTTTATATATTTTTACGCTTTAACAGTGGCGTGTATACATAAGAATAATAGCAATGAGAGAAGAATTGCGTTTGTCATTTCGATTTGCGTAAACGCAAGTGTTGAGCGCGTGGGAAAGAAGAATTCCCATCGAAATTCTTTCCGTATTACGCTTTCAGCGGGCGCGGGGGGCGGCGGAGATAAATCGCCTACCACGTCTAAGGTTATTTTTATTATGGCGTTATTTTTTCAGCGACCGTTCGAATTCGATAGGAGCGGCCGCGAAGAGAACTTGTATTATCGCCGGCCTTCCGTCGATGTCAATCGGTTCAAATATAAACTTTATCGAATACATAAAGCGTATTAGAACTTTATTTTTGAGAAATTTGATTGATTTCCCTATATAAAATATATATCGCGTAATCAATTCCTAAATTTGATAATTTTTAGTGTTTTTGTATATTTTACTAAAACCACCTCCAAAATTTCTAATTTAACGAAGAATATGTGCGCTGTAAACGTAAAGGGTTAGGGTCCGCTATTTTTTATTATAAAAAGATTCACGGTTTTAAGTACGATGCCAGTCGTATCCGTGATCGGTCCCATGCCAATGTTAAATTTGACCCTTTTCACGAATCATACTTTTGTCAAGAACCAATTGTCTTCTATATACAAGTGTCCGAAGTCACAAGCAAAAGCTAGTGTTTTTATAAATCAGTGCCTATATAGTGTTCTGATGTGTTCGAAATATTACTTTAAGCTTCATCAAAATGCCTTTAGTAGTTTTTGTATAAGAAAGTAAGAATATCCATGTATTCTCAAACGTATTCGCGATTATAATATTGTAGAGTTAATATAATATTGAACGTGGTAATGTTTTTTTTATTAAAATAAGGTAAATTAACAGTGTACAATAAATACAAAAAATACGCGGCTTAATTAGTATTAATGATGAAATCTATTTTTGAGACAATCAAAAATCAAACGATAAAGGCTTGCAATAAATATTCTGATTGGATCATTTCCGCGAACGTGGACCACGCGCCTTTTTCGCTATCCCTAATGATTATTATCAGATTTTGAATAATAAAAAAAAATGTTTATTAAAGCAATTTAAAACGAAACTGGGTGCTTCAGCGAACTAATTAATTCACATTTAAAGTCGCCGCCCTTTCCGCAGTTTCCGCATTGTGTTTCTAATTAAAGGTATCCACGGGCGCAGCACCCCGCGCGGCGCGTCATCGCGGCCGGGCGGCGCGCGCGGCGGCCGGCGCGGGCCGAATTTAATTTAAAACTGGGGAAAAGATAACACCAGCGGCAATTTATGACGTCATTACGACCACAAATTAAACACGTAGCGCACGCCTATCGCCTTTTATGCCGCTTTTTTGTTCGGCGCCGCCGCGTCGGCAGATGTTCGGGGTTTGTGATTCGATTGAAATTATTTTCGAAAAAACTTCGTGCTCCTAACGACTGTACCCCGGTTTTATTGGTGTCCACAGACTTCCTCTATTGTCGTGTGTCGACACGATCGATAGACAAAAACTGATGCTAGTATTCATGAACACTGCGCTTGCTTCGCTATGCGTTTCTATTTTCAAATATTTCGTAGACGGAACGACACTCGCGAGTAAACGCTTAGCGTTAAAGCCCGTTCATGAATGAGGTTGGTAAATATGTATTTCTAAAGAAAAACACTCCATCGATAATATCTAGCAACAAAATCGATTTAAATCTTCGAATTAAATGTAGAGCATAGTATCTGCGGGGTACTGATATGTTTTCAGTACTGTACATATTATAGATTGAGATTATCGGAAATGTCGAGCGATAATATTGAACAGTAAAATCAATCAAGTGTGTAGGACGCTGATAAATATTGTCGATCTACTATAAGGAAATTTTTCGATGACAATCTAGATCGATAAAATTGAGTGAGTGTGTAAGCCCCCTTAGAAGATAGAGCCGTACTGTGGAAGCTATATGTCTTGTATTTCTTCAAAGAAAACCGTTTAAACTCATGTAAAATAAATATAAATAATTCATTATTATTTGAATCCCGATATCGTGTCTTACTTCAAGTCGAAGTTCTGAAAGTCAAAAAACTATTTCAAATAGTAATATCATTACTGCTAGTTATTTGAACAACTTGTTTCAAAGTTTTAGTTATAGTAATTTATAGAAAATAAGCATATTTGGTTCTATAGTTACCGACTATTTTCATGTGTTGTGGTACCGATTATTGCACAATGGCATTAAACAATAGAAAAATGATATTTTACTTAATAAACTTCTCAGCAATGACATATCTCAATCCTTGGATAGAAAGACAATTTCTTATACACGCAAAACGAAAATATGGACTGACCTAATAGAATCACTTCGTTATCCGTTTGCCATTTGTCAGTTTGTCCGTCAAGACCCTTTTTCTCAGGATCGCTTAGAGGTATCAAGTAGAAATTAATATCAAATATTTAGATCTGCGGTCTCTTGAAGTTATAAAAAGAATATAAGTCAATGCAATCAAAAAAATACGCCTATTTATGTCTTATATATTGCTGTTCGCAAATAAATCAAAATGTATACTATACTTGCTCCCAATGATCTAGAATGATGATGATTTGTCAGAGTCTTATAGTACAAATAAAGGAAAAAATCGGAAAATCCTTATTTTGTAGTTGTATCACTTAATTTTGTTACCATTACAAACTTATATATTTAGTTGGAGTTTGGATCATGAGGTAGATCGATCAAACTTCTCGCTATGAAAGTTGAAGAGTTTTCGATATTTAAGAAATTTCTTCGAAAATTTCTTCGATAAAAGAAAAACATAATTCAGTTTCTACAAAGCTGCTACGTTGCAGCTTCTTGTTCGTACTTCTCTGGTGTTTCTTTTTTTTTTGTAATACAGAGGTTTTGTGACGATGTAGTGCACTAACGTTGTTTCGGTTTTTCTTGTTTTACCTGGAAACTGAAAATACTTTAGATTGAAAGAGTTACAATTAATCAGATAAATAGAGCCCATACTACTTTACGCTATCATTGTTGAAGTTTTTCATCATTTTATTAATTCGATTTTACTTCATGTGTTAGTACATCACTATATTTGTATATTTTTATGTTAGCTGAGCGTATATTTTAACGTATAGTACATGAATTGTATATTAAAATTTTGGGGTGTTTGTTTAATCCAATTCTGACAAATAAATTTAGAATTACTTTCGAACGTTTGTTTGTTATGGACTTGAAGTGCATTATATGCAGGTTGATATTCGATAACAATTATTTTCAAACTAGAAACGGTGCTATTACAAACGTTTTTTCACAAAGAATTAGGAATAAAATCGTCAGGAAAAATATTTTCGAATTAACTTATGCAAGTGGGGCCATTTCAGTACTGTACCTGTCAGAACATTGCTTGTGTCATTTTTGCAGTGTTATCGATAAAAATATTTTAAGTAATCCTTATATTATAGCATTTTTAGGTGCAGATTTACAGCGTCTGATGTAATTCTATATAACAAAAAAATATGATGCTGAACCATTGAATTAAAAGCGAAGTAAAAAAGTTGGAAGTTTCTAGTTGAATACTTTTTGAAATGTGTAATTGCCGATTCTATAGTATTTTTTTGAAATATGTTTTCTTTCAATCATAAGGGATTTACATTCATTTCATTAAATATTAAAAACTAAGAAAGGTTTTTTAATTCGATAGATAAATAATTTTCAAACCTTACTAATACTGTAAATGCGAAAGCAATTTTGTCTATTTCTTTTTCTCCCCTAAGTCGTTGTATCTATTTGAATGAAATTTGTCATGCTGATAGTTTTGACACCAGGAAACGTTTGCATGTTTTTCATAGTTCAAGAATAGTTAAATTGATTTTGTTTGTATGTCTACTTTAAACTGGACAGTGACAACCGATTTTGATGAAATTTAGAAAACGTTATATTAAATATAAGTTTTTGTTTATTTTTTTCTATGTTTATCTGCGTGATTCTTTATAACTAGAAAATTTAAAAGTCGTTGGTTTTATTTTATTTTGTCATATATGCTTATCCTTTGCTTTGTTTAGTGAAGAAGCAATGTTAGAGTAGGCCATGGGAATTGAGAGAGACGAAGAAGCGTAAGAGGTAAGAGGGTGAAGTAGGGAGAAAACGAAAATATGTAAGAATATCGTTAATCGGGTTGTAACTATATGATTAATAAAAACGGTTTAAAAATAAGAAAGTCAGAGTAAATTAACATGAACTATAGGGTTTCGCACTGCGTCTTTTTGAGCATAACTATAGTTATTATAATATTATTTAAATATTATAAATGTGATGCTTCGTGTCGAGGTTTGGTTGTTTGTAACTCAATCATGCATAAACGTCTCGACGGATTTAGATGGAATTTAATATACAAGTAGAATATTTTCTGGATTATACGCATGATATTTTATGCCTCCCACTAATATGATCCTGTGCAATAATTAATAAGGAACAGGAATCGATATTGAAATCGGAGCAATGTCGTAATCGAGAATGATAGCGCGATTGAAACAAAATAGAGACGCCGGATTGAAATTGTAGAAAAGGACGGAATCGTAAGTAACTGTGACATCGAAACTTAATTGAAAATCGAATCAGATTGGTATTTACGATAGCAAGATTACTTTTTATGGTAAATGAGGACTTAATATATGTTCACACTCGTAGCTTATAAGCGAAAAAGCTTAGAAGTTACTAAAAATTACTTGTTTATCGCGCTACTGCCAGAAATTAACAATATCGTATGTATATACAAAACCTTCAGGATGTTTCACAATTTCAGTATTCGACTATTTGTAAACGTATATTTATACAATAAAAAGAAATATTTTGATCAAACGAATCCAGTCATGTTAGCTTTCAAACAATTTTCTCTAAGAGATATATAAAATAAAAAAAAAAAGAAGAAAGAACACGAAGAAACCGGAGACCATAAAGAAAAACTTTTCGATTAAACCACAGACATCGCGGAGTTACACAAACGAAATCGGGGGTCTAGAAAGAGTATTCACCTAGAAAGTTTTATCTGTCTGAGGCGAAGCAGAATCACACCGACCGGAATTTCCTTTCGGGGGCAATATTTCAAGTTGTCTGTCGGCGGGCGAGTCCGCGATTATTAAAATTCTTCCCGTCGGCGCGGCGCGGCGCCCGCGTCGCCTCCACACGCTTACAGTTATTATCGTGTAAACTTCGCCGCCGAAAGTCTTTCAGGCCGGGGGATGCGTCGAAAAATTTAGCATATCCGAGTTTTAATGAAATTTTTACGGACACGAAGCGAATGTAATGGTGTAGTTGAGCGAAAGCTGTACGATGACGGCGTACGGTGTAGCTAATGGGCGACGGTGACAGGAGTCTGTCTTTCGATAAAAAAGATACACATACAAAAAAGATAAGAAAGATAAAAAAGCTTACAGTAAAAACAAAGATAGAAAAAAGCAGACTTTTCGTGAAAATGTGATAAAACATAACGAGTGTTTATAATTTTTATTTCGACGCTATCTTAGCTCTCGCATTTGTTTGGCCTTGAAATTTTTGGGTGTCTTGGGTTTCTCTCGCACAGGATTTGTTCTAATTTGCGTTTTCTACAATTACGAGCGTACTTGCGACTCAAATGAGACATCTTTCATTTTGAAAATCTCGATTTAATACCGATCCCTATTTATATTCTAATGAATAAATAAATGATAACGCTAATATGAAATGATCGCAGACTTGCACTTGCACTTGCACGATGACGTCACAGGCAAAACAAATGCCGCACGAACATTGATTTATAACATCTATGTGCACGAAGTATGCGCAGGCACGAAGCATTCGTACGGACACGCTCTGCTAGTTATGAACTCAAACGCATTATTAGTCTCATAATGATTAACGATTTAAATCTGACGATATCTTGTAACACAAGCAAGTTTGACTGGTCGTCACTGTACTTGATAAGCGAATCAACGTTTTCGCGTAAATTATATATATATTGTAGTATTAATAATCGCAATATAAAATTTCAAGTATCTGGTACCAGGATCGGACTGGGCTTGAAGGGCCCGGGGTGGTATTATGATTTTAAAGGTCTCCCCAGAAGTCTTGCATAAGGATAGATGGGATACACAATTTCAATGGTTAAAAACGTACTTCGAATGTCACAAAGCAGATCAGTCAGTTGATTCGTTCAACAGTTGCTGCTGACCAAAAATTTTCAAAGAAGTGCTTTTTCTTTATTCGCATATTTATTGAACTTTCCGATATTTTGACATGTCCATTTTAATACATTCATCATTTCATACATCGTAAAAATTACCTCGAAAGCCACAAAATAAGTCAAAGTCGCTTATTTCGTTAAAATGATATGGCCTTTACGAAATTTTCAAAAAATGCCTTTTAAAAATTTAAATTTTTTGATGGAGCAATAGAAAAGGACATCTCTTGAAAGGACATCATTTTTGTGCTAAAAACGGCATCGAATTTCATAATTTAATTAATTGATAAATATTGTTGTTCAAAAACAAAAAGCGCCATTATTAATTTCTGATTCCAAAAATATACAAGAGAATCATATCTATCGGCTATATAGCGGGAAGTTTCTGGGATGGTCTCGTGGTCAACCGTTTTTTAAATTTGTCTGTTTCATTTCTCTCTAAGTATTAATGAATTATTTTACATGTAGGTAAAATAATTCATTATTTTACCTACATTCATAAAACCTACACCCACCTGAGGGTAGGTGTGTGGTCGGGGCCCGAGCAGGCTGGGGCCCGGCTGGCAAATGCCACCTCGATTACATGACCAGTCCGACCTGTCTGGTGCACACGAATCGAATATTTCACTTATTATAATATCGACTTATTTATAGTCTGATGATAAGTAAGGCAGGCGTTGAGTAAAAAAATCGCTAATGTGGGTAGTTATTAGAAGTTCTGAAGGAAATCTAGGTACAAGAGGATACAGCATTGAAACAAAAAAAATATTGTTTCTTTTGCTGCTTTTGCAGCTGCTAAGAAGCTGTAGCGATCAAAGACATATGAACTTCATTACAAGAATAACATTGATCATTCGTTTTAGATATATTCTAAATACTAAAGCTGTGGGATTACAATGTCTTAAACTATAGTAATATTGGGGCCTTTTTATTAAGAGGTGCAAAATGAGCTACAAAAAAATTCACAGTATCAATTACGTTTTGTTAAACGTAAACCGTGTCGAGTACGGCTCCGTTAAACAAGACCAGACGCAGCAGAAGCACAACGTCACGTCTTAGGTGTTCATTACGTTTACCCCCTTAATTATCTGCGCAGTCGCGTCTTCATTAAGGCGAATGCGTCCGGCGCCAGACGGCGGTAAGACTGCAATCTGTGAGGCGGGACTTGAAATTAGTACGGTCTTATGCAAAGTTTGAATATTATCATGCGACAGAGGAGATCAATTGATCGAGGAAGGTTCCATGGATAAGTCTCTAAGGAAGAGAAACAATTATTGCATATTAATAGTTTGAAAAGTAATAATACGATTATGAGGTAAAAATTTCTGAATTAACATTGAAGTGTAAAAAATAAAGATTTATCTAGAGCAAGGTTTTGTATAATTGTTTATTGGGTAAAATATGATTGTTCATTGGGTATTTGAATGATTAAAAAAAATAATGTTGTAGATTTCCAAAATTCACTTATTAAAATGAACATAAATTGATTATAATTCTACTTTTGAGTTTGATGTACTCGTGTAAAGTATAAAATCCGTAAAACTGAATCGTTTGTGAATGAATACAAGAAAGAATACATTTCTTTCTCAAAAAAAATCCATTCACTTATTAAACTTGGATGAATTCAAATATGTACTGTATTTTGAAATACAATGAATATTACATTTTTCCTTTTGGGAATCGAAATACATACGTGAAACGCACATAGACTGATAATTAAAGGAATCTAATATTCATTTTAAATAACAAAAATAATTATTTCTAAGAGGCACTCCCATATATATAACAGAAGGTGAAAAAATATTTATTCAGCAAACATCGACGTGTGGCACATATTTCAACAGTTCTTTTAAAGACATTTTAGGATTTCTAAGCTATTTTTTGATTTATTGAATATTTTGAGAAATAATAGTTCCATAAGTAGCAAGTTCCAAATTGTGTCCTCCCCTTTTATTTTTTAAACCGTAAATCCAAAAAAATATGAAAATAGTTTAATAAATACTTTCAACGAAAATTATTTTGAAAATGATCGGATATTACCGAAAAACTGCGCTCCTCAACAAAAAGACATAAGTGCCACGAAGATACGCTCTCTTGCTTACGCTTTGGTGCTTTTTATTTTACACTATCTCTTAAGAGTTATAGTCGACATAACTAGTTGTTTCTTTAGTTAGTGCGTTCTTTAGGTAGTGCGTTAGAAACGCACGTAGACTGACAAATAGAGGAATCTAATATTCGTTTGCAGTCGCGATCGGTGGCCGGAGTTAATCTAGATTGTTCCATTGAACAAGCAATAACGCGGTGCACTCCGTGAACGTGGCCCCCGTAATGGGCGCCCCGCGTCGGCGGATGCTCCGAATTGTTTTGGATGGGCGTTCGGGCCCGCGCCCCCGCGCCGAGCTTTCTGTACCCGGCGCGGACTGAACGTACCTGATAACCTATCGGATTTAACCGTCTGTTCGGCTTCGTACCGACGAGCAGCTCTCGTTGGCGGAAATAAAGATGACGTCGGTCGTTTAGGGGTCATTATTTGGTGATAGGTGACCTGCCTGAATATTTATTTGCTAGGTATATGATGATAGAGCAAAGTCTGTGTCAGTAGTCGCTTTAAATTTCTAAATTACTGCAATAGATTACTTATTAATAAGACGTAGTAGAAAATGATTCTAATAAAACATATCTGATTGTAATTTAAGATTCGTTATAATTTTATGCAGTCTATGTTAATGGACTGATCGAAAAATATTTTTTCGATTGATTGTCAAAAATCGCTTTCTTAGCAATCGCTTATTTAGCAATCAGATTGTCATTATATTTTTAAAAATCGCTTCATTTGAAGCTATTTTATTTAATGAAGACTGTAGTTAAAGCATTTTTAGATAACAAAAAATAATTGAAATAAGAATGTTTTAAATTGTCAATTAGATACATGGAGCATTAGGAGGTCATGACATCATTGTATTATAGTCCCGTAAAAACATGTGTTAAACATTTTATAAGAAGAAATATTTTTCGATAAAATATTTTACGGTATAGATGGGTGATTTTTTAACTAATTTTGTTCGCGAAGAAAAATTTCCCTGCACACCCCAATGTGCACACGGCGTAAAGATATAAATTACCTTACTTAAATCCGTATAGTTTGTATAGATGGGTTTCGCACTTGTAATTCATAAATAGGAAACCGCTTTTTCGGTACAATTTTATAGTGTAATTTATATAAATAGTAAGGTTTTTTGTACATATAGATTTATTTTGAGTTCGCATGAGTTTTACTTCCGAAATGCATTAAGCACGTATGCAGTGTAGTCTCGGTAATCCTTCAAAGGGCTGATCACGTGACAAAGACGTTGACGGTTCTTATGACGGTAGGGTCGCCAACCGCTGACAGTCATTCAGGGCCGCTAGATAACGGCACGGCCCAAAATCGATGTCGAAGAATATCTGGACGGTACGGCTTCCTATCGGGAGCAGATTTTGAGATCCGGATCTTATCAATTCGATTGGCCTGAATCATGAACTGAATCAAATTCCCGAAAATATAAACACGACAAAGGAAATGACATATGCGATCACTTCTCTCACAAGCCATCTACAACGCGTCACGGGCGAATGCTCCAGGCGGGCTCCGGCAACAAATGGTCGTCGATGAAAACTACCTCATGATACTAGGAGACTTTTGAGACAAAATAACGCTGTTACTCGCGCTTATCGCACTTATCCTACAGAAGATAATCGCATTCACCTGCGCTCTTTACAACGCGCGGTAAAAGAACGCGTGAGTGAACTCAGAAAGGATAATAGGCAGGATCTGATGGAAGATATCTCGCCGTTCCACCAGGCGTACTGGCGCCTGACGATAGTTCTGAAATAAGATACGGTCGCGACGATGCCACTTCTCTTGAGAAAAGATCTTCTGCCCGCCTTTGAAGACGACGAAAAGACAGAGTGTCTAGCGGACAGCCTCCAGATCCAATGCACTACTAGCATTCAACTGATTGACCAACACCACTTAGATGAGGTGAACTGAGTAGTAGCTCAGCTACTCGACTCGCCTCCTAGCGTAAATATCTCCTCAGATACTGCGGACGAATTGAAAACATGTATCAGAAACATCCGTTCGCAAAAAGTTCCGGGACCCGATGGAGTTAGTAATAGGCTCCTCAACCTATTACCGCCAAACTTGATTCTGATGCTGGTGGCGATTTTCAATACTTGTATCAACAAAGCCATTTTTTAAAATCTCTGGAATAAGGCTAACTTCATTGGTATCCCAAAGCCTAGAAAGTCGGAATCTAACCCGACCAACTATAAGCCCATCAGTCTCTTAAAGACGCTATGTAAACTATGTGAACAACTACTGAACCACCGCCTCAAAGACTTCATTTAGTCCGTGAATATTATTATAAATGAGCAATTTATAGTAATATTCTTGGATATACTTTATGTATATTATAAATGAGCAATTCAGTTTTCGCTTGGGTTACTGTTGCACCTTACAAGCCCAGCGCATTACGGAATATATACACACGGGGTTCTCCAGGCGTCACCCCAAACCAACTGCAGCGCTCTTCCTCAACGTAGCGAAAGCTTTCGACAAGGTATGAAATGAAAGACTCATTTATAAGCTCCATAAGCTTAGACTACCGGACCGACTCGTACTCATATTACGAGATTTTATTAAGGACAGATACTTTCGGTTTTGCGTCAAGGGAATGCGCTCATCATCCAGACCGATTGAAGCTGGAGTCCCTCAAGGCACTATACTTTCCCTATCCTGTACTTCTTGTATACAAACGACGTACCGCGGCATCCTAAGTTCGAATTCGCGATATTTGCAGATGACACGGCACTATACACACGCATCGAATGGCCTAGAGTTTTAACACATCTTCAAACAGCAATCGACACCCTTGGTGACTGGTTCAGGAAGTGGAAGACCAAGGTCAACCCCGAAAAGAATGCAGTAAATGTACTTCTCTAAGGGTAGATCGGAGACCTTTGCCCACTGAAATTGTTCAACTGACATATACCTTGGGTTACAGAAGTTAAGTACCTCGCGGTTACTCTAGATCTAAAACTTAACTTCCATAAGCACATAAAAAGCGTTCGGGACAGGGAGGCCTTTTATCTTGACCGACTCTACCCGATGACAAATGTCCTTAGCAAGCTGTCTCTCCGTAATAAATTCACGTTGTTCAAAACTTGCATTCGTCCCGTCCTTACTTACATACGCGGGAATAGTCTTTGCATATATACCGTCTTAAAAAATACACAAACTACAAGTTATTCAGAATAGATTCATGTGTACAGCCACAGATGCCCCGTGGTAAGTTAGGAATCTTTGTCTAAACAAAGACCTGTAGACGGCCTACAGACTATTGTGGCCCTCCTCAAAGAGAAGTGCAAATGATACTTGGAATTAGCCATAATCCACCCAAACCCATTAATAGCTGCGGCTGCATCCCACAATATTAAGCCCTGGCGCCAAAAAACGCCGGCCAAAACACGTTTTCTCAGACCCTGATGATTCCATCACACGCGCAATCGCGAACTCTTCTTCTTCGTTTCAAGCAAACGTCGTGGGTCCGTCTCTAATACTACAGTGGAATCTTAATAACTCGAATATCAAGGGAAATGCCAAAAAAATCGAGTTAACAAGTTTTCGACTTAACAAGAACGTCGAGATACATATGACACTGTCGACAAGGAATAAACATAACGTTCACAGCTGTGTTACTTAGAAAGTTTCATGAATGTATTCATTCATTGCACGTGAACAAGATAAAAACAATAGATTAGACACCCCGAACCCGAACATTCATTTTGGAATTTATTGCTATTATTTCGGGGAATTCCAAGTAAGACGTCATTATATTTTACGAACTACGACTTACCGTTTCCTTTTTAAATTTGAGTTATAGAGTGTATGTGTATTATCAATACTTCGTAGGGAAATAACATTTTGTTCGTGTTACAAAGTCTAAATAATTCGAGATACCGTGCATTTAGGGATTCATCGGAAGGGAATGATAATTTTTTTCGACTTACTGAGGATTTCGACTTAACGAGTTCGAGTTATTGAGATTCCACTCTATAACGTCGTACGCGTAGACGCAGACCGCGTGTGCTGCCGTCAGGAATTCCTGTCAAGCCCACAGGCCTAGTATATCAGACTCGTACTTTCAGACCCTAAATACGGGGTGTACGTATTTGAGCCTGAGACAGCACTGGTTGTATCCCAAATACAGCCTGTGCCGTCTCCGCTGTCCCCAGCGACGATCTAAGCCGAGGTCCGTGTCTCTTCGAGGCGCACTTAGGTAGTCACTCAAAATCTTTCTGCCGGTTGGGTACAACGCTCGCCGTGCGCAACGCGTTCGCTTACGCTGTGAAAGCCTTCGGGCTAACAGCAAGGTCCGAGGAGGTGTTTTTCCGATGAAGATTTCACTTTCCTCCTGCGCAAAAAAAAAAAACATGAAACCTACGTTACCACAGTACTGCATTTAGCCTACAGTTTACTATAATACATGGCATATGTGTTGGTATATCAGAGGTGAAACTCTGCACTTCCATAGACGCCTAGTGTTCAGAGGTATTATTTCGACGACCTGCGTTGGCGGGGCGCCACTCCTGCAAACAGTCAGCCGATCAGTAAATAATAAAAACGGACCTTTAAGCTTTCCATTCGCGTGCGCCCCATCCATCGCAAATTTTAAGTTTTATTTCACTTTTAGTCCATCAAATGTGCTAGGATTTCATATTTAATCAGGAAATATGATATTTTCAGAATCAGTCAGCTATCCTTTTCATAAATTTAAAACCATATAAACATAATATGGACGGCAATTTATTTTTAGTTCTTGCAACATTCTTTTTTATTTTATTGTACTCAATGAGAATTCAATTTTTGAAATGAAAGAGCATTAAATGTAGAGGCTAATTCAGTTTGCAATGCTCATTAATAAAAATTGTAACAAAATATTTATGTAACGTCCCTATTTGGTCCCTATGTAACGTACCTAGGTAAGCCCTAATAAGGGTTGCGAATTTAGAATTCAAATCCTATACAGAGCAGATAAGGGTCTCAGACTTCATTATAATTCCAATCGCACGGGCAGTCGTTAGGTATTTCGTGATCGTGCAAAACTGGCGATAAATACATTTACACTGATTTATGAGAAATCACGGAGTATGTGCCTAATGGATTATTTTATTACAGATTTCGACATATAATTTCAATTAGCAAACCGATATATATATATATATATATATATATATATATATATATATATATATATATATATATATATATATATATATATTGTTAGGAATTACAGTATTAACTGTAATTTAGGTAAAAAAATATAAGCAATATTATGATATGGTGATAAATAGGTTAAATTTTATATATTTAGCATAAGAAATATATAACACGTAAATTCACAAAGTTTTATTGTGTATATTGTATCGACGCATAATCCATTAAAATTGTTATAATTTCATAAAGTTCCACTATAGTTCGTACGTATTTCAATAAATAACATATTCGACTTATAGATTGTCTTAATATTTTTCAAATTTTATTTAAGCTGTTTCTAAAATTTCAGTGTTGAGAAGGGACATTGGTGCATATAAACGCATTAAACTATTTATAAACACAAATAAACTTATCAACTGGAAACATATATTGAAATCAATCTCGGCGACATAAATGTATGCTATATAATGTTCGCCGCTCTTGTAAATTTTAAAGACTCGCAACAGTGCGTCTCAATATGTTACTAAAAATCGAAATCTTCTCGCAAAAGATAAATTTATTTGTTGATGCAGTTAATAACCCCCAATAAATATCGTTGATAAGGGCTGGATTAAGTTGGACGTAGTTATTAAGGGCGCGTGCGGCTGGTGAGGCGCGGCGTCACGTCGCTTCTTAACGGACGCCGGCGTCAGCTTGGCGGCTTTCTTGCTTTATGGGAGGTCTTTGAACCGAGCGTATTATGACCTAATTTGATCCATGAATCCTCAAAAGGTGATTTAACAAAAAAAAATGTTAGTCCTTTTTAATTTTATGGATTGAATTAAATTAATATATTTTTTTACGTAATTGTATTGATTTTGTGCAGGTTTTAAAATTTTTTGTGGCAATTTTCTAAAGCTTGATGATGAGCGGTCTTACAGATTCATCGTAGTAGAGTTCATGTTTAGTGCGGCCCTTTTGTCCTGAAGCTATTTAATAATTTGCTTATTTTACGTTTGGATATATTTTGTACAGTGAACGTATATTGTACGTTATGTTTTCGCGGAAAATAGACAATAATGTGGACATTTTGACGCAGCGTAATTACTTAGTGAGGAATGGTTTCGAAATATTTATTACATTGGGACTTTTCTAAACAAAATACTGTATTTAATCTCACTGCGTTTGGACGCAGGCTATATCATAAAGGGTAATCTATTTTATCAGAATAAATTCATTGTGTAATGTAATTACAATATCGCTTATATTATTATATAGTAGTTTGTAATGAAAATGTCTGGAAAAGCATACCACGACCTAAAATTAATAAAACGTAAAAATAGACAATAATAATTATAAAGTAATTTAAAAAATTAAAATAATATTGTGTATGAAAAACTTTCTTATAAATATTAAAAATGTTTCTAATATTTGCAATTTTTTAGCATTTTAAGGTGGCTTATTATAAATATTTACTAGCCTTTCTGAAGTAAGTTATCGCGTTTCAAACGGAAATTTTCATGAGTATATAATATCTCCTGAGTTACAAATTGTTTTAACAAAATGCAGAGTGTGTATTGACGACAAAATACTAGGCAATGTACGATGAAAATTATTAAGAAAAAAAAAATTAAAATTGTTTTGAGCTTTTCGTTTAGAATCGTATTAAAAAAAATGTAAAGCTTTCGACGAAGGTAAAAGATATTAATATTTGGCCGTAGCTGGAGGCGCGTCTTGTCAATAAGGAATATTTTTTGCTACGAGATTACGTTTGTTCTCAATACGGCGTGTAAACAAGGGAGAGAGAGTTCAAACGGTTCAGTCAGGTGCTTTGAGGATTTTTATCCGAGTCATATTTTTGGTGTCGACTTAGATTCGAGCATTTTAAAAGGAATGACGTAATTTTCAAAATTGTGCTAACTAGCCGATTGACACGGCTGCGAGTGGGAAATTTAAGTCACACATTTAGACGAACTTTTCGCCCGCGGTTTCGTCCGCGTGGACGCAAAATGTGTTCCTTCATCTTTTATATGGAAAGATTTTGTTATCAATCCTAATTTCGTCCCCGCTCTTGATTCTCTAATCTTTATCGATACTTGATTCTGATCCTTGTTCTCCTTTCGATTCCGATACTGTTACCGGTCATGTTTCCGATCTGTACGAAGCCAGGATAAAGGCTATTATGAAAATAAAATGTAGGGTATATTTCTCGACGATAGTGAAGTTCTCTATGAATGAAAGAATATTTATATTATACAATATATAACCCCACTACACCCTCCCTCGTCCTTCATCTCTAATTGTAAAGTTCCATTTGTAATAAATAAATACCAAATTCATAGTCGTACCTCGCTGCATAAAAAAGTTTCATAAAAAATTCAACCCCTCTTTCATCTCACTTAAAAAGAGAACTCTTTCTTACCTTATACAAACTATCATCTGACCATTTTTTCCACAATTGAGCTCATACTATCGGAGATTCGTGATTAATCAGTGAGTGGGTATCTATCTTCAGTAGAATGTCCGATTTGAATAATTCATAAAGCAACCTAAATATAGTGAAACAACTTTGAATTCGAAGTGATCTATTCGGATGAAGATTAGTACCAAGTGGTCGTGAATCTTCTAGATATTAATCTGTTTTCTAAAACTGTAATGTATTATTTCGTTCTATTATCAAAGGTTCTTGCACGCGGCGTAAGAAATCTTTTGAGTCATTTTTTAAAGCTTGGTTTACTTTGCTGAAATTTTCTATAGGATTCCTATTTTTTGAAAATAAAACATAGCTTATTTTATTCAATGTTAATATAGCATACTAATGTCATCGGAAATTTTATAATTGGTTTATTAGTTTTTAAGTTTACAAATAATAAAAAAACATACAAAGAGTCAAACATTTTCCATTTATAATGTTTAGATAATTTTTGGTCTTTTGAGTTCCAAGAACACAGTGTTTTTAATGTAATGGGTTTGCCTTAGTATACAAAAATCGTAGTTCAAAGTCTTGAATGATAATAAGATGCATTAAAATTTCTGGTGAGTTTTCCTGGGGAGTTTTCTAAGATGAATACGAGAAACATCGGCCTGCATTCTTTTTAAAATATTTTTATGATTCACGGCATTATAAATGATTTAAATTAATTACTAATTTCAACAAGACATTATAAATCACTGTAATAAAGCATTGGTATTTGTTACCACGCAAATGTAATTTAGTTGATAATTGTTAATCAATATATTTCTTCAATTCAATTCATTAAAAAATTACGGAATTTTGCAACATTACATATTTTCACCATTTTCGGACATTCTGAACTATCTTAGAATAACGTAAATAATATTTTGAACTGTTAATTAGAAAATTAACTTTTACGAAATAAATCGTTAAAGCAATATTATTTGATACGTAATAATTATTAATAGCGCTAAGTAGAATATAATATATAAATTATACTTTTAAAATAATTTGGTGATCTTGAGTGCCAATTCGTTAATTCGCCCCATGTTTTATTTGTTTTGGATAAATTATAAAAATTGATTTTTTATAAATTTATCCATACTTTTTTCTTATTTTTATAATTTTCGACTTTCAATTGCTTCTCATTTTTTTGTTACTTTTTTATTTCTTGACTGTTGGCTCCCATGATGTTTAATCATTCTCCAGAAACTACTTTACAGTTTTATTTCATTTGCGATATTTGTAATGTTATTTGTTTAGCCATAAATATAGTTAGTTAAATAAGTCATCGACATTTAGAAAAATTAACTTTATCCATGCAGGATGGGTCGCTTTTTTTAGTTTAAGATGATGTGTCATGGGTTCCTAATATGGTGATTTTGCTTTATGCCGTCGCCTCTTGTGGGATTTTTTTTCTTAATATTTCGCTTTACATTATTATATATTACAGAACTTACATAAGTTAGCTTTGTAATATTAATATGTTCAATTATTTATTTAGATTACTTATCTAGTGGTTTGAAGGAAGATGTAGTGACTAAAGTAGAAAGAAGTATGTTGCGGTGGTTTGGCCATCTGGAAAGGATGAATGAAAGTGGATTGACAAAACAAATCTATAGAGCGAATGTGTGTGATGAAAAGGTCGGCAAGGATCGCTCTAGAAAATCCTACGCAGACCATATTGGTGGTATGTTAAAAAGGGCCAAATTTAAAGCACCCGAAACCGGTGAGCTTGCATGAAAAGATTGATGGATGTCAGTGAGGCAAGAGAGATATGCAAAGATCGTATTATGTGGAAACCTAATCTCTACCTGGGGTAGGCAGAGACTAGATATAGGCATGCCTAGTCTGGGAAATAGGCATGAGTTTATATTATTATTATTTAGCTTACCCTGAATACGTATGATAAGAACTACTTAAGACTGGTTATAGATTTTTGTTATGCTCTTGTCCATGTTGTTATTACAATAATTTTTATTCAAAACACACATATTTCTGTAGTTATCAAAGATACTTATTATATTTAATATAATAAGACTTTTTTTTATTATTTTTTACAAGTGGTGTAGTGCTTGAAGCCAATGCTTATATTTCATATTAAATAGGACAAAATAATTATACGTTGCGATTCTTGGAGGGATAGAAAGACGTACGGACAAATCCAAATTGTAAGTTTGTACTTGAGAAACAAACACAAAAATCCTTTTTTAAATTTCTATTATGAATCTTTAGTAAAACAATATTCAATAAAAGATTAAGATAAAAGCTAGATCACGAACCAGTATGATATATATAGTCTAATAATGGGTAAAAGTTGAAAAAATCCGAAATTGCGAACAGTTAGAGACAGAGAACGCCCAGGCAAAGCCGCTATATGCGAATTGAAACAGTTTTTTTTCCACTGGATTCTACAAACCACTCGACTTTGATATACGACCGGGATTTAGTGTTTTTCCATACCTACCGTAGGATTTAGCGGCTAAAACAATTAAAAACTTGGAGCTGCTGGTTTATTGACGCATCGTTATTGGTTTTTGGTTTTTTTGCTAAATTATCGTCGAAATTAACTTTCCAAATTGAGACTAGAAAATTGATTTTATACATTTTATGAAAAGAGATGTTTTGAATAAACTTTCTTTAGATTTGTTTAGGTTTGAACTTCAAAAAAAAATTGAGATAAAATAACAAAAGCAGTCATGTAAGACTGAGACTTACAAGCAATTAGACTCGAGTCTCATAATTTATTTTTAATGTGTGTACATAAAACATAATTGGAAGGGTTGCTACGATGTTATCGAGATAGAAGTGGGTCAAATATACCATCTGATATTACGATTATTGAAAATTCGTATATTCTATTTTAGTGATAATTAGATTGTGTAATACAATTAGTCAACAAATGCTTTTTAGGTAAAAATTTTTTCGAATTCTCCGAAAATTATGATTGAGTTGTCATTTGGATTTAGAAAGGCATCTAGATAGTTTTTGAAAAAATGCTGAGGCCGCTCGCAAAAATTGCAATAGTTATAAACAATTAAGTGAAAAAAAAGGGGAGTTTAGTTTTTCGCCAATATCTCAAAAACTATCTGAGATAATTTGAATTTGAAAAAAGATTCAAAGACAGGAGGAAACGTATTTTATATTTATTATTGAACTTTTAATTTTTTGATCTCTTTCATTTCAACGTTCCCACTTGGTTTTTTTAGTTTGATTTCATCGTATCTTTGTAACTAACGGAGATACAATGAAAAAATTATCTCATAAACAACGCATTTGTTTATGAGACAATTTTTTAAACAATAGAAGATAAAAATTAATAAAAATTATTTTTAAGTAGCTTCTTTCTGATCATAAGAAAACGGATCAACAATAATATTAAAAAAAAAAGATTTTTTTTCAATGTTTAATGAAGTTTTATCATTTTTCACCTTAGTAAATTGTTAATAACAAAACGAAAATTAACAATTTTTTTAATTTTTCCAACGGGAATCTATTCTAAGACCATTGAAAAATAGCTCCACGTAAGGAAAAAATTCTCAGATTAATAGTTTAACAATTATGGCACTCGCAATGTTAATGATCGTGCTACAAAAAAATTATCATCAACTAATAGAATAATTAATGGAAAGAAGCGTCTGAATTTTTTCCATTTTTAATTTTCATATTAAATAAGTTTAAATAATATTTATTCATTAAAAAGTCCGAAGGGGGCGTGGCTCAAGAAAACTGGAGTACCTGTTTTCGGGTGTATTTTCAACCCTCTCAGAAAATTATAAATACTGGTCCTACAATTCTAAAAGTTTTTTTTTTTTTTTATATTTTAATCGTATATCTGCAATCAGTCGCTAGACTATGAGCAGGTGAGTTGAATGGAAGTGATGTTTAGCGATATAGGACCACTGCCCTTTTATTTAAATATAAAAAAAAAAAATTCTGAAAGTTAAAACTTTTTTTAGTAAATTTCCTTCTGTCTTTGAATCTTTTTTCAAACTCAAATTATTTCAAACAGTTTTTGAGATATTGGCGAAAAACTAAACCCCCCCTTTTTTTTCACTTAATTGTTTATAACTATTTTAATTTTTGCGAGCGGACTTAGCATTTTCTCTAAAACTATCTAGATGCCATTCCAAATCGAATGATATCTCAATCATAATTTTGGGAGAATTCTAAAAAAATTAGACCTAAAAAATACTTGTTGACTAGACTAAATGTCTTTATAAGACATCTATTTATGTATAATTAACAATAAATAGTCTATAGCAGTAACCATGAGAAAATAAATGTAATATCTTTTAAAGTGCTGACTGTACATTAAAAAGGACTACTTTCGCACTATTTCATTATTCGTTTTTTTCACAGAAATTCAATGTTGGGTGGAGAGACTAATCGGTTAACATCTCATTTGAATATTAAATTAGATATTAATATAACTTACTATACGAAATGGCGATTGAAAGAAATGGAGGCGATTAAAAACTACTTCATTTACTGACTAAAATTATTTGAGAAGGATAATATACTCTATGATCTTAAATGTTGTACATAAGTATTTATACTACACAATCGTTAGTCTATTTTGTGATTGAATTGAATTATATTGCTATCATAATGCAAATATGGTCATAGAATAGCCATACTAAATTTAATTTTTATAGATCAATCCCGATCGTATTTCCGATGAACGACTGATCGAATGTACAATGTAAAGTTCAAAAGCAAATAACTCTTTGTGAAAACATAATGAGTCTAAAAGCGCATTAGTTCGCAACTCGGAACAATACGGGCCGCGGCGATCGCGTGATTTACCAGGTAACACGAGGGTACGCATGAGTGCTCCGCGAACATTTCACGTAGTTCATAAACAATGAAAATGGAAAAGGATTTCGGGAAAACATTCGCCCGCGGTCTGTGCCCGGAAAATTACTTTGCGAGGAGCGTATTGCGGATCCATTTGAAAGTTGTGGGCCCGATTTCATTTGCCTATACATTCAAACGATGCCGTGTTTCAATTCAAATACCGATTTACACTAGTACATGGAGTAGATAAAGAAGAGTCGAAATGCTGACACCTTTTTATATATTTACGAACTCTTTTAGGAATAGTGCATTATTATAGTATGTATGAGCTTTCCGCTCACTGCTTCGCCCGCGTGGACGTGGAATGTATTATTTCATTTATATTGATAGATATTACTGTCAATCTAATCTGGTTCTCGCTGTCAATTTTGATTACGGTACAGGTAGTCCAAAACTCCTTCTCAATTTTGGTCTCGGTCCTGGCTCACGATTCTGCGTTCCCGCCTCGCGTCTTCAATTTCGATACGACTATCCCCATCAGTTACAATATGTACAAAGCCGCTGTAAATGCTAGTATAAAAATAAAATATAGCCTGTACTACTGGGAGTCAGTGTCGCTTTCTATAAGTGAAAGAATTTTTAGGATCGATTCCATTAGTTAATTACAAGTCCGCAGGCGAAGTCAAAGATAAATACTAGTAGGTATAACATAAACATACCCTTATTTGAATTCAACGTTGTGTCAAAATTTTAAGGCAATGAATATATTGCTCTTTGAGTTTTGTGACGAAACATAGGAAGTTGAAATTTATACATAAAGTGGTACGATCTTAAATCCTCTAAGTTGATTCAGTCAACCCAGTAGGATGGGAAGCTTCTAAAGAACGCTGTGACCAATCTAAGGGTAACGTCCAGGACCTACAGCTCATAGTGTTGTCGTTGTCTATTGTGCGAAACAAGCGATTTAAGTTAAACACTAATCGGTCAATTTACCCGTGGCTAAAATTAGGACCGGTTACTTCTACTTTTAATGCAATGTGCTGGATCCCTTGACCACCAATCGGATATTTCGCACAAGTATGTTTTTACAAGAAAATAACGATGATATCTTTCAAACATAAATTACAGTCTTCTAGGTACAGTCAAGTCCATACTATTCTACGACACCGCACGTACATAAATATTAATTTAGTGCGATTTCAAATTCTGTTAGAGATCCCTCTGTAACAGAATTTGAAATCACAGGCTCTATCTTTGCGAGATAAAATCCGGAACAACAAATTCTACAGGAGTAAGAAACTATTCGATGTACCTTACAGAATCAGAAAATGGAAGTGGAAATGGACTTACCACATTGCTTGTAGAACTGATAACCTCACCTCTGGGAAACAAAGGTCCTCGAGTGGCGATCACAAACTAGACGTCACAAGGAGGGACAGGATCTCCGTATAGTACGCGAACCAGCAACAGATTTTCATGACCATATTCCTCTTGGGCGAAAACTCGTAAGATGCTTCAGAGAGAGTTGTATCGTGTAGCATTGTGAACGTCAGCTGCGGTCTCGTGAGTGCGTAGAGCAGCAGTACCCTCGCCCGCACGTAGAAAAAAAATTAATCATTTCCTCCCAGTTGAAAATTTATCAAATTATTGTTAACCCAATAACTTGAGAAAAAAGAAGTCAGACTGTTGATCGCACGAAGATGAAAAAAATTTATATACGTTCAGTGATTGCTTTTCAATTGAAAATTTATCAGGTGACTGTTTATAGACTATCGTAAATAAATAAAAGCATCAGCTAACTGTATTTCGGTGGAAAGATTGTCAGCCGATGTACTGAAGAGTGTAACCCAAGAGTTACACGGGAGCATCCATCGCCTATTTAAAGGCACCAGCTGATGAGTTTTCCCCCAACATACTGCTAACTGATTTTTTGATTACTTACAGGATCATATTAACAATCAGCTTACGAATTTTCATCCGAGAGGAAATGACATATCTAAAGCTATTCGACTTTACACTCCATGCACTAACTTACAAATATAATTTTATTGTTTCGATTAAATTAATATTAATAATAATCTTAAAATAATATTCTTTATAGATATTTTAAAATTCATGGAAATAAAAATAAAAAAATGAAGAAATAGTGTGATAACTACATTAATTAATTTATAATTTATTGAAACTTAGATTTATAATGCAAAGTCCAAAGAGTTATTAAATTTAATTAAGGAATTTACTCATTTCGTTCTCGCTTTGACTTGTGTTATTCTCATCTGCTTCTGATTCCCTGTCATTGTCAGAATCACGGGCGATTTTTGTCTACCACTATGTCTCCATTATAGTCATCTGTTTAAAATTACAATGAAAAAAAATTAAGTATTTACGTTTAACGAAACAATCGACATCATTAAAATAATAAAAAAAACTTACCTATTTTGAGGCTGAAAAGTTATTTGATGAATCGATGTTAGTAACTAAGGTCCAGAAAACCATATGAAGTCATATCTGTTGTCGACTTCTACCCAGTCGTAATTTGAAGGTTCATCAGTAGTTGGGACTTTCAGGTGTGTGTGTGTGACCAAAGTTGGGCTATGTGACTAACGTTTTTAAAAAATGATGATATAGTTCTCATTTACATGGGGGTAGAGACGAGCCATCAACACCTTTTTTTGGGCAACTGGAATGAGCCATCATTATCAGGAACTTGTATGATTTTTGAAACAACGCTACTATTGCCTCATTAACATTTTTCAACTGCTTTAAGCCTACATATCACAAACAAACTATTTTATCTTTCCAAAAAAATCTTCTCTCTTCTCCAATGGCTTCGACAATTGTATGGAACATTCGGTAAGTCTTCAGAACTATTTATTTTTGAAAACAGGTGCTTTTTGCCTTTTCTAAAAAAGACCGGGTTGAAATCGGATCCTGTGAATGCTTGAAATGTTGGAAATGCTGCGCTCAAATTTGTGCAATTATGTAATAATGATAAACCTTTAATTTTTTCCGAAGTTGACTTCCATACAAATTTAAATATTTTGTGAAATATTACTCATATTGGCTAACATAATTATTAATAGGTTAGTGTTGGAACGACGAATCGATACATTTGCATTTAAATCTATTTGGCTAATGTGAAAAATCATTTTTGTATTGGTTTCTTCATGAGCCGGACACGAAAGTGCTTTTACCAAAGTTTTTACTACTTTGGAATCAATTTCTATGTGTTTAAAACGAGCGTCCGCATTAACATAAATAATTTTATTATCAATATACGGTACTATATAATCTTCCTCCGAATTTTCAATGAAAAACTGAACAAGTGCTTCCTTAAAAATAGTATTTTTCAGGCCAATTATAAGGTCTTTTTTTCGCAATTGGTTGAGGCCATCGGTACGGAAGTTTGCTTGGTTCGGAGCTTGTGTTCTGTGTCTTTGATCGATGGGAAAATGTATTAATCAAAGGCAATCACGATGATTTTAGCTGTACTTGCACATAGCATTTGCAGCACTTTTTTTTCAAATATTTCCAAAGCTTAGTTGAACATCTTTCGTCTGATGTAACATAAAGTATTCATCGTATATTATAACATCTATAGCTAGAGGTGGCTCGAGTCGCTCATATTTTTCTATTAAAGTCATTAATGCCGATTTTTGTGTTTTACAAATGGTAACACAGAGAGAGTGGCACTGGTGTTAATGTGTGAGCAAGAACTTTATCTTAATAAAGTTCTTTTTTTAAAGAAATATGAAGCAGTTGTCCAAATAAGTCTTGCTATATTCGTAGTTCCATCTCTCCTCGGGCAATAGTAATTTTTTTCTTGTTAATCATATCTGCGAAAGGATGATATTGGAAATAGCTTGTTGAATTTTTTCTGGGTCGTTTATGCAATTTAGCATAAAGTCTTTTCGTTTTTTATTACGTTCTTCTTCTACATTAAATGAGAGATTTGCAATATTCTGCTTCACCAGTAGAAATTTTGCACAAACATTTTTTAAACAAGTTTTCATCAAATGGGTTGATATTACACTTAATGCCATCGATGAGTCAGTGAATATGTGTTGTACTTTTTTTTTTTGTTCGGCTATTCGTAAGATTGTATGTATGTATTGGATGACTAATGACAGTTGGTCGAGTGGTATGATGGCGACACTATTACTACCTAGCTGAGACCGAATCAGTTATGTGCAAAATTTCAGTCAGCTTATACGCAGCATCAGCGTTAGTGATTTGCTCAAGAGTGAGATCAATTGGTTGTTTTGAGAAAAATTTCTTTGTCCGCTTTACACCGAAAGATACCTTCTCAAAGTACGCACGTAATTCTGGATGCGCCTCGTCAATCTTCATTAAATTATCAAAGTACTTTACTAAATAACGCACATAATTTGGTTGATTGAGAGTGAAAAACAAATTAATTATTTTAGATAAGGCTGTTTTATGTATTTAGAAATGACTGGTACGGATGTTAATATTGAGCAGTAATTAACAATCGATAAATTCTACATACATCATGTAATACTGCGCTGTCTTACCATGTTCGTCTTACAATGTTTGTATTTTGAATTGGTCATATCTTAGAAACATTTTCGTTTATTCAGCTACTTGAATTGAAGGTTCAAATGACCTTGTTTTCAAAAATTGTACCAAATAGGTTTTGAATTCATTGGGAATTTCTATTTTTTCTTGTTGAGCGAAGTTTTCAAAAGGTAACATTTTCAATGCTACCGTTTCATTGGATCTAGACGTTTACATCTATTAAAATGTTAGTCAGTAATAAACTTGTTGATCGATCCGTTGATGATCAATTCTCCATTCACTATAATGGTTCTCAAGCCACAGTTATCAATAAATTTACCTACTGCCTTGGCGTACTGCGTACGCTATTATAATATGAAATACTCCAAGTAAACCGTCAAAAGTTTCCATTTCAGTACTTTGGATTGGCTATGCAACTTTTGCAATCGCAAGATCGTGTGTTATTTCAATGTATTTTTGTCTACACTTTTTTACTTTGAACCATGGTTTCATATACTATATCTTTATTTATTGGTGAAGCATTAATCGTTGTTAAATAACAAATATTGTTCTTGGAATTTGTATCTTCATGCAATAAACTATTAAAACCAACCCATATCGGTGTACCTGATAAATACAAATAGTGTGAAAGCAATCATGCAAAATCAATGTGCTGTACTGATTGAAGATTTGTAGTGCTTAATTGTAATAATCAATCAGGTGGAAGCATATTTTCAATAAGTCTCGGTTTTTTGTGTATCGCATTTGCTCGTAGGTGACACTATCGAAACTCCGCCTATGTTTACGGAATTCTTATGCCGAAACATTGCTGACATTGATATTTGTCAGTGAGTTTTAATTTTCAACTGTTTCTTCGCCAACAACACGGCTTTCAATATGAACATTTGGCTGTAAATTTTCGTCTTCTACAGCTTCTTCTTCGTTAGCAATAACATTTTCAATCTGAAAAATTATGCCTACGGTATCGTGGAGTGTTTTTACCAGTTCTTTCAAAAAAGCGATCGTAGTTGTCGAATGAAACTTCATTGTACAAGTTAGGTGTCCGTACAAATACCTTCTGGACAAATTTCGGGCTGCGCACAAGAAGTGAACGTTGCCTCAGTTTCAAGGCCTTCTAATGTACTGTAGCTGCAGCAATTACCATACCGTTTGACAATGTTAACAAGTTTTTGGCTGTTGGTTAAGCTTTTCAATGTTATTCCAAAATAAATGTGCTTTGACAATTTTATTTCACTATTAAAGACAGCAAAAACCAAATATTCCGAAATCGATTCAGCCAACTGTGTTGTTTTTTTGTTTTGTGTCCGTCTATAATTATTACCAAAAATCAATTTTCTGTAAAAATTAATTAATGTTTCCGGAGCTTTACATTCACCGTCTATTAAGTTATTTGTTTTGAAATTGTCTGGTAACTTTTGAGATTGAATTTTCCATATTCCTTCATGCAGAATACGTGCAGGAGCATCTAAAATGACATTTTTTTCTATTTCATTTTGTATTATAGTACCTTTGCATGGTTTTACAAGAGTTTGATCTTCGAAAGGTACTACGCTAACTTTTTTTGCAAATTTTTCTCAGCAATTTCTTTTTTAAATGATACGGTTTAAAACTGTAATTTAAAACATCTTGCTGATTAGTTATTAAATTTTCAATTAACATATCATTTAAAAATAAAAAAAAAAGATTTCTCTTGACATACAATATTTTCAGCGACAAATATTTCAATTACATTATAAGCTTCTTCACGGAAATCTCTTGTGTAATGCCATTAAGATTTTTTCTTTTCCTTGCTTTAATATAAATTCTCGCGAAGTAATATAAATATTTTCACAATTTTTGTGAAAAAAATAAAATTCATCCGATTGTAAGTTCTGAAGCTTCTGGATCAGTTTTGGAAACGTTCATCTCTATCGCCAAATTTTCTATTGAATTGCGTCCAGTATTTCTAAAAATTGATAATGTTTCCTTGCAACCTTTAAATAGTTTTTGGCTTTACCGCAAAAGAAACATATACAAATATTTTGACTGTCAGGAATAGGAAGTATATCGGCTTCGGTAGTAAAGTCAACGTTTTCGGTAACCAGTAGGCTTAAGTGGGTAACTTCTGAGATCGGTATTCTCGACGAAGGAAGTATTCTCGGGATTGACGATTTCATTTGTCCCCGCACATGTACATGTCATATTTCTATTGCCCAAAAAATATAATTTTTCTAAATGCAATAGAATTATATATGCATATAACATTGAAAAATTTACCATAATATTTTTATTACTAAATGACATCTAATGTAAGACATACTAAAAAGTAAGTTCAAAATAAGTATGAATAGCGTATACATTTAGTGTGTAACAGAATAGTGCGGTTTTCGAGTTTAAAATTATTATATATAGTATGAGTAATGTCATGAATATTTGTCACTAAGCAAATAATACAATGTTAAATTATACAACTTGTTTTGTAATCAGGATAATATATCATTTCTATTACACATGAATTACATCGCTAAGTAAGTATACCTGTTTTATTCCCGAATGCGTTCACGCATTTATTAAAAGTATTACACGTCACTATGGCAACCGGGGGATTTCACGCACATGTTTATACGCACCCCTACCGCGTCCTCATACACCATATCGTATTTTCCACCCCATAAAATTAAGTGGATTTCGCGACGTTTCAATAACATTATGACTCGTATTGAATGCGGAAGAGGTATTATTGCTATTATCAATAAAACACTTTATGTTTTTACCAAATTAAATAACTTTGTACATATGACCTTTTACATTCACCTTGGTTTATAATTTAAAATGGTTGCTTTTTATGCGGAAGGGATCCAATTAGATACCCAGAAGGACGACATAGTTCATGTTTTAATGGAAGATGGAGAACTGTTATCAATAAAAACAATTTTTTTTTTCAAATAACTTCTAGAACAAAAATTTTCAAAGAAGTGTTTGCTTAAATAACTTTTATACGATTGGTTTTATGATACTTACAAAAATTTTATTTACCTGAAAATTCGAGCTACATGTTTTTACTTGATTTTTAGCAATATCAAAAATACTCGTATAACTTTTCCAAACTTGTTTTCGTTTTTAATGGCTTGCAATCGGTTGAATCAATTTATTCTAAAAACCAATCAGCTTAAATCGTCCAAGAACTAAGTCGATCACTATAATATTTATTAAAAAAGTTGATTTTACCCAAAAATGTGGATGAAAAGAACAAACTTAAGAAAAAAATAACGGGTTACCGCTTTGTTATTACGGAGAAATTGTTTACTTTTTTCAGAAAATTTTTCATCCGTTAATTAAATCTATATATACGTAGCTATGTTTAAGAACGTAGTTATATTTTTGAATTCGAAGACTTGAAAACGTATAACTTGTGTATGTATACCTTCCTATCGTCGGAGCGCGAAATTTTGAGTGGACTACGGAGTTAACTGTTTTTTTTTCTTAGATTCTCTATTTTTAAACTCATTAGAAATTTAGGTGAAATTATAACTGATGTTCTTCTGTCCATTAAAAAACGTATTTTTTTAGCTCTAAAAACTATTATATAAAATTTTCGTCGTGTATTATATATTTTCTTGAAATTCGAGGCCCTTTATGGATAGAATCAAACTACACAACATTGGAATAGATCTCAACATATAACTATAAAATACATATTATAACTTATTTTTTGAATGTCAGTGAAGCAATATAGATGTGCAGATATCGTTGTATGTAGAAATTTGTAGTCTCTACTTACTTTTCTAAGAAGTAGGGGTGGGTTTATAATAATAATAAACAATGTATTTTAGAATATATAGAAAGAATAGAAGATATATTAAATGTAAAATATTTATTGTGCTTTATTAATATAAAAACAACATAAAATATACATTTCGATGGAAAGCATAAAAAAAGGTGCGAAGACATTTTTCTATGACATGCACGACATGACGTCACTATCGGGGCGTGTCAGCGCTTTCCCGCCGGGCGGCTTCGACATCGCAGCATCAGACTCATTGCATTTTTATGTCTCCTTATGAACTACGTGATATTTTTCACAAAAAGGGTCACACCCTATAAATACGAAATGGGCAGTGGATTGCTCGAAGGCGGTTTTTGAGGTTGTCGGCCGATCGGAACTTTAACACATCTGTTGGCTTATTTCGAATAGTATCAACGTATTGACTTCGATATCGTCGCCATTTTGAATTGAATAAGCAAATGAGTAGTTTAATGTGGACATTACATCGATGAGTTGTGATGTGCTTGCAAAAATAAATGTTTTTTATAGTGAATTTCTTCTGGGGCACTGCCGGTCTAGACAGAATAATTTCCGATTCGACTGTAACCGTTCGAGATATTAAATTCCTTGTATTCCCTTTGGAATTTTCGATTACGTTTATGTCACATTCGATTGAATCTGATTGGATAGTCACGTCGCGAAGGAGTCGAAAAAAAAACTTTCGAATCTATAGTCGTAGTTAAACCTGCCTTTCTACGTCTAGTATATACAAAGTTATAATTTAGTAAGTAGAACGTCTTGAAGGTGAGCTCTTTCGGCTCAATATCGTTTTAGGATTCGTCTGTGGTGGGCACGCTCCTTGTTCAATATCATGCAAATCCCGCAGGTAGGCAACGCTCCCGCTGAAGTATAAGTGCTTTGAAAGCGCATTCTGTTACCTCGGTGAAATATTAAAGTTAATCTCCTTAGATAGATACACCGGGTAGTGGGATAGGAAAGCGCTTGAATAGAGATATTCGCCGTCGGTGTGGATGTATTAGCATATTATGTACCTATTTCTCGTGTAAGGTAGAAATGTCCTTTTTTATATAAACGGAGTTAAAGATTTAGGTTGAGCCAAACTACTGAATATACTTATAGCAGTTAAAAAATAAGATTTATAGATCGTATTATGAAGGCCAATGGTTAGGTGAAATCACTTCGTTGGGTAGTCAACAATTGTGGATGGAAATGTTTAGTTTGAAGTCTGTTATATATTGATTATTTTGATGAGGATTTAACTAGGGACTGATCGAAAATTTGAATATGATTAGGGTTCCGTAACCAAATGGCAAAAATGTTGCACTTATAATTTTACTGCCTCTGTACGAGAGTCATGGATTATATATATTTTCAGCGGTCAAACTGAAATTTTACAGATAGGTAAACGTATTTTTAACTGAACTGACAGGCAATAGTATTAGAATATTATATAGAGATATTATTTAAAGGTACTTCCTCACGTGTAGGGATGACGTTCTTTGTAGATCTTCACCGTATGGAAACAAATGTATCAAAAATGTAATACACGTTCGTATATCCTTTTTGTAAGTTGTCAACTTTTAAAATAGTCAAAAAAGTATATGTTTCTACTATTTATGCTGTCGTGACAAAGAGTATAAAAAATAATCAAATCAATATACGAGAATTGTTGTTGATAAAAATTATCCTGAATAAGGTGCTACAAGATTCAGGGATATCTGTGAAAAATCCTCAATTTCAGTTACGAAAGAAGGTTGATTTTTTGATGGAAGGTTATGGGCACGGAATCTAACGTTGATGAGTGTTCGACAGCACGTGATAATGTGTGATTGAGCACGTATCCTGTGTTTGGATTTAAAAGACCTATTGGCGTGCTTTCGGGGTAAGAAAGGACTCTTATGCCGTGATGGTAAAGGGCATGATGCTCTCTTGTGACATGACGCCCCCTCTCCACCTTTCACGCCCCCTCTACCCTCTCTACATTTTTGTGTGGCGCGTATACTATTTAAATACTTCATTGCTTTTTCGTGTGTCTTATAATTACATTCTATGTATACGGTGATAAAACGATTAATAAAAAAATGTATTTATTTTACTATTAACATATTTTTTACGTTTCAGGCTAGACAGCGTTTTGAATTTATTTTCAGTGGTGGTAGTGACAATAAAACGCGATACAAATTCCTTTTCATAAAACGAACCTTACTCGAATACCAGGAAAACGAGCTGGAATCATAACTTCGCTATCGGTATAAGCGGTTATTAGCCAGTAACCGTTGCAGATTGCAATGCGCTTATGGCTAGCATCAATTTAACTTAGCGCGATCCATTAGCAAATCAGACTCGTCGGAGCGAGAGGTCGTGAGATTTAATTTGACGACAATAATGGATACAAATGTTACTGTCCCCCTTTCCACGGCGGCATGCGTTGCAATGCAATCGTTTCGCCTATTTGAAATACGACCGAAGTTATAGACGAAACTTTTCTTTTATTTCAATTTCTAATAATGCCCTATAGATCAACAAACATTTTCAAAATTAAAATAATTTTATATTGAATATGATCTATAGGATATTAAAACAGTTCTATAGGATATTAAAAGCTCATTGTGATAAGAAAATTCCGATGTCAGTTTTTGCGTAATAAAACAGAATAATTAAAACTTTATAAAATATCTGTTACTAATAATAAATTAACATTATAACTTATATAAAATTCTATGTAGATCACAAGTCAGAAAAGCATAAAATTATTATTTGACTTTGCCTACTCTGGTTGTTTTTGTATTGTACTTCGAAATAAAGTGACAAATCATGATGAGGGCAGTTATGTTTGAGTGGACGGACGATGGCTATATGTAGGTGACACGATAAGTTTTTAGAACTGGCAGCTTTGAAATTGTAAAATAAAAAAAAAAGTTTATAGATCTAAAAAATTGGAACTCTTTTCCAACCTTATTGTGCATATTACATTCATCTATCATTTGTTTTCACAAATTGGTGGTAAAAAGAAAATTTCTTGTCTAACATCAACATGCTCAGTTTTTTATTTTCTAAGGACTTTTACAATGACACACCTAAAGCAGTTTCGACTAAGTTTTATTGACAAAATAAATCTGGATTATTAAAATCAAATATTGTAAAACTACCATGTTTATAGGTATAAAATTAAATTCATGCAGAAGAAAGAATTGAGAGGCATCAGTCGTTGCTTAACAGTGGTCTGTATTAGGTAACAAACTTCTATAACTGCTCTTCTATAGCATTGTATTTTTATATGTGGTAAACCCATACTGTGGCCAAATTGGCTGCAGTATAAAACCGGTCCTACTCGACCGGTAAAATACCCCTCTCTTATTGAATATCGATGTTGTGTTTTGTCCAGTGAGTAAGAGTTCCGTTGGCCAACTCCATCTCTTCCCCCTCTATCAGACTGATTTTCATTTATAAAATATCCTATACCATAACAAGCGGCTGGCAGCGCATTAGCAACTTCGGGCGGCAGTGACTATCTACTCTCTAATGGTTCGCCTGCTCGTTTGTCCTTCGAATATGCTATAAAAAATATTTATTTCAAAAGTTTCAAAATATAAACTTTAAGAACTATACGTGAACCCAATGAAGATTTTTTTATGTCACCACGATTTTGCTTATTGAGGTTAAAATTCTAATTCAAAATATCTATTTCGTAGGTTATAAATATAACACTTATACATCTATCCTCTAAATATTTAGAGATTGTATAATAACCCTTTTGTGCAAAGTGTTTGCTGGATAAATACTTTAAATTTGTATATGGGGAAATTTTGTGTATCCATAGGAATCCTACTGAACATGCGCACATAGAGCCCCCGAAATGAATTTGTGACTCTATGCAGTCATTTACCAAGTAAATACAGTTTATTTTTATTTCTAGTATTAAAACTGTGTCTATCACTATTTTTATTAAAATATTGTAATTTTTTTCAACATCTATTAAATTTTGATAAATAAACTATGATGCCACAATTAAAATCCCAATTTCTTTAAACTTACTTCTAAAAGAAACACGAGGTCCTAACCCGTAAATTGCGCGAATGGTCCGCTTTTGCAAAATGAAAATTCTATAAATATCCACAGTACCATATGACATTAAGTTATGGAAACAGCCAAAATAAACCAATCTGGCGGTTTTGATATCGGACAAATTTCTTATTTTTTTAATTGCAAATGAAGCAGAGCTAACCGTTTTCGCCAACTCACCGATATAGGGACCTCACTGAAGCTCATTATCTAAAGTAATACCTAGGAATACAGCAGTGTTAACAAGCTCTAATTCTTCATTTTTCACATTCAGAAGTGAAAATTTCACACATTTTGTTTTCTTTCTATTGAAAAGTAAATTATTTAGAGTAAACCATTATTTTAATTTTGGAGATGGCAATGTTCACATCGGCATGATCGAGTAGATATCTTTTAACTTTTAATAATAAAGAGCTATCATCTACAATAAGTACTATCTCATGAATGTCCTTAACAAGGCTAGGTAAGTCATTAATATAGACTAAAAACAGAAACGGACCGAGGATCGATCC
Source organism: Eumeta japonica (assembly GCA_005406025.1). NCBI lineage: Eukaryota > Metazoa > Arthropoda > Insecta > Lepidoptera > Psychidae > Eumeta > Eumeta japonica. The sequence goes on from BGZK01000151.1 coordinate 491,460, forward strand.
CTGTGGCATCCAGCCTGCGGACCACGCATACAATCTCATGACATTGACATCAACCTTCTGAATCTTATTAGTTAAATATAATGCCACTGTTCATGAACAGCTCAGCTTCTTATTTTTCATGCCCTGAATACTCTGTGGCACTAGGTTCAGAATACAATTATTTAAATTATGACTATTTCTAGGGCAATTAACATTACCAATAGGGCAAAATTGACGTAACAGTACTTATTCGATAATATACTAGAGCTACTCTCAGCCTTCTTAACAATTAATGTATTGAAAATTAGGTGGAAGGAATCTGCAAATTCCAATTTTCTAAGAAAACTGTGTTTATTTTGGATTACTAAGTTAGGGTCTCTCTTTGTCGAAGCATCCCGTTTAAATCCTTAGAGCTCCGCACTCCAAAAGAGCCTCCAGATCAAAAGAGCCGCATTCACTCTTGTAACTAGACTCTGTTCTATTCAATAATATAGCAGAATCAATATTATAAGGTAACAACTTAGCCAAATGTCGTTCGAAATATTTGGATAGGAACATCGTATCTTTAGTCAAAATAAAATTAAATTTAAATATATCAATATCAAAATATTTTATATTAGCATGACTATGACGCCAGGTCATATTGTACATTATATATAATTGAATATAGAAAATCGCATAAAGTTATTAGTAGATTAATTCGGTGAAACAATTCCAGAAGGCGGGAGAAAGAGGCAATCATATATTTTCGTTGCACACCTAACCTATTCCCCACTAATATAATAAAATTAAATTTAAATATATCAGTATCAAATTGGTATTGTCGCTATGCTTACATAATAAAATTTTATTTAAAATATCACTGTATGAGGCTCCAAGCATACAGATATTCAATAGACGATGGTCCACACAATTTACCAACATAGGCCCTAATCCAACACCCAGATCATCCGAATAGATCACCGTTCTCTCCCAGCCCTCATTAGTCAAACCATTATGGAGTGCAACAGTCCTTTGGGCAGGTGTGAAAGTTTTTTTATTTTCATATTTATTATTTATTTCTATTACGTAAGTGGGACCGATTCAGTCCATTCGATCACTCGATATAATGTCACAGACCAAATTATTAAAAATTAGATTCTGAATTGAAACTGTACTATTTGAATTGTGCAGTCATTTTTTTTAAAGTTATTTTGCAAATGTTTTAATTGGTTCTGCAAATTCCAACACTCAGAATCCCTAGAGAGCTGTCTCTAGTTACTATAATAACGTATGTCTTATTTAAAAAATTCTGACATCAAAACGAAATTTTTCAAATTTTCTTTCTAACAAAAAGGCGTTTAAAAAAATGTATAAATACTCAGAACCGACTCGGAAAACGTGTAGTGTACGGGATTGTCACTGAGAGTCGAACTCGGAGTTCTCGCAACCTTAAGGCTGTACAGGCGAACATCACGGACGTAAAGAGGTCAACGTGAACTGAACGAAAGCGGCAAACATCTCGTTATAATTATTGAAGTAGCTCCGTGAAATGGACCGTGTATGATTTAACCCGCCGCTCATGAATAAACAACGAGGCGTCGGCGCCTGCCCTGGAAAATTACAAGTCTCTCGCATGTCGTCCGCTCGGCGGGCGCTTCAGACACGACAGTTTCATTTGCTTTAGGTTACGCTACGTTTATCGTCGATTTCTATTAAGGAAATAAATAGTACATGTATTACAATGAACGAAAATATGCCTTTTTATTTTGGTTAATATTAAAAATTTGTCTTATTTTTGAAGAAAATGTGATAGTATTTATATGTAATAGTCGAATATTAAAATGTTAAAGAGCGTAAATTTAAAAGGAAATACATATTGAGTACAATTAATTATCGATGAAGTTATATTTATTTAATTGCGTTAAGGTGTAATGATGCTAGCGAAATATATAGAAGTTCAGCAAAACTTTAACATCAAGGAGTTAGATTTTAAATAGAAAGGCATATCTTGAAAGGAATATTCTTCAAATCATGCCGCTAAAAGTAGATTAATTATAACTTTTTAAAATACAACTGACATCTCATTTATTTTAAAATATTTGTTATCTACTAGTTGACAGGAAATATATTTCAAGAATATCTAACATTATCAATATTTAACATATGGTTTTGGTGAAAAACTTATGTCACGAATTCATAGAAGGATTTGGATCATTTCTTAAGAAAAGTTTAGGCATGTGGAATGGTAATATAAATAAGTCTAAAAAATTAATAAAGATTTCATTAAAACTGTTGAAGAGAATAACTGGGCAAGTTTCGTGACTTAGAATATACGAGTATAAACAAGTTAATTTCTCCTACAAATTCTGATAGCATAGTTAAGTAACTGTCTCTTTTACTACAAATCAGCAAGAGGCTTTTTAGATATTCGCAAATCGATTTCTGATGTTAAATGGATTTTATAAGATTCAAGTTTTTTTTTAACAATTCACTGAGAAATTATAGATCCTTTACGCTCAAGACTCCCGTCTGTAAGATGATTTCGATGACTATCACGAACCGTTTTACGCGTAAGTTCGGAGACTTCCAGTGACCATAAGGAGTGGTTTCCGAAAAACCTTCAGCGCCGTGGGTCATATACACCTTTTTCGACACAATTGATCCATCGGTAATGGACTATCACGGTTGCTATGTTTGTTGTACGTAAAGTATAAAAAAATTTTTTGATTCTATCGAAACCTAAAAGGTGCTTCAGTCTTTTCAGAAATATCATATTGATTGTCGCCGTATCAAAGTGCTGAGATGTTTGAGCAACAAAGCCATTATGACTGTCCTAGTACAGAATTAAGACAGGAAACCGATCATCACATCGGTTTCATCTGCAATCATGCAGAGAGATGTGGGACATGTAGCTGTTATATTTTTAAAACTCCTCACAACAGCATCGAAAGAGGTTTCGAAGCTTTTAATTTAAAAAGGATTCAATATCAACAACAATTCGATATGCTGATGACTATGTGATAGGATCTATCATGTCTATGTCATCAATAGAGGAATTGAGGAATTGTTAAATAACCTCGACATCTTGCTCATAAATGTTAATACGGTTTCTCAAAGAGTCCATACAGAAATAAATACCCATAAATTGAAAATTGTTCTAAATGCTCATGTCTTATTCATCTAGGACAGGTGGAAAGTCTTCTATCGCAGTTATTGATGAATACATTTACTTGGTACAAATTATTCGGTTAGGCACATTAAACTTTCACAAAGATGTCGCATTAAGAATTCAGATCGGCTGCGTAGCGTTCGCGAAATTACGAGGCAATTTTGGGTCTAAAATATGTTAGTGCTTAAAAAACCAAAATCTTTGTGTCAAGTGTGTGTCCAAAAGTGTGTGTCAGCTTTGAAAATTTACAGCTGACAGACGTGCGGTCCCTTAATAATGATCTCGTAAACAAGCTTATAGACACTCTACGCACGACGAAGATCTATGCTCGGGGTTTCTTTGCGAGGTAATGACCAGAGTATGTAAATATGGAAAAATTAGAGAATGAATAGATTGGATAGATTGACATGTAACGAATTATTAGTTTGTAATAGTAATGGATAGGCCACATTGATGACCGATGAAGGAGAAAGGATTTCATATGGCGCCACGAACTGGAAGTGGCGGCGTGGGTCGTGTTCCCAATAGGTGGATTGACGGTCTGTTAAAAGCTTTACGGTTTACCGCTGGTTACTGACAGTTCAGGTTCGTAGGTCGTGGAAGTCTAGTGGAAGGCAAAGCAGAGAGCTTCCAATGGATGAAACGAACGAACGGACAAAAACAATGTCATTCATTATAATAAAGTTGCGTTTGTTGTCTTCCGACCATTATCACATACGTTTTCTTACTAAGCACATAAAAAAAACATGCATAATCATACACATATGTCACTTACAGAAGTGCTTTAATTAATTAGTAAATATAATATATAATAAAATACCATCTCTAGAAACGATTAGTAATACGTTTTACTGAATATTCTAGGAACTTATAAAAAGCCCGGCTTTTACGTTAGAAAGTAGCATAGCTTCTTAACTATATATTGCTCAATTTATTTTTAAAAATTCAAGTTTGCCAAAATAACATAAGTTTGGGAGATATGCGACCTTATCCTGTTGCATCAAAAAAAAAAGGGTAATTGACGTTGATTTTACTTAAGCAATGATATCTATACATTTCAGAAGCGATAGTTGCTAAAGTTTCGCATAGTTTTATTGTATGAGATATAAGAAAAACTAATTGTTTTTGTTGTTTAATTGGTGATTGTGCTATCAGTATTTTATACAATTGGCAAACGTGAAGCAAATTCACGTCTGGCTTACTAAGCATTTTAGATTTATGAGAAAATCTTATTAAGGATTTAAGTCAAGGCTGATTGATGGTGATATTTTATAGTTATGTATTTGCAAATTCATTTTAGTTATCTGTATAAAGGAAACTTACGTCTGTTGTGGTACACGAATCACGCTAAAACTATCGGATCGGTTTCGATTAATGTCTTCAGTTTTATTTGTTTGAAGATGAAATCAATAAAAAATATTAATACTACTTTTTTAGGGTTTCATAAGATTCAATCAGAACTCTTATGATTAAACTAACCCATAGATGGAGAGAGCTGGACTTCAATATAAAGATATAAACTGATTTTTTAGGTTCCCCAATTTAAAACTCTACGAGTATTATCGATTTAACAAAAATTTTCACAAGTTTTTCTTAATAGTGTAGGGCGAAATGTTTAGAGTAGTTTATGGATTCGTGATAATATTCTGTAAGATTAGACCTATTCTAACTATTGTAATAACTGATTCGGATTAGAATTAATAAAATTTAGTATGGAGATATCTTAAATGTAAAAAAATGATAGGCTATAATATTTTTAGGGTTCTTTGGTGGTGGTAGAAAAAATAAGGTAGAGTAAAGAACGAATAAAAAAGTTTCACTTAATATTTTTATAAAAATATTCATTTAAGGAAAATTAGATATAAAAGTGAGCCATGAATTATAAAAAAAATAGACAAATACATCAATGTGAATCTCGACGCGCTGATCCCACTCTACTTTTTTAATTAATTAGATTGTTTTATAATTAGGAAGATAGAGAGAGAGAAAAATCGCTGAGAATCGAATGGAGAAGTATAACCTTTTTTCTTTACGTGACGATTTCTACCGACTCACCCGTCCCAAGTCGCATTAAACATCTCAGTTTCAAAACGTGTTTTATTGAAAAGTACCATTATATGCTTGATGATGTTGATAGATGGGACTGTATAAATAGCCGTCAAATATACTCAGAACGAATAACAAACATACTTAGTATACAACGTGTAAATCGTCCTTAGCGATGAACCCCTAAACGTCTCTCGAATTGCTTGAAACAATCGAGTTTCACGATAAACTATTTCACCATGAAATATAGTCAATATAAAACGTAAATATCAACAAAACAATATTCATAACGTTTCCATCGATCATAATATCGAACTGTTCGGGTTGTTAGTTAATAGTTCGTGAAATTCTGAACTTTGGACGCGTTTGATTATGTATTGAAATTGCTTTGGAATAGCAAATATCCGCGACAGCGAACATTTCGATGTCTGAATTGCGTATCCATTAAAATTGTAGGAAAATAAATGAAGGGATTTGTTACAAGTTTAGTAGTAAGAATTTGTTACATTTACTGCTTTTTTAACTACAGTGAATGGTTACTTGTATAAAAAATTGAAGGTATAGAATTGAATATATAGGTTTCCCTCTTAGAATAAATAAACAAATGAAGGAGACGTTTTATGAATGCTTCCTGGGTTAGGTCATTTTATTAGTACATTATAAAGATACAATCAAAACAATTAACAACTTTTACACCAGTTCTCACAATCTGGTGTTGTTAAAGCTTTGAAATGTAGTGATAAGGGTGGAATCGATGAATGACCTCGGCACTTATTGTGAGAAGAGAATTAAAATTTGATTACAAGATTTGAATCTTAATATGGATATTTTACTATGAAATAATTATTAATTTAATTTTAAATATAGGTTTCGTATGGGATGTTTGTAGTTTACGACAAATTTGTTTATTGTTGTGATTTAATGTATAAGTATATTTGAAAATAATTTATAATAACAATGCTTATATACTTTAATTTCATTTAGAAAACTATAGTTTATATTTTGGGTACAAAAAAAGAGACATTATTATCAATAAGACATTATATCAGTTTATATAATTAAATATTATAGTAGCAATTTTTTTTCCTAAAATATATAATCTCTTATAATTAAGCGAATATTATTCTTTATAAATTTGTCGTTAAATATATTTATTTATCCTCATGGTCATTATGTATACACATAGTGCGACAATTTTTTACAGCACCTGATTAGTCTTATTTTGTATATTATATGAGGTAAACTATTGGGTAGAATATTTAAATTCAATCAAGACTGTTCCCGTTTTGTTAACTTTTGTATTATCGCACTATAATTTGGTATAGAAGCCACTATGTGAAAATACAACAATTTTCGTTTTATTTCATTATACAAAGAATACCCGGACTAAGGGCAGTGCAACGATATGTAGTTGAACTAGTAATTTGACGTCTTTTAATTTGACATTCAATCTGTTTATATTAAAATAGCATCATATTCAATTTCTATCTTCAAAACTACAACAACGCGATTAGCTCATCGACTCGAGAATTTTGTATTGAATTTAATATTTTAAGTAAAATAATTTTAATGTTAAAGATAGACAAATGTACATCACAGCGAACTCGTACGTCTTACGTTTTCATGTAGCGAACTGAATAGTGGATACGAGATTCGTGTACAATCTCACCCTAAAACTTTGGTTTGTAAAGTTGACGATTACGTTGATGACGACGGTTGTTGGCAACCGCCAACCTGCGCTGAGTCAAAGTAGACGGTTCGCGTTGAAGGATCATGACCGTTTGAGCCATTCAATTTCAATATTTGCAAGTTTATGACTCAATCGCGCATAAACAACTAGGTAGATTTTGATGGGATATGGCACTTAAACAGAATATGTTCTGGAATAAAAAAGTATTCTATATCTTAATGTAGAATACTTTTTTATTCTTTTAATATGTTTTTGGGGAATGACTCTATTGACATTGAGGTCGAGGCCGACATCGGATTTGAGAGTGGGATTGAAATTGGCGTCAAAAAAAAGAATGGGATCGGAAAAGATTGTTGAAAAAAAATATGAAGAAATTAATTCAACGCATACACGTGGGAAACCTCGTGTAAAATGTTTAGAAATAAAAGGATCGTGGTTAATTATACTTTCAGTGTTAAACAAATTATTATACCGAGTTATGGCGAAAATATTTGAAGACTCTTTGAATTTCAATACTTAAATGTTATAAAGTCGTTAGGTTCGTTTATTCCATTAAAGAGCAACCTGCAAGCAACAGATATTAAACTATTTATAATCCCTATATGTAACTAACTAAATTGGTAATTCTGAAAAAGTACCTACGGGTTAATTTTCAACAATTAGACATTAAAAGGTATTTTGTTGAAAGATATTCTAAAAAAAATGCAACGGAAACTGCTCTGTGAAGTACATTGCGTTTCGACTCGTTGAACACATTAGTGTCAGATAATCAGCGACTTATTTCCCTCTCGGCGCCCGTGTCAGTTCATGAATTTATTCAGCAGACGGGTAAACAAGGCAGTAAACTTCATCCACTGCTTCTAAGAATAAAAGGCGAACCTAGTTAAAAAAGCATGCTTAGGTTTAAAGTTTATAAATTGAACAGGCATTACGTGGAAAACAGTATTTTCGTCTTAGTTTTATAAAGATTCTAGAAGTTCTCATTATAGGAAAGATAACAATATTCTAGACATTAGGCTATTTTACAGGATATACTGGACGTAATCAAAATTGTAAAAATAATCTGAACTTTAGTGATCGTTTTTCCTTTTAAATTACGTATAATCGTAATTAAAGTAAGTGTAATGCGTGTTTGCGTATCTAAATATACAAATTTACGCTGTTTATAATTTTTCTGAGAAGTGTTTAGAGTTTTCCTATAACGCTAATACTAAACAGCATAAATTGTAACTTGACTTGTAATATTTAGGATAAAATTAATGCAGTTGTGTACTAATTTAAATCCCGCGCATAAACTGACAATTTAGCGTAAATTTAAAGAGACCGACACCACGTAGAATAATTACAAGTCTCACAATAAAATTCATGGCCATCAAAAACGAAATTAATTTTTTCCTTTTCCTATAAAACGAATCGATTTTTAAAAAAGGATACTGTGTTTTTGGCAGTTAAGATAACATACGATTTTTTATTGAAAACACAATAAAACCAAGTCTTATGTATTTATAATATAAACATGGAAATTAAAATTGCATATTATACTTGTTATCTTTATTTTATTCTCACACTGTAAGTTACATTAAATATTTAAACGTTGGTAATTTACACAACAAAATGATATTTTGATTATTCATATAATTTGAAATTAACTTTTATGGCGCCTATTCAACTGAATTAATTATTTTACATCGAGGCTATACACTTTTTAAACACAAAATCTTATATAAATTTCATTATTGTCACATTCCTGTACATCAGTTTCAAACAAGTAGAAATTAAACTGCTATCTTATTATAATGTCTTCGTCTCTGCCCTCGTCTCGGTGATCAGCTGCCATGAATATGCATCGAGAAGCTCTGGCCGACTCGGGTAAATCTCACTAAATATAACGGATGTGTTGAATTATGTAAATCATATGGGTGTTTGTGATTTATGTAGCTCAGTATCTACTTTTTTGGATTGATTCTGTAATAATTTGTATGAGATTCTGATCAAGTTTCTACATACAGAGTATCTATAAACTCTTGTATTAAAACAAAAAAAAAACAATTAAAAGAGTAAATTTGGCATATAGATTTAGAAGCAATTGAAAAATTATCATGTATTCACCGCCAACAACAGATAAAAAATCAATTAAAAAATATTTCTTGGTGCGGTTCAGCGACCGTAGTGAAATTATAAAGCAATTAGAATTATTTATGAATTATACATCACCAGGATGTAGAGTCTTAATCTCGTACTTTTTGCAATACCTATTTTTTTGCGTCACAATGCAACATATAAGATGATATTTTTAATTATCTTAATGACGAATCTTTGCGTTTTTATTATTATTATTATTATTTTTTTTTATATTAGTTTGGTCAAGTTTTTTAATATATTCATATATAAATTTGGTTTACTGATACTTTACAATAAAAAAATTGACACACTGCACGATTTCGTGGATTTCCGTGAAGTAGAATGTATAATGCGGAGATCTATGGTTTTTGCGTAGCCTTTAGCCAAATAAGTCCGAGTTTGTAAATTGCATATACATGCATTCCCACATAGATATACATATATATTAAACAAATATTAAAATAAATTAAAACATCATGATGCATACGTTTATATTATAGCTGGATATCATATTACGCAATTATATTTATTTATACTTGGGTAATATAAGTATTTTCAAGCATATTTGCATGCCAAGTTTCAACTTTTTTAAGTTGCATTATATATTCAAGTCTGGTAATTTACTAAAAATCTTAAACTTTTCACCATTACTTTGGGTGTCATCGTTTTTTAAATTTTGTTGTCCTACTTGTCCATTTATTCTATAATAGTTATTAATTTTTGACGTGACAACGTCTTAAATTAGGTTGCGGCTGGGAGTCACTTTGAAAAAGTGTAACGCTCGGTAACGTAACGATGAGTCACCGAACGAGAGAGGGCCGCCGAATGCCTGCGTCTCTCTCCCACTCAACTATGATCGGTCTGCCGCGCGCAGCTAGAGAATTAGTGCATAGCTTGCAAATGTATTGCAAGTTATTGTATGTATATTTGTATATAAATACGTATGTATGTAAAGGTAAAAATAAAATTTTGTTAATATGAAATTCAGTGCGAGATTCTTTGTATAAATTAATGTTTTAAATATAATTCTTTGTATAAATAAATGTTTTAAATTGTTAACTATTATTTCATCCTTCTTCCTACTATACGAATGAATATTCACATTAAAATGATTTTACCATTCAAAGTCGTTGTCACGTAAAACTTTCGCCCGTATACCGACTTTACAGGCAACCAATTTTTTTGTATAATATAAGATTCAAATTACTTTGTGACATTTTATACTAAATCCTTAATTGTTCAAAATGTTTTTTCATATTTCCAATGTATTCTTTGTCGCTCAACTATGAAAAGTAGTTTTAATTTCGAATATCAAATACGTGTAGCTTTACAGAATAAGCTGTTTTAATGTATAATTAAAATAGAAATACAATAAAAATTTGTTATGAAAAAGAATTAAATTGATAAAAATAAAATGAATTAAAAAAGAAAACGTAAAATTTTATTGGAAAGATGTGCAATAACGTTCAATAGTTAATATGCATCAAGTGACACCTGCTCAGAATAAAGTAACATAGCTACAAAACAGAAAAATGTCCGCCGAATGATTAAATATAAATTAAAATACATCCTCAACAATGCCAAAACATATTTATAGATTACCGTTTATTCCTCGGCAATCTTTACAAAAGAACATTATTCCTCGGGAGACAAAAATTTTACTAACTTACGAATTTATTTTTGACATGACACCTCCACTTGGTCCCAATCGTAGGACCGAGTCGACGCCTGTTCTCATTTCTGATCTCATATCTGAAACATCACATCACGATGAAACAAATATGAAGATTGGAACAGAAAACAATACCGAGATCGAAACTAAAACCGGGAGTCGACAGTGGAACTAGGATTGTATAGGCACAAAAGGTGAAGAAATCTGTTCTATGCCCAGCTTTAAAGACCATTCGTTATAAACATAACAAAAAAATCAAGGAACATCAAGTAAAACTAAGAAAAACAACTGGGTAATTTCGCATATAAAAATATATACATATATATCGAAAATACAAATACATAATAAACCATTTTTAATGATTTTCACAATATAGTATTGGAATTGGTTATTTGCAAAAGGGCATGAGTCCAGTATTTGCAATTTTCATTTTCTGATGCCATTCTATTTTTTCCTCTGAAACTTACAATCCCTATGAAAAGGATATTATCAACTCATTTCTAAAGACAAGCACAGACAATATCAAATCTGCGTTGAGTTCGACAAGGGTATGAGTCCAGTAATGATGACCTTTTCGAAATGACTGACGGTAGCTCTCTAGCAATGATGACCTTCTTGAAGTGACTGACGGTAGCGCTCTACCTAGTCTCTATATATTCATGACCTAAAGACAGAGAAATCTGTATTCTATTCACATCACGAAGAAATTGCTCGAAAAGGACCCAACGAGGTGTGCACCTTCGTATTAAAAAATAATATACCTAACCATGTAGACGAACTGCATCTGTTCTCTGATGGGTGTGCCAGTCAAAGCCGCAATCACTATGGTTAGGACCCTACTCAAAATTGCTTCAAGTTATTCGAATAATATAAAAATAATACATTACTTTGTTCCCAAAAGAGGACATTCTTTCCGTCCAAATAACAATATTTGGCACTGTCAACCGTCTTATCCGTAAAAATGATAGAGAATACTCACCTTTTCAGTATGAAAGTCAGATTCTTGAATCAGATGAGAAGTTCTCTGTATAACGGCTTCTCACAAGTGACATTTTGGATTTTAAGCGGTGGAGACCGACACTTTACCAAAAAATTGTTTTATCTTTGGATTCATACGGTAAAAGTGTGCCAAAAGAGCAAAAGAGAACTTTTGCAATTTCAAAGGCGTCCCATTTTGTACATAAATCGTATAAACCTGGAGTAGTTGAGACTTGTGAAAGTATTGATGGATTGGTTAAACTTGAATTTCGATTTTCACATAAGGCTGATAGTAAACTTAGCTTACCAATACGAGAGCTGAAGGCATATGAAACAAAAAATCCTTAACATAAAAAAATGAATGACCTCGAGAAATTGGACAGATATATACCATACGAATTTCAAGATTTTTACTCTGAATTATTTTTTCTTGGCTCACAACTTCGGGCAATGATGAAGACGTTGAGGATTTTGATGGTTAATATGATTATTTTAGCCTTCTATATGAAAAATATTGTAAATATAGTGGTTTGAAAGTAATATAAATATTTAAAATTTATTTTTATTTTGTTTATCATGTTATTCATTTACAAAAGGGTCTGAATCTATGTTAAAACTCTTTGGTATTAATGTTTGAAGTAGTTAGTCCATACTAGTGTCAATAAATTTCCTTTCTAGGAAAAAATAAAAAACAAATAACTAAAAAAACCTTTTTGCTCCCCTGAAAAGTTTTATCAAGTGGACTTACAGCCTTTTTCAAATGACTGATTCAATTAAGATAAATACATAAGTATAATCTATACAAAAATATTGCATATTTTTTTCGTTAGATAAATATAATACACATATGTAAATATATATTTCGTTTGATAAATAGAGTTATATATTCGATTATGACATTTCGTATTTTCACTTAATACCACCCATGATTTAGTAACGTTTTTAATGATGTGCTTAATCGTTATAAAAGGAATCGGGAATAATTACAAAAATTAAAGATTCACACAAAATTACCAACGACCATTCATGGAACTATAGCTACAGTACGAAATTTTGCGTGTAATACATGTTACGCAAACAGGCGCTTTTGCGCCTTGCGATCAATGTATTCAGAGCGGAATAAACACGCATGTATGATAATATTGCTATGTCAAAGACCTCCAGTTCATAGAGGTCGTTAGGGATGTAAGCATAAAAATGTATTATTAAAATGCTATCGATCTGCATAAAAGATTTATACCAAATGAAAACAAATAAATAAGTGATGAAAGAATACAGTTTTTTATTGCATTTTCAAGAGGCATACGAGCATGCGAGCCATATGTCATCGCTGCTTTTGGACAGCCGTTCCCCCAGAGGAGTCACCAGTGCGTTGCTGACTTCTTGAGGAGGAACCGGCTATCTTATGGAAGCGGGAAGAGGCTGATAGAGGGGGGAGTGGAAGTCAACGAAACTCTTACCACCTCTTTCTCAGTGGTCGCAACAGAGGAATCTACTACTTCACGTCTGTATCATGTGAGGAGAGTGTGGTAACTCACCCATCGCACCGGCCAATTTTCGTGTTGCAACCAAGTTTGCTATAGCATAGCTCTACCACTATAGGTCTACATAGACTAGACAGATCGAATAGATCAAATATGAGTTTCGACAATTTTCGCATATTTTTGACCGATATTGGCGAGACCATCGGTCTGATAACTTCGCAACAGGGAGTATGAAATATCTAATACATATATGATACATAATTACGTTTGTACAGAATTCTCAGAGAGCTAATCCTATTCGCAGTTATCCGGCGTTCTTAACGGTGCAAGTTGTTCAAATTTTCAAAGGTCGTAGTAAACAAGTGTACATACACATTGAATTGAACTGATGAATATGTGTTCACTTGTATTAGAGAACTTGTTAAAAAAATTGTTTGTTGTGAATTCTGGAAATGATTTTAAAGCAATAATAATTAGATAAAATTTTGTATCTACAAATATGTCGACTCTAGGTATATAGATACGCGACGATCTCACCTACTATTATAATGATTCATCACAAAACGTACGTATTTAATTTTCTAAGCATAAATAATACGTAGAGATTCATGAGAACTTGATTTATTGACATTCGAGCCATTCGCATAAAAGCAAATGACTCTAGCATTGGAATTATATATGTACCCTATAAGCTTGTATTGTGCCTAAGCCCTGTCTGAGCGTTGATACGGGTAAACACATTATCTTGACCGAGTTACTTTGACATCTTGACAACCTCTCAAACTATGGTAACGTAGACCATACAACGAAAAGTTTGCATTTCTCGCCGTAGGAATCTAGTCATTTGAACATTGCATTTCATTAATTAAATATTCAGGTAGATATTCAAAGATAGTTCTAGGTATAAATAGTATACGGCATTAATATGGACGAAGTTTTGTTAATCGCCTATTAACTTTATAATTTATTAAATCGTTGTAATGGCGATTTATACTTAGACAATAGTTATAGAATGCGTAGTGAAATCTTGTTACGGATCAAATGGGTACGTAACCGTTTGCGATGTCTGAGAAGGTTTAAGCCTCTGACGGGGAGTTACGAGACGAGTGAGGCGTTCGTGGGAAGCGAGCGCGGCGCTCATGAATATGCGGGGCCAGCTCCCGCCGCCGCGGCCCGTCGCCGGCGCAACTTGAGCGGCGTCTCGTGGAGAAAACTTGTTTTAGTCTAATGACTGTTTTCTGTAAACATTTTTGAAATACTACACGAAATTATGGCGCCTCGTTGAGTTAGTGATGTCATGGACTCGCGCTTTGCCCATGACGTAATTGGATTTGACACTTGGTTAGTTCGAGAATGAAAAAAATAAATTTTCGATTTTAATTGAAAATTCAGACACAAGATTGAGTCTTCTGATACAATTTTTGTAATCTACTTTCTTTAATATAATTGGAAATAGTGGATTTCAAAAAGAGGTTTGCTTGTTTGCGATTATTACGAAAACCATGCGATATGGAAATGACTTGAAGAAATGGAAACTGATGAGGGCATATAATGTATTTATTATATACTAGCTATTGTCCGCAGCTCCGCCCGCGTAGACCTAAAATGAATTTCTACGTCTTGTATATCGCAGCCATCACGGTATCAAAATCCGGATCGCTATCCTGTTCTCGATTCTGACCCTGGCCGTGCTCAAGAGAGCAGGGCCAGGGTGTCCGCTAGTCCGCTTCCAATACTGATCATGGCTCCGTTCTCGATTCTGCACTCCGTTCCTTATTATGTAAATACAAATATGTTACTACCCCTTTCTTTCTAATGAAAGAAAGCTCAATAGCTCTCGTGATGAGTCAATCAGCCAGTGCTACTTCTGATACACATTGGTATAGAAAAAATTATTATAGAAAAATAATTTAATTTCAATTTGTTTTCAAATCTATATAACAAAGAAAACTTCAAATCAAATTTGAACTAAGAACTTGACGTCAACCATTTTAACAAACAAATTCCAGTTAATATAGTAAAAAAAATTCAGGAATCCCAATAGGTTTGGACTCTACGAATTTCATGAATGTATTATGGAATACAGTCGCTCTTTCTTGTGTATTCTTAATATAAGCCATTTCTCTTGAGATAAGAACCTTATTATTAGGAAAGAAATATAAAACGAGAAAGTGTTTTCCTGTCGTGATATTTGCAAAATAAACCTTATTAATAATAAAAAGACAGAAAAACACAAAATGTCGTATTACCTTTAATGTTCATCTGGAAATAGGAAAATCATCAACAACACAGATTAACTATAACATTACAAAATTCAAATCTGCAATTATGTTTGGAATTATTAGAAAACACTAATGAGATCATGTGGGCACTGTTCATAGAATTATTTGGAGCATTATTGCGAGGAATTATAAAATATTAGGAGATTATGGGATATTATATGGGATTTTTAAGTAGCAGATTAATACAAAAAAAAAATTTTGCTAATTGAAAATCCCCCTTCATTGGATATTCTATTCCTGAAAGTAATAGGATATCTGATAAAAAGCTCGCAATACGCTAAAGGGTCTTCTGAGGTTGCGAGACTCCGTGGGCGGCGATAATCACCTTCTGTGTGGTAGTTCGCCTGCTCGTTTACTTCTTTAAATGACATAAATAGGTAGAATCTGCAAAATCAAATAAATTCATTAAAGTCATAAATATGGAGTGGCAAGATTTTCCAACCGGAAGTGGTAAAAAGAAGAGAGACTTACATTAGCTGAATTTTTGAAAGTCAATTTTGGAAAGGGAAGTGCCCCGATAATACATTCACTCATTGATGATACGTCCAAGGAACAAGGAAAATGTAAACGATAACGGTATTTATTTTTAGAGACACATAAAATGCAGACTACAGAGAATGAAACCAATTTAAAATGCTTTAGAAAATTTAAAAACAATAAGAAAATAAAACCCGAAAACTACATAATAAGACAAATGATGATGGTGTAGGAAGAACTACAGGCTTGTAGTTAAACTATATGAAAATGTTCCAGAATGAATTAGTTTCTCAAGTAAGTAGTAGAAGTGATTAGAAGAGTCAGAGTTAAAAAAAAAAATTCGAACAATGAACTTGCATTAATTAAATCTCTGTCCCTTAAGTTAATTCGTATATGAATGAGTCAAGGATAATATTCTTCGTGATATTATTAAATAAATGACATTTTAAAATAGAAAAAAAAAAATTAATAATGGTATCCCGCCATTTTTAGAGTTCCGAGCCAAAATGGCAAAATCGGAATTCTTACAGTTTCGTCATGGCCGTTCGTCTGTCCATCCGTCCGTATGTCGCAGGCATTTTATTCAAAAATTACTAGACGTACATTGATGAGATGTCTTTTAAAAGCCGCTACTTAGTTTGGTGGTTAAATAATAAAAATAAATATTTGTAGGAGGCGCGCACGGCACACTCGATACATATAACAGAAAGTGAAAAAAAAATTTTCAGTAAATAATAGTGTGTGGTATATATTTCGACAGCTCTTTTAAAAATAATGTAAGGTTTCTTAGCATTTTCTTAATCATTTAAGTATTTTCTGAAATAATCGCTTCGAAATAAGCAGAAATTGTGCCACCCCCTTTTCTTTTCTAAACCGTATCTTCAAAAAATATGAAAAAAAAGCGGAAGTAAAGTTTATTAAGAGTAATAAATGTTTTTAACAAAAATTATTTTGTACATGTTAAGATACATTGCTTTTGAGTTATTGCCGAAAAACTGCGCCTCTCAACAAAAGGACGTAAGTACCATGCAGATACGTTCTTTTGCTGATGCACTTTCGTTTACACTAGTTCAATAGTAGTAGTTGACATACCTACTTATTTTTCTAGTTATAGACGACTTAAATGCTTACAACTATTCTGTGCGGGAAACATGAAAAAAATGTAACAAACTTTTTTTTTTTGTATCTGAATCTGTAGTGCATTTCTTTGTAGTAATGGTTTCGGAACCCTATAATGAGAATGGTCCGACATGATCTTAGCCAGTTTTCTATTTGTTTTTCCATCCACCAAAATGAGTGAGCCAAATGTATAAATTAGGTGTATTTTGAAGTCTTATTACAAAAAAAGGAAAAATGCGACACAAGCCACAAAAAAATTGTGACGTTTATGGCCCTAACGCAGTGTCGGTAAAAGTAGCACAAAACTTGTTCAAGCGTTTTCAGTTCGGTAATTTTGATGTCAAAGATGAACCTCGCTCTGGTTTACCTTTTACAGGTAAAGTCGATGCCATTTTAGAAAAAGTATTATTATATAATTATCATATTAGTTTTTAAGACAAAGCTTAAGAGTTGGGGATTGACCACAAAACAGATTTGACCCATTTGAAAAAAACTGGATATACTAAAAAGCTCGATAGTGAGTTCCCACATGAGCTCACTGAAAGAAATTTAATGAATCGTGTACTCATTTGAGATTCTCTATTGAAACGTAATAAAACTGAATTGTTTTTAAAACGATTGATTACTGGTGAAGAAAATGGATTATCTGCAACAAGAAGGTGCGAAAAGTATCATGGTTAAAAGGCAAGCAAGCTCCACAGATTATAGCTTAACCCGTATTAACTCGCAATGAGTTGATGCTATGCCTATCTATGGTGGGACCGGAAGGGCATCATTCACTATGAGCTTTTACTGTCGGGAAAAACCGTCAATTCGTATCTCTATTGTTAACAGCTGATGACAATTAAGCAAGGAGTAAAGAAAAAATGGTCGGGATTAATTAAAAGAAAGGGTGTGATTTTACACCCTGATAAGACCAGACCATACACATTTTTAGCCACTCAGCAAACTTTTGAGAGAGTTTGGTTCGGTTCATGCATTCACCATTTGCTTCTGAATTTGTACTCTTAGATTATCACCTGTTTCGGTCTCTTTAGAATGCTTTAGGTAGTGTTAGATTAACACCAAGAAACGACTGTCAAAACTACTTGTCGCAGTTTTTGATCGGAAGTCCCAAAAAACTAAAGTAGGTATGTCACTACCTTAAATGTAAATAAAATACGATGAAAAATCATTTCGAATTTATATGTAAAATACGAAAATACTTTTTACCCGACTTTATATGTGCTGCAGTTAGAGATTAAAAAAATTTTGATCCTGTCCTACTTCATACTTTAAAAATGCATTGAAACTACAAATTAACGTATCTGCAAGCAATACAATGTAGATGTACCGCTTGATGAAGTCCCTCCCCGCGGTGAAGTGGCGATGACGCGGCGTGGGGCGGGCGAACGCGACGAGCACACCGCAAGCTCTGTGCACTACCGGCCTCGATTCCCATTTGATGCGTCACCCGTCCCACGCTGTGTTTCTACCGCAGGGAACGACTACTTTAAGTGGTAATGAGGTAATAAGGACTATAATAAGAGCTTGTTTTAGAAAACACACATCAATCTTGCAGTATGAACAAAGGACTAGAAATATTATTGAGGTATTAGAAAAGGAGTGTTAAACAAGAATATCCGCTATCTCACAAATTATTTATACTCATTAATAATATACTTTCAATAATGACAAATTTTGAATAATGTCTTAAGTCATTCTCAAATTCTTAACCATTTGGATATAGCCATCAGATACATACATAAATGTTTTTAAAGCAATGGAAATTATTGTGTAAAAACGATCAATTTCGCTTATTTAGATAGTGGTATGAACCGAAATGGTTTGCATTTCAGTGCATACCAAAAAAAAGGTAAGGACACTTCTCGTCATCATCATGATCAGTGTTTGTACGTCAACCAGTCTTTCGACAAGCAATGAAGGGTGTATTTTGGTATTCAGTTATTATTCCATGATATATTTGTAGAATTATTAGAGTCAAAACATATTGGGTTTCCTTATTTTTTTTTTATATTAAATGAATATTCTTCTTTTCAATCATTGACGTAGTCTTTTATTTTTTATTTTTGAGTTCTAGTAATAGAACCTTAAGGTAACATAACGTTTGATTAATTTATATCATTGTTGGCACAAAGTAACGCGTCGACGCTGATGTACGGGGTGGCAATCGTACAGAATAAGCTCATTATACGCCCCTGTTGATGTTGCACATCGCATTTTATTAATTTCTCGTCGCACGTTTTGGTAACAATGAGCTCCTGACAGGGAATGACATGGGACCGTCAACTTTGACGTGTAGTTGAGCCCGACAAAAGGGATATTAGGTTTAGGGAATTCACTATAAACAAAACAGTAGTTTAGATGGATAAAAATTGAATAGAAATGTGCGTAGTTAAATTAACTGTCGTCAAAATACGCTGAAGATGTTTAAGCGTTACCGTTCGTATTTTAAAATAGAAACCTTTTGTTTTGACTCAGTATGCAAAATATTGAAGATTAATGTTTTTTTCTTAACCTTCCGCTATGAAAATTGATAAATTTTCATAAAATTGGAAAATTACTGTTTTCACTGATTTTCGGAAATCTAGTTTTTACGAAATCTTGACGTCTTAGGGTCCAAGGAATATATTTAGAACATTTTCCGAGTAATTTACCGCTAGATGTATTATTGAGGCCTTTGAGCTTAAAAGCAACAATTAATTTCAAGAATGGCCCATACAATTTTGTCGTCGTTGATCTTTAAGACAACTACATTTTTGAACTCAAGAAGCGAAAATACACATTGACAAATATCATAGCGGAAAGTTTTAGGGATGGCTTGTAAAGTCAACCGTTTTACAGATGTTTTCTATTAATCAATATAGTTAAAATTAAATAATTAAAAAAATTAATAAAACCCTATTGAAAAAATCAACACATAAGTAACGCATTAAAAAGACCGAAACAATATTGAAAAAACAAACTACTAAAACCTTATAAATTCTACTTTAATTTAACAGATTACATTATGAGCTGAAAGCCTAAGTTAAATAATTTACATTATGTTTGGTAGCAAGCGGGACCCATCAATTTTCTTACGATTTATAATTTGCAAATGGGTACCGCCTGCTACCAAATATAATGTAAATTATTTAACTTAGGTTTTCAGCTCATAATGTAATCTGTTAAATTAAAGTAGAGTTTATTAGGTTTTAGTAGTTTGTTTTCTCAATCTTGTTTCGGTCTTTTTAGTGCGTTGCTTATCTGTTGATTTTTTGCAGTAGGGTTTTGTTTCTTTTTTTTTAATTATTTCGTTTATTTTAGACGACTTTTTAGTATTCCGTCCGGCATATTCCTGTCAACGAAAGCGTGTATTTTTATCACTTTTGTAAATCGGAAAAAATGTAGAGACGCTTGATAAGTACTATTGATAGCGGCTCAAATAAAACACAAATGAAAATTATAATTGACGTAAGCGATTCAATTCCTCGAGAGAGTTTAGGTCGTGTGGTTGATATAATAACTTTCTAGGATCTAGCGAACTTATCGCTAGATCTAAAAGTGATCTGAATCGGCTCAAAGCCACGTACGCCTGACCTTATGCGAAAAGATTACTGCTTAAATCAACAACCGCACAGTCTAAAGTTGTGTCCTGCAATTTATGGGCTATGTGTTACGACATCCAACACACACTTGGCCGATTTAAAATTAAAATACGATCATTTGAATGCATTGATTACAAATTTGTTTGAATGATTGAATTAAAACGGTTGTAATTATTTCTGATTATATTTGAATATATGACATATGTACATTTTTGTAATCTCCTTTTGATTTCCTTTATTTTGATACCCTTCTCAACAGGTTTGGTTAAAAAAAAATTAAGCTATTTATAATTTGGCGCCAAAAATCTGCCATTTTGTTTTTTTTTAAATACCTATCTAAGGATACTTGGGTTTTTGGGACAAATCTAATGATACCTTAATTGTTGAAATCCATCCAGCGTTTTGGAAGATACGTGGCAATAAAGAAATTTACAAACAAACATACAAGATACGCGCGAAAAACAATACCGTTCTTTGGCAATCGGGTAAAAAACACGATAATGAATTTAAGAATTTTCTAGAAAATTGTAAGCAAGAATTTATTTCAGTGTCCTTGTTTTTAACTTTGTTGTTCTTTTGGGTACTCTAACCAAATAGAGATTTATTTATATATATAATTTTTCGTATATTTGCGAAGAAAAAAATTAAAAACAAATGAATTGTTTTTCTAATAACAGCACAACACGGTTCTGTGAATTTATTGAATTAAGGAACGGCTTGGATAAAGTATTTCTTTTTCAATTATTAAATAAAAAAAAAGTACTCAATACGAACTACTTCTAAAAGGAAACCTTGTAGCTATTGTTTAAATAAATGTTTAACATAATCTGGTGATATGGATCCCGCCCCTACAAAACGGCAATTGTGTTAATATCAAAAGCACTGATTTGACACCGATTTTAATCTTAATAAAAAAAAACTAGAAAGAGATGACATCCGCACGTGCGCGTGTCATCGCGCGTCAAAAGATTTCGAGCCGTAGTGGAAGTCGTACCGTTATTGGAGGGTTGAATTGTAACGGGAAAATAAAATTAAGCTGGATATATTCAAAAAAGCAGTAGGAATAATATTCAGTATCGAATTTTCAAGCCTAAATAAGCTAACTTGACTTATTTTAGGTTACTTATGATGAACAATAAAACTTCGTAATTTGGCAGTGCTACTTTAACGGACATATATTGATAATATTATACATATATTCTATATAAAAAAATTGCTTTTGCTCCTGGCTCCAACCTGTAGATGTATAATTAATTCTTTATTTTTTTATATTTAGCGATGGCTTATTAGGATTCCGAGTTCAAACGTACGTACGTACGTCGCCTTTTATTAAAAAACTACAAGATGTATATTGATAAAATTTGGACTATAGGTGTCTTATATAAGTCGCTACTTATTTTGGCAGTTAAATAACCAAAATTAATATTTCTAGAAGGGGCACTCCATACATGCAACAGAAGCTGCAAAAAACTTCTTTTCCACCACAAAAATTACAAGTGTATATTTTTGTAGTAACGGCTTCGGAACCCTACAATAAGCATAGTTCGACATGCTCATGGTCGGTTTTGCATTTATGGTCTTGATCCAGGATCGGTTCTATATTTCAATCACATTTCTACTTTGGATTCCGATCTAAAAATCTTTGTTCTCTAAAAACAAACTTTCATTAAACAAAAAGTTGAAATGATTTTAAGTCTAATCAGTTTTTATTCTTTTAAAATTATCAAATACTCTGAAGCTTCTGTATAACTGTTTCAAATGTCTCGAATCCGATTTTAATCGACTGATTTGCTAAGAAGTTACTTTAAGAGCTATTTTCCTACATTATCTTTTGTTTTATTTTACGACGATTAGCCCTGATTACCGGATTCACTTTCAACTATGGAATACTTTATGATGATGGAATATTTATGGAATACTTTATACAATGAGTTTTAACTTAAGGCAAATTAAGCCACTTTCCTCAGAGAGCACGCTACGTCGTTAGTTACAGACGCGGTCATTGCATTGGTGACGACGTTCGTCAGCAAGGGCATAAGGTGACAAGCTATTCGATCTGAAAAATTTGATTATGGATATGCATGCCTCGGCAGTGAGGCGACTAAATCTGATACAGGAACAGTCAAATGGGCATCATAATCAAAACTTTCAAGGTGGCTTTCTAAGAGCCTCTTCTATACTATCGTCTTTTAAATTGACATTTAACAAAAAGTCACTTTTAAAATAATATTTGCGTTACATATCTCCCTTTTAACGGGTTTTAACCCGAACAACCGTTAAAAAGAGGACGTGGAACGCAAATATAAATGATATTTAACAAAAACTGACTTTTTGTTAAATGTCAGTTTTAAAGAAAACGACGGAAGGGTGTCTTAGATTAAAAATATCGACATATGTTAAATACTCGGTTTTTGAAAAACGGATTAAAACAATGTAGAAAACCTTCAATTAATTAATAGAAAGTAAAAAAAAGATGGAACGGAAATATTAAAAACGGAGATTATATTATTTACCTAAATATTATTTTATAGTGACTTGGCTGTACGCAGATAAAATCTGCGTAGGAGTTACTTTGCGATAAGAATAAAAATAGTGTTATCATTTTAAAAACCGACGAAGATAAGAAGGCTTCCTACAGTTTATTAATTTTAATTTAAAAAAATATTGAAGCTTTGAGTTGAAAAATATTTTTATAGTGCGCATCAAACGCCAAAGTCTAGCAACAAAATCTAATTGGCTTTAAAATAGAAACAGATAATTAGTTAGTTTATTAATGTTTTACAAAATCCATAACAACTAAACAATATTTGTCATATGTATACGAGTTGTGACAAGTACAAGACCTGGCAAGAGAATTTTCATATTGTAGAAGTTATTTAATAAAACTATTACAAGGGATATGCTATCTAAACCAATAGTAAAAGTTATTATTTGTTTAAGAGCGATATACAATTTTCTTTCTTTCGTTGCATATATCGCTATTACTATAATTTATAGGAGCAATTGGTTAAAAATCTTCCATAAACAAATATCTCATTTTGACTATAGCAAGTCATTTAATATTTATTTAGTTCTTTTACTATCTATTAAAAAATCAATTTGCTTTGTGATAGGTCATAACAGACGAAGGGCTTTCAACACGCGAACTGTACACGAGGGAACATTCGCGAGCAAAGAATGAATGGTGCATACTTAATAAGATTTGCGTCGAGTGGGCTTATTACGGCATAAAAAGTTTGTACAGTACGATTCATATTTCCAAATATATTTCATTTATGAGAAAATGCATGTACGTTTATAGTTTAATGATTTCTTAAATTATCTAATTTACTCAAAAAAAAAAACAAAAGTTATATGAACAATTTAAAGGGATAGAGATAGGGTCGATGAGTCTGTATAAATAATAAATATTATATTCCTACAATAATTTAAAAGTGTCTTTAATATTGATAGGGACCGAAACAATTTTTTCGAGATATCATTAAATTTGCATGCAATGATTGTAAGCAACTAAATGCATCAGTGCAAGACACGGTCCTCTTGTCATTGGAGTTGTATGTAGACGATCTGCTTCTGGTCCAATGTGTATCGGCCGTGTATCACGTATTGAGAACTTTGTATGCTTTTGATGATTCTAGTGAAATTTGAGTATACATCTTATGTTCATTTAAAACTAATAATTGTTGTTAACATTCTGCTATGCTCATACATGAGTTAGAAACACATTCGACAGTGTGGCCTGAGATTTGAAACTGTGTGGGCTAACTAATTACTACAATAGTACGCTTAAAAAAATAATGTGACATTTTTCGCAATCTATAGACAACGAAAATGTTCTTCATTATCACGAACAACAATTCGCGATCTCGCAATCGTAATCGTAATTTTAGTAATCGTCTTTAAAATATTACTAATATACAGTTATTTTACATTATCAATTAAAAAGAGATCCCTAAACTGTTAGATCACGTTATAGTAGCAATGTATAACAGACATTCCTAATTTTGTTTCATAAGAAAGATAATTGTGATTTTTGATAACGCGCAAGTCGTTATTTTATGTTTCCTACAAAAGTTGTAAATATAAATCGTTTACGAGGTCACTTCGACTTCTGACTGTTTGAATTTTAGGACGCTTTTTATCTGTGATCGTGTCACATAAAAGGCGGATACTTGAAATATTTTCAATTGTTGTAGAGCAGCAGTAATTATTTTGAATACAAACCAACTTCTTTTTAAGATTCAACTTTTACTATAAACTGAATAAACATGTTCTTAATTTTTTTTTTAATATACATTATTCAACCTTTGAGGAAGAATTTCTGAATTTCACGATTCCAAAAATCTGAAATAACTCATAATAGGTTTGAAATAAGGATTTTTTTTTTATCTACTTTACAATTTTTAGCAGCTATAAAATTCAATAAAAAAAGCAATTTCCCTAACACAATATATAAACATTACACAAATAAATTCTATTCCAGGATCTACCAATTCTTTAATTGTAAACGGATAAAATTTTTCACCGTACAACGTCCTCGCAAAACGCTTCTTTCAGAGTTAGATACATAATGACCAGGCGTTTATTGTACTAAATAGTTTTTCTTTTAATAACCTTTTATTTGAAGCGTATATTATGTAATGATGTCAATAAAATAAAGTGAAACCTGAAAACTGAAAATAAACCAAAAAAAATGTATATAATGTTGGCTGCATAGTCACTCTTGATGCTGTCATCGTGACGACTTATTTCGTCCTCTTAAACGGTACTCATAGAGTCGACAATTTTTGTTAGTAATTTATGACGACAAGTTTATTTATTTTTGGAGAGTGTTTGAAGTATCGTAAGTGCTCCGTTTCATTGCTGGCTAAGAGCTACGGCAAACGATGAACTGATGAACACGAACACCGTAAATTTAATGATGACATCACCGTAGGGGAAAGTGTGCACGATGAGCTCAGCCATCTTTCTTCAAGAATAAATAATTCTAGTGCATATTCTCGGCACTTTGAAAGTTTGAAAGTAACTCAAAAATTAAAAATAATAATGTAATTTAGTTTTTAGAGAGTCAAGTGTTTACATGTAAGGAATCGCGTATCTTCGAGACGTATTTTCATTTCTATCACAGTCGTCAACAATTTGATGACCATTGCTGGACTATCTTAGTTCTGGGTTTTCATGAGAGTCATCCTGGGTCATCGCTTACAAATTGATGGCGACTTACGTCCTTCACCTGATTGTTAGCAACCTAATACCGCGACGTTTGAGTTCTGGTCGCCACTTGAAAGCCTTTTATACTTCCGGCGGTTATCGGTTCTAATGAATCATGTCGTTTATCCACTGCCACTTCGCATTCCTGATTCTGTGAGCTATGTCGGTCATTTCAATTTTTGTGCAGATCGTTAGAACAATACAAAAATATTTTAATGGCACGAGCATTTGAATAATGATTTTTTTATGGAAAAGATTACGTAACTCTCCTATTCATGAACGCCCCTGTGAATCCTATTATAACATGCGCTATTATTTTAAAATTTGCACATAAAACGACATGCACAGTGAACATCTAACGTAAGCGGATATATAGTGTCATTGTATGTCGCCATTTCTCATGTCGTCATAATTCATAAATACGAGTGTAAAAAGACTATGACGAAAAGTGTTAGCCGTCGACAGATGGTGAAATTACTATCCCAAGAACATTTTTCAAAACTACCTGCATGTATGGTGTTTAGTAGCGATACGCATGCAAGCACGACGCCGTTTTAAAAGTATCTGCATGGGGGATGGTTATATAGGAAGTGAAAAGAAAGACGCTGCAATCGTAAAGAAGTTCCTAGCGCATCGATTAGAGCACACCATAATAATAGATCTTAAATCTTTTTCAATTTATATTCCAACTGTACGTATATAAGATTTCCATTGAGAAGTCAATTTAATTTATTCAAGTTTCTTTCTTAACACTGGTAATCGTGTCGGCCATCGTTTGAATATACAAAATCCCGCTTGTAATATCTATCACTTAGTAAAGATTAGCTCTATTAGATTACGACAGGTGAGGTCACGCGCTCGCGAGACACGCACTCAACGGGAGACGCTGAGTCAGCGGAGTTCGTCGGCCCCGCGCGCATCTCCCGCCAGACAAAGAATAACAAAATGCCTCAACCGTTGGGGTGGTCGGCAATAAATCAAGGCACGTCATAAATGGGGACCCTCATAGAGCCCGCGTTCGCGGCGCTGAGAAGTGTCGCATTTTCCAACCCATAAACGGGAATTCCACGTAATGCAGTCGAGGAATCCCCAGTGTTACTTGGAGGGGGGAGGGCTCACACAATGCCCTTCTCCCATACGACTTCTAAAGGACTTCGTAGCGCCTTCGAGACCGGAGTTCGGGCGCCGAGTGCTGTAGATTAATTACTCGCTCGCTAATGGCGCATGATGTATAAGATATTTAATTTACGGTAATACGGTTAAAGCAGTGAAAAACATTAATGTTCTGCTTTAAGCGAGTACAGCTCAAAAAAGAAACGCATTTGTTAGTTTAATTATTTATGGTGTAAATAATACATGTAAACATATGATGAGGTAGTAGTTTCAGATCTTAATTACTTCGCACCTGACGCATATATTGTCAAAATCTTTTGATTTTAGAGTGTGAGGTGTAGACCTCGGGCCCCCGTGCTGGCCTAAGAAGTTGGGAGCGGCTGATGACAATTTTCACCAGAGCGATGACAACGTTTGGGACTGAGGTTTAAAGTGCTCAT
The DNA here is from genome assembly GCA_005406025.1 of Eumeta japonica. NCBI lineage: Eukaryota > Metazoa > Arthropoda > Insecta > Lepidoptera > Psychidae > Eumeta > Eumeta japonica. The sequence continues at coordinate 518,810 of BGZK01000151.1, forward strand.
AAAAGCATAGAGCTATTTGATTTATGTTAAAAACTCAGTGAATGTTATGTAACTAAATGTAAAAAATTAATTAACAGGTTATTCTATTAAGTCAAAATCGTTGTTGAAAAATACAAACCAATTTATAAGTACTATAAACATACAAAATGTGCTTTTTCAAAATTAATGAGTTTTGCCTGTAACAGGAAATTTTTGTTCTCCATTTTTTTTTTTAATTTTGAATATATACTTCTTTAGGCGCGTTCTGAAAAAAATGATGAGAGTGAAATTTTAAGATGCGCGCGCATGAGTGTAACACAAAAATAACAGGCTGAAGTTGGCCGCTAAACCGCTCATTAAGTGCTACCAACAAAACAGAAATGAAACCTCTTTTAATCGCGTATGTTGGCACGCTCATCGCCTCTGATCACTGTATTCATATTTATAAAATTTATCCACATGTTTCTAGTTTCTATATTCACAACACGTGCTTTAATTTCCTACAAGTGCAAATGATATATGTGCTAATAAATTATAATTGGTAGTTATTTAAATTGATTATTTTTATTAATCTTATTTACTATTCGTATATACGAGTAGTAAATAAGATTATTATGATTAAATAAGATTATATCTCGTATTAGCGAAAATAATTGTGCTTATATACTTATTTAAGTGCCCAATATAATTAAGGTTATGCCCAATATAATCCGTATGTACTATTTATTGATATAAATTACAATATTATTATTTAATATAATTAATACCAAATATTATTAAATTATAAATATTAAATATTTATTATTGGTTATTTTTTTTTTTTTTAAGCCTTTTTAATCAGACATTTTCTTTTAGTTATTATTCATACATGTTCCTTTTATTCATGTTTTGAATGTCCGTTTGCCAGGTGGCAAAGGCCTCCTCCAATCTTCTCCATTCCCGTCTTTCTATGGCTACTCTACCCCATGTTGTTCCGGATTATTGGTTATTTAATATTTACAAAATAAAGAAATAAATTAAATAAAACATTAATTAAAAAAATTGTGATAAAAATTAAAATCAAATTAAAACATTAATTTTCAATATTTATCATTAATTGAATAAATAATAAATATTTATAAAAAGATATGAACAAATTTAATGAAAACTTATTTATGAAAATGAAAAGTGAATATAAAATTTAAAAAATTATAAATATATATAAAATGAATTAATTTAAATTTAATTTTTAAATTAATTATTAAATTGAATAATGTAATTAGTTATATATTGATTAATAATTAATTATTATGATTAATTATTTACATGCAATTAAAAATTATTTTTTAATGATGCCAAAGAAGTATAACTTCTCACGCGCGTACACACACCCATTTTTTTTATAGTATTCATCTCATCTTGTCCTTCCATTACATTATGTTCTTCTTAATGTCATGGATCATCCAGGACGATCTATTCAGGATGAACTGACATTTAACTCGGTAGTGCTCTACTAGTCTTTATTTTCTTTAGTAGATCATCGAATGTTTTGTGGTTGTGGGTTCCTGATAACTGGGAATGTCACCACTTGTGTGACCACGTATTATTCAGGGTATATCACCTTTAAAACAAATCACCCCAAAAGGGTTTTGGTTTGTCGTAAACTTAATTTTATATCATCTTGTATTGTTATTAAAAGAAAAGACATTTTCTGATCATTAATTATGTGAAAATTAATGACAATATTTCTGTGAAATAATAATTAAACTGACCTAATAATAGAACTGTCTCCAGGGAGATTGAATGGAGTTCGGGAATTATATAGAAGTAAGTAATCTGAACCCTACGATAAGATGATAAGATTCCATTTATCTCTACTACGAAGGGACGTTAAGCAACAATACTACAATAATTTGCTAAGATATTCGCATATTATATTAACCTAACTTATACGTTATTATAAATTCAGTGTACTAACTTCAAAGTACGGTCACGAGCATATAGTTTGAGAACTAGCATAACTATGCATACTAACACGCGTCGAAGGAATAATTTTTCAGCCGCGGTAATTAGAAGTAAATATATATAATGCTGCTTGTTTGATAAAAACCTATGCTAAATAATATGGTTGTCGAAATATTTGTTTGTTTCGCCATAGAGTTCGCTCTGAAACGATGAGTCATTAGCAAACTGTTTTGTTCATTATTTACTATTAATTACATATTATTAAACAATATATAAAATCAAAATGTCCTACGATTATATTGAATTTAATAGTTTGAATGAAAAAAATATTACTGTATCTCAAAATAGACAAACGGAAACCGAAATCACGGGTTCGACATTGCCAGATGCTACCATTTTGTATTTTTTTGCGTTCGCTTCCTCAAGCAGCCGTGTGAACGAAGCAAATGCCACCTGTCACGAAAGAAATTTATCATAAATAAATAATATTCACCGTATCCCTCCATTGTTGTATGGAGAAGACAATCAAATAACATTTTAGTTGAAACTTAGTAGATTTCGGTGGTGTATTGAAAACAAAGAAAGGTATTTTACATAAAAAAAGAAGCAACGGTCGTTGACCCTAAAAGATAAATATTTAACATGAGACGATTCCATTTCACTTTCAGTGTATTCTCTTTTGCTTTATTTGACTTTTCTTCGATTTATTCGATTTAAATCACATTAAATTCGATTTTGAGATTTTTTATCTAATCGAATATTACCCTCACAGCGATTTATTTTCACAGCGATGTCGACATCGATTCAGATCACAACTCTGAGCCCGATTCTGACCGGCTGCCGAAAAACTACTTCTCCAATTCTATGACAATATTTCATGAATAATGTTGCGTGAAATCAGCTCTGGTACGTGCTTAATGGTCAGTACGCCTGCGTGCTAAAGAGTTCCATACTTACAGCCCCGGTCTGAAACATTCAGTGTTTTTGGAATTTTATAAGCAATGGCGAAGAAAAATATTATATCTAATTGAATCTGCATGTCTTAGGTCTATCTAAATATTAAAAAAAAAAACATGCGGAACCTCTAACTAAAGCACATCGGATCAACGTCGGGCCATTAACACCTACTATTTTCTGAAAGGTGACTAATACGAAATTATTTGTGAGATGTGATGATGTTAGGGATAACGTTAAAAAGTAACTTGATAGCCGTACGAAGACAGTATTTTAATAGAGTTCAGAATCATAGTAATGTCTATCCAATGGTCGCCGAGTTATTTGGTGACAAATAAATGAATATAGACAGACAGCCCGTCGTCTGCCGGCGCGATTCATAAATATTGTATTTAGGTTGCTGTGATACTACGTTTTATCGATATCTTCTCGTAAAGTCGCCGTTATTGAGCCGATGTGTTATTATTTCTGGATTCTTTTTATTGGCTTGAATGTTTGAAGTGGAGCATTCGAGTTTGGGTTATATCTAATATATAAAAATGAATAATTGCCTGTTTGTTCGTTTTCAAGCGTTACTACACCATTTAGTCGATTTCGATTACATTTTGTTGAGTTGTTGACAGCACGCCCGCGAGAGCTAGTACATATATGTTACGAAAATAGATATGGCACGCGAAAAATGGAGACAGATGTTGACATTATTAGCGCTTTGTTCATTTAATATCTGTCATCCTTTTTGCTTATGCGTTTTGTTTTGCAGGCAGTTTATCCTCAAGAAAACTGCCCGTAGAACATTTAATAAAATGTAAATTCATAAAATATTATAAGTATTTTTACGTGTTACATGATGACTTAATTATAATAGTATTTAGAATTTGGATACGAAAATTAAAAATCCGCGAGTTTTTATAAGTAAAAACTATTCAATAGAAATGTTTTAAGAAATTAGCATTTACATCTTAACTAAGGAAAAGCAAACGAAAAATGCCTCATTTGTGCTGCTCGTATTTTAATTTATCGACAAATGATTACCAAAGTCGACACAACATCACTGCAAAGTACATCTTACAAATAATATTTACTGTACGAATAGCTTAAATCCAAGATTTAACTTTAAAAATTACACTGCTTTATTTCTGAGCCAACAATTCCTATCTTTGGGCCGAATGTTAATTTTTTTGTGCCAAGCAATCAGGAAGAAAATCGGCTGGCACGGAAGTCGGTTAAGTAGTATCGACTTCAGCAACCGCTGATAGCTGAGTGGTCAGGGCGTCGCCTTCGAATTAGAAAGTATCGAGTTTGAATTCTGACCGCAAGCGAATTGATAAATGAGTTTTTATCCAAATCGGATTAAACCGTTTCCTTATCGTGCATCCAAGAAAACGTTAAGCCGTTGATCAGGAACTTTGTCACGAATAGTCGTCGACGCTTTCTAACAGCTTTCGATTGGCTTTAGTCTAGCATGGAGAACTCAAAATATAAGTCTCTGAGTTTTGAACTAAAAACGTTGCGGGTAGGTATGTCTCAGGAATGAGATTATCAAACCTGGTACAACAAATAGACAAACACCGGAGTGAGCCTATAGACTTTTTTTATTGCTGGTCACCAAGAAAATTTTAATTAAATAAGTAATATAAAAAAAAGTACTATATTAAGAAAATAGTCATGTGAGTGTCGACTGAAAGAGCTTAACATTATTTTGCTATGAAAATAAAAAAAATATGGTTTTAAAAGAAAAACCGAAAACTATATAAATCTGTTATATAGTTTTCAGTTTTTACATTCATATAACATATACAATTTTTAAGTCAGAATAATATTCATTTTTATAAAATTCTGATGGACATATTTACGATCAAAATTTTCGTGATAATATGATTCTTAATAGTAATAACTATAAGACATTAAAATTAACAAACAATTTAAACAAACTGCATGTTTGAACTTTGTGCTACGAGAGTTGCTTTTTAGGTATCTATAACTGGTCATATATAAAACAATGTTTAAAAAAAGAATTACATCATTTAAAAGTACAAGTAGAATACAGTTTATTTTATGTAACTGTCAATTGTTTTATCACTGTGACGTCATTTTGAAAATTGCATGTCTTTATCACAATGAATTTAACTCGTGGAAATTTTTGTGCGATGATTTATTACGATTTTCTGCGTGGGCTAATTCAAAAACAGTGCATCTATCAACTCACTTCGACTTTAGGAGATGAATCACGGTACCACCGAATACCACTGGTTTAGTGGGTTTAATCGTGGGCGGTCTATGCTCACGGACGAATTTAAAGAATGTCGCCCTAAATCGGTTGTTATACCACAAAATATCGATACTGGGTGGAAACTAATATGCAAGATCGTCATATTACATATCGCGAGATAAAGGCGTCACTGGGCATTAGTATGACGAACATACATGAGATATCACACGAAAATTTGGCTGTAAAAAAACTTTATGTTCGCGTTGGATTCCGCACAATTTGAACATCAATCCAAAACATGCTCGTGTCGATTGGTACAAGAAAATATTAAACAAAAATACAATCGTAGTGCGTCAAAAGCTGTTTGTAATATCTACACAGGTGATGAATCTTGGATCTATGCTTATAACCCCGAAACTAAACAACAGTCAACGGTGTGGGTGTTCCAAGATGAGCTGAACCCAACAAAAGTGATTCGTGACAAAAGCACTCTGAAGCCTGCTTTTTTGGTATAAACGGCCATTTAATTACAGTGCCACTATAGAATCGTAAAACGGTTAATTCGGAGTGGTACGCGATCTTATGTTTGCCAGAAATCTTTTAAGAAATAAGAAAGAACAACCGACAACGCAGAATCACTCTTCATCATGACAATGCTAGCTGCCACACGTCGGACGAAACAATTCAATTTTTGGAACGTCAAAAGATCGAATCGACGGGTCATCCGCCGTACAGCCCCGATTTGGCACCAAACGATCTCTATTTACTCCCAGGCGTGAAGAATAAATTACGTGGTCAACGTCTTTCGAGTCTCGAAAAGGCCGTTGATGCGTTCAAAATGCACGTTTTGTAGATACCTCAATTAGAATGGAAATAGGGCTATAAAAATTGGTTACAGAGTATGCAAAAGTGCATCGATCATCATGGCGAATATTTAGAAAAGCAATTAAACCATATTAGATGTTTGTCTCTTTTTGATATTCCGGACACATAAATAGCAGCCTTTGTATTTTAAAATTCAAACGAGCATTACGACTTTATCCTAACTCGGTATTAGTAAATGGGTCTTGCGTTATCACAGTTTCAAGTGAAAATTATAATATTTTGCTCTCTATCCGAATGAAATGATAAAAACAAAATAAAAAAACTGAGACATGTTTACCACTACTTTTTAGATCTAATAATATTAGATTGGAACATAACGTCTTCTGTTTGTTAGTAATATAATAACACATTTTCCTTATTTTGAATCAATCGGAATTTATGACAGTGTAACTGTAATAGAACAATGTAACTGTGGAGCGAACATAAATATTTCTTGTGGTTACTACATAAAGTAAAAACAATTTTTTTCCGTTTCCGAAAATGTATATTGTTATTATTACTTTGAATTCATAAACCCTCCTAAATAGGATTTCTTAAATTTTACTTTGTGATAGTCGCGCTCACGGATCATAGGATAAGGCGATCGAACGCTTCTTATCCTTTAGGGTTGATTATATATTTTTAGGATCTAGATATAGATGGAGCCACTGGAGCGACATTAATCCGGCGGGACATCTAGTACGCGGCGCGCAGCGGGAAAACTGTCCCCTCTATTTATAGGGGGACACCATGGTAACCTAACGAGATAATAAGCAACGGAACTGCGTGCCGCGAATAAAAATATACTTTATTATTAAAAGTATTTACAGTTCGCCAAACTTGACGCATACTGAATTTTGACGTACAAAATGCATTTGGATTAGTGTACCAAAATTCGAATATAAATTTATTATATATAAGAGTTTAAATACGTTAAGGAAACGAAATATTTAATGATTTCTTTAATTACTAATGCATTTCCTAGAGATTTATAAATTTCAAAAAGATTCCTGGAAGTTCTATAATACTGTATAATTCAAAGTTTAGCGCATTCGTTTATATAATATGATTATTATTATAGTAGTCTTTGAGATTAAAGCTCTCAACACTGATATGTACATGTTTGATTTCGAGTTAAACTGCCAATTGTTAATGAAATTGATTCATTACCCCACTGTCCATAGTAGAGATTAATGATTATAGTTATACGTCAATAAAGCCAATGAAACCTGTTTAGTGGGGTTTTATAATATGCCTCTTTTGAAACTTCATTTAGATTTCTGATAAGCAACTGTATAGGATTTATAAGTCTTTCCGAATGTACAAAATTCCTTAGATTATTTCACATTTCTAAAAGTATAAGAAAATGTAAAACTTAAAGTTTCACACATTTTTAAGAATGTATCGAAATATAAGAATAAGCATTTAATAATAGCTTTGACTATTATAACAAAAGATTTTTGTTTAAACGCTTTAGAGATTCATAATAAATAACATTGTAGATGAGTGCCATTAGAGTTCATTATAAAGTTAAGTTACATACAATTTAGAAATTACGGAAATCCAGCCGATGACATACATCTTAAATGAAAAAAGAGGAAATAATAAGGATAACGAGAAGGGGGAAGAAAAAAAGCATTCTATATATCCAAAATATTTATTCAACATTTAAAATGCTTTATGTAGTACTTAGCAGGCGAGATTTTGAATTTTGGTTACTGTTACACATTATGAGCATTTACAAGATCAAAAAAATCTATAAATGCCAGATCCCTTGAGTTCAGACAACAGATATCAGTTTTATATTGCCGCAAAAGTATACACTCATATACCTACCATACGTACATACCTATTATATATATTGATAGAGATCTTACCCCCAGTTACGAAGCGCAATCGGATAACTAGTATCCATTCAGATATGTAACTGCTGTATTAAAAAAAAATATTTGAGCCATCAATAATATTAAGTGCTATGTCAGTTTTTGAATTTTGAAGACAAATTACGGACTTTGTTTCGCAAATCCAAAAAATACATCGATTTTAAATATGATTGACCTTTGACGTATCTAATTGAAATTTCCTACCACAATGATGACTATTCTCAAATTGCATTTTTTAGTTTGCCTGTAGATTAGACACGTACATTAGCGCCAGCGACCGCCGGCCGACGATATTCGGATAAATTAATTTGAAAGGGGGAACGTAGCCCTTGTTTTGGATCAGCAAATAGAATTAAAATGGTCCACAATATCCCAAGGTACGTTTAACAAAACAAACAAAGCCGCGTGGACATGAAAATTCAATATGAATTATTACATCAAATTACATTCTACATATAGAGTCAATTACAATTAATCTTTATAAGTTTTTTATTATTTTAAAATTTATGAGTACCGATGTATTTATGGTAATAAGAAGGCCATAAGTTTATTTAAGGAGAAAAAGATTAAAGATAATAATAAGAAAAATATGTAGTCGGACTAACTGTGACTGTAAAAACAATGAGGACGTTTCTTATATGTTTTGTTCAAACATAAAATTTAAGAATTGAATACTCATAAAACGGATTCTGTATTTATGAATATTTTTTGTAAACGCAATTGAATGTACTCGTGTGCATATTATTTTAATGTGCTTAGATAAGATGTCAGTCTGACATATATTTAAAATATATATGTCAGATTGTACAACATATATTTCCTCCCGTACATTTGGTCCCACACATTAAATCCCATAATTCCGCTCTATAAATTTATTCTTTCTAGATAACAAAACGATTTCGATGTACCTTTATTTAGTCTAATTAGTAAAGCTTTTTTATATCCCTCACATTTAGATCCCCCACATCGTTATTTCCGCATCGTTATTTTTCAAGAACACTTCACACATAAATGCTACACAGTGATCACGCGTTCGCGATGTTGACTCTTCTGCCGTGTTTCTTCTGCCATGTTTAACTTTCTCTACCATATGTACGAATCAGATATGATTTATGAACTTAGATATTTCTTTGGAGTGCGAGGCGTCTTCGTTAATTTATTTAATTCGATTCAATTTCAATTCAATCTTTTTAAATGTCTTCATTACACATCGCTCATAATAAACGAATGCAGTTATACAAACCCTTTCACGTGGTTAAATAGCTCTCACATTCAATTCAGATGTGTCAATCTCTCATAATTTCGCTTCTTTCAAACACCGTAACCTTTGTGTCGCATTCATTTACAAAATGATTTTTCTTTTATGAAGCAATAGTTCGATTAGTTTACCATAACATCCTGCAATTGGCACGCTGACGCTGCAAGGATTACTCGAACTCATCGGTTGTTAGTCCATATTCCGACTGTTGGAATCATTTGGGCAACTGTCCACAAATAACTTGTGGACAGTTGACAGCCACCGTGACGGTATATATATATATGGCAGTCGGACGATTGGATATATGGATGACAGACCAGTTACCATATAGAAGCCATTAAATCTCTATATTATAATTTCTATATTAAGTCTCTATACGGAGTTCCCATTGTTCTTATCTGTGCGCTAACCATCTCACACACGAACGGCGTTTTCATAGATCTTTCTTCTCGACTCCATCGTAAGTGTTTTTCTAAATCTACTTAAGCGTGGAAATCTTCTGGTTCTTGACCAAAACTTTTCATATTATTACACACATAAAAAGCAATTTATACAACACATGCGTTTTCGAACTCTCGTTTGTATACATCAAATTTCTCTTTCAGTTAATTTCAGATTAATAGTCATATATAGATGTATGACATAGAAATAGACTTTTCCATATAATTTGCCTACGACACTGAAAAGACTTATGTGGTGGTAATTTCCGCAGTGTTACCGTAAAAGCTGTCAGAATAGCTTTATGGGACCTCAAGACGTCAATATATGGTCCAATATTCAATTTTGGAAAAATAAAAACGGGGTAAATACAATAACATCCCGAATTTATTGTAACCTCACAAATTTTTCACTCAAAAATTAAAATATGATTAAGGCTTTTTCCTTAGTGGACTACTATTTGTTTTTATGTTAAAATTTAATCTGATTTGAATTTGTAAACCAGACATTGTCGACAACAATCGAAATCTTGTAATAAAGCCCTTGAAATATACAGTGTTGATTCTAATAGGATTTTAATCGAAATTGAAACAAAAATCCCCAGCACCAAATCATAAAGATTATAAAAATTTAATTTAAGTATATAACATTAATGTTATTATATTATACAAACTCGCTTTTAATATTATTATGAAAAAAGTGTTTGCAAACAAAAACTCATTAGATAAAATCGTGTCTTTGGAACAGAAACTCATATTGAAGATCAGCAGTGCGGGCCCAGTATTTATGAATTATTCATGTCATGATCAGTCACAGGTGTTGATAGTAAAGGGGCCCTTCTGAAAAATGACTTTTGCGCGATAGTTTTCCTAAATTTCAGAGCCGTGACATACGTACTACTCAAACGTAATTATTACCTTGCGACTATCACTTGCATGATACTAAATTAAAAGTAAATTAATGATTTAGGACAAAAGGAAGTAAAGCTGACTTACATAATTGTGCCGCCAAAATGAAATGCGCAGCTGGATTAGTCATAAATTGCAAATTGAATAATAGTCAATTTCACGTTAATAGCATTCGCGTGTCTCATTGATGGTGCATTTTAATGGAGAATTTTGAAACATTTTTCTTACACTCCGGTTGTATTATTTTAGAATAATAGTTTGAAAAACAATGTACATTATTGCATTTATAATGTATAATGGAGAAAGTCTAGATATGTGTATGCCAAAAGTAGGCAGTACACTTCAAGGACTACGAGTTTCCGACGATTCGATCCCGCTCTGCGTCCGTTACCGGAGTGTCGCCTTCCAGTTCCTCCTTGCGCCGTCGCAGCGGCGCGGCGGCGCGGCGCGTCAGTCGCTCTCGACGGTCGCGCGGTGAGGACGTACACGCGTTCCCTTCGCTCGTCGCCGTGACACAACGAAACAAGTTTGTGTACTTCGAACTTAATCCACCATTATTTCAACGAAACGAGACCGCGATGGACTAGCGTTATGGAGTGACGGAGCGCTGTTTACGACCGCATAGAGTCACGTCGGAGGACACGTTCGCGTGGAGTCGGTGTATTGTTTTATCTGATTAAAACCGTGGACCGTTGCGAAGGTGTAAACGCATTGTGTACAGCCAGCCCGCGGGTCGAATACGAAACAGACTTTCCGTTTCGAGTTTGAATTTGTTTTTGTCGTCCGCACCGGCCCAATATTGCGCCGCGTCGAAGAGGGAGGATGCAGGCGTCGAGAATGAGAGTGACAGGTGTGGCCGCCGCGGCCTTTTTACTGGCCATGATAACAGGTACAATAGAGACTATTTTAAACCGGTACATATTTATTTAAGCTCCCGTCCTAAAAGGTGTGACGTTTTCATATCCGTTGTGATTCATTAATTTCATTTTTTAATATTTATATCTTTCGTATAAACGACGCGAACTGGTTGTCGTGAGAGTTTTTTTTCTCAGGTTGGCATTCCGACGTGCTCCGGCGCCGTATAGTACCCACGTACCTATGATTCATTCATTAATCTTTCGAGATTCGAGAGCCTTGGAGTGCTCGTTGCTTGTTCGTTCGAAATAACCCACTTAAGAAACAGTACGATGATGATTTAAAAATTGTTTCTTAATATTTGATAATTAAATTTTTTCATAAGTATATGTGCAATGCTCATGTAATTTTTTTTTGTAATTCTCTTTTATTAATTTTCCTTTAATTTTTTTGTAATGCTATGAAAATAGGTAATTTCTAATCTTTGAAATCGAATTTTTATATCGCACTTATTTTATGTTAGTACATTTGTATTAAGGATTTGAACAAGATTTAATAAAAACAGCGATATTTAGCGTTTATCTAATAATCTATGGTACTAATTATGGTATAATGGAATTATGCGGATTATGGTTATGTAGATACATCAAAACTTTGACGAGGTTGTGACAATATCTGTATAATAAGTAAAACTTACCGTACGAACTTCTAAAATATTGTGTCCGTTTTGAATTTTGTTTAACTAAAGTTTTTGCTTCTAAATGGTTAGTATTCAGTATTAAGTGGTCATTGTTGGCTACAGCAAGAAGGTGATTCTGCGCGTTCGCTAGTTTTTATCGGAGCCCGCCCCATACTGTTACCGAATGTGATGTAACGTAAAAGGTCCTCTTTTACATATTATAAAAGTATATCAGAATTACAAAGAAATATAATTTCGTTATTAGCAAAAAACATAGTGAAGTTCTCGTAGAACTCACGCAAGAACGCTATAAAATATTTTATCCTACAATTGCAACTCTATCCAGCAATTTTTTTATACTATTTTCTTGAAAACCTAGATCCTACAATTTAAATACTTGATTTTTAGAACACTTTGATTCGTTCGTAATTTAATGTCCCATAGTTTTTTTATTGTTATCGCTATTTTCAGTCTTCGGTGTAGAACAGATAGAATAGATCTTCACTGCAATTCCTTGTATGGAAAATAATAATGTAGTAAGTAATTAATAAATAGTAGTAGTTTCGAAAAAATCGTAAAGCTTTATTCGAAAGGGCACTAAATCAATGAATTCATCTGTTTTGGGATTTAATGCATCCAACTAAAACGAGTGCAATGTTTTGCAGTATTATAGTGAAATTCAGGATTTTCTATACATAGCATTTGTGGTTTCATGGTCAGAGGAGCACAGACGCAAAAGGTTAGGTCATTCATTGACCCTATAACGCAAAGTAAAGTCGATCGTGAGAGAGCAAGGAGGCTGCAGACCAACGCATGTAGTTCCCAGCGTCTGTCGTTGTAATTAGGTACTTAATCCCTTTCCCAATGCAGACAGACAAGCCTTTGCATAGAAAGGGGAAATTGGTGGGAATTAAGGTTGTTTAAAGAGGAATAAAAACGCCCCTCCCCACGGTCGCATCCAGTCGGTACCGTGCTTTTGACATTTTGCTGTACAGACAGACGCACTCTCTTTCAATTTTGTAAGAGCATAGATGTTGAGATTCAGAATAATTGTGCTAAATCTCCTCTTGAGTCCTAAGTTTGTCGTATCGAAAATCAGAAAAAAGGTAATTCAGTTTTGTGTTTTTTATAGATTTTTTTCATTTAATCGTTTATAAAAGTCACCTAACAAGCAAATTAAAAAAAAAATCTGTAATTTCTTTGTTTTAATTTCCTTTATGCTTCTACGCTTTTTTAGCTAAATTTTTTGAAACACTCATCGCACTTTACCACCGTAGACACCTCTGGTTGAAATAATATGAAAAGAAACGAGACCAATTAGTATATACATACGATACTCCTATCGGTCAATACCAAAATATATCAATACATTGAAGACTGAATTTAATTTAGGTGGTGATTTTAGAATAGTTGTCGTTACTTTTCTTTTTATCACCAGTTTTAAAATGTATTCTAACAAACAATTGATAAGCAATCGTCATCAGTATAAAAAATACGATAGCCAATCGCTAGATATATACCACTCCCAAATAGCGCAAATTCAAAGCCTTCCCGTGCAATTCAATCGTGACGAGACACGCGGTCTACCGCTAGCTGCACCAGGCCTCTGGTCATATGCGAGGGCGTGTGTGAGGGTTCGAGAGTGTGCGTGCGTGTGGACGTTTGAAATTGGGGCAGCTGCCTGAGAAGCCTTAAAAAATGTCCCCATCAAATACAATACACGGCTTCTATTTCAAAGTATCCAAAGTGACGGTGGTTGCTCGGTGGTTTTAGGGGCGATGCATTTCAACAAGGTTGTGGCGGTTGTACTGTAACATTACTGGATACGAATTTGAACACGGGTGAATTGACCGATATCCGAGACCAATGACCGCGATCGGGATCGAGTGCGGGATGGGAATCGGAATCATGGTTAACAGTGTGATCGCTCGATATAGAACACTTAGGAATTTTTTTGCTTGTTGGTGTGGGGAGACCAACGGCACGAAAATTCTCATAATAGTAATTAATATGGATGTTGAGCTTACAGTTAACTGATAAAACATTCGTTGTGCCCGAGCCGAAGTGAACTCGACATAAACTACATGTAGGCCTCTTCTAAGAGGGTTCGCCATAATTGATTGGTGCAGTTGGTAGTGACCCTACTTACTGTGCTAAGGGCGTGGGTTCGATTTCTGCACAAGGCAAAGATTTATTTATTTGATTAAAAGTTAATGTCTATATTAAGTATGGATGTTTCTATGTATTATATGTTTATATTAGTTTTTGCCCGCGGTTTCGACCACGATTATGAAATTTTTTTTTATAGAATTTGGATAAAATCGTTCTTAGTGAGCTTCGACGTCCCAATAAAGAGTCCCAAACTTCATGTCAATCAGTTGTTGTGATGAGTAAGTCAGTTAGTGGTATTTCGCTTATGTATATCACGTATATACGAGTTTTTGCTCACGGCTCTGCTCGCATAGACAAAATGACGAAATTTTTTTTGGATAGGATTTGCTTAAAACCCCTCCTTTATGAGCGTCTACGTCTCTAAAAAAGTGACTATGCCAAATTTCAAGTCAATCGGACCTATAGTTTCGGAGATCTCATAAAATGATGATTTTTTTGTATTGGATTTGGGTAAAATCCATTCTTAGTGAGCGTCTATATATATATATTATATGTATATAGATTTATAAAAATATAAAGCATGTATGTATTAATATATCAGCTATCCCCATAATATAAGCCTCGTTGCTTAGTTTGTGTTCTTTGTTTATGTACGAAGACACTCTTATTACTGCTATAATCGTCACGCTTTAGATATGGACAATGGCAATACCGTATTTCATTTATAATAAAATTAGATATTTTATATCTGTCACAATAATAATTTTCATTTATTTTTCTTATAAAAATCCATATTTGTTTAATTTTTTGAAACGCATGATTCAAAAGTTTAGAGGACATAATTATAGAATTAAAGAATGTGGAAGTTGATATAACTAAAGATAAATCAGACACAGTTGTATTTCCTTAGACGATCTCTTCTTTGATTCAATATTTAATATTTCATGTTCATTTTTATTGATTATACATACATATATGTTTTTTTTGTCTTATTTAGCTGGAAGCGACTTCAAAATAATTAGTTGTTTTTGGAGTCAGTTTAAATAATTAATTAAAGAGATTTATTAAGGTGGTTTTTATTTTATTTATTTTAATTTATTTTATTTCACATTTTTTAAATATCGAGTAATTACAATTTTATAATTCATTGAGTAACTTTTCATGTGGATTAAATCATGGTCATCATGGTTTATGGTTATGCCAGGCATCTTCTATATTTCGTATGGAGCTAGTGGTAAGCAGTTTTGATCCCGAATTTAATAATAGTATAAACTCATCCCTATTTCCCAAGGGGATAGGCAGAGACTAGATTTCCGCATGGTGCCTATCTCTCTTGCCTCACTGATATGCCGCCAATTTGGTCTGCATAAAATTTTCTAGGAACAGGATTTTTTTGTTGTGCACTGGTATAAGATTTTTGATTGTTCATTAAAAAATTATTCATACATACATACAATAAAAATCATTCCTTAATCATTATAGAGTCTATTCATTCTTAGTTGGAATGCATCTACCAAATTATTCGTATACAAATTATTCCTATTCTTTATAATATAGACGTTCTACAATTCTTGCAGATCGCATTTTCATTCAAGTCCACTTAATTCGCTTTATTTCTACTGCTATCGCTAAAGAGTTCTGATGTGTTCCTGTTAAAATTGTTACGTTGGAATTATGTAAAGGAATGAAAATATGTAGGTAGATTAATAATCAATTAATTGTAATTCTGTGTATAGGTTTTACTAAGAGCCATTGAAGAGAAGTCTCTGGTGACAAATCGTAGTATTATTGCTTAACTTCTATATAACTGTTAAGAAATGCGGTGACTTTTATCATCACTAGCATGAAATGATGACTTCTACACATAAAAACTTTAATAACTAAAAAAAAGAATTAAACACACTATACATGTCTATTATATTTCCGGGTGCTCCTCTATTTCCCTGGGATCCCATCATCAGATCCTGACTTGGTGACTATGGGATCACTTCGGGAGTATACATTTTCAAACAAAAAAAATTGAAATCGGTTCACAATTGACGAAGTTATTGCTGAACATACATAAAAAATATAGACGAACATAGAACCTCCTCCTTTTCTTTAAGTCGGTTAAAAGAGTTGAACATGACAATGGATTTTTAAACACGAGTGTAACTATCCAACGACACTAAACTATAGACTAAAAAAATAATCAATAATGTATGTGGAAAGATACCCGTAGTTTTTTTGGTAACTTCTTTACAAAAATTATGTGGCTGTTCACATAAGATGCTCGTACAATTTCATCAGAATCAATAAAAAAAAAAGGGGAAGTTATGAGGCTCTGACATACGATCAGACAGACAGATATGACGAAACTATGCGGGTTAACATTTTTTTTCGCTATGGAATCCTAAAAATCGTAAAAAAAGTACTACAAGAACTGTCTAATTTATGACCGCAATAAATAATTCCGTAAGTATTACTTCGACAGAATACTTTTTATTCTCTTCATCGAGACCGCTGTTTCACCGCGTAAGTTTCCCAGGGAGCCGTCATATATTTCCGCCAACAAAACTTCTCTCACCTTTATTTTCAACACGCCTGTCGCGCCTCTAACATCTTCATAATTTAAAAATATTCCGTAATAAAGGTGATTTTTAAACTTAAATCGTGTTGTATTTGATTAATATTTTATTTTTTTAGCATTTTCGTCTTGTAACGGAGTCTTTAACAACAAAAAAAAAATATATATATTTTTCCTAGAGATATAAGAATATCCGCTACAAAGCTTTTTTTTTTGCATCGGGCTTAACGATAAAGGATTTCATTTTAAGTAGTATTTCTCGTGAATTGTTCGTTAGCCATTTACCTTTTTAATTTCTTTTTCATTTATTTATAGTAATTTACTATTCGTACCTGCTTTGACTGATCTATATATCAATATTTAATTAATTTTTACGAAATAGGACTAATGTATATGTATAAAAGGCCATGTCTGTATGCATGTTCCCTATGAACTCCAAAACGATTGGACCGATTTGAAATTTTCAGGAAATCTTCCGATTAGCCTAGCGGGTGATCCTGTGGAGTTTGGTAACGATTGGATCAACATTTTTTTTTGCCTTTTTTCTTTATAGCATTATCAAGGGAGAAACGAATATGCGATCCACCAGGGTGTAAGTGTTCACCGCTGCCCATGGACACTCGCGACACTCGCGAGTCAACAGTACGTTTCCGATCTCTTGGGTAGGGATTAAGATATCTGATGAATGATGAAGAGGGGAGGAGCTGATGGAGGGAGGTTGTCGGGTGATGGAGGGGAGTGGGCCACCGGAACTCTCACTAACTGAACGAAAATCAACGAAGGAAGCCGTTATTTCACGCCTGTATTCTGTGTGAGTGTGGTATTGCACCGATCCAGCAGGACCATTTGTGTGCTGCAGCTCGACCAATACGATGGCTCTACCATAATAAATGGCAATTTCGTGTCATGTTTCCTCTATAAAGTATTACATTTTTTATGGGCGTAGCAAAGCACTACCTACCTATAGATGGCCGCTAAAACTTCGTTACATGACCGCTCTTATCCATCCACCAGAAGTTATTTGGCTATAGATAATTTCTTCTACCCTTGCGAAGCCGGGGCGATTCACTAGTTGTATATAAGTTTGGAATATTAAATGGACAACAATTTCGAGTCTAGTTTTTGCGATTGCAAGAATAAAAATCGAAAGGCTTGTTTTTTGCATTCAAAACGATTTGATTAGCTTTTCTTTATTTTTTTTCACTAAGAGAGAAATTTTGAGATCTAAAAATTTTTCAATGATTAGCGCTTCTGAACTCATATCACCCATTTATGTGCTCAAACGTCTCTATAAAATTTCACTTCAATAAAAGTGGAAATTAGTCAATTAAAAAAGACGCGATGTATACACAGGATGCTACTTGTTGAATACGGAACGACGAAAATACAATTTTCAACATAATTCGATCACGGGAATGAGTCAGTCACATCTATGTATGTAGGTACATGTGAAGTTGTAGAATAACGAATAGCATAATCTAGATGGGGCACGTGGATGGCTAAAGTCAGCGTACGCCGATCAGCGTCGGAGATTACATTGGTGGCCGATGCCTCTGTGTTCCGATAAAATTTATTTATGGAGTTGTCTTAAAAATGCGCCGTTCGTCCTTTTGAAGTTTGGATTTGTTAAAAATTTTCCTGAGAATTTGCTCAGTCTTCATAATGCTTAAAACTTGGAAAATTAACTTTACTGCATTAAAAGATTTTTCGTTATTCCATTTTTTTTGGCTCTCCTTAATTAGATAACTTTTGTTTGTTTTCGGAAGAAGTTCAGTCTCACAATTAAAAAAAAGTCGGCATAAAACTTCAGTTTGAAATAGTAGGTACCACATTGACGTCATTCTTTGTTGAAATTATTTTTTTCTTTTTTATTTGTTAAAGGCATTGTCCCGATTGGTATTAAATATAATAGTGTCCTATGTGAAATATATTTTTAAATTTATATTAACTTTATACTTTACATGTTCCTTTTACATCCTTTTCACTCTGTATTTCAATTTATATTTTTTTTATTATAGGTCGTGTGTAGGATACTGGTAATTCTTTTAAAGTTTTGAAGAGTTCGCTGTTGAAGATTTTACTATATTTTTTCAATTCAAGGTGTTAATTATAGTTTTTTTGACTGTTAAGAAATTTTGATTGACCTATAATTTTGTATACATTTATTAGCTTCTTTATTTCAAAGGAACAATTTTTATAATAATTTATACACTATCATAAAATTTTCATCAATACTTTGAATGAAAAAAAATTGCGCAATATCAATGTGTTCACGTTGTTCACAATCATAGCGCTTGAATAACTTAAGGCATAAATAGCTTATAAATAAATTCGTGCCCCCTACAGAGGGTGCAGTTCTTAATGAAGAAACAGGTACAATAAAAACAGGTACAATGATGTTTAGCGTTAAAATCTGAGCTGTGCCTAAATTCCTTGGACTCTTACGTCAAATAGAGCGAAGAAGAATACAGCCACTTTGAGTTTTAGGATTTCTTAAATGAATAACCGTGTAAGGGACTTAATTAGATCACCGCCGTATCAGTAGGTGATACTAATCATTATACAATTGTCACGATATCTTGTTTTGAATAGCTTGCCTAGTAACACCTTATATATTACGATGGATACCTTTCGATCCGTAATACGATCGAATTTGTATTACATATTCACCATATTCACGCGTCGTTTTAAGGCCCTGTATATATATATATATATATATATATTGCGTTACCCTTGTTTGTGTACCTCGTTACCGGCTTCTTTGTGTCAATCCTGTATAGGCGTCCGTGATAACTAATAGTCAGCAACACCGCCGACGACTGACGCGTATTAATTATTACGCGTCGAACGCAAGGGACGGCCGTACATAACCGGAAACTAATCCATCATTTATCCGTTCGCCACGATTCACCGACGTTCCGTGTTAAAGCTATCAATTAGCGGGCTATTTATCGACACGAATCGAACCGTTTAAAAACGCAGCTCCGTCGGTGTGCGGCGCCTCACCCGCTTTCCTGTCCGTAAGTAATCGATGTTAAACAGGCTATCGCATAACAGCCGCCGTTTAGACTGGACGGCGACCCGGCGATTTGCGCATACGACCGTTACATCGGACCCGTTACGGTCGGCGGCAGACGTGACCGTGACGCGCGCGAAAATTCTGAATGCATCGTGGATTTCGCTGCGTTTGTTCTAAGGGCGGTCGTGCGTGAACGCGCCGATGGGCGTGCGCTGCTCGCGCGGCCCGATCTCCCGGATATCGAATCCGGTGCTTCTTTCGCCTGACGAGCGGCGGCGAAATAGTTCGGGTGTTACTTTAGATCTACGGTCGGGCGAGAGAGATAAGATAAACGCCGAACTGTATTTTGTGTCGATCGATTAGAATCAAAGACTTCGTGTACGTTAGTGGCGCGTTCTTCTAGATGATGTTTCAGTGACAATTCTTATTGAATTATATGTAGCATAATATGTAAAGTTATATTAATATACTACATAATGTATCATAGATAATCTTTATTTTTGTCGATTCTAAAACAATCCATTTGGAACGTAACACTACTGGCACTCGGGTGGCGATTGATTATGTCGGGCCGGGTGATCGATCGTCGCGGACGCGGCCTGGCGTAGCGTCGTCCGGTAATGCGATGACGGAGTGTTAGACGCTGCTGCGTATGTGCAGCCAGCCACCCGTTCCGCCTCCGATCTGCCCACCGAAATGAATACTGAGATGACACCTTTCAAGTAATACTTCTTTAGACGCTTGAAGATAAATATCAGGGCGTATATTCATAATGTGATGAGAGTTGCGCGCGTCGATTTTTACTCATCATGAAGTTAGTGTGATCTGACGTTGCGAAGGTGGTGCACAAATTACATATTATTCATCCTCTATTGTATAATAATAGTCTAAAACATATGTGGGCAACCACCGGCCCGCGGACCGCATCTGACTCGCGAGAAATTTTGAAAAAAATTCATGTCTGATATCTGTCGCGAAAAATTATGAATACTAGTTTAAAACACTACTTTAAAATACATTACCTTTGAAAGCGGCCCGCAAATGTATTTGTACACTAAAGTTTGGTCCACAACATGTCAAAGGTTGCCCATACCTGTGTGCCTAGCATGACGCTGTAGACAAGTGTCTCTATAGGGCTATCCTTTTCGCGGCAATACGACGAGCGAAAGGGACAGTCCTATAGAGAGACTCTTGTCTAGGGCGTCATGCTAGGCCCACTGGTTTAAAACATACATGCGTGTAGAGTCTAATTCATTTAGTCGTTCAATGCAATTAAGTGATATATAGAAGAGATAGCACGTGTTGTGAGATATTGTACAAAGATATAATATTGTACGATTTTTGTATGAAGTTTGTTTTTTTCAGAAGTTAATATTCAGTTTGTATTTAGCTAATGCAGGATTAATTTAACAAACCTTTTTCATGTGCATAAAATTTCCGTATAAATTGTAATAAACGAAGTTCCTCATAAATTGTAGTAAAAGAAACACAGATTAATTAATAATTATTAATCATAGTATAAAACTGGTGGTGATGTATCGTATTTTTGTTACTACTTAAATTTGTCTATTTGAGAACTAGTTTACATTGGAGAATTGGTATACACGGATTCTGTGTTAAAAGAAGATAGCTCCGAGAGTAACGACAAAAGGAAGTAATGAAGTAACGAAAGAGGTTGCGAATTGGTACATTAAATAGTTAGGCGCCTAATTATGAGTATGTAGCGTAAATAAGCAAAGTTTGATTTTGAGATAATTTTCTGGTCTAATTAAAAAAATATGGGAAACCTTTGGTCAAGTGCATCATGTTTCATATTAAAACATTAAGTGGCCTCGTTCCATCAATAGAAACCGGGTTCGTTATTACAAATGCAAATTTAAATGCATAATTCGACAGAAATTCAAAAATCTACGAAGCGACTGAGCTTAAATTAAAAAAAAAATCAGAACAAAGGCCCTCACTCAGATTTTACAGGGAAATCTGAACGAAAATACGGACGCAAAATAGACGTAAGTGAAAAAGTGAAAAAGAAATGCGTAGAAATTGTGTCGTATAATTTTCACCGAGAACTAATGCAATGATGTTTACGGCACCATCTCAACGCGATTCCGACTCGCACTTGGCCGCCTTTTTAATTTAAAGTTTCGTTCGCCCAACCCCTACCATTTCCCATCGTCAGCGCACAACGGCGTCGAGATCTCGGCACCGAACGCCCTTTAAACATTGAACTGCGTCTGTGACACCATTAATTTCGTCGTTTAGATGAAATTTCACGCTCACCGAATGCATCTGCCATGTCATTGCGCGGCGCCCATCTCGTCTGTTATGACAGCGGCGACTGCTGCGGATGACGCGTTAACCGCTTCCCGTATCGGGCTATTAACATTTCTATACGTCTAGATATTCAGTTCCAGCCGTAGAACAGATTGTATCTGCGGTGTGATGGGTGTCATAGTTACGCATTATTCAGTGACGGGAATCGTGTTGTCGCTCAAGTTTTAGTGGGGGTATTGATGAAGGGTCCGTTGCTCAAAATCGAGGTTCGTTTTTACTTGTCTTTGGAGAATAACGACATGTTATAAATAGATAACATGGTAGCTTTAAAACACTCTTAAATTTAAAAAAAATGGACAAAATGCAGCGTGTTGTGTTTGTATTTTCGGTTGTAATGTTAAGAAGTTCCATAAAATAACGAAGATAATAGACGTTTAATTGAGAGCGGTAGTGACCAATGATTAAGAACATCGACCTCGGATTAGAAGGTACCCGGTTCGATCCTGACCACAGGTGAATTGACCATTGGATTGTTAAATCAAGTCAAAGTATTTCAATCAATCGATCATCCTGTGCCTCGGAGAGCACGTTAAGACGCAGGTCCCGGACGTAATCGTGTCGATGCCGGCGGTCATTACAGTCCCTAACTTGAACTGAGCCAGCGTGGATTGCTTGAGCTCCCACAAATAAAAAAAAAAAACTAAGAGCATGTCGGACCATGATCCCTGTAGGGTTCCGAAGCCTTTACTACAAAGAGATGCACTACAGATGAAAAAAACTACGTTACACTTTTTACTATATAGGTATAATCAATTTAGTCGTCTATAACTAGATAAACAAGTAGGTATGTTGACTATTACTCTTAAACTAGTGCCAGCAAAAGAGCGATGTTCATAGCACTTACGTCCTTTTGTTGAGAAGCGCAGTCTTTTGGAATTAACTCAAAAACGATATATTCAATGATATTCAAAACAATTTTTATTTAAAGTATTAATTAAGCCTTATCTTTGTAAATTTTTTATATTTTTGAATGTATGGTTTAAAAAT
The DNA here is from genome assembly GCA_005406025.1 of Eumeta japonica. Classification (NCBI taxonomy): domain Eukaryota; kingdom Metazoa; phylum Arthropoda; class Insecta; order Lepidoptera; family Psychidae; genus Eumeta; species Eumeta japonica. The sequence continues at coordinate 541,799 of BGZK01000151.1, forward strand.
AAAGGGGGGGACAATTTCTTCTACTTTCGAAGCGATTGTTTCGGGAATTATTTACATAATCAAAAAAATTGTTTAGAAACCTTAGTGTTTTTAAAAGAACTGTCGAAATATGTACCACACGTTGATACTCGCTGAAAACATTTTTTTCAGCTTCTGTTACTTGTGTAGAGTGCCCCCCTAGAAATATTTATTTTACTTATTTAACTACGAATCTAAGTAGCGGCTTATACAATACACCTACAATCTGAATTTCATCAATATACATCTTGTAGTTTTTGAGTAAAATGCCTGTGATATGTGAACGGACGGACGAAAGGATATGTGATATGTGAATGAACATGATGAAAACTATAAAGGTTCCGTTTTCATTTTGGCTCGGAATCCTGAAAAGATGGGATGGTGTATGCCGTAGCAGTGTGATAAATAAAACCTGACACACACTCGCGCACATGCACGCACGCAAGCCCGTACACACGCACGCATGCACGCACGCGAGTTCACACATAAAAGCATCTTTAACGACTTATTGTTTCGCTAGGATGTGTAATATCTATTATCGAAAATATTGTTTGTTTCTGATTTTTAGGAAACTCAATTTAGGGGTGATTATTTTTTATTTCCCCGAAGATGAAAATAGAGCATTAGCGATATAAAAATATAATGAACTTAAATTAGGACATTATACACATTCCCATTTCAATCCCATAAATCTGTGCATTGGCGGTGCATTCTCTAGTATATAATTTCGGCCGGCAATGAGCCCTGATTTCCTGATTCGAAGTAAACTTCTTGAACTATACGTAGACACGTATTAATATTCTACATTGTAGTAGTTGATTGTGCGCAAAAAATGTATTGCTATCGAGGACAATTTTTTTATGTTAAAAAGTGCGACTAAAACTGAGTAAGATCGTGCGCACGGCCATGAAATTTACAGTTGAGATGAGTCACATGTAGACGCTTCATACCTGATAATTGTACATATTTACTTGTCTGAATTTGTTTTTGTAATAAACGGACGTTGTAAAAATAGCAATGTGGTTATTTTATACCGTTTTTGCAATGAATGGTGGTTGATATATATATATATATATATATATATATATGTATATATTAGTCATATAATTATACATAATTATACATATTATGAATCATAAATAATGTGTTTTTAGTCTTTAATATAATATAAACGATAAATGTAATTAATTTAAAAACGGTAATTATATTCGCTTTCGGTATATAACGAAGAGACCATTATAATGTAAGTTCTTGTAATTAATGGTCAATTAATTAATGGGTATAAAATTAGAGCTTCCAGAAAGATAGGTGCCATTCATTATTTTCATTTAAAGTCTTTTCATTCACGGTTTGTTATAACATTTTCTTCTGTTTCGTGTAACATAAATTTAACGTTAAACAACGTCATTATATGTCTGGTTTTTATCAATACATTATCTTTTTCCGTGAAACAAATATTTAATAATATGTTCGCTATAAATAACTAATTACTCACAAGTGTCGCAGTATCTGTAATATTTCAGATACATAGTGTAGCTGTACATTTTGCGTGTGTAAGTAACATCGCGACCTTGACCAGTTGACTTGAGTTGCGTGACCACTTTTGTGGGGTGTTTCGATGAAGGGTTGAATTAAGTATACTTATAAAAGTATAACATGCGCGTTAGTTCGCCCATAGTTAAGGTTTCATCATTTTGTTGTGTTATTTAATAGATTATTTATTGAAGCACGGTTTATCATTATATATAACGTCAAAGGGAACGAAAGAAGTAGTGTAAAAGATTATGTTAATAGCAAAACATATTACGAAACATAGTTAATTTTTGTGTTCTAGAATGTTATTTTATTAAATAGCAATAATTTTCATGGTACTCGTTTGTAAATACGAAAATTCTTATAAGAGACTGATTTAATTGCGAACGTTTGATGTACTCAATAGTATTTATTAATATGAGTGATATCGGTGCAAGACACACATTGCACACTTTATCTTTACAGTAACTGCGCAACCGAGCAAAGCTCGGCGTCTTTCTAATTTTCCGTGGGAATGTGATAACTTCTCATTAAATTCTATTGCTATTAATAATTGCTATTATTTTTTCACGTCGCTACGCGGTTGTGAATTGTAGTTGACTAACAAAAACATGAAGCCTACTCAATTTCAATCATTCCCATTACTAATGGTACATACTTATTTGATGTAAAAATTATACTATTACGTAGTGAAATCTTTATTCTTCATACTTCATATTATTTTCCCCTTCCACTGGATTATAGTAAAAAAAAATCTTCTATAAAAAAAATGTTAATGCCGTCAATCGGTATGTAGTTATGTATGCACTGATGTAATCACGAGTTAAGTCTATTAACTTTATTAATTCATTTGCTTTTTTAGTATATCCGGATATGTTAAGAACGGAACCCTATTGAATATGAGCTCTTTCATCCTTGTTATTTTTTTTTCCTAACTTCTGCGTTTTATTAAAAAAAATAGTTTACCTCGTGCAATTTTGGATTTTTTATTAATTTTTGAAAATCGAATGTCTAAAACATTTCTTAGATTGGATGAACAGAGGCATTAAACTCGATTTAAATTACTTAATACCATTCTAATTCGATAGCTAGCTGAAAACAAAATAGAAAATGGATGGTTGTACATCACTGTAACAGAGATGTAACTAAACCGTGTATTTCATTGTATTGTCATTATTTATAGTTAGTTCGTGTCATTAATTTCGAATTTATAAAATGAATATCAATGCTTTTATTTCTTAATTTCATATTGCAGTATGAGTCGTGCGATTCCAACAAAAAAAAATGTCGGTGTAGGTACAGCTGTCATAATACAAAACCTATATGCACATTAAAATAAATATTCACAGGTCGCGAGACTAGAAACAATAGACGTTGAATTAAAATTTTAATTTGGTTACTTATATTTTTTTTTAGATGTAAGAAAAAACATGTTTTGTACTTTTACAAAACTGTCGATAATCTTATTTTTATGTATCGTATAAATGTCTAACCCATTTCTTATTTCGTGCATGCGGCCGCTCACTTTTGTTATCTTACGCGATGTGAATTACCGATAACGCTTTATCAGTTTTTGCATCGATGAACATTCCGGCGGCCGTGATACGTCCGGTAATCGTGCCTTCTGGCGTGAAAGGGATGGATGATAATACGGTGCGCACGCACAGTGCGTATATATATACGATAAAAATATAATTTATTATTCACGTTATCAGTTTCTCAGCAGCACATCGATGGGCAAAGCCTCTTTTTAGTGGGTGTGTCCTATATCGTCTTTCCGTGGAATAGACAGATTAACAAAGTTATCTAACAATTCCACAATCAGGAGGTTGCTTAAATTACTCGTAGCAATTTTTGGTTGATTAACCAGGTCCCGTGTAAAATACATTTTTAGGTATAAATTACATTAAAGATTAGTTTTTTATGTTAAAATTACAAATCGATACTGTGGCTGATGCAGCACACAAATAGAAATAGGCACACTCTCACACGATACGGACATTAAAATCGCAGTTTTCACTGTTGCATTTCATCTAGTGAATCAGAATTCTGGTTGCCCACTCCCCCTGTCTCCTCTTCATCGGCTCGCTCCTCTTTCATTAGACATCCTATTCCCTTCCTAGAGACCGGCAACTCACCGGTGATTCCTTTGGCGTTGCGAGTGTTAATAGGCGACGGTGCTCATCTACTTTCCGATGACTCGACTGCCGTTTGACCCACGAATATTCTATATAAAAAAATATGTAGTGAAAGTTCATTCGAACTGTTGCTAATCGATATCTACCTGTTTCGTAAATACCGCCAATAAGGTAATGGATGCCCTAATGTCTCGGAATATATCGTTAAATAATGTTAGCGATTAAAGAACTTAATTGAATTATGAAATATCGTGTATGCATAAACTCACGTCTATTCCCTAAGGCAAAAGGTTAGAGACTACAGCTTTCTATATCAAGTAGAGAGTTATGTAGAGAACGATTGAGATAAAATTTTGTTTTTTGGTCAGTTGTACTTGCTTGGCTTAACAACGGAGGACATTAAAATTTTTATATACTTTGTTGTATGTAGGTAAAAAAACATGAACTTACTTTTTCACTAACACATTTTTACGTTTGGTTCTCTAAATCTGAGTAACTAAAGGTAGAATTGTAAAACTTGTAGATACCTAAAATAATAATAGAATAGTACAGCAATAGGTTTTACATTGAATACTACATAATGTCAATGACATCGTTATTGTTTGATAAAATACTCAGTTTGTCAAACTTGTACTTGACGATGTAAAAATAAACCCCGATGTCGTTCTATATTCAGCTATGTTAAACATCTCACTATCGTTAATAGGTGTCAATTGAAAGTCTAGAATTGTAATTTCGACATGTGTGAGCTTGCTCAAAAGAGATGTGTTTTAAATTCATAATCTTAATTTATGTTCGTTCCGGATTTCGTAATGCTTGCCAGTTTCATTATTTTATATTTATCTGAGAAATTCAGACGCGATTCCAAGGTCTCTGAAAAGCAATAACGCGACTTCAGTTCATGAATTCAGACAGACGTTCCGGCTGCGTAAGGGCAGCCCGAAGGCTTTCCTTGGAATTTTCTTACGGTCGATGCATCCGAGACGGTGATCGCAGCCGCAATATAAGGCTTTAATATGGCTCTAAACTCGACGGGTTAATTCGAGCGGTGTGGAAACCCGCGCGTTTCCGCGAGACTGGCTCCCCTTTGAAGCGCCGGAGACGCGGCGCGGGCGCGGGCGGCCGCAAGCAGAGTGTGACGGCGCGCCGCCGCACTCGCGCCGTTGCGTGTAGCTTTGCACCTGCGAAACTGTTGACCGTTACTGGTAACGTAGAAGTAATGTTGTTAACTGTGTTATAATGTTTAGTAAGTTCCCCCATTCTCAGGAATTTATGTTATATTTCTCGATGAATGTTTATAGAGTTTAATGGTAATGCACGTAAATGAGGGAAATTATAAATATTACATAATTATAATTTTATGTTACATAGAAGTAGCGAATTTAGATTATCACTGATTATTTATAAATTATAGAAGTTACACGAGAAGGAAAATAGAATAAGGGGCTAATCTCGATAGGGACTTATGCAATGTCCGGTGTTTTATAAAAAATACAAGTATATAAATGATGATATACTACTACTACTACTACTACTGCTGTTGCATAAATCTAGCGCCTGTACATTCATTTTTTTTTGTAAAATATCGGGATAGATATCGTTAAGTAACTGACTCCATTTCTACGATTTTTAAAATTCATGTTTGTCTGTCTGTCTATATGTCCTTTGATAATTCCTGGTAATGAAATATAGCGGCTTGACGGATCGTGATGAAAATTGGTACACTGTAAAAACATGTGATTGTGCACATGATAGGCTATTCCGTCTGTCTGTTTGTTTTTTATAATTTGAAAAAGATTTCACCGACTTTGGTGACAATTGCTTTACAATAAGAATATGTGATTGCGAAAATGATAGGTTGCAGTCTGTCTGTCCATATCTTGGTCTGTTTGTATATCCGTTTATAACTTGAGAATGGTTTGACCAATCTTGATGAAAATTAATGTATAGTTGGAACCTGTGATTGCAAAGTGATAAGTTCTATCTTATTTCTATACACCATATATGATAACCATGAAAAATCAATTATTTTTCATTTCTTTAGTAGCCATATTCATTTGTTTTTGCATAGTTATTTTTGAAATAAAGGTGTGTGAATTTTGTATGAAACTTTTTATGAAGCAGAGGTACGCTGGCGAATGTTGTTGTGGCAAATAGAAAGATTTATGAAAAAGGGTACTAGCATTCGTATTTGACGTTGTTTGCGTATGTTCACTATTGAACCGACCTACTGAACTACTGCTAAGAATTACTTTATTATTAGAAATACCTTAAGTGTACTAGACTATTAATATTTCGCTTTGGCTTCATCTGCATATTTATGTTGTTATTTGTATTGATTTTAAAAGTCCTTTAACTCATAGAAAGCAATACTAACCCCCAAGTAATAGCACAAATTTTATTTTGATACTAGAATTTGCCCCGGCTTCGTCCAAATTGAAACTGTGACTAGTAACGGAATCGAAATCGCAAACGGAACGAGAAGTACAGTCGAGATCGGGAAGATTAGAAATCGAGAACGGGACCAAGATCGTAATCGACCGTGGGACCAAAATTAGAATCAAGATCGTGACCGGTATCGGAATACGAAGAAATCAGGGTCGAGAGCGGACTGAAACCTACTTAAATCGAGACCGAGTTAGAAATCGGGAGTAACACAGATCGGCATCGAGAGCAGGAGCGGAATCGGAATCGAGAACGGGATAGCGATCGGGATCATGATTAATCATCGTAATCGGTCGATGAAGGAACTTCTTTACGCGGGCGGAAGCTAGTAACTTATAAACTTATTAGCAGTTGCTTGTTACAATGGCTTTATGTCTAAAGGATATGAACTGTAGTTATATAGATATAAGATCAATTATCTCTTCAATAAATTGGTAAATGAATAAACTTGTTGTTGCTCTATAAACAAAGATTTTATTTTAACAATTATTTCTATATCTAAGTTACACATATATGAAATTGTAATAAACGGAACTGACCTGTAAACAAAGAAACGACATTTAATGTTTATCCTTCCACATATTATCTTATTTACAATTTCCGATTTACTTTTACTGAAATAACCTTAATCATGACGTGAACATTCTTTGGCGTTTTTTTAAAAAACTTAACCAAAGACAAATCATATCTACTGTCTATAGCCAATATTACTAATATTAGGTTTAAGGTTATGATGATTTTTAGTAGTCATTCTAAATTATTTGCAATCCTTTTTTGATTTTATTGTTATATCAACAAATAAAACAATTGATATTAATTTTTAAATAGTATCGAAATAAGTAAGTACAGCTATTGTTTCCATCACAATTGCACAAGCAAAACCCCTTCATTCTTGCAGTTTTTCTCGTCATTGTTTTCTCTAATTGTATTCCGAAAGTGAGGAATGGTCCACGTTTGGCATTGTACCATGTGTCGTGACAGTGCGGTTTATGTTGGTAAGAATTGTATTATAATTCACTTTGCCTTTTCTCAATAGCTAGTGTGAAAGTTTTAGTATTTTTTTTTCACTGTGTAAAATGTTTCGAGCCATTCGTATTGTTGTTAGTTATTAAATGAAAATACAATTATTTAAAACTTTATTTTATACATATGAAAAGTCCCTTAACAAAATTCATTGTTTATTTTCTGTTTGCTGTGTTCAAATTTATTATTATAATAATATGCATATATGAATTAAACCTGCCATATACACGTCGCGTTGTTGATTGCATGTCGGACCTCGGATATAAGGTGCCACGCCACGGTCATACTACATCACTCAAGTACTCTGCGAATTAGTGGTGTTGTGTGAATCAAATGACCAACCACCTTATACGCCGAAGTTCCCAAGCCGATTTAAAGTTTCAAATTAGACCTGAGACTTCTAACGTGATCCGGCTTAGACAGAGTGTAGCCCTTCCCGAAGATAGACGTCACTGGACCCGTCTACTACTAGACGATAGACCTGCTGGATGGTCAGTCACAAAACTCTCGGCCTCGGTCCGCTTGTTCGATCACGATGTCGCCACCGATCTGGTGCCGTAATTAAAATATGAATATCTCGTACACCGTATTACTTTCAATAGCTACAAAACATCGAATAACGTCATTATTCACTCCGATCAAAAATACGTCATCGCCGTAGCGTAACGGTCGCGAGGGAGCGTTGGCGCAAGGCCAACAGATAGGCCCTCGACCTGACCGCCTTCGCCCGGCGCCGCGCGGGCTAATGACCCGGGGCCGGGCCGTCGCTCTGCTTTTACCACCATTTGCGAATTTCGCCTACTGCTATATATTTCGTTTTAGACTACTCGGCTACCGAAATTGGACTTGGATCGAGACGGAAGAGCGTATTTGAAATACGTGAAAGAATTTTATAAAAGTCTTCGTCCTCGCTTTTGTTAGGTCAGCGTAATATCTACTTTAATATAACACATTTTCATTATATTTGTCCCTTTACCTTGCAGAGTTTCGTAATTGATAGACCCTTCGGTTGAGTCTTCGAATGCACAGAGAGAGGTAGGTGCATTAGCGCTCTAGTGATTCACCGTTAACGCATCTTAATTGTTAAGTTGCGAGTAAATGTCAATATTTACTCGCAACTTAACAATGAAATACAAGGTTAATGATGTGAAGAGGTTCTAATAGGTGGATCGTGTATCGACACCAGAGTAGTATGATCAATTATGTGAAAACAATTTTCAAAATTATCTTTATAAAACGCACTGGACGATTATCTCGTTTCGTCAAGCAGCAGACTGTAAATTCATAATAACTCTTATTACTTACATATTTTAACTAAAAAAATATGTTGACGCGCGTGTATCTCATTGTTTGTTTGAGCATTTACACGTAAATCGTATTCATAAAAGTAAAACACAAAATTCATTTGTATTAAATATTTCATTATTATTTTTTTCCCCGGCGCTACAATCGTTTCCGCATTTACCGTAAAAGGAATAGAACAAACAGGAACAAACGAGAGAATTAAAAATACGGTTTCACGTAAAAACGTAATGGATATTCGGATTTGAAAAGGGCCCGCGGGTGACGCGCCGCCGGCGTTATTGCCGCGGCCCTATCGCGCTTTTATAAATATTAATGGAATTCACTTAATGGTACATGCGTGCGGAAACATTGAATATGATGATGTTTTTTTTTTTTTTACATTCATTTGGTTTTTTTTTTAATAGTTTCATATGTACATTCTAGGCGATGAATGCTGTTTCAGAAGGACAGCATTAGGAAGCTTCTAATGTTGTGCTCTTTGTGAGTGTCTTGTGAGACCTTGTAGGCCGGTTTATAAAATGATTTTTTTATAAAGATGTAAAAGTAAACTGCTGAAATTCGTCATGTGTGCGTAAATAATGGCTAACAATGGTCGCTCCCCGCCTGTGCCATAGGCTTTGGAATGTTGAATTTTTTAATTTAATGGGGTTAGCAAATTGTCGAAAAATTGAGTTTATTTTTAGTGTGATAGCTGTTGCAAAAAAAAAAACAAATTTAAAGGTAATGGTTCTTTTACCTTCATATTAATTATTATTATGACAAAATAAGTTCATTACATGAAATGTGTAACAGGTTTTTGTTTACGCCATGACATTTCGATAAATACTTTAGGTGCTTAGCAGTTAAGGTAAAAATTCTTAAATTTATAAATTTTTTATTTTCGTGTCCGTAGCTGACACGGAACCCTGTACACAAGTTTGACGTCCGTTTTGGTCAAAGTTCATTAAATTTTTGTCTCATTGGTACTTATTTAATGTGATTCATTGGATTTCTTAGAATGTTTCGTATTGAATCAACATAATTCCTCATGCTCTAGAAACGTTATCGATGTCTGACTTATCATTTCAAAAATAAAAAATGTGTCATTTGCAAACGATCTGTTAAACAAATTCTAATACCTTGTTTATTCTGGTATAATTTTTAGTCGAGTACTTGAGCTATGGAGCTTACAGCTTTGATTAAATTATACCTGAATAATATTATACCGGAATAATTCGTATTATGCTTTAAAAATATTTTTTAAATCACCAATAAGGAAATTTGAAAACTATTATATATATTATATTATGTGTAATACACACGAATATGAATGTAAATATTAAGTATAAATAGCTCACTTATTAAATCAGTCCAATGATTTATTCGCTGTGAGTGAATCACCTAGCTTGGAATTTCACATGCGCGTTGATTTACAATACCGCCGGCGATATTGTGAGAATGTTTATTGTAGCTCTTCCAGCGTTTGCTCAGTAATCTGACACCCTCGTCCTTCCGTCCTGCACGAGCCGACCGAGGGCGCCGCCTGTCGGAGCGGGACCGAAGTCCTGCCGCTGAGCGGTCAGTCGCTGGGCGGCCGACGCCGCGCCAGGAACATGTAAAGAACCTTCGATCCGTAATGAACAAACTTTTTTGTATATCTTTAGGTTCAGTTGAAGACGATAAATTGCTATAATAAAGGATTCAAAAACAAATGCGCCATCGAACCGATTTGCTGATTGATAAAATGACGTAAACACACAAACCAATTTTTTTTTCTTTTATTGAATAAATGAAAAGTTAATATCGTTTAACATATTTTTATTATCTTACAATACATGTAGGTTATTCAGGAATTGTTATCATTGAAACTATAGGTTTATGGTAACTGAAATAAGAAACATAAGTTTGAGACTTGATATCCTCTAAATATCTGGAAAACGTTAGATGGCGCATTTAAAGAAAAAGAAATAAAATGTCAGAAGTGGAACATCTGGTTGGAATGAAATACCTTTCGCTTTATTCAATATATTAAATAACAGACACAAGAAAATAAATTAACAACGTTTGTGAGTAATTAAATGAAAAATACAACAGCCGTACCATATACATACACGTTAAGCGAACGCTCGGCCGAGCTGTATGGAAGGCGGAGTGGGGGCTGTTAGGTTTTATTTACGTTACGGAATTTCTTGATTCAGTCGCTGCGCTCAAAGCCCGCGATAAAAGCTATGCAATAGCTTAAAATAAAATTTACTACATCACATTACAAAAGTAAATTATTTCATTTTTTTTGTAATCAAAACGAGCTGCCGAATGAATTTAAAGTATATTCGTTATTTTTATTTCTTTGACATATTGATATGGATTACAGTGCTACATCAAATATTAAAAAAGAATAATGATATTTAACAATGAAATTGGTAATTCGACATAATTTTAAATCGATTCTTACATTAGCAAATATCGTTCTTGGAAATGAAATCTGACAAAAATCCTATACAGGCAAAATACCCATACTTATTTCACACTTACCCATTCTACGAGTAAGATAAGTAATAAATGTCACTTCCGTAGCCTCACAGTTTGATGTATGTTATCCCATTTTTCCTCACGGCTCAAAACTCGGCGCTGTTACACCGAATATTATTTACACGAGGCTGCAGGAGCGCGACAAAAAGCGCTACACGCCTTGTCGCTGTCGCTGACCCAAAATAATCCTGTTTTGCGGCGGACTTGTAATCTTGTTAAGTAAAGCTAAACCGTTTACGCAATACGAATCTTATTTACATATTTCGCGTACGTCCGTCCGTCCGTCGGTCGCGCGCCGCGACGCAATTATACGAAATTAGGCGCATCCTGGGGGAGCGGCGGCTGTCATATGAAATTCGGCGTGAGTCAGCTCTCTTAATAAGTGTAACCTCTTTGGATTGCACTTATTGACTTTAACGAGTAACGCATCCGTCCCGGAAACTGTCGCCTGCATGACTGATGATATTACATTCGTATAAACAAAGGGGAGGCCACTAAAAATGTTTGTTTTGTGACGTATCGAATGTAGCTTGTGTTAGATATATGAACTCATGATGTTAAACTAATTAAATTTTGGTTTAACTATTGAGTTTTGTTAACTTTTTGTTAATAAAACTAACAATTTCCGAAGATTGTAGGAAGATGATTACACTCTGTCTGGCGCAAATCGGGTTTTTAACAGTTTTTAGGTTCGTGCCAGCTGCATGCGTATGTGCGTGTGGGGGCAGTGGCGGCGCTAGGCGTCGGCGACGTCGGCGACCGCCGACGGCCTCGCGCCTGAAGGGGCCTCGCAAACAAAAAAGTTTTGCCTACAAGTTATTAAAAAGAGGCCTCGCAAACCTGATGTCGCCGACGTCCACGAGTGGTGTAGCGCCGCCACTGTGTGGGGGAGGGTATTTTGAGTAATCTCAATAACAAAATTTTAATAACGAAATTTGTAAAATTTTACTTTAAAAAACCTTTTCGGATGTCATCAATCCCGTTCAAATGAAATTAAATGGAGAGATAGGTAAAAAAAGATTACTTTTTTTCAAATTAATTGTAAACGAATCCGTCGATTTAGATTGGGTACACGATATTTGAAAGAGTTGTGATTGGTCTTCATTTTTTCGAGCTCGAAAATAGGGGGAGTTTTGGGATGGGCCGGCAGGTCATTTCACTTTATTTTTTACTATAACGAATCCGTGGCGTTGAAGGAATAAACATATGTAGCATTTAGATATATAGGTCGGCCTTCCCATTATTTTAAGGTATCCCTATAATATTGGTAGTGGTTATGTAACTCTGTACCTGAAAATGTCTATCAAATCTAAACGTATCTCTATAAAATTTATAGGTTATATGCTATGACGTAGTTCATTAATTAACGGTTGCTGTGCCACAATATCGATACGCCTTAAGTCTCACTCTCTTAGTGTTCGGTTGAATGTTCAGCTTTTACTGGACGTTGGGCTTTTACGTTTTTCTTCTGGTAACTTATTTAGTTTTAGCCTTAAATTACGATAAATAATTTTAAAAGTAGAAATATGGTACGTTTAAAATGCGAATGAGAAGAACTTTTTTTTTTTAAATGCTAATCACATACTGGAGAATTACGTAGTAATCATAAATATAACTAGTTACTAGTGCGTGGGTGCTAGCAGATTGACATTCTAACACGTTCAAGATTGATTTCTAACAAGTTTAAATAATATAAAAAAAAAAGTATTGTGACCATTTCCGGCTCACTTAAGTATTATACTTGAAATCCGAAAGGGAAATTCATATTCACAACCGGATTTCCGGAGGACAGATATTCACATTATTCAAATGGGGGATTTATATAAATCCAATTAAACACGTTATGATAATATCTTAATTCGAATACAATAGCATTCACCTGTTGTGTGTGGCACATAACGAAGTGTACGCTCGTTTTTATCGCGTTTCACGTGTAAATCCTTCTTGTGTTGTTCTCGGCGCTTACGCTGCCGTCCCGAGGGATCACCGGCCCAATCCTCTAGGGCCGGAGCAGGTCGCTGTTTTGAAAACCCATCCATAAATTAAAGGAGACGCGCAGTTAATTGCCTCAATTGCTAATGCTACATTCTCCTCATGGCGTGACCGAATTGTGTTAAGCTTTCGTAAATTATCTCTAATCATAAGCTCTTCGAAATGTATGATGTAAATTTTGAAGATATTTAAATAGTGGCGGTGCGTATGACGTTCAATATTTCGTATTGACCCGTCGTGGTTTTGTTTTTGTTGTGCAATAACAATTTATGTTATGCGGCGTCATAATTAAGAGAAAGTTAAAGAATCGAAAAGAAATGCCTCCGTACATCTGATTTCACCTCGGTAGTGATTAGTTTCCAAGCCAAAGGGGCTCGGGAGTTACGTGTCAGTGTAAGCATGTCAGTCAGCACCCACACCCAGATGCGTTCTATCATAACTCTTACATTCGAAAAGCGATTTCGCTTCCGTGAGCGTTGCGGCTACTCTAAAAATAGGCGTAAAGGCCCGAACTGTATTGACCGAAACACGTCGCTTATTCTTTTCGCTTTAGCGGCATTTAGCGGTGTGGGGGTGGCGATGAATCGGGCGACGTTTAAAAACTCGGGGAATTCCGGTCGGCAGGTTTAATTGTTAACCGCAACCGGTACGGAAATTTCGGAACGTGCGGCTACAAAAAAAAAAGTACAAGGCACGATGGTAAGACATTGTAAGAGGATTTTGCGAAATGGGACATTGTGGGAATACAAAGCGTCCGCCATTATTGTTGTTGGCTTGCGTAATGAAAAATGTCTTATGACGTCACAGTACGATCTGGTAGTTGGAAGTAAAGCTCCTTTCTTCAACATAAACATTGCTGCCGGTCGTCAGTTTCTAGAGTTCAGTCCGATTTGGAAGACGTAATAATAATAGTGTCGGTCGAAGAAATGGAAAAAAAATTTTTTTTTTTTTTCGTTCTTTATATTTACAGCAACAAATTAGAAACAAAATATACTGTGATGGTTAACGGTGAAGCATGCAATTTGATGAGTTACGCTGCTGCTTTGATATCAAGGGAGCAGTATATGCGATTTTTCGGAATGGGCTCGAGCAAAAAATATTGGCAACTAATTAGCAACAAATTAGCTACAAAATGGCGAATTTTTTTTTTCAATTCTGCTGATTTTGCCTTGCTAACCTGATAGACCTGGTGGATTGCAATGGATTATTGATATTTTTTGATATGTAATATGTTCGTATATTGTGTTGTTTTGGGAGGAATATTATGTTGTGATATGAAATGTATAAGGTCGCTTTTAAATTGACATTCTAGTTTGTTGAAAAAATGTCTGATTTTTTGAGTATTAAACTTTATGAATTTTAATATTATAACAAATTACGTAAGTAATATATGCATTTTAAAGGACGACAATACGTTTTTTTATGACACTGAAACGCTGGTGATGTCTTAAAAATGAACCATACCAGAGAAGACGATCAGTAATCGATTTGGAAATTTTAAAAAATTTAATAAAAGACAATCCACTTTTTACTGTTCGTGATTTTACAGGTCAGTTCGGATGCTCTCATATTACTGTGGTAAAAAGTGGAATGTAGGCACCATATCAGTTATCACGCACACACGCACAAGCGCACGCACATACGCTCGCACACGCATGCACGCACGATCGCACGCACACATAGACACACAGACAGCCACACACAGAGACCTCACTGGGAAAATGGTGGAAATAGATTCATAGGACCCTAAAACTCGGATTAAAACTCGATTTTCGAAAATCGGGGCGTAACAGTAACTTTCCAATTTTATGAAAACATTTCAATTTTTATAGCGAAAAGTTAAAAAAAGTTAAACGTGCGATAGGAAATTGGTGGCGTAATCCACTGGGAAATGCTACTTACTCATTGTACGGTAACAGCTCAATTATACTGTTCGCAACTTGATCGAGTGGCGAAAAAAACTTACAGGAAAACAAGACAAAATTTATTTTTCCATTATAATGCAATACTTCATACTGCATTAATAGAAAACGACTTCGAAATCTTAACGAAGTTAAAAATTATTTGATTCTAAGCTAGCATTTTGTTATTTTTGTGACTGTCACCAAAAAACATTTACAGGTAAACACTTCCGAACACATTTAAAGCTCGGTTTCTTTCGTGTACTGAGACAGAAACGTCTTTCGTGACGTCATAGTTTTCGAGTTGGCGCGTATGCACACCGCTTTTACCGAAAGCGACATCCGACCGTCAAAAAAAAGATGGGCACAAGCTCCACTGCATAGCGGCTTACGCGCCATTCATTCGCCCGCAGTCCCGCACCTCTCGAACTTCCTTGCAGCGAAAAAAAAAAAAGAAGAAAAAGACAATAGAGCTTCGACAAAAGCGTGCGTGTCGCTAAACGCGCCCCGCGCTAAGTCCCACGTCTTTTGTCCTAGCCGAGTCAAATATTAAACGTTCCCCTCCCGGCCCCGATCTCGGATCTGGAGGTATATTTTCGTTCCTGCGGCCAGATGCGGCGCCGAGAGCTCGCTATGAATTATGTGCATTAATTCGACGTCCGGCCATCGGCGCTGCGATTTGGCCCTTTGTTTTCGATACCTATTAAAATGGTAATTCCGTTTCACAGATATGTATCGATGTTCGACGAGCCGCACGCGTCGACGTTTCGAGAATAGTTTTTGGGACGCTGTGTATATTTGACTTATTTTTTTTTTATGTGGGCAGTAAATAATTCATGTAACGTAACACAAACCGCTGGGTGTATCGTTATTATTTTCAAAGGGCTTCCAATAAAAATGGTATAGGTAGGTTCACTATAGTGGGAATATAATATGCTAATGAAATATGAATTAGGGGATAAATTTTTATTTCGAGCACGACATTAACTAATACTGATGTACTCATATTATGCAAAAAATATATATTGTGTAAAAAAGTAAAGAACTCTTGTAGTCATACCTAAAAACTTTCTTAACTCGCAAATTTATTAATAAGGACAGGTTTTAAAGTCGCCTTTCATATTAATCAAAAAGCTCTTCCATTACCATCTGCATAATTCTGTCCGGATTAATCCGTAAATGCAGTTCAATAATAACGCACTTGTAATCCGCCGGCGTACCCGCAACGGGACCGGGCGCATCGCGTTCACTCATTACTCTCTCCCAGTAACTCTATCTGCATACGATTGCGTATCTTGCAACTGAATTTATCTTATTGCTCGTTCAAATGAATGGCGTGATTGTTCGGTGCAATCTGCACTTTGCCATTTCGTTTGGGTAACGTTTCATGGATTCCTTTGATATGAGTTCCAGCCTTTAACGGCTGTACACGCAGTCATTTGTTAAGAATTAGTCAATCGAAGTAGTAATGTGTTGAAGGTCAAGCTTCTAGTAGTTGTTGTTTTTAAACAATATGTTTAGTTATGATGTCTAAATTGAAATCTTTATTTGTTTGTTAATTTCTGTTTTTAATTTGTAATTTAATATTTCTTGTAATTTTGAATATCACGCAGTTTATACACTTTTTCTAGTGCTTTAAATCATTTTCTAAACATACATTTATATCAAATAATTATTTAAGTCAAAGATAAATCACAAAATGTATAAACCATGTTATTTTTTTTTTTAAATAAGAAAATGTAAGTAATTTCTTGAGATGTATTAATGAACAAACTTACATAATACGAGTAAGTGTGCGTTTCAGGGACGCTCGTGTACAAGCAAACGTAAACCTTTTTTTATAGATGAGCAATTCATTTTCAATAAAAAAACCACTCTTACACACGTTATCTCTAAAGTTGACTCTTTGTTAAAATTCGTCGTATTTTATGGCGTGCGAACGTGTCAGTTGTGTGCAGAGTGGATTGTTACTTGTTTCTTTTTCGTGAAAAAGTTAAAATGCATTTTAAAATAACTTTCATTAAAAAGTTATAACAAAGTGAGTTCCACTCAGAGCATAATCTAAATTCAAATTGATTTTCTGAGAAATTGCCTTCATTTTATAGAGCAGTTCCGCTGGGTCGATTCGCTCAAGAGGTGAGCGAGGAAAAAATTATGAAATTTCTTGCATAATCGGAGACGGGCGCGGTTCCAATAATTCTTTTGCGGTCGGCGTTGAAAGCGTGAAGTTTTATCTCCATTGTTATCGGAACACGGGAACTGGAACTATGAAATCGGAGGTTAAATGAATGTAACACATAATTTAACGGTGACACGAGACGTTGACTTTTACGAGTTGTAACCTAGCAAAGTATTTGAATGCAGACGATCCAGTTAATTCGTAGTGTTTGGATACAAAATTGAAGCGTAATAACATAAATAATAACGGCTGCATTTATTGACTTAAGCTGTAGTTGCTGTAAGAAATATTCGTACATTTTTAAAACATGAAAAACAGACGGACCGCAAATGTTTTGTAATTAAAAGCACTCTAAGAATAATTGCGATGTTAAAACCGCTCCTCGGTTACCAACCGCAAAGTTAAAGCGTAATTAAGAGGTACATTTTTCAAGAGACAATTTCTCACCGTCTCCGTAGAAACTTGCACAGATTTTAATGTAAATTAGTGTAACAGTTACTCACGAAAGGCTTGTGACATACTGACACGCATACATTTCTTTTTTTCTCAGACACGTACAATACTCGGGCGAAGTCTATAATCAAGCGGAGAGAAAATCACTTTAGTGAGGACCTGTAATGGTCGGTTGCGGTTATAGATCTAACTAAAATTGCCTGGCAGCTTCATTTGTGATTACGTCTATCTCTATACATCCTCTTCACTTTTGTGAAGATCACAACCTCTAAATTTAGATTTTGACTTAGCTCTTACTCGATCTCTGAACAGAATGTTCTTGGTAAGAGATTTTAGTTCGTATAATCCAATACGTTTGTTAAGCTTAATTCTCTGAAAGTAACTAAAAAGATAAACGAAAAAAAGATAAACGACCTTCAATGATAGCAAGAATTACAAGTATTTATCAATTTTCCTTTGTAGATATTTTATGTAATGTTTTCTGTTCTAATAGTTTTTTTTTTTAATATATCGGTCATCTCATTACAACGGGGGGCAGTTTCGATGTGACATGAAATCCGAGACCATTTTTTTTTTCGCAAGAAATCCGAAAGTAAAAATATCGAAAATGGCTTCCGTCGTTTGTATACACGCCGTCACAGACGAGTTATACGCTCTCGGCGTCGCGAACGTGATTGTGTAACGAGAGTCCAGAACACCGAAAGCGTCCGTCCGTCACGGCGGCGTGCAAACGGTGCAGCCGCATTGTCGGCGTACGGAGCGTCCGAGGTCGTCGCCGGGCGTGCGACGACCCGACGAAAGCGACTACAATGCGAACTCTTTTTGACCGACCGCATCGCGGAAGCGAATGCGATGCGTATTGGACACATTTAGTAGTATTTTTTTTGAAATGAAACTTCTTTATCGACGTACGAGAGAAATTTTATAGCATCACGTTCTTCTGTTACGCGCCATATAATTATTTCTAAGTCACATTTTGGAGTTTACTCCTTAAGAATCGATTTTCATATAAGGCGCCCGGTATGAGAAAAATTTGAGGAGTAAAATCTACTGATGAATCCGCGTTACGTTTTGCGCGCCGTGGTGCGCCAATAAGTTGCGCCTTTGCACCTTTCACTTTTCAATCGCGTGTATGTGTTTACGTGTATACTTGTCTGTATACTTGTGTGTAGCCAACGCAGCGAGGCAGCTGACGCATATATTGTGTGTATACCTATATATATTATAAAATTTTACTGTTCAACGTTTACAAACGATATATATATATATATATATATATATATATATATAGTGTATCAGTTATACAATTCTAATACGGATCGTCACCACTGTTTTGTTTGTATTTTAAAGTGTTTTTTTACAATGTAAATATTTATTTTAAATACTTCTTGATAATATTTTTATAATTTTAATTACAATAAATCTTCGTCTTTTTACTTAAAATTAAAAATACAAAATAATTGTAGATAGGTTAAAAAATTTCTTCTCTAATGCTTTTTCTTCAATTATCGGTAAAAACAAAAATTTATTCAAAATACTTTCCATAATATTTTAATAATTGTAGTTATAATAAATCTTCGTTTTTTTACTAAAAATGAAAAATGAAATAATTGTAGATAGGCTAAAAAAATTTTATCCTTAATCATTTTTCTTAAATTTTTAGTCAAAACGAAATTTTTCAGTTAAATAAACTCTTTTTGCGTATGTTTAGACAATCGTACTTAAGGAGTAAACTCCAGTCGTGTTTATGTTAAGCGCCGTATTTATTTCTAAGTCACGTTTTTTTTATATTCGTCTTTTTGATAGGAATATTGCAGGCCTGCATGTACCAATGCTGTGTATTTAATGAAATATCTGTTTCACCATCACATAGTGAGTTAAGTTAATGCGGCTGTGTATACAAAATAATCGAAATAAAAACTATTACAGTGGTGTGCTTCAAACTGTCGTATGAAATAGTTAACTGCTAACTGTTATAGTTAAAAACTAAACAGGTCAATATATCATAATCTAAGAGATATCGGCATTTGTGATATTAATTTAATGTATTGGCAATTGTGAAGTTAACGTATTTTTACATGTTTGGCTTTTAACTTTAACAATTAACAATCATTTCAAATGAGAGTTTGAAGCAAATCGCTGATAATGTACAAAGGATAATACCTAAAATGAAACATGTTTGAGCATTTCTAAAAAATGTATAAATTATTGGCCTTTTGCTTATTTAATTAGCATTAGTATATCAATGGTTTTTCGTCGATAATTATAAAATACACTTTCACTGTTTTATTGTATACAATAAGACAAATAAAATAATGAAATAATTTTCTATGAAATGTTAAATATTACATTAATAGAAAATAACACTCGGCACAAGGATTTTAACGTGACAGAACTCGCTGCTCTTTCGAGAAATAATTCTAAAAGCTCGCAGAATGAAAATAGTACTCGGATTAAACAAAAAGACGTAATTGCAATATTTCAGTTTAATGATTTAATTCGAGCACCCTCACTCGCTCGCTTTGAACACTTCAGTAGCTACAAAGGGGTCGTATCCACGATGCCGGCCGCTTCTCCCTGGCCATCTTCCAAAGGGAATGGGTTTTTCACTACGTAAAGCCCCGTCCAAAACATCGACTCTTGGAAACGGGTCACAGATCTTGCGGGTTTCATAATTATTGCGCTTTTTATCGTTTTCTATAATTTAATATAAAATAATCTCACTCGCATAATCTTCTGGCTAAATCGATGTTAACAGTTTTTTACTGTGACTAAAGGATGTTTTCGCGTTCCGGGCAGGCATTAGCGAATTATATTCGGCGTATTTTTCAGAATTTAGATGTCAAATTATTGTCTGTTTTTCGTTGTACACTTTTTTTTCTATAAGAACTTATAGATTTAAAAGCGTCCATCAGTTCTTTAGCGATATCATTAGTGCTGTCTGTCAAATATCTTATCAGGCCTTGTAATGTTAAGTATTCGTAATTGTAAGTAGATTGTAGGAGTTTTTTCAAACTCGGCGGAAAAATAAGATGAAACGTCCACATATATTTATTAGATTGGATAAATTTTAAATTGTTTTCATATTTCATATGTCATCAACGTTCCGATATTCGTGTTTATTGGACTTTCAAACAAAACACGACGTATGTCCACATACCATTTGGTCAATGTTTCAAAGGATCCATGGGTCAAATATTAGTTTACGACATAAATCTATTGTCGCTAATTGAAACTAATGATTATTGCGCGGGTCGTCTGTGTGTTTCGATCGTAAAAGCAGTTGTCATAATTTCAGACCGTGTTAGGCACCGCGTGATGTGCGCACACACATGACGGCCGAGAAACGTTCTCGTCGTGCAGTCGTTGTCACGTTTGGATTAGTATGACATAAAGGTATTGAATGTTAATGAAGTTATCCGATTGTTCACAGTATATCTTTTTTATTTTGATGTTTTTTTCTTTAGAGGGCACGGCGACTTTCATACTAAAATCATAGCGGCCCATATCGGACGATGACACGCGTTTTTGTAAACTCATCACACACCAGCGACTTATAGAGGTTAAATAAATATGAATATTACAATTAAATGGAAATAAAATATAATGAAAAATTATTTTGAACTTGTATATAAAATACAAAAAAACCTTTTACTCGACCTAATTATATGTAATATTCTAAAAAAATATACGACAATAAAATTACATTCATTTTAAAGAAACTAAATATCGAGAATGGAAAAGGTTGTATTGGAAATATGTATACTATTTCGTTTTATACGAGATTTTCGGTTTCGGGTACTTACATATAGGTGGTTTCTTAACCCGCCATCAAATCGGTTCATATTTGTTATAGGACGAAAGCGCTTTTTATTATTAATCGCACACATTCTCTCTATGCATTTCTTTCGTCATTTGTCTATATAGTATTCTCATACTTCATCCTAATTTTTAACATCTTCCAAACCGCATCTTTCTTTTCTATCATTTTATTTCTAAACAGCACAGTAGATACGAATATAACAAGACATTAGTGACTAATATAAAAAGTGTTATGCACCAGCCGCCCCCGGCGCTTATTAACGTGATTAAACCGACAATTGTGAGCGGGGTCATTGTTCTTTCGTCTCTTAACCGGCTCTGAGCGAGTCATGCAATTACTTTAATGTATTTTTAATACGTGACTATTATTATCCGAGTCGTTATTGAATACTTAATATTTAGTTAAACCAAACTTGTTGAATGTCAAATGAGTGGAGCTTTTTGAATGCATAATGTATTAAGCACGACTTAGTCCTTGGTAATATTGAATAAGTATCTTAAAAAGGTACCAAAGAGAGTAGGAAGGACATTTATCATGATATTTATCAAGTTGGGGCGGCTTCATAAATTATTGAAATGAAGTTCATTATTGAAACACTCAAAAGTTTATCGCTTTAGAGCGACGCGAGTTTCAAATTTGTGGTAATAGATTATTAATTATTTTTTCTGTTGAGTTTGTACCAAATTTGTAATTTATGAAACTTATTACATTTCTACTCTCGTTTTTTTAAATAGTTCATCTCTTTCACTTTTGAGTCGTTCACGTCTTGAATTATTTAGCGTTAAAGTGAATAACCTTGTCGAGGTATGAGTTAAACAAAAAACTGTCGATTTAATTCGATGCATCTTCTATTACAAAAAAGGTAAATAAGTTTCGGAGTTCGAGTTACACACCCTGGGTAACGTGGAATAAATATTTTCGATCATTGGTAAATATTATTGTTCGTTTAAAATAAGTGTCTTGTTTAATAAACAAAATTTTATCCTTGAAAAGTTTAGATAACGATTTTCAAGTGTTACAATTTATCATTATAGTATGAAGTTATTGAGCTTTGGCATCGAATTCTTAAGTTATAAAACTCGTAATATAATAACGTTATTTAAACTTTCGTGTAATAATCTATGATATTAATATTTTAGAGTTTTAATTGAAATCAGTATATTTTACTACTATAAGACAGCTCGATGATTCATATTTTATGACTGGCTAAGGTTTTCGTATTTTCTGCTATGAATATGCAATTTCTGATTTTAATATAACACAAACATTTTCGGGCGTTGTTGAATCCACAGTAAAGTATTCGTGTAAAGCAATGTTGTAACGTTTTGTTGCAGGTATTACGCGAGCTGTTGGCAGCCGGCGCCCCGTCCACTCGGTGATGTGCTCATAAAACTGCTTTTATCGCTTATAAACTTCTCCGTCGTGCAAGTGATGGGATTAGACTGTATCATGGGCGACACGTTGAATTACTCTAAAAGCAATAAGCTCGACGTTGCCCGCTACGGCACGGGGATGATTTATTGCCGGCTGACGACACAAATTTAGGCCATCCATATAGATCTTCGGAGTGTTTTTTAGTACATCGATCTATCATAACATGTTATTGTGCTCTAGTTGTGGTATTTCTATTTGATTCGGCACTCTGAAAATGAGGCGTAGGAAAGAGTTCAATTTTAAATGTCTGTTAATTTATCAAGTTTAATAACGCAGTTGGGACGAACTAAATTACCGAAATTTTTCATGTCGTGCAGAGATACATATATACTTTAAGATTGGTATAAAGTAGGTTGGGTTGTTTATGGATATTAGGGCAGTAATATTTATTAGGATATATGTAGCAAGGGATTACGTAATATCGTTTTTTATATCATATATGTAAAATGAAAACGATTTTTCTTTGTCTGGGTATCATTTGAAAATAACTATTGAACGTACCGGTAGGAATTTCATCATTTGACACGAAATATTTTTAGATGATTTTACCTTATTTATTTTTAAATTAATTTTCCTCACAATTTTTTTTTTACTTTCATAATCTATAACGCCCAGTAAATATAATTAAGAGTATCATCGACGCTTTTATAGAATGATAAGTTAATGAAATTTATTTTTTTGGTTCATATTTTCCAATAGTTTGCCATTTGCTTATACGCTTTTTATTCACCACTACTTATTTAAAGAAAAATAATCAACGGGAGTGTAAATCAATATCCTTCACCATTAAATCTATTCGAAAATAACGCTCGCATCAATACAGTTTTTTTCGAACGTGCCCACCGGTTCCACCTTCCCAAAACACAATTCCCATCTATCAGCGGCGGAGTACGCGCCGCGCGCGCAGTTCGGTCGCGTAGTTTGCGACTTTGTTACCTGCATCCACCCTCTGAGCACGCGAAAACGTTATTTGACTTTAATGAGCCGTGGTCGGGATTTGTTGGCGGAACTCGTATCGGGGCGAGGTCGGTCCGCCGGCGCTCCCCGAAGGCGTCCTAGCGACGTGCGCCCGCCCGACCCTTATTGGATGTTATGTGTATCTGTTTCAGATGGTTTGTTTGAAACAGTCGAATCAGGCTTTATATAGTGTGCGGCGATCCATCGGTCCTGTCATACGATGTATGGCTCTTATGAATGACGATTATGTATTCAAATTGTTAGCGTCATGAGTCTTGCCTAGTAAAATGAAATGCTGATAAATTTTGTTAACGTATGAAAAAAGTCTTCATTTCATGACACATGTTATTAAATTATGAGAGTGCACTTTATTTACTGTATTATATCAGTAGTTTCAATACAATGTGTTAGTCACAACTGGTCAGATTAGGTGTGAATGTTAGCAGTATGTTATAAATATACAAAAAAAAAAAAAACGATAAATCATTATAGATTTACAAGTTTTAATTCTACTAGTTTATATCGCTATCTATACATTTATTTGCAAATACATTGTAATTGATCAGGGTATTATACTGTAGTCACGAGTTTGATTCATATATTAATTATTATTTTTCTTAAATATTTATTTGGACTATTTTCTTAAATTATATTAATATGTCTTCCAATGTGTAAATATATATTTTAGTGTATATATTCTCACACCTTTACTAACAATATATCACACTTAATTATTGTTCCCTTTATTACTCTTTTTTTTTTGTCCTGTGTATTTTTTGTATTTTTTTTTTCGTTGAATCGCATAGGTTAAAATTAAACCAGAACTGTATATTTTTTTAAAATTTAATTCTATATTGATATTCATCGACAATTGTCACGTATGTTTATAGTTCTTAGGAAATCGAAGCCATGTCATTCTGTGAAAAGGTCAAAGTATTATTACTAGCGGAAGACGTGCCTAAATATCAATAAAGCTATCTCCCTTCTTTCTTCCGTGGAATCGCCTTTAGACGGCCCTTTATCAGCACAAAGGGAAAAATTCCTTGTGGACGAAACAAAAGAGCTGCACGTGACGAAGAGCCCAACTTGCGGAGATGTTGGCAACTTTGAGAGGTTATTAAATGGCAGACGGCTGTTATATATGAACATTATATGATGTAGTTACTGATATCGAGTATCGATAGATATTGATTTTTAGAACTACAAACTTATATTTTTCGCCTGCAGTGATATATAGATAATTTATTTTCTTCTCGTACTATATTATATTTCTGTATGCGAGATATATCTTTACGAAACGGTCCATCTATACTATTATAACTGTTTACCGTTCCTATCAAAATCTTAAACGAATATGTATTTTTTGTTTTCATTATCTAAAAACTATGACGTACGTTAATAAAGTAAAATATCAACAGATCGTAACCATAGATAAAAGTCGCACAATGTTGTCGCGAGAATAAGCTATCGAATGTAATCGGATGAATGAGAATTTTTAAACAGATAATAAATTTTTCAAGAGAGCATTAAAACCTCCGTCTGGCGCTTACAGCGACATAATCGCTACTGTTTTTTTTTTCCACGAAAACCTTTTCGGGGCTAGAGAAACTGGCTCGCCGAAAGCTGAGCGCAGTATGAGCGTGCGGTCACAATTCATGACGTCCATTGTCACGGCCGACAGGCTTCACGTCGGCCGCTCATTGTTCAATGTATCTCGTAAACGAATTCATTAAACCATCTACAACTTCTTCAACTGGGAGAGACGGCTTGTGAAAAATAAATATCATGGCGACCGGCTTGATGTACTTTTCATGTTTATCAATGACATATTGAGTTAAGATTTTAATTAAATATATGTAAATTAGTTATATTTTGATATGCATTTTAATATATATATATATATATATATATATATATATATATATATATATATATATATATATATAGTATGAATGATCTTGTTTGTTATTTACTGTTTTATTAATAATTATAATGTAATTATCTCAACATGTAAAAAATCCACTACAAAAGATATCAATTACTTGAACAATGAAGGGCCAGATTCCGATGGGGATCGGACTGCTCTGTATAGCTGCTTGCAAGAAATGCGTGGAATTTTTACCACACGGTCATCTACCGGCAGATGTACCGTGAAAAATGCCTATATTTCATGTAAATCCACATCTTATATAAGGGTTGTTGACTCTCTTATGTGCGGGACGGGACTGAGTATATTATCATTGCTGGTAGAGAACGTTGTACTTGTGAGTATCTATTCGTTTTAGAAACCTTATTTTTTTTTAAATATTGGGGAATAGGTATTTTTTTATTTTGAGTGTAATTTATTCAGCATTAAGAAAAGACGAAAATCGATTGTGCTTGCGTAGCATTACTAAAAAATCGATTTAAATAAACAATACCAATATTTTAAATGAATATTATAACTATGTTTCAGAATGTTAACATTTAAATATATAGGCTGTTCGAGCAATATTCAATCTAAAATAAAAATATATATAGTGCGATTGCTATACTATATCTGATCAATACAAGCATCTTTATAGAAAAGACAAAGTTTATACGACTATTTTTATTCATTAAGATTTTTGAATATAGTTGAATGTTTTGAAAACAGTTAAGATAATTAAGGTACGATATTTAATCCCGGAGACCAACCATTAATCCCAAATTAAAGTACTGAAATGGATAAACAAAGTCTGAAAAAAGTAACGCGGAACAGTAAACCAATTTCACTAACCGTAATTTAGTTCCAGCACTGTTTATATACACCGTATAGCTTAATCACCTAAAGCATGCCGTTTGCGGTCGTTATTTATAGCGACTCGGATACATTTATTCAAATGATCGCCGTAAAACTTTTATAGCGGTAAAACATTAGAATTCTCTGTTTTACGATGCCCACCACTCTTTTTTTACAAACGTAAAATATTGTTTTATTGTTACTCTTATTGATACAACCCCGGAACATGCACACCCCGATGAAAAATTGGTACTTCCGTTTCATAGTTCTTTACGACCCATGGCTATGAAATGCTTTGACGCCACTTATGAAAGAATATTGACTTGACTGCATCATTGGGGGCAGTCGGCAGTGATCCTGCTCGCTGCGCTGGGGGCTCGGATTCCATTCCCGCACAAGACGAACATTTATTGATTAAAAATTAATGTTTGTCTCGAGTCTGAGTGTTTTTATGTATTATTAGAATATATAAAAAACGAGTATAGACGTATTATATCAACTATCTTGTACACGTAGTATAAGTTTCGTTGCTTAATTAGGGATCAGATGGTGCTGTGAGTTTGTCTGAACATATAAAATATATATATATTGAAGCCCGTTAAATCTTCTAATCAGTAAAAGTCAAATAAATCCCTCTATACTCCTTAAAAATTCTTATAATACCATTATTTTTCTACAAATCCTCATTTGTTCCTAAAAAAAGAAGATTAATCATGAAAAAATGAAACATTAGTAAACCGGTAATAAATTCGGATAGACGCGTATTTTACTCTAGAAGAATAATAGTATACGATCAGTTACAATTCTAATTTGAAATCTTAAGGGATTTTATGTTGAGTTTTCATTTGGCTCACCTGCGTCGCTTCTCCACTCACTTGCGCGCGCACGACTATAAAAACAGCTAAATTATTGTTAGTAGAAACATTCGACGGCGTACCGGTGCGAAAGTAATCAGCAAATGCAAGATAAACCGGAGGCATATATTTCTCCCGCGGCGAGTGCAGCCCGCAGACGGGCGGTAAGTCACTTAACCTTTCATTGGGCGCCGCCCCCGCCGTCCCGCCGCCCTCAGCGAGCCCCATCAAGCCTTTTAACATTTCGCGCCTATCCGTTTACCGCTCCCTAATCCAATTCGAGGAGTGACCACATCATTAATTTTCTACAATAACGCACCCCCGGAAAAGCCTCCTTGTATATTTCAACGGGAACTATTTATATTTTCTCGCTAACAAAGGCGCGCGGAACGTAAATAAAGGACCGGCTCCCTCGGGAGTTCCTCAGGTCCGCGTCTTACCGCCTTTGATAGCGCGCCGGCTCGTCCCTTCTCTTATTTTGATGCGGTGTAACGTTTCTTTACCGAGTCGTATCACTCGGGCGCTCTCTCTAAATCATGACCTGTCATTGTTCGGGAGCTTTTGATGGAGACAAATGGCCGGCTTTTACAGTCTACCTTTGTGGGCGCCGAGACAAAAATCCACGACACGGCCCGCGACGCGCTGGCTGTTTGCGCAACGGAGTCGTCAGGTGACGCGCACTAGTGTTTTTCAAATAATTCATCTTGCGCGAGAGAGACCGTCGCTCTAAAAGTCGCGAAAACGTCTCCGTGTAAAGTGACAAATTTCAACTGTACACTGTAAACGAACATTTTGTTAGGAATATTACGGATGTGAACGGTAAAATTCTATAAGTTTTGTAATACGTATTTTATTAGCGCTCGTGATACAGAAAATTACCGAGTCTTACAATAAACGGCCATGTGAAATTCTGTTTCACCGGAACGAATTTAATAGTGCGTTACTAGTGAAAATAAAACAATTTCGGCGGTCCACATGAGTGCAATTCACTTTACGCGACTCGCCGAAATTGCCAATTGTCCGTCACTAAAGTGGCCACTCGGCTGCGGCCAGCCGCAGGTACCGAAAATGCTGACGCAGCGGAGTAGGCACAAAAAAAAATTTGGCCGGAAATCGAAATAGCCCGGTCCGCGATTCGCGGCCGTCGTTTTAATTGCGAGATGATAAAGTGACTCGAATGCGGGTTTCGCGTGCTCCAAAACAACAAGGGAACAACTTTCGTGAATGAAACAATTAAACGACAAAGAATAATGTTAAACCGTCGCCGACCGGGGACAACCCGTATATCGAACAAAGGAATTTTAATGACACGATACGACTCCATGCTAATACTTACTATTACATTTTCTCATTAGAATTCAACCCTGCACGCAGTTAACTGTAATTTTTCGCCCATTTACTTAGAATTGGACGGTCTGGACTAAAATCTGAATGAATATTTTTCAATGAACTGCTTAGTTTTGGTTTTTACAGACAGGTCATAATTTTGGATGGGCGTTCTGAAAAGCCGTTTCGGATATCTGACTTTCTGTGAGGGTCCATAAACAGGGGTGAATACAGAAAATGGTTTAAAAGAACCGCTTACTACTTTTCGTGACAATTTAGATCCGAACTATAAATGTTGTAATCCATTGTCCTTTTATGTCGTTGGTTTTTAATTCCTACCGAATCTATCAAATATAATCTACCAATTGACTGATTGTTTTCAAAACTACATCAGATAATCGATTTACGCTAAGATCGCAGCGTAAGTTCAATCTCACGCTCGCTCGCGGGTCCCAGCTGTTTCTTGATTTATCACTCCCTTTGAACGCCTCGGCGCAACATGCAAGTGATCACAGCATCTGAACGTTAATGTATTTGTGGGTGTGAGCCTCTTAACCCCTAACCGCAGTTAGTCAGTACCAGTAAGTTATTGCGATTTAGATTTAATGGTTGTCGCCCAGGGGTCGAAATTCGATTATAATTCTTTAAATTATTGAGGTTTTTTGTGAAAAAGTATATTTCTACAATAATTGTATATGTATTCTTTTAGTTTTACTACGTTAGCCTCAAGCGTGTACAGATACGTTATTAGCGTTGTGTTGTTTGCCTTAATCCCCTGCAATACCTATGAAATTTAAAATTCAGTGTTAGTAACGGTTTTAAAAAGTCCCTCTAACGAATTATTTGTGCACGCTTGTAGCTAATCTGGATATAACACTTCGCAAAAATGCATAGGAATGATATGCAAAAGGATGTAATGGATTCTAAACGGTAAAATCTATTTTGAGTATTGTACAACGATTGTAGATTGTAGGCATAAAAAGCGTGAAGTGTGACGAATAGAGACTTAATTCTAAATAAAGGCTTCGACTCTACGTCGAAGACGGGGAAAAAAAAGGTAAACATTTTTTTATCGATAATACGAAAGCTCGTGAAGAACCAATAATCAAAAATAAAGGGAATCGAGAAAAATCGAGGAAATCAAGGTTCGAAGAAAAAAAGTTAACCGTTTCGATAAATATAAGTTAAAATTTAGCAATGATTGCTGATGATTGATGATAAAGATGATTCAAATATGTCCGCGGCTTCTCTTGTGTGGACATAAAATGAACTCCTTGTTTTTTATGTCGGTCGATTTCGCTGTCAACCCTGATCTTTATAAAGGTCTTGGTTCCTTTGTCTTCTTCGGTCGCAGTCTCGCTCTCAATTATAATACCGATCTTGTTCCTCCCTGGTGTAGATGACAACAAATTTCTATTTTTACTGGTATTTATAATTTTTTTTCACAATAGATATTGTATATCTTAATTCGAGGATGTAATCTATTTCT
The DNA here is from genome assembly GCA_005406025.1 of Eumeta japonica. Classification (NCBI taxonomy): domain Eukaryota; kingdom Metazoa; phylum Arthropoda; class Insecta; order Lepidoptera; family Psychidae; genus Eumeta; species Eumeta japonica. The sequence goes on from BGZK01000151.1 coordinate 571,938, forward strand.
ATACGAAATTCGATTACACTTCGTCCAGTCGTCAGAGCGTGATAAACATCCAAGGATCTTTTACAATCATACGATAATATTAGCTCGGGAAATAAATTTTTACGTGTCTCATATAAAAGTTCAATATAATTTTATCATATTTTATTTATACATTTAATTATAATATATATGCCATTTTGTTCAACAATTCATTGCCATTTTGTAAGTAGTGACATAATACCATTGCTGTAGAAATTTTGTAACTTCTGATCAAAAAACTGCGACAAGTAGTTTTGCAAGTCCTCTCGTGGTGTTAACCTAGCACTACCTAAAGAATTATGAAGAGACCGAAACAGGTGAAAATCTAAGAGTGAAAGGTCAGGGCTTTATGGTGGATACATTATTACTTCTCAACCAAACTTTCTCAATATTTGCTGAGTGGCTAAAGATGTGTGTGGTCTGGCGTTCTCATGGTGAAAAACCACACCCTTTCTGTTGATCAATTCCGGTCGTGGTTTCTCTACTTCTTACTTGAGTCTTATAAGCTGTTGGCAGTAGAGATCCGAATTGATGGTTTTTCCTGGCGGTATAAGCTCATTATGTATAAAAAACCCTTCCAATCCTACTATACACATAGCATCAAGTTATTTGAGTTAATCTGGGTTCTGCTATAGTCTGTGGAGCATGCTTACCTTTTTGACCATGGGACCTTTTTTACACGTTATTTTTGTAGGTAATCCATGTTTCATTACCAGTGATCAGTCTTGTCAAAAACGGGTCGGTTTCATTAAGTTTCAATAGTCAATCGCCAATGAGTACATGATTCATTAGATTTCTTTCGATGAGCTGTGTGTACCTCAAGTGTCGAGATTTTTTGTAATATCCAGCTTTTTTTCAAACGGATCAAAACTGTTTTGTGGTCAATCTCCAGCTCTTTAGTTATGTTGCTACTAATATGCCGATCTTCTTTTACTTTTTTCAAAATGGCTTCGACTTTATCCGTAAGAGGTTGACCAGAGCGCGGTTCATTTTTGACATCAAAATTACCGGATTGAAAACGCTTGAACCAGTTCTGTGCTGCTCTTACCGACACTGCCTTAAGTCCATAAAGGTTACACATTTTTTTCGCGGCTTGTGTCGCATTTTCCCTTTTTGTAATAAAATTTCAAAATGCATCTAAGTTCTATATCAGAATCACTCATTTTGGTGGGCAGAAAAACAATAGAAAATGACAGGACACCATTTTTAGTTTTTGTTTTCCCTGTATTAAAATGTCAGCTGTTCAATAGTATCAAAATTAGCCAGATACAAACAGGGCAATCAAAGAGATTTTACTGCAACTTTTTGTTTATGAAATACGAAAAAAACATAACCACCTACAAATCATTCATATTTGAATGATCAAAATCCAATATAAAGAAAAATCGTTTTCATTAAATGGATACGGGGTGACATTTAATGACCAAAACCAAAAATTCCTTATGTACATTATTACAATTGTATATTTACTATTTGGTCAATGATAAGACACTGCGATCCTACTGGTTTTTAATTGGCAATTTTGTTTTACACTACTTTTATTCTTATCTACTTCATTTAGGCGTTAGTCAATTACACATACGTTTTATAAAGTTTTTCGAATCTGTCAATGTCATCACTTTACACACATACATACATGTGTACATAGCAATGTAATGCGCTTATATTTTTTAACGACCGCGGGTAATCCAGGGCTTTCGTTGTTGTTTCATAGTATAGACTTAAGCTCTTTCTAAGCTCGCCTCGGCGCCGGAAGCTCATCGATAATTACTAGTTAACTTGCGGTCCGCACTTGCTCATATTATTAATGGACGTCTCTCGAGATACGTGCATGTTAATAAGCGCAATATGATGATTATTTCAATATGGTAGTTTTATTAATTTACTTAATCTATCTACCTACTATCTATATTAAATGATTAAATTTGTAGCTTAAATATGTTTAAAGGAGACCAACATCTTTATTGCGTTGTGTAGGCTAGTAAGAAAAGTTATATTAGGAGTGAAAGATAAAATTTTTGAAAACATATTAAAAATGAGTATTGCTTCATTGCTCATAATACATGACCCTTTACAAGAAATCATTCCGTTTCACGTGTTTATTTGAGTAAAAACTCTAAATATTATTTAGTAATGAAATTTATTTTCAAAGACACAAAGTTCACAAAAAATGACAGCTGTAGGCATAAAGCATATAAAAAAGGCATTCAAATCGTTATTTTCTTAAGAATGCATCATATTTTATGACATCTATTCACATATAATTATATGAATATATAATAAAATGTGATTATAAATAGGCATCTCAACATTGACAGTGTGTTCTGGAACCATATTTTATGAGCTAATTACCACGTCAGTATTTTAACGTATACGTTGTTGTTGATAAGCTTTTATATACGCTTATATTGTTAGCTTCAGATGATAGAACACTTACGGTGTCGGGGTGTCGTGGAGGTTGTTCTTTAGCCAGACAACTACTACGCAATTACCCCCGTTTATTCAGCTTTTAGCTTATTATTTCCAATAAACTTTATGCGTAAAAATCAATTCCTTTACTAGGTTACTAGCAAGGTCTATTGCTACGTCACGAGTTTCGTATTACTTTTGTTTTTCCCGTAAACTCCTAAATCTTTCGAACATACAAATTTTCTAATAGAACTCGAATTAATATTCGATCAAGCATGGGGGCTAGACACCACCTACCTAATCTTACAATGTTATATACCTGGTAGAACCATGCTGGGAGCTAACTTCGCTATAACATGAAATTCGTCTGGCTCGACCGGTTAGACACCACACTGTCACAAAATACGGACCTGAAGTAGCAGCTTCCGCTGTTGTACTTCGTCCAATTGGTGAGAATTCCGGTGGTCCATTCCCCTCTATCAGCCTATTTTCCCCTCCATCCTATTCTTTCCCGAAAGGCCGGCAAGGTACTAGTGACTTCGCTGGTTTGTCTCTGAAATGCTATAAAATATATATTTCTATTATTCTATACGACTATATAATTTCGCTTTGTGGGGGACAATTTTTATGATAACTACTCTTTTGCATTTATTCGCCAAAAATTTGCGTGATAGTAGTAATGACAGCTTTATTTAACTGTACTTTTACAAACTTCAAATTAAAAATATATCATATCATATTTATTATAATGACAAGTGATTGACTATTGACAAGCGTAACGGACAATTAACAGCAAACAGCAAACGTGAATATAGTTTCTGTTCTACTTAGTTATGAATTTAAATTCAAATTAAAAATATCTTTATTTCATAGGTTACAAAACTTGAAATACGTTATAATTTTTTGGGAATTTACACTTTAGCGCTCGTTCGGAAGGCAGTTTTCCCCTCAAGAGGAACGAGCAAGAAAATTAGGGAATAATCTTATGAATCTTATAATTGTTTTGCACCATTTAGAAAAATTTTCTGTTATTATTTAATAGTTTGCTATTATTATTTAACATATTTTGTCAAAGATATATAACTAGCTCACGTTCAATCTCGTTTTTGATATGTCAAATATTTTAATAAGTACCAGAATATGGTAATTATTAAAGTATTAAAATAATTCTATTCTGTTCTAGAGGCCGAAAAATAATGTAGGTATTACATTTTTAAGCTTACACTAATTAATCATTTTTTCTCATGTTTACTTTAATACCAAAATAATTTTGAAAATAAAAAAAGATTGGATAATTAAAAAAAATCATTCCTTAAAAATAATAAGTAAATATGCTTGAAATATTTATTAATTATAAATAATTCATTATTTTTTGTGGCGTACTCACTCCACCATAATTACAGGCGGATATTTAATTTCAAACTTTCTCGCCTGTGTTATTTATTAAACAATGAAAATCGATTTAGATTACGAACGCTTTGTTATTATGTTACGTCGCTTTGAAGCAAAAATGAAACCAAAGACATAGTAATTTTATGAAGCTTTCTAGGAAAATAGATCGTAGCATAAGAAGCAAGAAACGAAATTAATGACGGTTCATGCCATATTAAAAATCCATTCAAGTGTCCATTTGAAATTACCGATTCGACCTTTTCCTGGCTCCGGTTGTAAAAAAAAGCGACGTCGGTGGTCTAACTTGAAACGAAAACGACTCGAACTTGAGAGACTAACGTAGTAGCGTTTTGGAGCAAAGACTATTAAAGTTAAATTTCTATTGGAAATTTGTTGTCTATTGTAACTTACTTATTTCGTTTTATTATTTAAAATAGTAGTCAAGCAACGGCGTCGACTTTTTACGTCATGTATTTCAATTATATTCAATATTGATAGTGAATTGTGGTGACTGGTTGAATGAAAAATAACAATAATAAACATGCTTCAAAATTTTAAGTTTCGAATTTTTTGAATTTAATTTCTTTTGCATAGGTTCGATAGTCTACAGTAGACGGTGAGGAGTATTTTTGCTTTATAAAGAACTAAGGCAAAACTAAAGCAAATCAATAAATTATTTATCGATTATGACAAGTTATGACAATGCGATTTGAATTGTATTTAAATTACACTAAATTATAGTAAATATCAGTATTTATCGTTTTAGTTAATTTAGTGTAATTGAAATACGATTTTAATGAAATACTAGTACTTAGTTTAAACAGTATTTAAATTAAATATTTTTTGGTATTCCGTACCTTGAAAACAATAAACGGTACACGAATAAGACCAGTTTTTGTCAGAAACCGTTTTTCGTTGCAAATTTAAATTTGATATTATAATACAGTATTGTTCTAATCCACCTACATTATAAAACGTTTTTTTTTGAAAATCTCTTCAGTCATAAGTAAAAAATCTGTGTTCATTAAGATAAATTTTAATGGTGGAGAATATAAAACAATCAATGTGTAGTAGATATTTTTTTTTTTAATGAAGCTCAGTATTACCAATCATATTAATTTTAATAGTTTCACAATCATTTATGCACTCATTTTTCATACCTCTTCTTTCCACTATTTCGTAAAAACGAGAGAGAATCTGGGATTTGTATAATTAGAGACATATTCATTTTATTATGATACAATACAATACGGAATCGTGGGGCTACAATTTAATATTAAGAATATTTGTTTTATTGTAAAAATAAATAGTAAAATTTTCTTAACATTCTGAGAGATGTAAGTATGTATTTGATATTTTTGAAGCAGTTATTTCGAAGGGGACGTCACTTTCAACGATGTCTACACAAATTTGCCTGCTGAGACCGGTTTAATAATTTTGTGGTAAGTTTATAACCTCAGCGTTTTGTGCCTTAAGTCCTTGATTTTTTCCTTTTTTGCTGTCCACGTCTAAAGATTTCTGAGAAAAAGTCGTTACAAACGTACATAACGAAGGCATATCTAACATAAGGATATTTTTAATTATATATAAAGTTATTTTAATTAATGTATTTACATAAGGTTACATATTTTAATTTACCCAAGGAAAATAAAAGAATTTTGCAAAGCAAAACGTTGGGTAGTTATCTGACAAATAGTTAACCTTTTCACTGTAATATCAAACAGTTCGCGTACGATTTAAGCAATGCGCACGATTCGCTAGATTTAATGAACACCGCTTCGCCAAAACTTTCCAGCGCGATAATAAATTACGCTCTACTCGTCTGCGCTAATGGGGTACGCGGATCCGACCAACTTTATTTAGCACTGGAATTTTAAACTCCGACTCGGATGTCGTCCGTGCAATGTTCCTTCTGTGCTTTCGGACTATTCCGCGTTAACTTACTTCGCTGAATATATCCGTAAGAAACATTTTGCTTGAAGTTTTTGCATGATTTATAAATTGCGTTTAAACTTTGGTCATTATGATAGTTGCTGTTGTCAGGTTTTAATCCCCTTTAAAACCTTTTTATGGGCAGAGCATGTTGGATTTTTTGTAGTATTTTTTTTATTGTGTTTCGATGTCATTATATAACTTTTTATACGTGTTAGAATTTAAGGTTTAATTGTTTGGTTTCAATTAGTCTATATAAACAGAAGAGAAAGTTATACATAAAAAGTTAACAATGCCGAATTTAAAAAATCTTAATTATGTACACTAATTATATAAATTATATTTAATGATCCAATTTAATATAATTTAATTTTGTGATTACAATAATTAAGTATTCAAATTATTTTAGAATAGAATGTCGATAGGTACCTATGTTAAACATAACCTTTCAGATTTTATTATTTAAAACAAATATGAGTAAAACTTTGTTTAATTTAAAGGTCATATGTATGTATATAGATGTAACAAAACGTGTGTAACATGCTGTACATATAAGCTGCTTATGATTATAATCGACAATTATTTTAATTTGCAAGCGCTTTTTTAAAATAGAGTTGTATGTGATGAAAAGGTCGGCAACAGTCGTCCTATAAAGTCCTATGTAGACAAAATTGATGGCATATAAAAGAAGGGCCAAATTTGAACCACCCGAAACCGACGAGTTTGTATGTAGAGATAAATATTGATGGATGTCAGTGAGGCAAGAGAGATATGCAAAGATCGTACCATAAGAAAATCCATAGTCTCTGCCTACCCTTCTGAGAAATAAGTGTGAGAGTTTATATTATAGTTTTTTTAACACCTACATCGCGATTGGTCCTTCGGATAACATCGAGTTATCTTTTTCTAAATTCTCGAATATCGACGTCATCCTTATTACCCCACTTTTATAATGTCGGGAGCCGTTAATTTCCATATCCATGTTGCGTTAACCATACAAGGTTTAATACATTCGTAAAAGGTTATTTATTTACGTCGACAGTTCGACGAGTCATTGACGTTGTTGACACAGTTGCATATGACACGAGTGAATGCGTTCTGTAAGGTGAGGTTTCAAAAACGACTCCCGCCGCTCGCTCCGACCGCCCGTAGTGATTCCAACAACAAAGTGGAAGTAGTACAACGTAATCAGGTCAAACGTGTTAATTTAGTTAGGAACTCGCCGGCTTCCACCCGCGGGAATGTTCACAAGTCTGGTGTAATTACGCCGGTTGGCGTATGAAAACGATAAATCCGAAGGATCAGGTGCATGACTGGCTTCGAAACCGGCCCTGATTTATGCGATTACGGCGGCGGCGTGCGCGCATCCGTGTACGCATGACAGATGAATATGGATAATGTTACTCGGCGCATGAATTTACATACGCGAATACATTTTACGCGGTGTGCTAATTAAATGGCGCGAAGAAATGAAAATACAACGGATTATGTTTAAAATATTCAAACTAGAGAAAGGTCCAATTCTAACCATAAACACTTAAATGTGGGCATAATATATTCCTATAAACATATCCTTTTATTATCCATGTGTGTGCAGAAATCTGTTAAATTTATATATCGTTTTAAAAATTACGATTGTCACGTGCAACATTGTTCCCAAAAGTTCTGATTGCAACCGGTCGGTTTTTTATCAAATGTGCCGATGCGCAGAAGGAAAACTGCCTGAACAACGACTTCTTTGATATACACTCAAATAAGGGTTTAGTTTCAACTCTAGAACGAAGCGTATCTTCTGATGTCGTAAAGAATATTAGAAAATAGTATGAATAAGAAGGAAACCGCGGTGTGTGGGCTCCGCGTCAAACTAGCTGCAGTTTGTCAGGCGATCAGAGATGAACATGAATAAGTCATCGCCGTGGCCACTCGGGGAGCGCAAAGAAAATGTGGAATAACTTCAAAAACGTCTATAAGGACGTGTATAACGACAGTGTTTTTCATACTCAATCTTCTTCATACTATGTTAGAGAATAAGGTAGTTTACTGATATTGAAGAATATTGTATTTGTTGATGAATTATGTAAGCTGACTAGACATGACGACTACAAGTGAAATTAAAATTGTAACCCATCAAAAGTTGTACGCTCTCTTTTTCTTGGAAAACAGAGTTTAGCATTATTATGTTATTATTATTAGGTGCTTTCTCTGCCTTATTAGCAATTTAAAAGTCATTACTCAGGCATTTTTATAGTTATCAAAAAAAAAAACGCTTTCACTATTTTGTTAATCAAATAAAAAAGTTTCAAGAACGGTGATATAAAAAGAAAGTAAAGTACCGTATTGTCATAAACTACAAGTTTGTATCTACTAACTTTAGTAAAAGAAAAAAATTTTTTCACAAACTCTGTACCTGTATTTATACATAATGCTTAGAAAATTAAGTTTTGAATAGTCTGTAAAGCAGATTTTGTCGTACACAACCAAATGACCGTCCTTCACAGAAATCCAAAAACGATAAATTATTTAGGCGACTGAAAGCTCAGTAAGTTACACAATCTAATAAGTTCTATAAAACTTGTACAAGAGCAGAGAATTCTTAGCGAAATAAAATACAGGCTGGCCGGTCGAAGGTTCGCACGTGCCGATGGCTTCGGATAGTTCGAAACAATTTATTGGACGCTGCCCGTACGCCGTCCGCGCTTTTTATGTGTTACATATCCAAAGCTTAGTAGATTTATTCGAGTTTTTAGCTCTTACTTGTAAAGTTTTTCGCTTTCACAACTCACGACATGAGATGAGATTTGCGCTGAATGCGTTGAACCTGTAAAAGCTTGAATCTTTTTAACTTTGAAGCCGCGTACGGTCTGCGCGTTCCAGCTACGCGTGGCTTGGTCACGCGTTCCCTCGAATGCACTAGCCGTACGTGTCGTATATACATTGTAAGCGTACGAACTATTCCGGTACGCGTGTCTTGGACACGCGTACCCGAAATGCGTAGTTCGTACGCGGCTTGGCGATGGCGTAGAAAGCCTCTATTAAGTCTCACAAGATTAGATTTCAAAAGATTTCAACCGTGAGTTTAGTCGCCACTGCCATCACTGATGATGCTTTTATAGGTTTTAGAATTTGCAGTTATCAAGAATCGTTTGTAAAGTGATATATGAACTTTTGCAATATGTTGTAATAGTATCTACTCGTTCTCTTACGTTAACTTAAATCTTACAAATATAGTATTATACTTAAAGAAATGATGTAATCTTCGAAAACGTTTTAGATATCTTATATTCTATCCAAATACTATTAATTATAATTTTTTTCCTTACGCCCAACAGAACTTTTGGTAAACGGAAAAGTTTTGAAGTATATCAACGACATTCCTCCCTTTAAATGCTTCGATGTTAATTCGGTTTGATGTCTAAATATCGGACTTCATATCAATGTCTAAACTTTCTGAATGCGTCTCAGTTTGAGTTTTTCAATTTTCTGTGCCTAAATTCACACAATTCATGATTCACAGCCTTCAAAAATGTCAGCGAGTAGTTATTATGGACTGCTAGTAATTTTAAGGTTCGCGTGGATATCCTTCCGTGTATGTGCATATCATTACATCTACTTGTAGGTAGGTTTGTCCCGATATCAGTTACCGCCCGAAATGATTCAGCTTTGGCCTTACCCCTTAAGTTATTTTTGAACGCGAGCGTATATAAATATTAAGAACATTTTAAGCTACTTAAGATATCGAATGCAGTGCTGGTCAGAAATAGATTTAAATGGTTCGTTGTATCAAACCAAATATACTTCACAGTCATAAAATCAAGATGAAGAAAGTATCCGACGTAATGGAATACCACCGTGGCCATTGTAAAAGCAATACAATTGGCACGTTTTATGTCTGAAAAAGATTTTATTAGTGTCTCGCTTTTAAAGGTTCGAAGAATCAATACTTTCATCTAATTGAAGCTTCTTTTCAATTTACATTTATTCAAGATAAGAAATTTCAGCTGAATTTTCGTTCATAAAGTTTGGTTTGTCCGTATCTCACAACTGATTTTATTTGGAAATATCTTCAAAGTCGGCGAATGTTCCACGAATTCCACTGCATAACTCTGGCCAATATTCGAAATTCTGTAACTACCAACATGAAAGCTTATACATGAATAATTCAGGTACGAGAAATGGAGAAAACTGAATTATTTATGTTTTGGAAATCCGACTTCGGTTTTATTAATTTTCTTAATAATTAACTTTAATAAAGTAATTTATGTTTTATCATTTAATATTATTTATCTGCACAAATAAAATGCTAATAGCTAGGTCCGTCGCTGTGCGATTATCACGCAAGAAGTAGGAAAAGTTTAGATTTGTGTTTGTCTAGTTTTAATATAAAAAAAAATTATAAACAATTTTTTAGGGTTCCGTCAAAATGATTAAGAATTTTTATTGGTTAACCGACTTCAATAAGCTTTAATATAGAGGTAGTTGGAATCTAGATAAAATAATAATGAAGAACCTGGCAAAAGTATAAGATACATTTTCGGCGTTCCGTGAGAATTATCAAAGCTTTTACAATTTAATTGATTTCGCAGAAATATTCAGTTTGTTTTGAATAGTTTAGTTAGTAGTTCATTTAGTTTATCTATTATTAGTTAATTCCGAAGAATTAACAAGAACTGTTTTAGCTTCGTCTGTTTAAGAACGAAACAGAACGAGGACAGACTGCGCGCGGCGCGCGGCGCAAGCACCGAAGCAGCGAGAAAATGTTAAAATAAAAAAGTGTGCATGTTTGTTTGTTATCTTTTTATGGTTAAACCGTTCACCTAATTTTAATGAAATTTATCAGTGAGATTGTTTGAGTCTAAAAGACGGTCATTTATTACTTTTTATTGCAGGAAATAATTTTTGAAAATGCAAATATTTAAAAAAAAAAACCAAAAGAAATCCAAATGTAAGCAATAATAGAAACGAATGTGAGAGGTTTAATCCATGAAGGCGGAGCCGCGGACATTTCAGCAGCTCGTTATCAAAAGTATCAAAATATGAATTGATTATATTTCCTCTTATTAATTTTAATATCTAGTTTTTATTTTCCGTATAATATGGAGTTTGTACAATAGAAAAATTAACCGAAGGATTTTGATTGTAGAGTTTTATGAAAATCATGAAGTTGTGTTTTCTACGGTTTTATTGTCATTTCAATTAATTTATATGTATATAATAGTATTTTTTTTATTTGATAATAGGTGTCGTTTTAGATGATTTTTTCATTTCATCATATTACTATAAGGTTTAAAATTTTGCAAAAGTCTTACCGTATCACCATAAAGGGGATCGAATACATAATAAAAAATCATGTACGATAATTGCAAGACGAGTTTCAGTTTCAAGTATAAATAAGTTTCATCTATTGTTTCGGTGGTTTTGTATGATGTTTGAAAGAACAAAGAGACTGGAATGAAAAAAAAAATATTGCTTTGGACTCTTGAGATGCCTGCCTAACCTATCGCAACCTTGTATTCTAAAAAATATCTTTAGTTTATGGACACAAGTTTGTTTTATAGTAGCGTATCATAATACAGTATCTTTTTATGTCGACGCCATATTGAGTAGTTTGTTTCACATCAGACTAATTTACCCAGTTTGGTAAATGTATTTTTTTAAATTAATCCGATTTCCTTAACAGAAGTCCGCAGCCAGCGAGTTCGCTCGTTTTCGGTGTAACGTTTCACGCTGCGTCCATGTTTACTGTTTAATTTCATAATGAGGACCGAGCTCCTAAAACAAAAACATCCCGCCGAGAGTTGTTAGTAGGATACGGCGAAATTATACGGGGGGCCCGGCCGTCAGCCGCGGGCGAACTTCGGGAATATTTACCGCGGAATTCGTGTAATTAACACCGATTCCTTGTCATGTAGCCGGATGGTTTAACAGTCGGCCGGAGCGGAGCGGAGCGTTTAAAAGTGGCCGAAGTCGCGAATTTAAGTATGTCTGGATGGCAATTAAATGTTTAATTATGTAATAAATAAATCGAAGTCGTTGTACTTTTCATCTTTTATAGTTTTTTTTTTTCTTTACATCTGGATTTGTATTGCTCAGCAGAAATGAATGACGTTGTCGTCTTAGTACATATTTAACAATAATAATGAGTTGTTGCCTGTACTTTAATTTTAATACGAATAGACAGCTTTTGAAATAAAAGATTTGGTTTCTGATACATTAATAGAGATTTTTGTTACTTACTAATTTCCATTTTCGCACAAATATTACGTGTTTTACTTTGAGCTATCCGTTTCATAGGTAGATCACATGATGCAGTTGATATTTACAGTATGTTTTTAATAAATTTATCCTAAAAACTGATTGCGTTTTCATGCTTTTTTTTCATTGTGAACAGTATTTTCGTGACAATAATAATCTATCGGTCATAATTTTCGAAAATATCCTACATTTATTCGAGCACACGACATCATTTTGCAAATAGATTAGGATATAAAGAAAAATAGAGTATTAAACAATACTTGTCGGTGTTTCATTCAAATAAGTCTATATCTTTTTTACAATTAAAATTTTAGTGGCCTCATTTTCACAGTTTCTAAATTTTAAGGATAAGATTTGTGTCTTTGTGTACATACTTCTTGAAAAATGTATGTTCATCCGTTATTAATATTTTACGGTAGACCTAAGCGGCGATTTATATTTACAATGTAATATAGGTCGGCGTTTTAAAAATTATACTAACAATTTTTTATTACTTTATTTAGGTTCCTTTTTTTGTCCTGTTACGTCTGTCGTCACGCGAAACGCCGGAATAACATTTACTCGTCCGTCGTCAGGCTTTGCCAACTGTTACATTTTACTCGACCTTCGAGCGATTTTTATTTTACTTGTGAGCCATACGTCCACTCGAGTCAGAAGGCGCAGGGAGCCCTATTCGAGATGCACTCGAGATGCAGGTAGTTTTTTTTTGGGTCTAAGCTTGCATTCATCCTCGAGGGCCATGTGTTGCGGGTTGCAGATAAGAACCGACGAAAAACAGTGGCCTGTATTCTGGAGATAAAGCGTCGCGAAACGCATGTAATCCTAATTGTCATTTGTTATTAGCAGAGACAGCTTTGATTTTCGTTGACGAAATTATATTCCAGCAAGATTAAAATTCGTAGTAATTTTAACTACAATCAAATGAGAATCATAAGAAGATTATGAAACAAAAATTCGTTAGTTGGTCTCAAATCAGCAGCATGTTCAGGTATGTTCATCTTTCTGTCTTTCATCTTCACTAGTTTTATTATATAAAAGTGGCTTTCCCTTATGGTTGGTTTATAGGGAGCCAGTTGTTGTCTACCGTGAAGAAAGTGACTAATGTCACTTGACCGTGTTGTTGACATTGGTACAGCGGTTGGTGAGTTTCTTCTGGTGTTGTCCTTTGCTCAAATGCGTCCATTATGATTCTGTTGATGATGTTACGTAAGGTGTGCGAGCGTAAGTCACCGGTAAACAAAATAGACAAACGTTTTATTTCGCATTAGCGCGGCTCGACAGCGCTTGACTGGAACGAAAGGTGTTTTTACAAGAAGCCGCTGGCGCTGGCAAGAGACTGGTGCTCGAAGTGGATCTGCAGTAACAGCTCTGTACGAGAATCGATAACGACAGTCCCGAAGCAATAGAGTCAACACGTAAGCATAAGTTACAATATTGTATTGTATTGGCTCATTTATCACAGATATATTTTTTTTATTATCTACTAACACGAATTTTCTGATCGCACTAGTCTTAACACTACGAATTAATACTTTTTTCATAATTGTCATTACGAGATACTAAAAACATAAAGTGACACAAAACAATTAAATATCATCGACTAGTGTTAAGTATGCGAAAATTACGAATGTTTGATATTTCGAGCTCTAGTTTACAGGTATTAGTGTCTTTTGTTAAACGATATGAATAAAGCGAAACATAAGCAATTGTAAAAATGAGTAATAAAATTTTTGAAAATAAAAATTAGATGTCTTGTTGAAGCTTAAGAGTTTTCCACTATGTATCTAATTAGGTTAGCCAAATCATTAACGCTTGCCTGGTTTTACGTAAAATGTGTTTAAAAAACAATATCAGCTTTCCCGAAGACGATGATGGAGTTAATAATAATAATAAAAATAAAAGTAGTACACACTCATGCTTAAATCCCAGAAGGGTAGGCAGAGACTATAGACTCCCACATAATTACGATCTTGCATATCTTTGCTTACTTGACTGACATCCATCAACATTTTCATACAAGCTCGTCGATTTCGGGTGCTTAAAATTTGACCCTTTTTTTTTAATGCCACCAATATGGTTGCATGGGATTTTCTAGGGCGATCTTTAGCGACTTTTCTACCACACACATTCGCTCTATAAATTTGTTTTGTCAGTCCACTTTCATTCATCTATTCCACAGAAATTAACTATTAATTAAACTTTGATTCAATAAAAAATATACAGATATTGTGGTATATGCATATATGTACCATGTGTGTATATAGTCAATTTAAATTAGAAAGGGTTTTCAAATCACATACAATATATTTTTAATTAATGTTAAAATCAAATACAGTTGATTTGATACTTTAAGAAGATTGCTGATTGATTGTATGTATTGTCACTGATTGATTTTATTGTCAAAGGGAATTTATTCAATTTCTTACAATACTTTAAATTAATATAATATAGGTTTTGTTACAATGGCCTTACTTTTTTTTTGTGATAAGACGAGGCTGAACTGAATTTTTTTCTTAAAGTAACCGTGTTCTTAATTAGTACATTTACATATTAGTACATTTAAATGGCACTACGAACCCCAAAAGGTCATTAAATAATAAACGAATAAAAACCGCCTTCAAAAACCTATTGAACTAATTTTTAAACAAACTTAAAAAACAACTAATTAGTCGTTTTTAAGTCTCTATGCCTCTTTGGTCGTAAACGTGGGGCTAAATTTTCCGGACTGCAATTCATCATCGGCATGTAAGACTTATTTTCTTTCTGTGCCAACAAAATATATTCGTTACGTGTATTTTCCTTGATTATTTACAAAAGAAAATAAAAGGTTGGTGGAATAGTCTGTTTCGTTCGTTATTTTTATAGAACTTTTGATAATATTTTCTATTTTAAAAATTACGGTTTTTTAACACTTCTCGGAAAAAAAGTCGAATTTTAACAGTATGATAAATTGCGATCGATTTAATTATAGAGCGTTTAAACAATGAGGCCTCGGAAATCAAAATCAGGACCTCGTCGGATCCATCCCAGGTAAGTAAGGTCTTATTCATTCGACTATGGAGGTGGTCTATTTGATAAATCCCTTTATCCGAGTACATATTCAGATATCAAGAATTGATGATAAATGCAATTACGTTCTCTCACGCAGCTGCAACGTAAAAGAGGAACGTTAACTTTATTTTCACGTTCCACGGAACTGGCCCCGGGATTAAAGTTGCGGCACGTGCATCGTACAGCGCCACCTCGGGCGACTCTCGGCAACTTTCGAGCAGTAATTGGTTGTATTTAGTTTATGGATGCTGAACGAACGGTTGCATTCTAGGTTGTTGCAGTTGAACCAGCGCGGCGAAATACTTTATTTATCGCAGCGTTGTATTTTTCGTTTGTAATCTTGCCTTGCCATATATTTCAAGAAATTGTTGTTACAAATTTTGTCAGTGAAGAAAATTCTATATGTACATTTATTTATAATATGATTTTCCGTTATCACTGATTCAACTCATCCGTATATTTTGAAAGCGACAGAATGTCATCAGATGATGTATTTTTAGTGTTTCAAGAATAATTGTTAAAATATCGTAGAGACAATTATATACTAGCAGGCCCGGCAGACGTTGTTCTGAAGAGTTATTGCCCAAAGTTGCACCAACACGGACGTAGAATGATTTTTTGTTCTTTTATTTCGATCCACGTCAATTTCAATTTTGGTCTTGTTTTCGATTCCGATTCCAGTAACATTTGATACGGATCCTGTCCCCATACCCCATACCCCAGGGTCGAAAATGAGTTACCGGAACCAAAATTGAGAACGAAAGTAGTCGGTCTTGCTTTCGATTTTGCTTTCCATTCCGCTTTTAATCTCAACTACAAATTATAGTTCCTAATTTAACGAAGCTGGGTGTTAGTATCATAATATAATATAGTCAATATTACTCGAGGATAGTGTAGCTTTCTATAAGTAAATGAATTTTTAGAATCGGTGTAGTAGTTCGTTTCAATACATACATGGTCGACGCCGGGGTCATATCCTATTAGACCAGACGTAACAAACAAAACATGAAACATTCCTCCAACATTTTAAATTTTGATTTTGTTTTTACATTCATTCTTGACCCCTCTTTTGTAGGAAATGATTTCGCTGTGTCCATCATGATTACAATCCCGCTCTTCGTCCTTTATTCCGTCTCGATTTAATCCCGATTCCGGTTGTGCTGCCGATCTCGATTGCAGTACCACTTTTGATTAAATTCCAATAAATTATCCCATTTTTAACGATTTTTTTTTCACGCTGGAAACCTAAAAATATTACGATAAAAAGTATCCTAAATGTAGGCCAGTAAGCTCTTTTACCTTCTAATGAAAGCTGCCTTGTGATTTGTTCAGCCGTTCCGACGATACCTCGTACTGGTAGATGCAAAAAGGGTCGTCTCAGTCTAATCTCGATTGCGGTTTTCCTCCTGATCTCGGTTTCGATTCCACTTTTGCTTCAATTCTTAAAAAATATCCCTTTCCTAAAGGTTTTTTTCGCGCAGGAGCCCTAAGAATTATCGCTATAAAAAGTATCTTAAACCCAGTAAGCTCTTCTACCTTCCAGTGAAAGTCGCGTCGTTATCTATTCAACCGTTGCGAAGATGTCCCTAACAAACAGACAGATACAAAGGTTTATTTTTTTTTCATATAAACCTTGTCCTGACTATAACGAATACGACAAAAAAAGGATTATACAATTTGATGCAGTCGTTCTGAATTGACACGCATGCACATTTTGGCGTTTAATTTTTATGTATATAGATTATGTAGTGTATTTATAAATTAATTTGTACTAATATAGTGAAGTCATTACTACAGTAATGGCATTATTTTGACCTCGGCGTCGTTTTACTGCGGTGTGTGAACACAAATCGCTTCACGGCCAGGATTGTCATAAAATAAAATAATTTAAATTAATTATTTTATGTTGGTATTATTATTATTATAAAAAACTTCTTATAAAATATTTTCCACGATATTTTTTTTTAATTTATGGACTTTTAATAAGCCCGATATGAATTTTATTTATAACGGCCCGTTTTTTTCTTTGCAAAAATTTCAGTATAATCAAAGTCCACAATTGCTATAGAAAACCATACGAATTTTTAAATAATGGAGGTTCCTCTAAACCTAACCCTTTTTTAATAATTTTATCTATAGGTAGTATATATTATAGGTTTTATATTAAGTGCCTTGAATAATTTTAATATCATCTGTGTACATCAATAGTATCTGTGTACATCGTGGTTAAGAACATAGTTTTTTATTCTAAGGTTACATTTTTAAAGTTGATTCATACAACTAGAATATTACAATGTAGTTTGTGAAAAAACATTGTTCTAACTAATGTTAGATGATGTTATATTTTAAAATAATAATTTGTTAGGAAATAATAATAAATATCCCTAGTTGGCTGTATTTCTGATACAGCAATAAGTTTTATGTAGATACATAACGATTTGTTTCTCAAACTGACCCGGAATTGTGCAATGTTGAGAAATAATTGCATATTTAAACAATTCAAACACTTATACATACTTTCAGAACATATAGAAACGATTGTTTATTGTTTCACTCCTCGCCATGTGAAACGTATTGCATATGTCGTATCAACCACCCGCTAGCAAATCGTCGATGTACATAATAGATTTCATACTTACCAACTTTGTTCAATTATACACCAACAGATGCCGTTAATGCATGAGTTCCTGTTCACTTAATGACTCCTATTACAAACGAAAACATAAACGTATCCTCGTCAATAAGTGTAGCGATAATAATAAGAAAATTCATGAAAACAAACGCTTTTTCCTCCGTCCATATGAGACATACAACCGCAAGTTGCAGTTTGTATTAGTAAAGAATGACTCTTCACTAAAATCATAAAACCAACGTGCGCGTGATAAATAAAAAAAAAAACTTTATAAGCATTTTGTGTTACCCAACACAATACATGATTAAAATTACGAAATTTCTATGCGCCATTCCCATTCAGGCTGTCGTGTCTACGCTGTGGAAACACTTGCGCTCAACCGCGCCTCCGACCGTCTCACGCCCCCCGCCGATTGACCCGGATGACTCATCGCTTACACTACCAGTGGTAGTGGCGGCTGTACTGTGGTACTTGTTCTGTCTATACCCAACATGTATAAAAAATTGTATCACATCGAATTAATTATCATAAAAAATCTAGTCAAAAATCCACATTTTTTATCATTTTTTTAAGTTTTTGTCTGCCTGTTCGCGCACATCCCCGAATTACTCATTTAAATATAATATAGCTCAATGGAATTACTAAACTAATTTTGATATGGTTTTCACGGATAGATAGAGCTTGGCTTCGAGCAAAATATGGGCTGTATTTAGTTTAAAGAGGATATCAGTAAAAAAGTTATTTCGCCTGGAGGGTGGCTGGGGTAGTGAGGTTGAATAAAATAAGAACATTCTTTCACACATATACAGTTACACTATCCCAGAATAATATGGATTACATTTTATTTTGAAACTAGCATTTGTCCCGGCTTCGTACAAATGGAACCGCGAGCGGTAACGGAAAGAGATAGCTGGACGTCGAGCAGAATCAGGAGCCTGAACTAGAATCTAATAATGAAAACGCGACCGGGCTCGAAATGGAGTGTCGAATCGGGATTGAAATCAAAACCCATGACCGGGATCGAAATCAAGGATAGTACTGGAACCAGAATTGAAATCAGGAATGTGATTGTGATTGAAGCAAGATTTTTCATATAAAAGATGAAGGAACACATTCTATGTCCATGTGGGTCAAGGCGAGAGTGGATAATCATCGTTGTTATTTTACTTTACTCATAGTACGATATGTAGGAGCCGTCTATCAGCTGGTTTAAAAAATAAAGCAATATTCAGTAGATTATACATGTATATTATAAAAATATATATATCGAAGCTGGTTCATAACTATTATTCTATTTTCAAGTGCAACCACTTTTCTATACATGGCTAAAGAAATTGTTTTGGAACATAAAAGAGGTACCGTCATTTATGTACCTGCTATTCGCACTTAACCGATTTTTATTCAATACCTGACCACGAGCGCGTATACTTATTTTGTTGCGTACACTTTCAAGTTATTATTGTTTCAGGTAACAATAGCGCAATAAATTATCGGCCGTAGGCCGATTAAAATACTTACCCCAGCGATTTTACACGCTGGGGATTATTTTTCCGACGTCATGAATTTATCACGACATTCGACCAGTGGGACGTCGGCCGGCAGCGGTCCGGTTTGTTGTTGTAGCGCGCGTCAAAGTTTGTTTTGGCTGCCGAGAACAAAGACCTTCGCGTTTTCTTTCGCGTGAGCCGCGCACGGGCGAGCTTGAGTTTTGCTCTCGACGTTATCGGGGCTGTAAGGAGAGAAAGAACTATTATTACTCGGACGCTTACGTTTCGGATCACTATTGTTTCGCGTTAATGTTTAGGATTTAGCGGTCGCCGAGGTAATAATGTTTCGGACGAAGGTGTTTGTATTGAATGTTCTCGGATATTCGTCATGTAAACTACCTATTGTATTTTTTTATTTTACGATTTTGGCACCTACACTTTTTAAGTTTTATGATAAAATATTGTTATGCTTACATCTAAAGTTTCAATGATTATTGTTGTATATAGATATATTGTAGAATCATAAATTGATATAATAAATAAACGAATCAAGGAATGGAAATTAAATTATGCGATGGCACACATAAATGACTAAAAATTTTGTCTACATAAATAACTAATTTCAATACCTATTAGGTACAGTGTCCATATTCTGTACTGGTGAATACTATTTAAACTTTTTATTTTCTTTTTGTTGAAGGTCTCAAGTATTTATTATCCATCAAAATGCCGTTGAATACGACCTGATAAACATATTAGGTTGTAGAAGAGTTAAATATTTACAATTACAATGAGATGGCCAGGCGAAAACGAGCAATTCTCACATGATATGTTTATGGGACCATTAACGTGTTTACGGTTGGCTACAGCGTTATTGCGACTTATTTTTGGAATGCACAGATCTTCAATTCTGGCTAAACTTTTGTCTGCTGGGTGGTAGATCGTCCGTATATCGATATTGTTAAATCTTAAAATCGATAAATTACGTTTTCCATTTATAGGTAATTTGTTACGTCTGTTATCTTTCTCTTGTACAGAAAAAGTCAGTTTGTTTTCCTAGTTAGATGTAGTTTACCTTTATTCAAAACACTCGAATCTTTAGTTTAAGCGAATATGACAATGTAACTTAGTTATACATTAAAATGTTTGCTTCGTATCTAGACTTATTTTATTTAGGCCAGAATCTAGAAAGCGCTAGAGGCAGGTATTGATATGTTTATAACAAGTTTTAGACTATTACGTTCGGGCGAGATTAAGATGTTTGTTTATATTGGCGTTAACACTTTGTAAGAACAATAAAGCACAGATGGGCTTTTTAGCGGTGGTGCTAACTTCCTTTTAACAAAGCGTTAACAAAGAAAGAACTCAATGATGTATGTGCGTGCTGACGGTATCAAAAATGTTGTATAAATGTTTTTTGCGGTATTCTTTGTTTTTATTTTATTTAAGTTTATAGTTGTTATTTCATTTAACTTTCTTTAGAAAGCGAAATTTTTTTTTTCGATAAACGTGGCATTCAAATAGATGAAAGCACACTTTCAATGATTTTAAATAAAATCGCGAACCGCTCTTATCGTCCCACTCGTCGGATACACCGTCGTCGTCATCTTGACGAATGATCTTCTACCACCGTACCGGTTCATGCGTAATTTTCCGCCACGTAGACATAAATTTTGGAATGATTTACCAGCACTGGTATTGCCCATCACCATGTGACAAAGGGGTCTTCAAGAAAAAAAAAGTATTCCTTTCTAAAAGACCGACAACACATTGATAACTCCGTTACCGTTATCATTGGGCGGCGACGATCGCCTATTTTTTCGGAACTCGCATACTATTTTGCTATTTAAAATTGTTATGAAGAAGTAAGAACTTTATATATCTTTAAATTTTCTTTCATATTAAAGCTTAATATTTAAAAGCTAAACTATCTTTGAAATTGCACAATTAGCCCTTAATAATTAAAATCTAAAGTTAAGAATGGTTTTTTTTGTTCACGGACTTTAAAGTAGCTTATCTCCGAAAGTCATATATCGTATCGATTACCTTATAATTTTTTATCTTAATCTTCTCGCGTCTCCTAACACCTGTATAGAGTCTGTATAGAGATCCTGTAAAGTTCATATTTTCTCATTAATTTTGTGCTTTCGATATTCGGCTTATGCATATTTCGTAAAACAACCGTTCTGTGTTATCAAAAGAAATCGAATTTCAATATCGGAGCTTTAGTAGCGCCCAATCAATTTACGATTTAATTAGATTCTTCCAAAAGTTAAGGCGTAATTAGAAAGGGAGCGCTATTAGCGAGCGGCACTCGAAGCCCTACAACTTGCTCTGTATTAGATCGATTCCCTACAGGGCTTCCCATTGTTGTACGAGTCCTGGTTTGATTGAAAACCTGTTTCCCTTTGTCTGCCTTATTAAACAGGGAACAAAACGTTCATCCGTTCGAACTCGACTACTGTGGCCGTTCTTCGGCATCGATTTTGCGTAATTCGCCCGGGTCGCTCGCCTCCGACGGTCGTCGCGCCGAGCAGAGCCTCAGATACTCAGCCTCCGGAGGATGGTAATTCGAAACAGGCCGAAATCAAATTTTTATTAACCGATTTTCCCCGCCCGACCGCGTAGAATATTATTTTTCTCATCAAAAAAAGGAAAAAGTAAATTCTCCCGACAACAATAAATACTCTTTGAATCGAAGACACCTTGTAAGAGAACATCTCTTCGAACACGGAAAATTTTTCTACAAAGGAGCCGCTTATATCGCGTCAATGTTTTTTTTTTCCGATCGAAGCTCATCGGCGCCGCGTATTTTTAGGCGACCCTTTCGAAAGCCCATTAACGCGCGACGGCGACTACTGAGAGTGTCGTGCGTCGTGATCATCGTTTGATGCCGCGTGCGCCGCGGCGCAGGCGCCTCTCGCGCTTCGCCGGAACGAGCTTTCGCCGCGAAATGAAATAATAAGCTCTTATCTCTCTCAAAACAAAAGGGAGGCGTTCGAACTTTTTCCACTCGATCACGTTTACAATTTAGTTTTTCGGATCGATTGTATCGCGATAAATGAGTTATCGGCCTTTGTTAGTGTTCAGCTTTAGAAAGTGCCGGCGGCTGCAGAAATGAAAGTGGATTTTATTCGCTTACTCATTTCATTAATTCACTTGTTGTGATCGCGGTCCAGTTATCTTTTTGAATGTTGTATTAAAAGCGTTCTGGACGCATTTCGTAATCCGAATTTTGGCGATGGGTTCTAACTTTCTTTTAGTACAGTTAACAGTTGACTACTATTTGCTAGAAATGGTTTTTGACCGTCTGCAAAGTTCGTATCTATACATATATGATGAAAACTCTTGGTGGATTCATCGTCATGCAACTTAAGACCCTAAAAATATAAATTTGAAGTTTGATTGGATGTGGTTTTATATTTTAAGTATTGCTCCAAAAGGGATTTCTCGAAATTTAGCCCTTACAGAAGAAAAATGATGGCAAAGACTGCATGGGAAGTTATATTTTATATTTTTTTATAATATTTACTCGAAACTTGATTTTAATGCTTTTCGACACAGTTAATGAAACATTTATTTCGACGTTTTTCCGAATTAAATCTTTAAACGCATGAAAACGGGTGTAAAAATTGTACAGAAAAACTCAATTTTTCCATAATGAAAAGTAAGAAGGTACATGTTGCTCATATCAATTGGTCTTTATTTCTTATTTTATAAACATTATTTACAAAATAAAACCTTTGATAATGATGCGTCATGTACTTCACCTCGCATCACCGTTTGATGTATGTATGATACGAGTGGAATCGACTTTGTAATTTAAAGCATAATCGGGAATGGAACTAGGAACGAAACGGTTTCGAAACAATCTAAAATAAAACCAGCTTCGTGACTGAGAGCAGAGCCGCAATCAGAACCCGTAGAGGCACTTGGATTACAATCGAAAAGGGAATGGGGCCGAACCTAAAATGAACCGAAACCTAAATCGAGAGCGAGAACAGACTTAGCATCGATGTCGGGATTCGATTTCGAGAACGATATCGAAAGTGGATTAGGTTAGGATAGACACATAAAATGAAGAAATTAATCATAGGGGGCGAGCTGCGGACGGGCAGCTGGTAATAAAATATTTGTTTAGACGAAAATAAAATTTATTTCACAGAATATCAGAAAAACGGTTGAATTTAGAAAAAAACTATTCCATAGATATTTACATATTCTTAGAGTGAAGATAAATGCTAGTTCCTGTCAAATTACGATCTCCTCATCCGTAAAGTAAAATACATTTCGAGGAGTCAATCACAAATAGCGTGCTATCATAATTACTTCAAATTTAGATGCATTTATGCGCAACGACATTGTCGGGGTGCAGCCATTGTTGCGTCGATTTCGTACGCATTGTGCGATGCACGTGCTCCGTGTAACAACGCAGTACGACAAAAGCCGCCCGCCCTAGGTGAGTCTCGAGGAAATTGCATCTCACGAATCCCATTTCAGTTGTCTCCCGTCCGGTGCATCGCGCGTGACTCCGCACGAGTTTACTACAACATCCCAATATTTCAAGCTTCGAAGTCTAATTTAATTCATTAAATTGCCTAACTAATTTAATTCGTTAAGTTTGTTTTAGAACTTCTCGTTTCTATTTTGACGGAAGAGCTTTAAAATAAGTAATTAAATATAAACTTTATTTACAGCAATTGGTAGTTTACAAATAATATACAGTTAAGCAGTGAAAAACTTTAAGTATGTCCACTAAAGACTGGGATGATTGTAATGTGTCTATTGTCTTTATATTTTATTATTATCATAAATTCATGATTTTTTTTTTGCTTCATTTACATACATCAGTTTTTTCATGCAAACTCGTCGGTATCGAGAGCTTAAAATTTGGCCCTTTTTTAATATACCACAAATTCGGTCTGCATAAGATTTTCTAGGGCGGATATATTTATATTTCAACTTTATAAAACATTTTTTTTATCTTTTTTCGATTCATAGCACATATATCCACTACTCAAGCAAATATCTGTACTCATATTATTTGACTATTGCTATTTCTTCAAATTCAGAAAGAGTGATGTAATGCCTAATCATATTAGGAACAATAATTTAGAATTTTTTTCAACAATCAGTTAAATGACACGTACTGTATATGTGATAGCCAGCCGTACGTTTTAGATTTCTTATATTACACCGCTACTATATTTTGCCTACAATATTGTAAACATCCTGGCTTGCATTATATTTCTTTTGTCATAATGTTTGAATGGAACCTAGAGTTATAGAGTTCGTTCGTGTCAATAACAATAATATATCAATAGTTAACTTTTGGATTGCACGAATCACCTGCGGTTAGTTAGGTTCAAAATTTAGTTATTGATGTAGATTTACTTTTTAAAATGTAACTTGAACCACGTGAAATTAAATTTATTTGAATACTAGCGCCGACACGCCCACTTCACATGGCGTTATTGGTTACGAAGTGAAAGGTGTGCGACATTGAAAAAAATTAATCGCCCAAAATCATCTACAGACGATTCCGCGTCGAATGATCAAAGTCCCACATAGGTACGTTCCATAGTTTTCAACTGATGCTCGTACAAAGGAAAATCGTTTTCATTATCGTTTTCGGGAAATATTTACTTTTTCTACTTGTTCCTGATCGTTCTCGATCTCGCTTTGATTCTTCGGATAACGTACCGTGAAATTTAAATATCAATTTTTCAATCTGTACCCCGCGCTTTTAGTTGTTATTCTCCGCTCAAACCTTATTAAAGATCTTTATCTTTTTATTGCATAGATCGGTCTACGGCGAACGACTACACTCTTAAGAAAGCTGTCAAGTGCGACCTTTTTTTTTCCTTGTCAATATTGATATCGAGAAAGCAATGATTATAACAGTGTTTCTCGACTACAAAACAGGTACTACAACAGTTACAGACTGTTATTTTTCTACCGCCGTGTCATTTTCTTGAGAAAACAACCAATTATAATACGGATTTTATTCTATCTACCGGAGTATCTAACAGGTGATTTGGATTTTAGCCGATGAATTAAGTTGTTCGCGATTTGTGTTTCTGTTCTATTTCCATTGTGTGATTGTGAATATCATAAAACGTTATTACTGCAGAATATCTTGTATACGTAGTTATTAAATTAATGTAATCGTCTACAATACCTTCCGCGGCACGTGTGTTGAAATATTTAATAACTAGCTGTGAGTGCGACGTCGTTCGCGTCCGTTGTCTCGAGCTACTGATAAAATTACCCATAAAATATTTTTTATCTACCAAACAGTTTCATTTAAGTTCTGTTTTTCTGAAAGCTTCATATTCTGCCTAGAAAAGTTTTTTTTTAATGAAAGACATTATCAATTTTCCAATATTATTTGAGTGAAATTGCGTACTCTCACTCTTATCTCTATTTTGCCTTAAAAATAAGATATTTTTTCGCATTAATATGTATCGTATATATTAACTAACATAGATAATAAAGTATTTCCATGTCAAATTTTATTTAAATACATCCAGTAGTTTTTGCCTGATGTGTCTTTAGACAGATAGGCACAGGATCAAAAATTCCAAAACTTGATGTTTTATTTTCTAAATTACTGACTATTAACACCATCACCAAAATGTTCAAACTATATTACATTTCCAGACACGGTTATGTTACAGTTTTTGTTACTGTTTTATTATAAATATAGAGAGACCTTAATGGGACGTTTTGTAACAGCTGTAGTTTCATTCAAAATTCGCCACAACATTTTATCGTCAAAAATATTGTTACGTCCGTAACGACCGTAAAACTGTAAAGGGGAAATCACGCGGACAATACGGACAAGCGACGTCAATTTGTCCGACGTCTAATGGAAACACGGAGCATTGTTCGCCATCACGGTGATGTGCAGGAATAACAGGCTTTCTGGTTATCTAACGCTCTGGCGGTTTGCGCAGAGCACTCAATGGAGGTCCGATTATGCGATCGGGCTTATGGTCATGAATTTAGATTAGCGTCATGTTCTTAGTCGGTTTCAATGCTACACAATCTATACACATAATCGAATCGTTCATTGATATATGCGATAATAGTTCTTCTACGCGTAAGTCTTGCCGTGTGACTGATGTTTTAAGATTGTCTATTTTTTAGTGTGCATTATGTAAGGTAAGCTGTTTTTTCTATGTAATGTAATGTTGTTTTTTCTCATATAACTTCCAAAATAGAAAATTTCAGTTACTTATGATTAAGTTAACTTAAAGGCTCAGCCATGTATGAAAGATCGGTTCAAATAGGTTTAAAATAATTTCATTTTTTTATGTAGAATTTATGGCAGTAGAAAACATAGTGGAGTAGGTAAATCATTTATTTATTCTCAGTCATTGAACGTCCGCTGTGCGATATAAGCCCTCTCACTAGATATCCACTACATACGATTCCGGACTGTTTAAAACCAATGATGGCTCGTGATCCTTATGCGAAGGGTCGTCAGTCCATTTAGTGGGGGGCTGTCCCACGATGTGACTTCCGGTACGTGGCCGTCGCTCGTGAACCTTTCTTCCGTAGGTTGTCACTTCTACGACTCGGCCTGCCCTTTGTCCCTTCCAACATGCTGATTCTATGTGATGTGTCGGCAATTTCGATTGTCCCGCGGAATTCATCGTTCAGATCTTACTCCGCGCAGAATCCCCGACTATGGTTCTTTCCGTTGCTTTTCTAGCGACTGAGTTTGTTTAGGAGGCTAAAGAAATCGGATCTGGCTATCATCCGCATACCGTCACTGGAAAAAATATTACTACTCATGCGGAGACCTTGGTCGATAGTTACTTTACGTTACGTTAGTTAGTTAGTTCTCGAACGAATGTTACGAATATAACTATATCGACAGTGTTTTGATCACGCAGATGTTCAGGATTAACATAAGATTCCATTTTCATTAATTTTATGCGAATCGCGTATTCGTAGACCTATATACACAGATTCAACAATAGATTCATACGATATAAATTTGGACGTCGGCGCCGACAGTTTTATCGGGGCGCGACGGACGCGGTGCAAATTAAGCCGGCGGGTTGCAATAGCGATGACGAGTAAACACGGGCCGTATAACAGATCGTCCGGCCCGTTTCACGGCTTCATAAGACGACCCTCTGGCGCGCGCGTCCCGAGTTCGAGGCCCGCCCGAGGCCGCGGTGATCTATATGCAAATTTTATAACCCGCTTATTATATTTCCCGGAACACTAGATGAAAATATAGCGAACGATTTATGCGCCTATACGTTACAGGAATATGAAGTCGAAGCGGGTGATTTTGGAGTTCATGTCGTAAGTGCTTTTTATGCTTCGGTAGTGGGCACTTTTAAATATATGTCTTCATTTTTATTTTTATTTTGGCTTTATATGTATGTATATATAAAAGTTGTTGTATTATCTATATATGTGTATTTAATTTTAACACTGTAGATTATAAAATCAAAATATGTAATAAATGGAGATTATTGCAGGAATATTATTCATAAATTTGAAAATTTAAAATTTTACTTATTTTTGCTTAATCTAAATAAAAGCGAACATTTTAACATTATTTTACTAAAATTACCAAAAAGCCACGGACAGTTTATTCAATTACTTGCAAACAGTAACGTAGCCAAATTCTTAAAATACATACTATTTTTTTTTTGTAATATCATCTTAGAAATAGTCGTATTTGCCAGTTCGACAGCTAAAAATTAAAATTGAAACCGGCTCTACCCACGTCGTGTCGTACAATAAACCGTAGCGTGTGCTCCGCCGGCTACGCGCCGCGCCCCGGGCGGGCTATGCTAATGTTCAACGGAAATATGTGCTTGCGCGCGGAAGTTGTTAATCTGCTTACGTTTATTAAATCAAAACTAAAATTTACATCACATTTTATGAAAATTATTAAATTTGTTTATTAACTATATGCGAAAATTTGTATTGACATTTTCTTATAACGCTAATAAATAAAATTTTACAATGATTTTTTCCAAATAGTTCATTTTTCTCTGTTACTTCTTTTTTGAAACAGCTTTAACGATGATTATTAGGATTATTAAATAATTTATCACTATAGTAATTTTATTATTGAAACTCTATATCTGTATAAATGATCAATTTTCCTGTAAGGCTCTAAGATCGGTCGAAATCGTGTAATGTTTGTTCTGTATTCAATCTAATACATCAGAAAATAATTAAAACTCTTGTGTACGGTGACAATAAAAAGAGATCAGTCGCCCGTCAGCTTTCTCTGAAACATTTACACCGACGTCAAATGCCAAAGATGACGCGATATAGAATCGAGTGGCGTGTCGGCTGTGAGTAAATTGATAGGATTATATTAAAAAAAAAAAACCGGCCAAGTGTGAGTCGGACTCGCGCACCGAGGATTCCGTACAAATCTGTAGGTATATGAGTAAAAGTTTACCCATCACGACAATCGAGTCATAGTTATGGTATTTTTATTGCAAAATGATATCCATAACATTATAATGTGGAAAGCTGGAGGAGTGTAAATTTAAAACAAAAGTCTCTTTATTGTTTCAGTGATCCTTCATTTTATATTAACACATATCATTTATTTTATAACTAAAATACCTATACTCGCCTTGCAGCAGTCTTGCAAAAGTTCTTTTATCAAAGTTATTTATTTATAAAGTTTTTTTAGTCACTATTTAGAAATCTGGTTCAAAAATAATAATTAAGTATTAAATTGGAACCAGATCTGTAAATGATAACTGAGCAAGCGTCTACCTGTTGCCGTTATCAATATCGAGCCAAAACGAGCAAAAAAAAATCACGTTTGTTGTATGGGAGCCCCCTTAAATATTTATTTTATTTTTTAGCATTTGTTATTATAGCGGCAACAGAAATACATCATCGGTGAAAATTTCAACTATCTGACTATTACGGTACATGAGATATAGCCTGGTGACAGACGGATGGACGGACAGCGGAGTCTCAGTAATAGGGCTCCGTTTTTTACCCTTGGGTACGGAACCCTAATTAAAGAATGACAAAAAAAATTACTCGAACCACTCGGACAGACCTGATCCAATTTTATGACGCATCAATCTTAACGTTCATATCTCACCACATCTCGTGGAATATTACAGTGTTACTTCGAGAAATTAATTACGGTATAAATCCAGTTACTGTAGCTGAAATTGCCTCTAATAATAACTTTATTACCGCAATTTTCCTGGAAAACTGGTTTTTTGATATAAATGAGGCCGATTAGTTTATATTAAAACGGAGGCCTCAATTATACCTCGTAAATAAAGTCCGTTGAAGAACTTTATGCTTAAAGCGCCGGCATTATTGTAACGGTACAGATAAATCTAGGTTAACACACATTAATAATTTCCTTTTTAAATATCAAAGGCGTCAAATAAAAAAAAATTGCTTGACTGGATGACGCAACGTCTAAATAAATATATAGAATCATGGAAAATGTTATTATAACCTTATTGGTAAAGATGAAATTAATTTTAAATAAATTCACAGAATTTGTCTTCACCAGTAAGACAAATCATTTAACAAAAATA
This sequence comes from Eumeta japonica, assembly GCA_005406025.1. Taxonomy (NCBI): domain Eukaryota; kingdom Metazoa; phylum Arthropoda; class Insecta; order Lepidoptera; family Psychidae; genus Eumeta; species Eumeta japonica. The sequence continues at coordinate 601,676 of BGZK01000151.1, forward strand.
AAATCCTTTGGTAGGTTTTACTAGTCCGCGTTAACTCCTAATACATTGAAACCTTGCGAATAAAATGTTATTTTTAGTTTTGCTACAGCTATATTTGAATTTTCTGTGCCTAAATAATATTGTTATTTATGTAAATACTTTATGTAATTAATTGCAAACACATTTCATAGTGGTTTTAATTTAATCAGAAAATAATTATAAAAAAAATCAACCTTGTGAAAATGTTGGGAAAGCAATATTGGAAAAAAGAATTAGGTATCAGTTTAGTTTATCCCAATTTGTTTAAAATTATATTAGAGTAACTAATATAATTATTATTATTTAATTTTTTTTATTATTCTGAGTACGTTATTCAAAGTGATGTTATTCATTTTCAACAGGTGGCAGCGACGTGAATTCTTCGGACAGCGTTTTAATATTACTAAATAATAATAATATATTTTCTATACAGTTATTTACATATCGCGTCTACCGACACACCTTCATACATCCACGTCATAATAACTCCCTCTGAAGTGCTTTATTACAAAGGTGAAAGTGAACCGCGAGCGCGCGGCCGCAGACAATACCGTTCGGTATTCCTCTGTGCGGTGAAAGCGAGCGTTTTGTCTTAACGAATTAATCCAGTCCCGTTCGCTTCAAAGGCGGCTCACTTCTGCGCGCTTCCGGCGGCGCACTTCGGATCTCCCGTCCAACCCCCCCGCCGGACTTCCGCCCTCGTTTGCGGTTGTCAGTTAGCCGTTATATATTGGACGTGAAAGATTTTATCGGATTGTCGGTGTTTATGTCGATGTTTATGACTGTACGGGTGCATTATGATGTTGTTGGCGTAGCATGGGAAATAAAAATTTTGAAAATTCGAAAGTGTGCGACTCTAATGCTAAGTTAATTCTAAAACACAATAATTAGCTAGTTTCTTATGTCAAGTAAACGTCGTAATTTAGCGCTACCTAGTAATGCGAATTGTATTCACAGGTTTTTAATAGGCGCCATCTAAAAAATAAATGCAAAACTTTTTCGTTTATTGTAACTAAGGCAAGGAATATACAAAGACGTCATGACATCATATCGAAATAAAAAAATATTTCTCAAACACATTTTTTTATTTCGATATGACGATATGATTTTAAAACTTTTTTGCACGTATGGGCATGTAATAAGCAAGACATGAACATAATAACCACACTTTTTTACAAGAAAAAAACCCCCGAGATCTCGAATAACTCAACCGATTGCGAGTTCAATAACATAAAATAATTCCTTAAAATAAATAGAAACTTATTTAATACAATTTATCTTAATCCATGTTACATTTCTCTAAAGCCTGAAGACTCACCAACTCACAAACCAACGGACGGCGGTTCCTATAATTTTTCAATTTCATTTTTTATTAGGTATTCTAAAGTGAATCAATTAAAAAATAAAATACTCTTATAATTTAATGTCTCTACGTTATTTAAACGTTACTAATAACATGGTTTTTAACGTATAGCTTAAATTATAAGAACGATTTTATGTAGCGAAATTGAGGTATGGCCACATGTCGAAGATTGAGCATTCTTATGCGTTGCACGTTGTGATTCGTGCAAAATTATTTTAAAAGTTATGCAAATCTTTGTTGACCATATGTGACTAATTCCCTCCTTGTTTTTATAGGTATTCTAAAATGAATAATATACCAGAAAAATTTGTAGTCCATATTCAACCTTGAGCATTTGCAGTCTTATTTTTTACGTGACAACGTCTAAATTAGGTTGCGGCTGAGTCACTTAAGTAAAGTGCGGTAACGCTCGGCACGATGAGTCACCGAACGAGAGAGAGGCCTGCCGAATGCCCGTCCCCTCTCCCACTCAACTATGATCGGTCTGCCGCGCGCAGCACTAGAGAATTAGTGCATAGCTTGCAAATGTATTGCAGTTATTGTATGTATATTTGTATATAAATACGTATGTATGTGTAAAGGTAAAATAAATTTTGTTAATATGAAATTCAGTGCGAGATTCTTTGTATAAATTAATGTTTTAAATATAATTTTGTATAAATAAATGTTTTAAATTGTTACTATTATTTCATCCTTCTTCCTAGTATACGAATGAATATTCACATTAAAATGATTTTACCATTCAAAGTCGTTGTCACGTAAAACTTTCGCCCGTATACCGACTTTACAGGCAACCAATTTTTTAATCATTAAATTTCGTGTCTGATTTTAGCTATCTCACTACTGAAAACTTTATCCTCCCGCGGTTTCTTTATTTCAAATCGAAGGACTGGAATCTCAAGCCCTGCAGTCTAATTCCATTGCAATTCGGGAAATGTTAACGACTCGGTCATCAATGAGGTCCAATGAGCATGACCGACGACTTACTGTGTCTACAAGCCACGGAACAAGTGATATTTTAATTTGACTTAAAAAAAAAACTCATAGGTTAGATCAAGTTTGAGGTTGTTATCTCCTTCTTTGGAGTTAAGTTATACATAGACGTAGTAACAAAAGCACCAAATTATCAAAAGTCCGAGCCCTCTATGTTTAAAATGCTTATATTAAATAATGTATTTTTGTGTTTGAGCCATAAATATTGTGAATTTTTGACCCAGCTGCTGTTTGCTAAGCTGACTTGATGACTTAATTTTAAATAGTTTTAGAAGGAATGTCTCCGAGGTCAGCGTTAAACAAAATATTTCTTTCTAAAATCTTCTTGAAATTCTAAGAAACAGTAGGAATTATACATCGATAACTTTAAACGTTATGCGATATAAGAATAATAATTAAGTACTACATTTTTTTTTGGAAAAAATTCGCTATTAGGTATTTTTAAAAGTTTTTCTCAGATATATAACAAAGTAGGTACATGTATTACATATTCACACTTCTTCGCGTCCTGTACTTTGGTGGGTCCCATAGTGGAGTGGATGGTTTGGCGAAGATTTCAAAGTTGCATCTATGTGATTGCTAAGAATTTCTGATATCGAAGGTCTCGGCGCTACGTCCCAGACGTGCAGGTTTCTTGACGACCTTGTACTTTACCTTTGAATGGTATGCTTATCCCCGTTTTCGATCTGCTCTTGAGTTCCATTTGTGTATACCATTACGTTTAGAATTTCCGCCCTTCCTGAGTCGAAGGTCATACTTGATCTGCTCGGCTGCGGGCCACATGCAATCCGTTGAGTTTTTGGAAGTAACGCCATAATAATTCGATAAATGCAAAAAATATGTTTTTGAAGTTATACACTTTTTTAGGCGCATATGAAAAAATGATGAGAGTGCAATTTTAAGATTGTGTAACACAAAATTAACAGGTTGAAGCTGCCCGCTTCGAATTTGAATTCGAATTTCGAAAAATGTGAGAATTTATGTTACACTTAATGTAAGAAAATAAATATTTGTTTATTTAATTTTTAAAATTTAAACTGAACTTTATTGTCTGTGTTGACTATCCTTTTCCAGTCCTTTTACTATTTTATTACAATTAATTATTTGCATTCAATTAAAAACTATTTTTTAATCATGCCAAAGTATAATTTCTCACGCGGGTACATAAACATACATACACGATTTTTTTTGTTTTGTCTGTGTATTTAAAAATTTGTGATTGACACTTATCGTTTAGTCGGTACGCGTCGCGAGTATGTACGATTTGACAAGCTTACGACGCGAATTACGCTTGTCGTACAATCCTAATCGTTCAATATACAATTCACTTTCAATTACATTCCACGTAGAAAGTTTATTGCATACTTTGCTTTTATCCATCCAAGAATTATTGAGCAATTAATGCAATTTACTAAAAGGCATTGTATAATTAAAGATGCTCCAAAGACGCCGGCCGGAAATCTAATTTCAACTTAATTTAATACTAAACAAATTCAATGTTAAAGCTTAACATTTACTGTAACATTTGATTTCAACCGTTGTTTGTGCACGAAATCTGTTATGAAACTTAAATTAAGTTCCGATATAGATTCGAGTAGACTGCTTTAGCGAACTTATAATCTTAAGAAATCTCCAGAATACACCTCGGATTGTTTTCGTAACTCTCCGTGTGCTTTCGTTTAAAATTACTTTTAGTTTGGGATTACGTTTAATTGTTTATGTCTTCGGTTTTGTTTATTTCATTTAATCCTCTCATAAACAAGCCGAAAACACTATTTAAGTAAAAAAAGAAAGTTCAATATTATACGTTATATTAATATTATCGACAGCTATATTAAGCAGTCTAAATCGCCTTAAAGTGATTATTTATCTTTTGTGTGAAGACCTATAATTTTAATTTTTATAGCTTAAATTAAAGACATCTATTAGCTACTATATACACGTTTATTAAGTCGTTCGTTTCCGCTTAGAACACAATAATTATCGTCATAAGAAGATCCACAGAATGGATCAAGATGAATGCGTGCGCGGCGGCAGACGCGGCTTCCCCCGCAATCAGCGGCCGCGACGAGCTAATTCGCCGTGCGGGCCCCGGACGCGCTCGCGCTGGCGGGGCCGCAAACCGCGTATCGATGAAGCCGGATCGGTATTGACTCCGTACAAGCTTTTTATTTCACTTCGCGGGTCGCGGTAATTACTCACTTACGGCTTCAGATGATTATAGCCTTCGACGGCCGTTAGCCCGGATAATGACGGTTATTCGGTAATGTGTAGGATGTGGTGTATTGATTTTGTTCCGCTCGAGCGAAGCGTGTAGTGGATGCAAGAATTACACTGTAAGTATTGAACGGAAAAGTTAATATAATAATGAAAGTTTAGTGATGTTTCAGTTCAAATTTAATCTATCACACAGTTTATTCGTTCTACTGAGTATCTACTGAGCTGTCGAATAAAAGATGGGTGTAATACACCTTACACCTGAAAATATTCATGAAAAAAAATATGATTTCATTAAACACGATGAAAGTTCGTTGTAAAAAATTACCAATTACATTTTAATCGAGTAGATTTTGTTTTGGACGATCGTGTTTCAGCTCGACGCTCGCGCCGCCCTCCGCATCCGGCCGCCCTTCGAGCGAGATAACATACTCTGAAAAATCACATCCCGCTCTTACGCCCGAAGTCGGGCGAAAAAATTTTCCCGAGGCCGCGACTCCTCGCCGCCCCGCCCGAAGCCGCCCGAAAATTATTGACATGGAAAATTGAAATAGCACTCCCCTACCTGCCTGCTCTGTATTTATTTGGAGGCAAAAAGCCGTTTGATTAATGCGACTCCTCCGCCGCCCTGATTAGACATCCGAAATATTCATGGGCGCCGCCGGCGCGCGCGAATCACGCCTCGGACGCCGGCGCGTGCCGAATATATTTAACATCGATTGTAAAATACCTCCCTGTAGGTACAGCGTAATTCCTTAAATTTCTCGAATTAAATTTATTGAATGAATGATCAAATTGAAGTATAGCGCCAGAATGAATGCTTTGAAATACGACAAAGATGGTGCCTTCGAATTTATTCAAAGGGTTCGCGGAATTCGATGGAGTAATTTTAATTACTCGCCTCCCGATAAAGTAGAGGAATGTGCCGATTTCGATTATACTTTCACATGCTTCAAACAATTAAAATACATTAATGTAAAAATATTTTCGTTTACCATATTTTTTTCCTTATTGTACTGTAGCGGTACCTTTTTCTCGCTTTCCTAATGTCATATGTACGTACTTGGACATTGCCAACGTACAAAAAAAATTTGGTTGCCTGTAAAGTCGGTATACGGGCGAAAGTTTTACGTGACAACGACTTTGAATGGTAAAATCATTTAATGTGAATATTCATTCGTATAGTAGGAAGAAGGATGAAATAATAGTAACAATTTAAAACATTTATTTATACAAGAATTATATTTAAAACATTAATTTATACAAAGAATTCGCACTGAATTTCATATTAACAAAATTTTATTTTACCTTTACATACATACGTATTTATATACAATATACATACATAACTTGCAATACATTTGCAAGCTATGCACTATTCTCTAGTGCGCGCGGCAGACCGATCATAGTTGAGTGGAGAGAGACGCACACTCGGCGGGCCTCTCTCTGTTCGGTGACTCACTACGTTACCGAGCGTTACACCTTTCATAAGTGACTCCAGCCGCAACCTAATTTAAGACGTTGTCGTCAAAATCAGAATAATAATGTATATCATGTTCGTGTAATTGGAATGGTTTAAGACTGACCTTATTATATATAGTTTTGAAATATGTGCAAAAGGAATATGCATGTTATATGTTAAACACATTCATTCACTGCTTACCGTCAGAACATCGAATTCTCAATATTACCGATGATAACATAAATCCATAATATTCCAAGAGAATTATTAAAATTTAATTTTTATTAAAATTGTTAGATAATTATCAAAAAGCAAAAAATATGATAACGGTTAACAAAAGTCTATTATATTATCTTCAGGCTTCTTTCTATTCATTATTTCAGAACTACGTGATCTCCTTTTTTGTGCTGGTGCATCAACGAAGTATCAGATTCGAGATGGCGTAGGCACAAGATGGATGACTTGATGGACTTTCCTTGTTCAATCCGTTCCTCGAGGAATACACCTTGGCATCTGATGAATGACAACTATTTTTGCATAATGTGCTTAAGCATCGATGAGTATTGGTTCCCTTAAGATTTTTATTGGTTGCATTTATCGAACAAAAAAAAAAATGTTACAAACACCATTGAGACAAACACTAAGCATAATTATTTCAAAACTTTTGTAGTGCGACATTTACGTGCCATTTGATAAATAATTTAGGTAATTTTTCATATTATTTATCATTTCATATTTCATATCATGTGTCGCACACCTCTCCTCACAACGTGCGAGCTGTGGAAATGCTGTCCTTCCAATATGCCGCTATGTGACGATTTTGCAATGTAAATCGTTCTTATATCCCAAGTTAGACTCTAAATCAATAAGAAATGGATGTTTTGAAAACTAGACAAATTATGGAGTGAGCATATTTTTTATTCGTTTAGTACATAAAACGAAAAATGTAATTAGAAAATAATAGATACGACGTCCGTTGATATGGGTACCTATATACCTACAGGTTTTAGGAATATATACGCAATTAATTGTTATAAATAGTTTAAGTAATTTTCCATTTATTCTGAGTATAAACCCTATGTCGTACCACCCTTTCGTGCCCCATATTGAACTTACAACCGTTTTATGAAAGTTTAATGAAATTCGATGGACTTTCTGAATTTCTTTCGTGAAAATTACCATCTACTATTTTTAATCTCTCTCTTTTATTTTCTGTTTCATTTTGTATGTCACATGTAGAATTTGTTTCTAATAAAAAATGGAGTGAGTATTATAAGGCGCGCACTTTTGAATTTTCCAAATATTTGTGCCTTTTTTTCATATCTTTTCCATGTTTTGTATTGAGATATAGAATGAAGTTTTTCATATTTTACATATATCCCGTTTTAATTTAGCTACTGATCTCTGTTAATCTTGATCCTAATATCCTGAATATTTAAGAAAATCATTCGACACTGTCCGTTACTCAAAACACGTGAAATCCATTTTGTTGAAATATAACTTTGTATGTGGCTCCCAAGCTACGCTCAAGTTACCCGTGAAAATCCCAGCAAAAATTGGCTAACAATTTTGGAGATAAGCGTAGCCAAATGGACTAAGATTTTAAAAAAAGCGTGCTAAAATAGTCTTATTGTATTCTGGTATACTTTCTGTCATTCGTACCACGGTTTTTGGCAAATATTTTCAATGTGTAAACAGGCTCGACGATTCTTTATTGGCTCCTAGAATATAAGTTTACATCAAAAGAACACAAAGAAAATGAACAATTAATATTTATTTTTTCAGTAAATAAGGTGTGTTTTCCGAATTCGTAGAAAAAGTATCACGTGACCTCCCCTCCCCTTACTCGGGTTGGTGTAACCGAAACAACCCGAAATAAATCAAATGGAAAATTGAAAACGGGGCTCAGAACAGCCCCACATACCTGCTTTGTAACGCGACTCTAAAACCAAGTTTGATTAACTGGATTCATTCGACTGATTAAATAATTTTCTTGGTCCTTTCTCAGGTAACACAGCCCTTATTGTGTTACTGGAGACAGTTTTTGCTTTACTTTGCTTTTGTAACGCTATAAAGAAATTTATGAATGTTTCTCTTTTTCTTGTTTCGTCAAACTGAACATATGTTACAACTGTTGTTTATATAATTGTTTCGTATAACTGGACAAATATCTCATGTGATAAAATCAAGATTAGGTGAAAATATCTAAAGATAACAATAATTCATATTCCCACATATCTCGTACGTAAATCGTAAATACACAGAATGTATCGTATGTGGTATTTGCAAACACAGGTTAGGTACTGTTTTCATTGAGTATTTTTTTGTCAGTTTTGATTTTATTACAGAAGACATCGAATCAAACGACCTCAGAATTACCCAACAGGTGTCATCCAAACTCATTGGGATTGGGAACCAATGATGATAATCATTAGTTTCCAATCCCAAGTATTGAATCGAATATGTTCTCATAGAAAAGGCTTCATGGTTTGTCCATTTTTTTTTGTCAAGTTGCATTTAAAACGACACCACTACAAAAACATCTAAAAACTAGGTGGATATCACTTATTAGATTTTTTAATATTTCATTAATCTAAAGAAACAAATCTAAAATCTGTTTTGGTATTATGATGATATAATTAGATTTTCGAACTCCCGTTTTATTTTTTTGTTTGATACACTAATCGATATCAAACTCTCTTTCGCATTCAAAATTATACCGCTGTTATTGACTTATCGAATTTTGTTGTAGGTAATTGATTTTATGATTATCAATTCGTATCCATGGTGCATAGAATTTGTTCTGTGGCATGGTGTACACGAGTAGTTAAGTGTATGCACTGCAACTGTGTTTATGCCGGATTCCTACTTTTCGCTAAAAACTTTCGTGACAATCGACTGTGCCGAACAAACATCTAAGTGAGTCTATAAATGCTCCAGTTTTATACGGAATACTAAATAGGTACATGGTTTTCAGCTTGTCAGCCTTATATTGCAGTAGAGAGAAATATTTTGTGTTATCATTGCAACGTCAGTGTTGCAATATTTTAAGAGTTTTGACGTGACAACGTCTTAAATTAGGTTGCGGCTGGGAGTCACTTATGAAAAAGGTGTAACGCTCGGTAACGTAACGATGAGTCACCGAACGAGAGAGTCTCCGCCGCCTTGTCGTCTCCACTCAACTATGATCGGTCTGTCGCGCGCGCAGCACTAGAATTAGTGCATAGCTTGTAAAATGTATTGCAAGTTATTGTATGTATATTTGTATATAAATACGTATGTATGTAAAGGTAAAATAAAATTTTGTTAATATGAAATTCAGTGCGAGATTCTTTGTATAAATTAATGTTTTAAATATAATTCTTTGTATAAATAAATGTTTTAAATTGTTACTATTATTTCATCCTTCTTCCTACTATACGAATGAATATTCACATTAAAAATTTTACCATTCAAAGTCGTTGTCGTAAAACTTTCGCCCGTATACCGACTTTACAGGCAACCAAATTTTTTTTTAATACTTTATTGTTATGTAATTTCTTTTGTTCAAAGCTACTGAGATAGCTCGTACGCTCATGAGCGTGAGCGACCATTATCCACAAATTATATATAATTTTTCGATGTTATCTCAGCTCGGTTAATAAATCGTTCCATCCCTATCAATACCGATCGATGCAATTCCAATATCTGGCCCATAAATCACAATCGATTCTATTCGCCTTGCGATGGGAGTAACCGCTTCGAGATAGCGTCGTGTTTTCTATTTAGTTTGTCAATTCGTTTTCTATCTGGCCGGTCTATCGGTAGTCCGAGTTAGTAGTGATTGCGAGCCGATTTGGCGACTCCGGAGATAGAATTAAGATAAGGGGCGGGCGACGTGGGGCACGGCGTTGTAATTGGATGGGGCCACCCACCGACTTATCGACACTCGTCAATCGCAATAAAACTCTGCAAATCGCCAGCCCTATGCTCTCCTCGGAGCAGCTCCCGGCTATAAGAGTCGCCCTTCATCTATGGATGATACCGGTGATATGGTGCGCATGCATCTTATCAAATGTATCGATGCAACTTAATGTATACGGTATACACGTAATATACACGTAAAGTAATTTTTATTTGAAAGTATCTCAGTATCTATGTAATTACGCGGTGTTTGTCTGTTATAACCATAGATTTACTATTGGTTGCACCCCTGACAGCCAATAATAAATCTATGCTCGTGATCTCAAATTTTTTAAATGAATTTTCAGTTTAAAATTTAGATTTAGTAAAGGAATAGAATAATAAGATATAATATTTATACAATTATGACAACACATACATAGACATGTGAATAACCTAGGCATTATTTATCTCATTTTGGAGAAAGAGAAATAATTTGAATTTCTACCTTATGGCATTCTTGATTATTCAAAAAATAATTTATGGACATTAAATACACGTCTACTATCATTCTTGACATAATCTCTAGAACTTTTTTATTTATCACTAATCATGACATAGTACATTTTTTTTTCTCTTTTTGCAGGTAAAGCCAATGACCAGTTTCCGGTTACGAATGACTCATAGTGAAAGGTAAAGTCGAACGCAAGAATTTAATTTGACAACATTAAACATTTTAATAATTTAAATTGCACTAATGTGTGGGACATATCGCACACAGAGTACATTCACTTAGTCAAGAATAAATGCCATGCGGTCGATGAAAATAAATCTGGAACTCGCCTAATAAACTACCTCGTAAAATAAACTTCGGTTAAGAGCAGTAGATAACCCTTGGACTACGAGCTTTAGCGCCCCGCGGCCGATTATAAATAGATATCACTAAATGTTTCGTTAAACTTCTGTCGCAGGAAGTTTGTCTAATTTATTCTGTCGATTGTTACCGGTCTTGTGTTATCGTTTAGTCCGTGTTTGCTATTTTAGTGGCACTTCCGATGGGTTTCCGTTAACTAAGTAAAACAACTGCTCTTAAACTTTTTAGTATCGCCGTTCGGTATGCTATAATTTTAATGTATCACAGAGACTATCTGCTCGGTACACCTTTTTGCTCAAGGAAATGTATTTTTTTGTAGAAATTAATATCTAATCAGATTTTTTTTGGTACCCAAAATGTTTTCGTTGAAGTATCTCTATGTGCATTTAGACAATCTAAGTTTTTGTAATTAAAGTTACGTCATATATATTGAAACTTTTCGATTCATTTATTAAACAAAAGAGAAATATAACAATAACACATTATTTTCATTTCGACGAGTAATCGAAGCGACAGTGATCGATAATAGGTATTGTGTTTTATGTTCCAAAATAGTTAGAACAACTTCTCAATGGAATTCGTCAAATAATTCATAAACTATTTTGGCAAATCCTTACCGTTGTTCACGCTTTATCATAAATATAATATGCAATGATTTAGAGCTCTCGAACTATAAACGCTTCTGGATTAGTAAATTTCAATACCCCATTGTTTTGGAACAGTTCTGGGATTGTTCCGCGGCGGGCCCCGCTTCACACAGTCGAACAAAGACGTATTTTTACATCTCTTTCGGGCCGTTACGTCACCGCCCTACAGTGGTTTTTGTTCCCAGGATTATTTATAACGATACGTAACACGAAGTTTCGGGGGCCCGCTTGCCGTTATTAGTTTCCTGATTGCTTTTCTTTTCACGGCTTCGGCCGAAGCGGCCTCGGATCTGGTTCTTGTCCTGTACCTAACTTTGTCAAACGCTGTGCCTCGGAGACCGAGTCGAAACCTGTGAGATACGTAAAGAAATTGTCAACGTAAATAAATAATGATATTGCTGTACAAGAAATGCACACAAAAAATAGTTTGATTTGCCTAAGAAATGCAAATTTTTGAAAGTAGTGCAAATGCAAATAATTCCACATAGAAACCATCTGTCTGCTACGAATTGTCAGTTATTCTGTGCCATATGTTAGGCAGTGATTTCGTAACACGAATCTGTGATCGGTGATGTCATTCCATTGGTACGTGTTTGTTGTTTATGCCTATGTATTAGGTACATTTTATATTACTGATATACGTGTATATTTAAGGAGAGGATTTGAAAATGTTGCATCTCTTGCGTTGATTAGAAATTGTTATTGTGAAATATCCTGATGTTGATTCACACAGATCACACAGACACGAAACAAAATGAATTTGTTGTTGTTGTCTTGTTTATGGGTCTTATTAATTTATTATACTTAAATAGAGCAACAATTTTTGTATGGTAATTTCAAATTTAATCATAGATAAAATAAAAGAATATTTTTTTATATTACTAAAATCATATCTTAACCACATAATTACACATTTTAAGCAACAACTACTTAGGCTAACTCTACAAGCCTAAGTTTAAGATTTACTATTGTATTTACGTGTAATCAGGACCGACACCCGTTGCTTTCCGATTACATATTATTAATCCCATGAGATATCTTCAACAAGCGTTGGTTTGTGGTGATTTTTAAAACGAAACATTTTGAAATGTACAATTAAATATTAACTTGCTAGCAAACTAGCCATTTTTGCATATTATCTGTAAATTAATGAGGTAAACATGAAGTAAATATATTGCGTATTGAGAGAATCATAGTTACAAGAACAGATATTATAATTCTATAGTATTCATTGTATAAACTACTGCATGTTTATTTCTAAGTAGCTATACATAAAATTCAAAAACATGGTAGTCTATTTCATATAACAATTTTGAAATGTTATAAAATTTAAAACACTGCAGTGATTGATTAAACAAACTTAAGAGTTAATTTTATTTTAATGCTAATAACCCTCACTCGGCGGGACTTCCTATACTTTTCAGGAATATCTAATTCCAAGCGTATGAAAGTACATTTATGCGCTCTTAACGTCCGGATTCTGACAAGACGAAGCGGAGAATCTCCTCGCGCGGAGACGTTCGAGGGTCGCGCTTTACGAAAGCTCGACATTTACGGCCCCCCGACGCCTGGAAATACGGCGCACGTTGCGCGCCGCATATTTCGTTTAACGCCGCCGTTATTGTATTCGTTTTTTATACGATTTCATAACGGAGCGCCTCTGCGACTTGGCCAGTCGCGCGACACATGCGACCGTCGGCTTGCGCAAGAGCTCGCGTTTCGAGTGCTGCGCGTGAAGATTATAAATCGATCCGATTTTCGTATCGGACCGGAATAATTGACGTAAAAGAATGAAACGCTTAACCTGATTTTGTAATGGTCTGACGCATACCGTAAATTACATCCGCATCTTATTTTATTTGTGCTTGATCGAGTTATACCGTTTGTTTATGATGAAACTTATTTTGTTTAATGGTATCGTCTTTTGAATGGAGTAGGATAAATGAAGGTGGCGTTGGGTGGAATTGCTTTGGGTCTGCTTAATTTGGGTACCTATTTGATTTAAAATAATATGCATTGAATACGGTGACTTAATGGAAAGTATTAAGTAAAATTAATATACTGACTCTGAAAACACCCTAAGTCGCTGGTCATGGACCCTGTCATTGCCTTTAGGAAAAAGGTCGTTAACGACCCAATGCTTGGAAGTGCGTGGACGATTTAAGCTACGAGTACCTCGATCTTTAAATAGAAGATAGAAGGCATCATGCCTTGCAGAGGAGTGAAGAAAACCCAACACAAGTCTTTAACTACTATCTATATTTTTATAGCAATCGTTATTCGCTACTCGTTCGTATGGAATTGGTACCTACTTATGATTAGTAAGGTAATAAGTTTTTGATAAGTGTAATGTACGGTGGTGTAGAGACCTAATTTTGTATTTTTGAAGGTATATAGTATAGGTATATTACTACAGGATGTATTCTTACACCGTATACCGAATGGTGGTAAAAAGTGAGTGTACAATTTTCATCATTTTCTACCAAGCCAATATTATTTTACGATCTTAAATTTCAACATGTTGTTGTAATAATTAAAAATTTGGTTGCCTGTAAAGTCGGTATACGGGCGAAAGTTTTACGACAACGACCTTGAATGGTAAAATCATTTTAATGTGAATATTCATTCGTATAGTAGGAAGAAGGATGAAATAATAGTAACAATTTAAAACATTTATTTATACAAAGAATTATATTTAAAACATTAATTTATACAAAGAATCTCGCACTGAATTTCATATTAACAAAATTTTATTTTTACCTTTACACATACATACGTATTTATATACAAATAATACAATAACTTGCAATACATTTGGCTGCACTACTTCTAGTGCGCGCGCGGCAGACCGATCATAGTTGGAGAGAGAAGCAAGTATTCGGCGGGTCTCTGGTGACTCATCGTTACGTTACCGAGCGTTACACCTTTTCATAAGTGACTCCCAGCCGCAACCTAATTTAAGACGTTGTCACGTCAAAAAATCTTTAAAAAGGCTTTTAAAGTGTCTCCTTGAGTAGAAGAATCATTTAAACCTTAGAAAAGATTGCAGGTTTTAAATTAATTTTCGTACCAAATTTCAACAGTCATTTCAGAGACTTAGCCGTAAGTCACGAGGTAACTTTTAAAATTTCTCACATTACAATATGGATGTAACTATAATTATGTTAGATGTTTATTTGAGTTTTTGTGTCTTCGCGTAAAAAATGAAGCAGAAACGTATTTTAAAGTCAAATGTGTAATTTAGAAATACAAACATCTTAAAATAGTATTTTTTATTCATATTTAATAATGCATATTACAATTTCACCTTTGATTTATTACATATTTATTTTGATTTCCTTTTGTTTAATAACGCTCTTCTCCTAGAAACGTAAAGGATTACATCTTTATGATACAATCTATTGAAATAATGTAAACAAAAAATGCAAACAATAGAAATATGATCTGAAACGTCAAGAGCTATAAATCTATTAATTAAATTTAGAGACAGTCCGCTTCCTTTACTACAAAAAAGAAGAAAGGACCATGTGAGGACGATTATAATGTCAGCTCATTAGGTTTGCGTGAGAATAGTTCACATATCTCACCAATTGTTACAAAAAAAGGAAGTGAACTAATTTTATTACGCACTCGTAGCCCGCCGGCGGTGTCGACGCTTTGTCCGCGTTGAGATACATTGGCTTTGGTTTCTTCTTCAATTATTCAAAATTTGGTCGTTGCCGATATCGTATCCTCATATCGGTGTACTTAGTGTCATTTAGTTCCATGATGATTTTTGGTATCTGCACCGTAAAAAGGCGAATGGAACGTTGAAAAAATTGAACTGAAAAGATAGAAAAATGATGAATATAAGAAATCATCCAGACAAATGTTATAAACATTTGCAGTCGGAGGCCTATGTATAGAGCAAGAGTCGCAGCAAATGAGGCAACCTGAATCTGATGCCTCCGACTGAAAATATTTATTGCACTTGATTGGATGAGTTTTTACATTTATAGTCTTTTCAGTTCACTTTTACACGGTCGAGTTTTTTAATATTTTTGATTAATTATTAATTTTAGTCCCGTTTTGACAATATAAAAATGCTTTCTCGTTGTTAGCAGTGTCAACAACGTGTCTCGCCGTAATAATCGTGATAAAATTTATTTATCAATATACTGTTGTCAGTAGATTATTGATATTGTAACTGTTTATTTATTATTAATTAGATTATTTTTCTCACACTGTATCGAGTAACGCTTTCGGCAACGGTCGTTAAAATTATCTTTGAAAGCAGTAAAATTCTGGGTTTGTTACTCGCTTTTAAGAATTACATTGAATTACACTATAATATTGAATATTTCGCATTAATGATACCTATTATATAACTATATAAGAATTCTATCATGAGTTTTAAAAATTTAAATGAGTATAGTTCGTAACCAATATTAATGGTTAAAGATCCTAAATGGTAATTCATAACGAAAAATGATTAAAAACACTTTTTCAAAAACCTATTCAATGATACACCATTTGACATACTTTGTCGATTTCATTTTTTTTTTTATAATATGGCGTTTTGTTGTGGCCACATTGAATTTCGATTACTGTCATGTCTTTAAGTGATACTCACAAGATACGTGAAATCAATTGACGTAAAATATATTTTTTATAATATGGCGTCTGGTTGTTGTCATATTAAATTTTCATCACTGTCATGTGTTTAGTGACATTCACAGGATTAAGACGAATCAATTGACGTGAAAATCATCAAAATCAGTCCACGCGTTTGATTTCTAATGTCACAAATAAACATACATACATATGCTCTCCTTTGCGTCGCGCAGTCGGGTGAAAAGATTAATTTATTTATCTGATAGTTTCAGATAATGTATTAAACGTAGTTTGAAGCTTTGGAAGTTTGTGTACTTTCATATTATACAATATACAGTGATATTAAATTTGGTAAAAAAATATAAGGAGGAAACAAACTTAGATAAAAATCCTTTTAATGTAATTTTGTTATACTTTATTTAAGGTACAATTGCATCGAAAATTTGAAGACCTATTTAAACATGTATTTGTATCTCGTCGTCCAACATTTGTTAAATTTTCCATTTATTGTCACATCTAAATCTACATTGCATACAATGTTAAGTAATCTTAATAATAATATTTCCATGTTAAAATCTATTTTAATGATTTCTAGATTGAATAAGCAGAAAAAATTTTTAACTTAAAAATGTGTTGGCTCTTATGACTATAGTCAAAAAATCTGAAGTATAATCAAAAAAAACTTCCATCAAAATTCAGTAATTTTTGGATGACGCGCTAGCAAAAAGCGAACAATAAATTGCTAAACGTTGATTATACTTTTTCGTTTTAGGAAAAATATTATAAAATATAAGTACATTCTTATTTTTCATGCTTTTCTACGTATAAACCTAAATTATACGCATAAGATTACTAAAAAAAGCAGTCATTGGGGACTGCTGACATAAGTAATAATTGAAAATTATGAAATAACAATAGTTTTTTGGTATTTTGAAATGAATATAATAACAAAAATTAAAATATTATAATGTTTAAATTAAAATCATTACCAATAATTTGCCATTGACGTTTATCGACACTCTGAGCAACGATTGTATGAATTTTTATATGGTGTATTCATTAATAAAAACAGCAAATTTGAAATAAAAGTTAATGTGTTCAATAAGATTTGAATTGCAAAATTTAAATCTTAGAATTTAATATAACAAGAATAATTTTGCAACTGAAATTAATTTAAATATGTATTTTTACATGTACAAAAATTTTCACGTGTTTACCGTATTGGCTTGGGATAGATTTTGCCTATAGAAGTTTTCACTTTAAAATTAGCGTAATAACAACAAAAAAAAAAAACCAAAAGTTCTATTAAAAATTGATTCACAATTAAAAAGAACCCATACATGCAGTCCGTTCATTCCTTCGTAAATAAAACTGTTTTTATTTTAAAAATGTATGAATTTATAATGTAGCAATTAGCATTATTTCAAAAATGTTTTATTTTCTTCGACGATCAGCAACAAACTGAATAAAATGTCAGGAAATTCGTTTTCCTGCCAATGAAAAACCTTTATACAGTTTTCGGGGCAGGAAAAGAGTAATAAATAACAATTATACGTGTCGCGGTTGACGGGAGCCGATAGATGGTCCGCTATCGCTATGGAGGACCTTTGTTTGCATTTATAATTTCTTCCAGGGACCTGTTTTGTTTAAGTAAATTCGTCTGCAACAACGTAAATTTGGTCTGACCTGAGTGTTTGATATGAATCAAAGGGAATTGCAATTTTCTTGTTTATTTAACGACGTTAAGAATTTTCAATATATAGGCAAACATATTACAAACACATTGTATATTAAAGTTTTGATATCTGCGTTTTAGCACCAATCTTTCTAAATTTATAGATAAATTTAATTACCATCCTAATGTAAACGAAGTAGTTACCTCCTGCATTGATTATACACCATTTAATATTTATTCGTGAGAATGGTAAAGCTGTTAAATGTTCGCAGTAAATTATTGTTTTTATGTCGGTCTTTGAAATACGTAAATACTTTTAGACGTGATAACGTCTTATGAATAGATGAACGCCGGATGCACGCACGAAAAAGCATGACTCATTGTCACGTTCCGCCTGAGCCGAGCGCGCGAGCGAAGCGCGGAACAAGCGATAGACAGGCACGATCGGCCTAAGCGTTCGCCTTGTGACGTATCTATTTCTTTTCCACTCCATCGCCGATTTGTATCATAATGATACAAAATAATTATTACTAGATGATACAAAATAATGGTAATTCAGTGATAATAATTTAATTCAATTCATTATAGTATGCAATTTTTCATCAATGTTTTCTTATGACGTTATCACGTGAAATTATCGTCCGTAAACCGACTTTACAGACAACCATTTTTTTTTAATACAATGAATATAATATTAATAGTACTTTCGTATATGAAATGAAATTTCATAAACTTATGTCCGTCTTTATGACTCGCCCTCTTCACATGTTTTATGCACAAGAAATAAAAAGAGTGTCAACTTTTATGCGGAGGTTATTATTGTGCGCCTTACAAACCTCCGTCCTCGGGCGGGTCTCCATTGAAATGTCAATTTGTTTTCTATTGAGGGGCAGCCTGTTTGGTTTCTTTGTGGCTTCTTTGCGACGTATCGCCTCACTTTCGATTTTTTTTTCTTCCCTCTTCTGGCTGCGGGGCAGTACCATCCGGATACCACTTTCTTCCCGTCGGCGCTGGCTGGCGGGCCGCTGAGACCGCCCGCGTCTGTCTCGTTTCATTGACGCATCGGCTTGTACATCGCGCCGTGAATCGATCCATAAATCTTTATACGTGTGCTTGCTTTATCTTATTACGTTGATGATCGTATCTTCCACTCCGATTAAGGGAAGAAACGGATAACGAAGGTTATCTATTGAGGTATTGTCGTATTGAGATATGTTGTTTTATATAACACCTAATACGTATACAGCAAATATAATACGGTTTAAATGAAAATGGAACGGAGAATAGGTATCTTACATAAAAATATAGCGTGAGATAAAAATTTTGATGTAACCGGTACTTTATAAATCGGCTACTTTAAATTTCGAGATTAAAGATATATATCTGAAGAACATAGATATAAAATATTTTTCGACAAATTTAAAACTGTCTGTGAATTGATATTTACTGATATACTAGAATTGAATTATACAACTCTATGAAATAATATGATTTTATTTATCGTTCCGATAATTATTAGTACTTACACAAAAAAGCGTATACATATTTTTTATTTCCATTCTTTTAAATAAGTTCACACAAACTCTATCACGCAGCGCTCCATAAATTCGAATTATTACGCCGCAGAAACTTTTTAAATACTTTTCCCAACTTGATTTGTGACCGCGTAAGATCTTTGTTTCCATCATAAAGTCGATCTATATACGTATTTTGAAGTCGTCACCGGCCAAAGTATCTCGTTAGCGAACTTTAAATTGCGAATATGGCGCGGTTGTTTTGGGTGAGCTTTTGGCGGTGGGCCCGCCCGATGTCGCTGCGAACGGATTAAGTGCATGTTTTGTATTTGTTTGTTTAGGGTTCGGCGTACAAATCGGCGAGTATGTTTTGTTTGTA
Source organism: Eumeta japonica (assembly GCA_005406025.1). NCBI lineage: Eukaryota > Metazoa > Arthropoda > Insecta > Lepidoptera > Psychidae > Eumeta > Eumeta japonica. Next base: position 621,293 of record BGZK01000151.1, read on the forward strand.
ACGGCGTTACGAATGTTATGCTTCTTAGACTTTACGCAAAAAAAAGAGAAATAGGTAATTAGAAAATAATTAAATGACAGTTTTCAATGTTAAACCATTCTAAGGAGCGATATAGGTGGCGTCGTTGTGTTGCCTCCCTTTGCCGAGGTGTATCCTTACCACGAGGTGTTTTTTTAGGGATCGCGTCGCTAGGATTTTAAACCTTCAGCGCTGGTTTAATATAGGCCGGGCTGTGAACGATCGCTATCGCCAGTGACGACGTCTGAGACCAACGGCTTAACATGCAACTCGCGCTACTTTGTGGTTCAAAGATAGCGCTTTTAGCCATAGAGCCACCACCGCTCTTCGCTATTAAATAACTAAAAAGATTTATGATGGTAGTTACGAACAATTTATTATTATTTTTTATGTAATTTTCTATCTTTTATTAGTGAATTGTTTACAGAATCTAACACTATAATTGTATTTTTAACCCCCGACGCAAAAAGATGGGTGTTAAAGGTTTGACCGCTCTGTGTGTGTGCGTGTGTCTGTCCGTGGCACCGTAGCTCTGAAACAGATGAACCGATTTGGATACGATTTGTTTTTATTTGACAGCAGATTTTCTAGCGATGGTACTTAGATATGATTCATCAAATTCGATTCAGCCATTTAAAGATATCAGCTCTTTTGTTAGCTGTGGTAGGAATCTTAGATGCATAATGGGTATTGCTTTACTTGCAAACATTCGTGTGACCTGAAATTTGAAACTAATCTGATATGAAGGCTAGGATTTATATACAAACGACAAAAAAATTAAGAAACTTGTAACATTGACCCCGTAACCTCCCTAGAGATCAATGTATTCAACCAGGGAGCTTTCCGCAGTCCTAAAAAGGTAAAAGTTAGTATCAAGGCTAGGATTTAAACATAAAAAACAAAAAAAAAAAATTAAAATAAAATTGAATTAAAAATTTAAAAAAACCCTAACTTAATAAAGTGAATATTTAAAAAGTCAAAAAGAATATCTTACTTTGACCTATCAAATTCGATTGAGTAACACCTATAAATATCTATATATATTAATTATAGAAATCGATGGTTCTTACGATGAGGTTTGCTCGTTGAAATGGCGCTGTAATGTCGCTGCGGGGTACCGCTAAATTTAAAGCAATAACTAAATAGCTAAGAAAAATAGGATATTGCAAACTCATAGCGCTCCCATACATAACAATTTACCTAACACCAAATGTAGGTAACTAGATTTGGAACAAAAATTTGATCGTATCGAGCAAGTTGGTCGGAAATGCTAGTTAATTACTAGATAGTCAATCACGTAAAAAGCCTGACTTACTTAAGCGGTACCCCGCCGTGATATTATAGCACTATTCCAACGAGCAAACCTCATCGCACCATCCATAAATTTCTACAATCAATATATATACACTTATAGGTGTTACTCAATCGAATTGGATAGCTCAACGTAAGGTAGGTATTATTTTTGACTTTTTAAATATTCGTTTTTTTTTGCGTTGAGGGTTGTCTAAATTTTTGATTTTATTTCTCTTTAAACAGACGCCGGTTAACCTAGCTCCGTCTCGATATCCGTTTTTTTTAATTCCCGCCGCCCGGCCGTAGCGGGGGTTGCCCGTGCGGTCGCCGTGTCGCATCCGGCGCACTCAACCGTATCCGGCTATATCCGGTTTTTATTAGAGACCGATATCGAGTGGCTTCCTGCTGGTGGTGCTTTTGTGTCGCGGATTTTCGATTTCGCTCGAGCCCTTCGCTCGCTGTTGTTGTATTGCTTCGGTGTCGTTTGTTATTGAATTTGAAAAGCTTATTGTTGAGCTTCCAAATTGCACCTTCTAATAGATGAAGATAAGACCCTTTCTAGGATTACTTGGAGATTGTAAATATTTAGTTTTTTGTAACATGGCAATAAAAAATTAATCTGTCACAGTGTGTGTAGAATGATATAAAAACAATTTTAAGGCTGCACTCAATACTTTGTAACATTCTGCATCAAAATTTAAAGGAAGGAAAATTAGATAAAGCGGAAGTCCTGGTGCAAACGGCGTGATTATAGACTTGTTAATTAATTCATTTGATGCTAAAAAATTGCTACCATCTTTAAAAATTTGAATTGAGTCTACTTGAATTTAGAATAAAATTCTAAACTCAAGTAGACTCAAATTGAACAAGGTTCCAGTTTTACATAAAAAACATGTTGAAATTATTAGATCATACTTGTATGTAATAAACAGATCTAGTTCTTTAAATCAAAATATAGAAAATTAATATCACTAAGATTTTGATTTATATGTTTACCATTTTCATATTATTTAGGGTTCCGTATACAAAATGACTCTCACTAATCTGATTTGAATGAATGTCCGTTTATTGGATTGTCTGTATTAAAAGTATATAAAATGGGATATTTCATCATAATATCTATTTTTCTATATATTTTGTCGAATATTTTATTTGTTTATGCACTCTCGCACACTTTAAAAAAAATAAGATGCTTAAGAAAATTTTTTGCAGTAAACAGTTTCTGTACGTCAGGCGCAAGAGTTATCTTATTGGAATGCATAAGTTATTTCTACATCGCATCCCCTCGCCTTGTGCAAACTAAGCAAGTTGTGAACATGTAACAAGTTTAGAAAATAAAATATGCAGTAGATAACACTAAAGTTTACTATTTTTTCTGTGTAGTATATAGAGATATTGATTGTGTATCGGTCTTGTCAAGGCGACCGCTTTTACAGTTTTAGAGGTTAATAGCGCAATGCATCTTCAGAATGCTTCAAAAGAGACATTTAAATTTATAATGCGCTTATCAACTAGTACGACACTTGTTGCTAAGTATAATTATGTATTAATTTATTATTTTATGGATATAAATGAAGAGTTTTTCTTTTTAATTTATTTAAAAGCTCCCACCAAAATGACTATTTTGCGACATTTGAATTTATACACAACTTAGGCCGGCGCTTAGTGTGCTCAATTTCTCCTTGTACTTGTCCGGCTGTTTTTTAGATATTTTACAGTACAAATCGCGAATATGCCCTGCGTTCGCTCCGTCACCGACTGATGGTACCTATCGACGCGATCCTGTGGAATTCATCGCTGTTCACACCTCGGAGGCATGGAAGCGGCCGAGCTTAATGCCGTCACAGCCTTCGCACATCTATATTCAGATGCGGGCATTAACGGGCGGGGCCCGCGGGCGGCGGGGCGCGGCCGAAATGTTTTTGTTGTTCCTTCCGAGCGATAGAATTAACGATGTCCCTCCATCACTCACGGAGACGTATCAGTTTTTGTATCGGAACGAAGAAGTCCTTGATTCCATTTTTTTTTTGTTTCGGGAATTTTAAATGGATCGTTCAACGGACACGTATTTATTATTATGCTGAAATAAAAATTCTGTTAAAAACGCTCGTATAGATATTTACATTTATTTGTATGTATGTATATAATATATGATTGGATTTATAATGTTTATAAAGTAGTTATAAGAGTTTTAATAACACGTATGTTCCTACTACTAACAATTCATATTCCTTAATAGATAATTTATATTTACGTTACTCACGTGTTGTATTTACGTATTAAATTTTATTGTTCGTTTCACACGACGTCGTGTTTCATCTGTTATGTTTTGTTTAGGTCTTCTCTGTTTACACTGCACTGAAATTGGAAACTGCATGTTTACATTGAAAGTCTGAATGTGTGAACTTGGGATGCAGATATACCTGACAGAAATTGCGACGGGTTACAACCAACAATGTACGTGCGTATAATGATAATAGAATACTACAGTAGGAAATTTTAATTATTTTCAGTCATAATCGTATATCTACGTATGTGCTTAAATACATCCCATCTTATATAGTACACGTACGGTTTGGTATACGTTATAAGTATGAAAATTGACGTATACCAATGTAGGATTTAAAATCTGTGCTTTTGAAAAATCTATCCCGGTAAAGTATCTATGTGGTTTCATACCACCCCTCACTTATTTGAGAGCCAATGTGAAGAAACATACGAAATAGTCAGAAATCGGAAATGGAAAGGAGCGTCGTATTATTTCTGAATATCTAACTTAACCTAACCTAACCTAACCAAACCTTGTCAATTTGAGATTAAAAGGAAATCGACTCAAAGCTAAATCCGTTATCGTGTATCACTTTTTATAAGTCTTTTGTTGAAGTAGATGCGGCACAACACACGGCAATCCCTGTATTTTCCCAGCTTCATCTAGCAGAAAAAAAAAGAAGTCATCAACGACTCTATCCGACCGCAGCGGACGAGCACCCGTCAGCGATGATCCCTGCTATCCGTAATCCGATTCGGCGCGCGTGCACGTAAAATTAAAACCTATTTAGGTAATTTAAAACTAATGGTTTTCGTGCGACCACGTCCGCGCCGAGGGACCACCTGCATTCCTTCCAGCAGTCGGGCCTCCGTTTATGGGTTTTTTATTGGTAGCGAGCAAGTGCATGGAACGGGACCGGAATAAAAGCGGTCATCCGGGAAAGCGAGTACCGTATTGATATGGAAGCCGCCATTAATGGAACTCGCTACGTTAATATTGTATTAGTATTATGTTGACGGTAAGCAAGATTTCCTCAGTTATTTTTTTGTTATGTCTGTTATGGATATCTCGTGTTTATCAATGAATATTTATGCGTCCGTCTTCTTCGCTCGTTTTGTTCATCTGCTGATAACGATGGAATTTTGCTTAGTTGTTGTGAGCGCGTCCGAGAAAATTTCTGACAGAAAATCCTATTTTTTAATCGAGAACAAGGCTGAGATCGGAGTCGAGATTGGGAATGAAATCAAAATCGAAAATACAACACAAAGTCGAATCATGTTTAAAAGAGAGGTTGTTTGTAATGAAAAATAAGAAAAATAAGTCTATATATACGCGGGCGAAAGATAGAATAGTATAGTAAGTACTATGTTTGCTTCAAAGCTAAGACTTTTAACTACATGGATTTTCTTGGATGGTTACGCACTGTTTTCAGTTTGAAGCTATCAATATTTTTATTACTTTAAACTTTTGAAGCATTTGTTGCTTCTAAAGTTTATATTTTGAGACAGCCGACCCAAACAGCAGCATTTTTTATCCTAATAATAGAAACTATGTCAGGTATGTATAATTGGAAGGGTTGTTTTGTCACACTAAAATGTAACTAAAAATTAAAAATGAATTCGATTCATGTATGACAACGCGAATTCGAAGGTAATTCTTTTTTTTCGTAATCAAGTTCAGTACGTTTCTAGCAGTACAAAAAAAAATACCTATATTCGTCTCATAATATCAACAATAGTTGTGTGACAATATAATCAACTCCAAGATTAGCATGAAACATTCGACATTTTCTTAAGTTTTTTTTTCTTTTTTTTTTATATAAAATGTACAAGTATTCCAGTACGAGCACGATGTCAAAGGCACTCGTGAACCGTCGCCGCGGCCGTATAACGCGGTCGTTTTAAAACGCGATCGCCGGCACGCCGCCGGCGCGGGCGCGTGCTGGCGGCGGACGCGCCCCCCGCCGCCGGCCGTGCGTCGTCGCTCGTTCACATTTCGCGGCCGCAAACCAAACAAACCTACCGTCAGATTTATCCGAAACGTTTCTGTCTGCGCCTCGAAGTGCGGTTTGGTCGTTACGACCGCGGTTTGTTTGCGTTCGGTAAAACGTACGGCCGTGTAATGGTATAACACGAACGCGGTCTAGGTACCTTGACGGTTTTATGAAAAAAAAAATTGGTTGTCTGTAATGTCGGTTTACGGACGATAATTTTACGTGATAATGTCATAAGAAAACATTGATAAAAAATTGCATTCTTTAATGAATTGAATTAAATTATTATCATTGAATTATCATTATTTTGTATAATACAAAGGAGTTAATTGAAAATGAGAATGTTGTCGTTAAATTAACATTTATTTGCTCTCGTTTATTCAAATATTTTTCTACTTAAATTATACAGTAAAGAGATAGATGCGTCACAAACCGAACGCTTAGGCCGATCGTGCCTCTCTATTGTTCACGCTCTCGCTCGCATGCTCAGGTCAGACGGAACGCGACAATGAGTCATGCTTTTTCGTGCGTGCAGCCGGCGTTCATCGATTTATAAGACGTTATCACGTCAAAAATTAATAAACGGGAATTGAAAGATTTCCAGATATCTCAATGAAAAAAAAATCTCTCAATTTTTACACGTCTATTAGCTTCGTCATGTCTAGAACGTTTTTTTTTATTTTTCTTACGTCATTACACAAGCTTTTTTGCTTTTGGCTGAACACCTTTCAAATTGTATGAGCGCTTTAGGTGCTTCGCGCGACCGCAGCCCCCGGGCGACCGAACGCCGTGACTCGGGTCGGCAGGAAGTTTCAATTGTCTCGAGTCACTTTATGTTGTAACGCGATGCGTAATTTTTCTCAAAGCACCACGTAATCATTGGAACGACACGACTTAGGCCGTGCATTAAATGCGTTTTATGATAGTTGTATCCTTTTTCATTGTTGAATTGCATACGTTTTAATCGTGGGAGCTTGTAAATTAACATTATGTACTCGAGGCTAATATAACGATTTTGCTTTCTATATTTTGTCCTATGTGATAGTCAGATATTGATTATTCTTTTATTATTTTATTTTATAATATTATAGATTAATGATATGTCATGTACTATATGACTGTAAGAATACATTGTAAGATAGATACGTGTAAAAAAAATAATATAAATTTGAAAATATGTAATATAATTTGAAATTGTTTTGCATTTATAGATATTCAGAAAAGATTGTCTTGTTGATAATAATTTAAAAATGTACTAAACATAACAAAAATTACTTACGGGACAGTAGGTAAAGTGGAGTCATGCTTAATTGTAAAGGTATCCATTAGGTTTACGTTAGTAAATCTATTGTCAAATTAAGAGAAATGTCTCGCGTAGTCTTTCACTTGTGATAGCAGCGCCCCCAGCGGCAAAGTCGATTTGCATACAATTTCATTTTATTATTTATGTTTCTCGGACTAGACGCATTTATCAAGGACGTAATACCGTGATGTATCGCGCCGTTTCTTGTTATTTTTTAAATGTTGTTTTTCAAACTGCATGGCCACCTCCATTATGCAGTCTCCCCTCGCTATCGGAGATAGTAGGAGAAAATAATGGTTAACTGCAGTCGTTCTGTATTTATCTTGCATCTGTTGCTGAAATTCGTTTTGGCATGGCGGTAATAAATATAAATTAAATTGAGGCAAATGTGAACCTAACAATATTAAAGTCGTTACAGAACTATTTGTGTTTGACTTCGCAGAAGTGCTTCGTTAATTCTGATATTTTTCTTATTTTATTCGTTAAGAAGTGTTGACAGATTTAATTATGATTTTGAGATATGATATTAATTATTTCGTGACATCAAAACGCACTTCGGGTTTTAATTGATGTTTAATGCTGGTCTGCGTGCAGGTAATGTTTATGTTATACAGTTCCATCAACTTTTTTATATATTTCTTGAAATCTTAAATGCAAGGTACGTGAGTTTAATATGTATAGGACTACAATAAAAAAATTAAGATTTCTACATCCAAATGGTTTGTATCAGATACAATGAACGGATAGACATGTCGGTGATGTTATATGGGCTCCGTATTTTTGACGTGACAATCAAATTAGGTTGCGGCTGGGAGTCACTTTGAAAAGTGTAACGCTCGGTAACGTAACGATGAGTCACCGAACAGAGCCGTACGTTGCGTCTCTCCCACTAACTATGATCGGTCTCTAGAGAATTAGTGCAATGCATGTATTGCAAGTTATTGTATGTATATTTGTATATAAATAATGTATGTATGTGTAGTAAAAATAAAATTTTGTTAATATGAAATTCAGTGCGATTCTTTGTATAAATTAATGTCTTTAAATATAACTTTGTATAAATAAATGTTTTAAATTGTTACTATTATTTCACTAATATTGAATGAATATTCACATTAAACATTCACCATTCAAAGTCGTTGTCACGTTAAACTTTCGCCCTATACCGACTTTAAGGTAACCAATTTTTATTAATATAATCAACTTATATTATATATATATAAAACTTGATAATATTAAACTCATATAAGTATTAAACTCGCGTACTCACATTTAAGATTTTAAGAAAACACAATTTTGTCCTTAAATAAGCAAAATTTTCTCGGGAGATGCAAACATTAAACAATTTGAAATTTTTTTTATTACTGGCAAACAAAATATAGTATTAAATTTCTTGTATTATTTTTAGATAAGCGAGTATAAGACAAAAGTGTTTGGAATATCTATTTTTTTTTGTTCAGTTTTATTCTTGAAAAGATAACGTCTAAACTATGATAGATAGTTCATACCTTTACAGAAGATCATGTCCTGAGCGGTGTTCTTGTCCGTGCATAAAAATTCACTTTGTATATATAGAATCTAGGGAATTACTAACTATAGCTTGCGGCACAAACACGGGCGAGCTAAAAAATAGAGCAAAACCTACAGTTAACTACAGAATCCTAAAAACCGGATGTGCTCTGCGCGCTTAAATATTGCGAAAATCTTTTCCGAAGAGAAAACATGTTCCCCAGAATTATAATCGGGCGACAATCGCTCCGAGAAATGGATTACATTTTCGAAAGCTTTCCATTTCAGTGCCCTCGTCGTGAGCGGGCTCGGGGAGAATGAGTTATTATCGTTCGTCAATAAATGTATATTTTCTTTAAGGACTTGCGCCTATAAAAGGGGAAAACGATATAATTGCAATTTTATGTTTAGAATTAACAACTACTGTAGGAAAAGGACAGAAGATCAACATTTACTTACTTACCTAAAAATGGGTTACAAATGGATTCGTGAATTTGTGTTGTGAACTTAAATGCCCTACATGTATGTTCTAAACGCGACAGAGCAGAAACTCTATTTAGTAGTCACTAATTAGCACGTGACGCGCAATTTAAATTAATTCCGTGAAAGTTGTGAGTGTGACAAGTATTTGCAAAAATCTTTGTTTCGAATTTAATCTTTATTAAAAAATAGAAATTTCAAGTTGTATCAATTTCTATCCCTCCTCACTATAAAAGATGCCATATTTGTAAAAAAGATACAAATTGTGTTTGAGATATTTTCGGTAATTGTCTGTAATAAATATTCTCTTATAAAATTTGACAAAAGACTTTTTTTAAGAAATATATCTAGTTACAAATCAGTAATTAAATAATTTAATATCGCTTGTATTTAAAAATAAACTATATACAAAAAGTAACTCAAGATTCATTTCGAAGTGGAAGTTATCGAATAGAATGAATTTCTTTTCTATTCCGGTTTTTTATATTCGTTTATTAATATTCGTACAAAAGGCTGTTATCCAAAAGTTTTATTTACAAACCCAAAGGTAGCCAATGAGTTTTAAATTAAAAGACTTTTCACAGCAGTTTTTGATTTTTCACCATTAATCGATGTTGTAATACAAATCACTCCAAAGGTATGCCTTTCGGGACAGTAAATTACTCGCCGTTTGTGCGTTTAATTTTAATATACCATTTTATATGAAAAAAAATCATAGGAAACTTAATCGTGCGACCCTAATTCGTATTCTGTTGGATTTTAACAAATCGCTTCAAATAAAAATTATGCTCGCAATTTTCCTTATCCAGTCATTTAAACGACGTCCGCGCTGCAGCCCATTGGCTTGATAGAGACGAGACTTTTTTTTCTCTACTAAATGCCCCCTCTAAAAATAGACTCGAGAATTTGACAATCATCCCAACGGGGAACCGAACTTGCGTCATTAAAAGATTGAAAGATTACTCCGGGAGAAGTCGGCGTCCCCCGTCCCCCGCCGCCCCGCCGCCGCGGCAGACGAAGATTTATCTCATTAGTTAAATGGCGCGTCTAGACGGGCCCCCAAATTACGTGCGAGTCGCGAAAGTACGCCTCAGGTCGAATTAGTCACGGGGATGCTCGCTCTCCGATGAAAAAGTATTATATTATGTACGTGGTTACATCTCGATGAGGTATTCTTTTATTTAGTTACGTATTCACTATGTTTTATTGCGTCGGAAACACTATCTTTGTGGACGTATGGAAAAGGCAAGGATTTTTATGATATGCAGTGTGGATTTAATACATATTTTAGCTTTAAATTTTAAAGTATATATATATACACCTTAAAATGTATAATATATAAACTTGTTTATATATATATATATATATATATATATATATATATATATATATATATATATATATATATATATATGTGTATGTGCATACTAGTTTTCCGCATGCGACTTCACCCGCATTAAATTCGGTCTGCCACATAGTTTTTATCGTGTTCAATCCCCTCCTTCATTCGCGAGTCCACTCTCCCTCCAAATCCTCCCCAGCCCCTGATATATATTTTTCGATAAATCGAACGCGTTGTAATCAGAAGGTCGAGGTACGTCTTTCAATGTTCGTTCGTATTGTGACGTCTATAGGTCTTCGACGCTAACAATCATTATATTTGCCTTGTTACATCGCAAGCTAGATTCTTAAATGAAAATAAATATTCTCCTGGTATTTGATTTAAATGAAATGTTCATTCTGCTCCAAACCAAGCTCTATCTACCCGTGGAAATGGCATTAAAATCCGTTCAGTGACTTCAGAAATGTGCGCCAACAAACACAAGAAATTTGAACATTCTTGTTTTCTCATGTATGATATTTTTCTCTTATAGTCCTCTCTCCATTTTTAGGGTTCCAAGCCAAAATGGCAATAACCGAACTTGTATAATTTCGTCATGTCCGTCCGTTCGCTCGTCCGTACGTCACAGGTATTTTATTCAAAAACTATAAGACCTATATTGATGAAATTTATAATGTAGATGTCTTGTGTGAACCGCTACTAAAAATGTTTTAAAGTTTCTGAACTATTTTTCTGATTACGTGAATAATTTTGGCAATACTCCGAAAATTGCAGAAATAGTGTCCCTCCTATTTTCTAAATTGTATATCCAAAAAAAATGAAAAAATTACGAAGGTAACGTTTAGTAAATGCTTTCAACGAAAATTATTTTGAACATGGCCAGATATACCGCTTTTGAGTTATTGCCGAAAAACTGCGCTTCTCAACAAAAGATTGTAAGTGCTATGAAGATACGCTCTTTTGCTTATGCACTTTAGTTTGCACTATTCTAATAGTAATAGTCGATATGCTTATTTGTTTTTCTGGTTATAGGCGACTAAAGTGTTATTCTGTGCGGAAAATATGGAACAATTTAACAACTTACTTTTTTCATCTGTAGTGCATTATTTCTTTGTAATAATGGCTTCGGAACCCTATAATGAGCATGGTCCGATATGCTCTTGGCCATTTTTTTATATTTATCTCTATAGTACAGACGCACCGAATTCTATTGTCTTATTGCATGTATAGATATGAAACGAGTGCGTTACAAGAGCATGCGCCGCATTATCCGATTATAACGCTTTATGGATGCACGACCGACTTTTTATTGCTGTCGACGCATAAAAATACAAAACGTCATCAGCCGTATTACGACACGCAATTCGCTGTCTGCGATCCGGCCGGGACGTTACGACGAAATGCATTCGACGGCGAGGGGAGGCTTATTAGAAAAGTTTTAACTGGACCAGATTGAGTTAGGTGCGCTCACGCACGCGTGTGGGCGAGATAGACGGACACCATCCACGACTACGTTATCGAGTAGTACAGTAATAATATTTGGTTGGTAGGAGAATGCAATGTGATGAAATGTGCGTCGAAAATGAAAGGTATTAGTTTCAAATTAAACGAATTTGTCCAAAACGCGAATGATAATTATTAAAACTGCTCGAGGAATAACGTAGGGCAAGTTTGTATTCCAGGCGATTTTTTTGTCTGTTAGTTAGTAGTTAATATGTGTTTATGAAGGAATTTGATTGTATTTCCTTAGATTTTCTCTGTGGATGGATTCTCTAGTTTAATTGATACTCTAATTGTATTATATCTTATGCATGATGAGCATCTACTCGGCACAGTAATTGGAAACCAGAGTAGAAAATCTCGGAATGTTTTCCATGTTGACTTTTGCAAACATAATATTTGTGTGATCATTCTTTTTATTCTCGTTTTCCTTGCCACAGTCCGTTAACACCACATGTTTATTTAATTCATACCGATTTCGTAAATGAATTGTGTATTTTGGTTTTGACGATAAGGTTTCGAGAAACTTCTTTGCAAGAAAAGGTTCACTGGAATCCTTCAGGACATGTGAATTAAATTTCCAACACGTACAAGGCTAATACGAATACGTGACGGTTGCGAACGAGCCATAAGAGAAAACTCATGCCCAGCTTATATTTCGTTTTTTAAAATTGTCTGCAACTTATGTATACAGTGAGCGATAACTGAGCGTAAATGAAGAATCGAATAAACTGGAAGTGTTGTTTGTATTAAAATATGATTTTGTTGATACGTAACATTTTCTTATCGAACCGGTGAAAGTTTTCAGCAAACATCGCGAACGTGTCTACGGGCCGTAGGCGCGTGGGTCTGTGAGCTTTCAGCTAACCGGCGCGACGGGCGCTTTCGCCAACTTTGAATGAAGGCTTAAAACAATCGTGCGGTCGTTATTCAAACTTTGATTGTTCCACAGTTTAAACGGCACTCCGAAGGGCGGGCGGAGACAGTGATTATAAAGCGTGTTTATTTTTCATTTGTAAGGATATTCTCTAGGATATCAAAACAAATTATTTCAACGCGTTTCTGTGTCATTAGATTTTAATGCCGATAGTTATGGCTTTATAAACAATATTTATGCATACTCAAATGTGATGGAGGTTCGTAATGATTTGTTTATTGACGACGGTTGTCCTTCATTAGTTTTATATAATTAATTTCCAATCCTATCGGCTTAATGATGAGCGGTAAGAATAAATGCTCATCGATAGTTTTATAGCGACGAAATACATCATTTAATTGAAATTGAAAAATATTATTTTATAATATTTACATTAATTTTATTATAGAACACATTGTGAGTGTAATTACAATTTTTAAACACATCGATATATTTTATGAAAATGTCCATTCACTGTATCGTAAACGAAACTGAAATTGAGTGAAATATTTAATTCTCTTATTTTTTGCATGACTGTTGCAATAGAATGTAGCTGCTTCAAGTTCAAATATCAATAAATCGAAGTTCTATAATTTTCACTTAGTTATCGTATTAATTAAGACCTAAGTTTTATTTAACTTTTATGTATATTACATTTGAGATACTTATGACATATATTTTTTTATTTAACCTTTGCGTTTATTTTTGTTACACTCTATTACATTCTGTCATTGTAGCAATCATAGAGATGGTTTGAAAATTTATGTTATGATATGATACATTTTTGTTAATTGGTAGAAACCGTTTCATAAAAAATGTACATTCATTTTTTATTGTGTTCAAGTTTTCAACCCTTTCGGTTTAAATATCTCTTATTTTAGATCATTAGAACTGATTTATCTGAATAAAAAAATAAGGGTGACTTGAATATAATAATATACCAATAATATAAACCATATTTTCTCGATTCTCTCATCCTCGTTTATCTTTTTGGTATAATTTGGTATTACATGTAAAACGATTCACTAAGAACTATTGCTCTAAAAAATAGGAAAATGGAAAAAAATGTTATTAGAGTTTATAATAGAATAAAGATGAATGTATGAAAAATTGGATTTTAACATCTATAATCTATATATGTATATTGAGAAAAGGTAATAGCGTACCATATAGAATGCATTGATTCGTGGCTAATATATGCCTATTTGCACTAATCCGGACGGCCGATTGAATCAAAACTTGGCAAAAATATAGTATTTATGTCTAGGAAAATTTCCCCCTGTATATTATTATTTAAATTGACCCTCGCTTTTTCCTGCGTTATGTAGAATATTTTAACAGTTTTTATACTGACTGGGCATTACTCGACATTTTTTAAATCTTGAGAGGGTGAAGAGAAATTAGTTTGAAAAAAATTGATTTCAGTTTAGTTTGACATGATTGATTTAAGTGAGATCAAAAGTGACATTAGGTTCGGGTCAATACAAAGGAGGAAGGAATTAATTTTATGACCATACGAGTAAAATTGCCGGCACATGCTAGCTCATTAAGAGGCTAATTAGGCCATAACCCTCAGAACAAGGGTGTAAAAAATATCTAAAGACTATTTTCGAGCTTTTCAGTTAAATACTCTTTTTGTGAATGCGCAGCCAAGCGACTATAATTACATTTCATTTATAAAACGATAAAAGTATTACGGATTCCTTAATATAATATCTAACTGAATTGATGAGCATTTAAATTTTATTCTTAGTGATGTATAGATAGTTTAAAAATAAACAAGAAAAATTTTACTAATTGTATTAGACGAATAAACTCTTGATAATACAATAGTAAAGAAACTTTCGTTTTTCCTCGTACAAATTTTAAACAGGTGCGGTTTAAATTTTGAACGAAGGAAATACCCAAAACGGTATAGCGGTCGCGGATTAAAAAAAATTGTAAAACTTTTCGTTTTCTGTTAAATTATTTGCGCCATCGGGCAAAAACATTTTTGTGTTTTAGGACAAGCGGCGTAAACAGTCGGCACAAGAATTGGCTAAGTTAGGTCCGGCCCGTGTTCCTGAAATGAAACTCCAAAAGAATTTACGATCAAAAATTGTACAATCATAAAAGAGGTCGCGTTCCCGCTTGAGCGTTATTTGTAGATATTTATGCATTTGTAAGCGTCTCGGAGGGCAACGTATTTTAGGGCAGACGCCGTAAACCCTCGGCACAGGTGTTAGGTTATCATTAACGGGGGGTTAGGCTGCCCCTGGCCCTTAGGCGCGCCGCGTGCCAGATGCTGCTAACGCCTTATCAGCTGGCTCGGCGGAACGATTTTAGGCAACCGGCTTTTAAAGGCGCTTAATATCATCCAGATAAGATGCGATGCTGTGAGCTAACTACTGAAATATTTAGACTTCGTCTGCAATTTATTGTAAAATTTAATATATATGAATCTAACATATGGTACTGCTCTAATTTGTGAAATATTTATATATAAATTTTTGTTGTATAAATATAGCCACAAAATGCTAATTTTCCGTTTTTACTAAACTTTTACGTTTTTCTATAGGATGACAATAAAAAAAATATTTGAAATACTGAAATACATGGCCTACCATCAGCTGTGAAAGCTACAATTGCTCGTACTACGAGATAGCATCAATTAGTTACTTTTGCATGTGATATAATTAAATATGTTATATAAAAAATAATTATAATTATCACGTGATATTGAAAATGTTTACTCTGCGCTACATTTAAACAAAAACAAAGTAACGTAAATGCCTTTTTTTGAACTTCAATATTAATAAGTGATGAAAGAATTTACTACGTAAATGTCAAAGAATTTCACAACGAATGTGTGGGAAAAAATTTTTTTGAAGATGTAATAATTTTAGCACTTTAGGAAAATATATTAAAGTGTATTTATCTAGTTTTCCGCCCGCAGCTTCGCCCACACAAACATAGAAGGTGTTCGTTCATTTTTTATATAAAGACCTTATTGTAAATCTCAATTCTTGTTCCGGTGGTATTTCGCATTCAGTCCCATTCTTAATTTCGATCACGGTCCTAACTTTCAATTCTGTTCTCTAGATATCGGAATTGAAATTGAAATTGGAATCGTAAGACATCTTACGGTTCCAATTTGTACAAAGCCAGAAGAAACGTATTAAAATAAAATGTAGGGTATATGTATTACTTTGAGATAGTACAGCTTTGTTATATGTGAAAGAATTTTTATACATTATACATACAACCCCACACACCCCTCCCGATGATAATTTTTTTCTGACATCTGATTGAAATAAAATAGTCTTTTTATTTCGCTTCTATCCAATCCAAGTTTTATCTGTCCGTGAAAACCGCATTAACTTCCGTCCAGTGATTTCGGAGATGTGCCTGAACAGACACAAAAAAATTAGAAATCAGTGTTTTACTTTTATTACCTTTCTCTTGTCGCCTCTATTTCATACGTACCTTCAATGCACAGACACGCCTCTTTCTACCGTTTTAGTATATGTTTAAATATTCATGACCCAAATACGGACGTGTGACGTATATAAATGAATTTTAAACATGAGGATCACTTTTGCGGGGTAAATTGGAAAACTAAAAAAATAAGAAAGCAAAGTTTTGTCATCTGTATGATGTGGCATATCAAGCTAATATATATTTTTTATAATTTTAAAGTTATTCAGTAAATAGGGCTATGACCATTGACCTGAACATTCCCTCCTTATGTCCTGTATGCGCTTGAAATATTGAAAAATATTCATAAAATAGTTCTTTATTTATAGATTACAGGACAATTTGTAGAGTCCATTGTTCACTTCGCTCCAGTTCTTTTCAATGTCCAGTATAAACTAACACTCACTTAGTACACGAGTGCGTACTCAGTGTATATATATTATTTTTGCTTTATCATAAAAGCAATGATATACACAAAAGTTAAATTTGCGTGATCATAGTGTAAACTTTAAGAAAAAAAAAGTAAAAAATAATTCGCCTAGTGTACGTGGGGTTCATACAGAGATTTTGCAAATATATAAATTTAACACAAATATATTGTCTTTTAGTACGAAGCCCTTGGTGCGCGAGTCCGACTTCCACTTCACCAGTTTTTTTTATAACTGTGCTCAATGTCAAGTCCATGGGAGTTAGCAGTTACTAAGAAGAAGGCTTATGATTTATGCTATGAAAAGCAAAAGAAAACGGGAAAACAATACAAAAATGTTCTGAGCAACTACTCAATTATCTGCGCATGAGCCAGTTTCCTATTGGAATGGATTTTCTCCTTGGGTTCTATCTAGCCAGATACTCTGAATATATAATTAGAAGATCGGCATTATTAATAGCTTTATTATCGATATGAACTGAAAGTTATTCGATTAGATAAAACGTAATTTATGGCGACGAAAACAAAAATGAAATATTTTGTTATTTTGAAGATCGAGTTTTTATATTAGATCGTTATTGAAGTTGCGGCACCGTCGCTTCCGAGTTTCGCCGCGCGCGCCGGACATCTCCGCCCGCCGATGGACTTAGCGAAGAGGGAGTGAACTTTTTGCGTTTTAATTCGGGGGAGGTAATATTTGATGGAGATAATGCCGTCCCGGCTTAATTAACTTTATTTGAATTTATTTGGCGAAACGTGCCCGCTCAGTTAATAGAGCTTTATTCTTTGCAGATAGCGCTGGGCGCGGAAATGTGATTTTCCGCTTGTGACGCGCTTAAAATCTTCCCGTGGGCTGTTCCTTTTGTAATCCCCGTAATTGTTCTCGACTGCGAGAGGTCCTGTTTTTGTTTGCTCCACTGATTACTGCGTCGGAAACCCGCGCCTCGGGATCCGATTCGTTTGCGAAATAAGGAACAGTTCAAATAGAAAACGCTGAGTTCGTGAAGATACGCTAAACCTTTCCAATGCAAAGAAATATTAATTAGGACGCTAAAATAAATGTAAGCTAAGCAACAAACGTGTCCTAATATTTTTCCATATAAAGCATTAACAACAGACGGTCTTTAGGTATATATGTACAAAAAGCTTACCCCGTTCTAGTGCCAGTAAACAAGCCGGTCATAACTCCATTGATTACAAATTGTTATCTTAAAAGTTTTTGCTGTGTTGTAACTATTAAATATTTCATAGCAAAGTATAATACTTGAAAACGGATTAGCAGTATATCTATATACATATATGTATAAAATATTTTGTTCAGTTGAATATTTTCGAAGATTAGTTTTAAAATTTGACAAGGTAAATGAAATTCGATCCACCATCCCAAAACCATTCATCACTATGACTGTGCATTGCGTTGTATACGGTGCACACACAGACAGCCAATGGCGTCATCCATCGGTCGCCTAAGAATTTAGTATTAATTTTAGATAGATTATTTTGTCGTCTAAAACGGAATATAATACAATTTTAGGGATACCTAGAAATTTTTGTTTTCACACAAAAGAGCCATATCGAAATATACTTTGATAACGAATTCTGTGAACCGGTGAGCGGCGCGGGCGACCTTAAAAAAAAAATCCCTTCCCTTCACACAGGCGAGTTCAAGGCGCGCGGACAAAGGAAACGCGAGAAGCGTAACAGTATCGACACAGGTGTATAATATATCACAGGGGGTGACGCTTAAAAGTCAACCTAAATCATAGTTTGGCTGGTTCGGTGCCCGCAAACTAAATAAAGCTCGTATGTTTTCATGTGACGTGAACGGAGCGCGGGCGCGACCCTTTTCAAACTGGTAACACTGGAATTTGCTTTTAAACTACGCCTGTACAGTTTTTCATTATACAATGATAAAATGTTGTGTGACCAACTAATTTGACGTACTTAATTTTTTATTGCTCTACTAAACTACTGTTTTCCCGTCGCTGGGCCCGTGTTGATTTGTTTAATTAAATACGGAATTTTGCTAGTGTTTGTGCATTTAGCAGATGATTAGAATCGTAGGTTAGAAAGTTCATTTACACTAAAGATTATTTTCTCCTCATTGCTATAATGATTTTCTTTCTTTTTGAATGCAAATACAATAATACAAACTCCTATTTCTTAGGCAATTAACTGAATATTAGTATCTACAAACAGGCAAGTAGATAATTAAGTATTTTATTTTTCTTTTAATAAAGATTGTGTTAAAGTCGTAAAAGTAATTTTAGTGAGGTTTAAGGAATGATTTTTTAGAAATCTAAAAGAGTAAATATAACTATTGTTTACACAAAAAAAAAAATCTATTTTCTTGTTATAGTAAATTTTTAGATATTTCCAAGAAAAAATATTCCAATTATTGCTTAGTGCATAATGCACCGTCCCGTATTGAATTGTTCTTATATTCAGCACAGATTCAATAAAAAACACAGATAAAAGAAGAAAGAAAACCTTATCAAATTATTGGTATTTTTCACATAGATTGAATAGGTGTTTACAGAGTCAATGCGAACCACAATAAGAGAGGCCGCGAGAATTACCCAGTTTACTTTTTCTCGTTTAATTGCTTTGGTGTCTTCTCGAGAATCATTCAAGAGCGTTGTAATATTGCATTTAAAAAAGATTTGTAATTCATTATAATTATGATTGTCCGTTGCTTTAGGAATTCAACATGTTGTGTTTACGCTATTTTAAAATGAATTAAAGGTAGACAGTAGCTGGAGTTTCATTTCTTATGTAAACAAAATTATTTGAAATTAATTCTAAGTAAAATAATACTTGTTGTGTAGCACGTCTTTCTTGTTACCATAAATAGTGTTCTAGCATATTGTTTACACCCGTTGTTTTGTCGTCCAAGTAGTATGTTTCTGGTCACTGTTATTTTATGAAAACTTTCTTAAATCACAGTGCTCATGTGCAAGGTTTTAATATTTTAGAATACCTTTTTATAACGATATTTATATATTTCAATTTATTGATATCCCCTAAATACGGATATATTATTTCGTCAATCAACTTAATACTAATTTCATTTCCCGAGCAGGGCCAACTTCAAATTAGTGGTTGTATAATATTATTCTTAGCGTCGTTAAGTCCAATTTCTGTTTTACTTTATACTTTAATACGCATAACATTTTGGGGGAAGGTTGCATTTCCGCTAAGCAAATATAAATTGAGAGAGGGAAACAAAGGGTTGGAAGAAGTTTTAAGGGCGAGAGAGGGTTCGTTACTTTCTTGATTGCATAAACATTTTGTTGAACTTAATACTTCTCGCCATATATTTCAGTTTCATATTGTAGGTTTTAAAAATTTGTTGATAACAATTAAACGGTATTGGTAAGATTTTTTAAACTATTATCTATTTAAAAAGTTGTATTTTTTATTGTAACTTTTTAAGAGTGTTATCGGCAATAAGTATTGGGTAGTTTTTTAAATGAAAAAAAAAAGTCTAGGAAATATAAATAACATAGTGACTATTACAGATCCCACACGACAGGAAATGGTAAAATGGATTTTATTGAGTCTAGTACTTACGTACCATTTATTAACAAATGTGATTAAAAATATTGATTTATCGCTCTATGTGTTTTTTAAATTCATTTTTTTACTTATCCAAATTGCATGTTACGACAACTTACTTTATCGAGAGACATTTGCGTTCAGTAGTATTATCATTTAATAATATATTTTTGGGTTAGTGCTACATACGGTCATTTCAATACAGGAAATAATACTTTTTCATTCTCAATATAAAAGAATATAGGTACATGTTCCAAATTCATATCTTTTCCAGAAAATCGCTTAAGTTAAATTTCAGTTTGATAAAACTTTGTATGTATATTTTTATATTTTTTTTCTAATTATTATTTCGATTTCGTTAAAATATTGATCCAACATTCTTAATCAAACATTTCTTTTTATATAGTCAATAAATCGAGATCTTGATGTTTTATCAAACTTTGCAACAAAATATTAAATGTTTGTAAAATCACAGTTTCTAATGCTGATTTATACAATATTTTATTGTGCGCACTGGTAAACAGAATGATAAATATATGGTATTAACATTATGTGATGAAAAATCACATGATCCGAAGAAAGTAATTCGGTAGACGAATAACAATGTACAACATTACAGCGATAACGTTTGCAGAAATAGAAACGATTGCCAAGCGAAAGCCTTTGCCCCTTATTTCGGTGTTTTCGCTTGTGGTCTCTCTTTGGAAGCTTCATGAATAACGAGATGCACAGAGAGAACTTCGAAAAATCGACAAGTTTTAACATTAAACTTCCATCGTCAAAATTATTACCATATTGAAAACGTTCGCATAGCTTGCAGCAAAGGAAACAACCGCGTTCACATCCCACGTACGCAAGTGGATATCCGAAGTCATTCCCACGCCGGCGGTGGTGTTGCCCGTTCACGTCGCCGGTGCCGCGACACGCGCGAAGATCCACGTCGCGCCAGCGTTTCCATCACGGCGGACAACTCTGAATTTGTCAGTGCTGGGCTAGCCGGCTCCGGCTATTTGTAACGCGGGCCCGGCGCGAATTACGAGCGGCCCTTATTTTCCGAAACATTGGACGCGTCACGTTTCTCATGGACACATTAAAACGGTGCGATAGTAGGAGATTTGTCGCGAATGAAAAATGCGGACACTTCGCTGCTAACGTTCCCCGAGTTGGACGTTCGTGCGACGCTTTTGAACGCTGTGTATATTTTACTGATTTCTATGGTAATTCATGTTTCGAGTGAACAAAATTGATATATCGTATCCATATAGTAGACACAGACGTATGTAAATAGGCTAGGCTAAATACTACGTGACACTTGCTGATGGTCGGTATCACGGAGTGTCCGTGTTTATATGTGGGACTATTACATTGTCGTATCACGAAAGTTTTTATTACTTTTCAAACTTTATATAGCATCGATTTATATTATTAACTAGATAAATCTTTTATCTTATATTTTGATCATGCTCTTGACTGTGTCCTGTCTAGAATTTTTTCGTATCGCGCAGGTGTAATATTAAATGACGTCTGCATCACATTATAATTTATCTCAATAATAAATTTGGTGGTAAGTTTACTTGCTAAGAGTCATTTAAAAAAGTGAATGAAAGGCTGATTGCAGTAAACAATTTATATGAAGATTTAATCAGTGACAATTCCGCTGACGAATGCCGTGTGATAACTGTCTGAAAGTTAAGTCGCTAGTCGAATTTGTACACTAAGGGCTCCGTACCACCATTAAATATTGATCATCATATACTTTTTAAAAATAACAATGAAAAACAGGATTAAGATTGTACAAAAATGCTGAAAAGTACACTTTTATAGTGTAGGGACTCCTTTTACTTCATTTTATTTTTATTATTTGTTTTTTTTAACAATTAGTGACATATATTATGTGATTATTTCGTCTTTTACCTGTTGCCATTATTAATTATGAGCAAAAAACGCCAAACAATACGTTTCTTGTATGGGATCCCCCTTATTTTTAGTTTTATTTAATTTTTATTATTTTTTGTTATAACGGTAATAGAAATGTACATTCTGTAAAAAGTTCAACTGTTTAACTATTACGGTTCATGAAATACAGCCTGCTGACATACACACGGACTGATGGCCAACGAAGGCTGAGTAATAGGGTTCCTTTGATACTCGAGTATGGAATCCTAAAAATATGTATTCTAGGTATTAAAAAAGCTTTTTATCGAAGACAAAAAAAAATACAAAGCTCTGGAAACTGAATTTGACCAATTTAATATTATTGTTTTAAATTAACTCAAAACATAGCTATAGTCTATGAGATAGCGGGACTTCTGTGTATGAAAAATAGTTAGTTGGCAAAAAATATTTTCATGCGAAGGAATTCTCCAATTTGCATTTGAAATATTATTTATCTTTTCTCTTTCGTTTCAGAGGAAATTATTTTTGAATATATAATTTAATATAAACTTCTCAATGGAATCCTCAATAAATTGACTCGTAATAAATTGACGGAGGTGGTCGTCGGGTAAAGGTCGTTTTAAATATAACAATTTAAAAGCATCGATAGAAAATATGTATTATTGGTCCCTCCTAAAAAGCGATGATCTACCATATAACAGCTAGTGTTATTCGATATTCGTGAATCCTTAGACGAACTCATCAATGGCACGAGTGGAGTAAACCTGATACCTGTAATTCGATTCCTCTAATATCTGAACGCACGTCGCCGACGTGCACGCATCGCCGTAAAGACTCACTGGAGGCCAAGTTTTCTCACGAAATTAAAAACAAAATGCAAGACTCTTCTACGGAAGGCAAGATACTTTGTTATAAAGTAATTGTTCTTTAATGAACTAAACTGCGCCGCACACTTGTTAAGTACGATGCGTTCGTTTCCCTAAAGTCGTTGTTCATCGCGCTCAGATATCATGATTAGTAGCTCTTCAAACCAGCACTAACACCCACTCGGCCGTCATTCGTCACTCTGCGCAAGTAAATGCTCATTCAGCTGTTGAATATAACAAGTTGCGCCCATGCCATTAGACTTAGCGAGTTTTGCGTGTCTTATATACATATAAACGCGAGGGCATGTAACTTGTGAATTAGAAGTACTGATAAAATATCTGGTAAAAGTAATATCGTGTATTTAGTTAGTTGGCAAAGAATTCTGCCCTGTTTGCTATCGAAAAAGGGCTACTTTTGGTGAAATCTCATTCGAGTCATTTGGCGACATTCGAGCAAACATACAGACGGAGTGACACTCGCCGCCCCCGGATGGCTCTCGGCAAACAAGGGGCGTCGACGTGCCGAGGATTAAACAAACACGCGGTTCTTATTATTCCGACCGGCTCGGGCTGTCCCCACGCAGTGTTTCCAATTTTTGTTGATATTTCACTTCGCAATTCTCGATTCCGGCGGAAGTGGGCGGTTACATTGTAATAAATATGTGTCTTGGTGTAATTATGATAAACTAAAATTTTAATTTATTAGAGTAATAAATACAATTCTAAATTTCAAACTTAAATAGATATTACAATTTATTCCAATTTGACATTTCAAATTTAAAATTTAATATTTCATATTAGAATTTGAAAATTCTAACTTCAAATCTACCATTTAAAATTTTCAAATGGTACATTTTAAAATTCTAAAACTAGAATTTTCAAATCAAATCATACATATCGTACTAGTAATTAATCCACTTCTGTTTACACTTAATGTGTTTAATTATATTTCAAATGAAAATTGTAATTAATTAGCAGTATATTCGGAAAGAAAAATATTGTGTAACGTGCATAATTCACGACCTTATATTGCAACTTCCGGTTTAATATATGAGACTAAACGCAGTAAAAAAACTACGAGTCGACAAAATGTCATACACAATACATTGCAAGACATAAGCACACTTTTGGAGTTGCATGAGATGTAGCATCAAGCGACAGGTAGTAAAAATTATTCTATTCTTGACAAATCTCTACAATACGCTTTAGACTTGACTGATTCACGGCTGTCTCTAAACGAATTTTGCGAAAATATAATATCGTTTACGTTAATAGCATATTTATATCTGACGCTAGTTAGACTCGGTAAGTGTTTACATTGTCAGATATCATTAAATATACAAAATTATATGTTATTTGTATACAATTATTATGTAAAATCAAGTATTTTTATAATCTATTATATATCTTGTTATTGTAAATTTTATCTATTTGTGGAATTAATTTTGTGTATGAAAAATTATCTAAAATACAAGTAAGATTATTAGATCATCCTTTTATCATAAACAACGTTATAAGCTTTGCTACAAGGAGGTGACATTTATTGCTCTAAAGAGCGGTGGTGGTCAACTCAGCCTTTCTCTTTCGAACCATAAAGTAACTGGTTCGATCCTTAGTCATAAATTTGTCAATAAGTTTTTAATTTAAGCCACTTAATGGAAATAAATACAGATCAAAAAAATGCTTATTGGTCACATTGAATGCACATCAATTATATTATCCTCCTTCCGATCGCGGTGTATAAACTTCGAGTTCGTGTAAAAACGTCGATTTAACTTAATGAAAAGTAGAAAATATTTCGTTTCCTTTTATTTTAAGGATTGTGTTCTTAATATTCCCCTATCGAAAAAAGTATGTTGTGTATATGTATGTTTCAAAATACTGAATCGTACATCACGTAGACTATTTTGTCAACACTGATTTTGTAGGTAATATTTTTACCGAAAAATATTATTTCTAGTTAGATAAAAATATTTCAAAACAGCTCCGATAAAAATATTTCAAAACAGCTCCTTACAACTCTCAACCCAAACTGAGCCAGCGTGGAGGCTTAAGATGCAACCGTCAAAGTTTGAAATTAGGTTGTGGGAGGGCGTGTCCCTGCTGAGAGACGATAAAAAACCCTACCGCCGTCGTATGTGTAGGGTATATTTATTTTACTGGAGAGAGAAATTATGCCTTAAAAAATACTTGCTTTTGCTTGTGCCAAATATAAGCAAATATAAGATATAAATCAATTAATTGCGTTCATCATGTTAGTAATTATGGAACAAATTTAATTAGTTTGACGTTTTGTGTGCTTCCTTATTAAGTTATCGCTGGATTGATTAGCTGTTTTAGGTACCTACATTGAATCTCGGAAGGTTTACCGATCAAAGCACAACACAAACAATTATCAAATATTAATAGATTAGTTAATTAATTTGATAAATCAAAGGTGAAAGGGTTATTATGATTAATTATGTATGTAGAATAATAATACACATATTACCCTGGTCATAGGTTATTATGTTTTGGACATTAGTCATTTGAAATTGCTTTAAAAGCTCCGATATGCGGATGTTGTACTAAAATCAGAAAAGCGCGATTGGTTAGAGGGAGCGTAGAATGATGTTTTATTAGTAACAAATGGACGGTTTTCCATTCGCTAACATGAAGCCAACAGTCATATGTGACGGTGGACATTGCGTATTTGTTTTAAGTTTTGAATTGTACGCGTATGGTTACATCGATCGATATATACCCGTGCCGGCATTGGACAGTCGGCGCGGCGTCGACATCTCGGTGGCTGCATACCATAAGGCGGTTATTCAATGAATGACACACGGCACAATAAAAGAAAAAATAGCTCACCGACGATATACAGCTATAAATATATAACTTATAGTTTTTGAATCCTTTTGAGAATAAAAAATATTTGGAGAATACTTATATCACTGTTATGTCATCACGTAAAAACGTGATGTGTTAATTTACATCAATATTTTATTGTTGTTTTGTGCATTATGAAAAAGCAAAACTATTAAGGAAGGTATTGGACAAAATTTTGGATGTTTATACGAATTGAGCAGGCGGAACTGGGTTTAAAAGCAGGCTAGGTAGGGATTGGAAGGAAATTATGAGAGGCTTGTGAGTCAAAGTATAAGGAAACTCTTTTAAATCACGATCAGGTTGAAGACCGAAATTGAGGCAACTCACCCGAGTCACGATCGGTTTGAGGACCGAATTCAGATCAACTTCTAAATCACGACCGGCTTGAGGACTGAAGTTGAAACAACTCTTTTGAATCACGATCGGCTTGAGGAACGAAGTCTAGATAATTTTTTTGAATCACGACCGACTTGAGTATCGAAGTCGGGTAATTCACTTGAATCACGACCGGCTTCAGGACTGAAGTCTGGGCAACTCTTTTAAATCATGATGGTCTTGAGGACTGAAGTTGGGGCAACTTACCTGAATCACGACCGGCTGGAGATCCTTAATCGAAGGAACTCTTTTGAATTACGACCGGCTTTAGTATCGAAGTCGGGACAATTCACTTGAGTCACTACCGACTTGAGGCCCGAAGTCTGGGCAATTATTTTAAATCATGATGGTCTTGAGAACTGAAGTTGGGGTACCTTACTTGAATCGCGACTGGCTGGAGGTCCGAGGCAATTATTTTGAATTACGATTGGCTTGAGGAGCGAAGTCGAAGCAACTCACTTGAGTCATGACCGGCTTGAGTGTCGGAAGTCTGGGCAGTTCTTTTGAATCACGATAGACTTGAGGACTGAAGTTGGGACAACTCACTTGAATCACGACCGGCTTGAGAACCGATATCGGGGTAATCCCTAGCCCGAATGCGCATTCGCCTTTAAAACCGGTTTCGCCTGCTCCATTGTTTAATTAACTTTAATCTGAAACCTTAACATTGTAAAAGATTGTTTGATGAAGTCCGAAGAAGTAACGATATTATTATTGCAATTTTTTACATTTTCTAAATCTTATTCGTTCAGAACAAATAAGCGACCTGACCTAGAAGGTTTTTTGTTTGATGCTCAGACGTCACCTTGATTAAGGTCGCACTTATCGACTTTCTTCCGTGAGATAAACGAATCTCGGCTAAATCAATATAATCTACGGGCACAACAGAGCCATTAATCTGGGACGCTCATCACGTGCCGAACGTTTTCTTCTGCCAACATTTATTTCCGCAGTCGAGATGCTCGGGCACTCCAGTTAATGGGAGCCGCGGTCGAGCGCGATTGTCGCGGCGCGGTGGCGCGGGCGCGCGTCCGCCGCTCGAACGCCATCTTGTGGACACCTCCTGGAGCAAATTTTAAAACTTTTAGTTTCTTGTGTGTAAAAAATTTTTTTGGTAAGATACAATTGTATAACTAATTTAAAACAGACTCGCTCTGTCTATACGCAAATTTTCTACCTTAGTCGTACTTGTGGTGTTACTCGCAAACGAAAACTGTAAAAAACACACTGTCGATTTTTATTAACGGTTTCTTGTTCCATTAAAAATGAAATAATTAATTCTGAGTGACTATTAATTAATAGACAATTTTATATATAAATATTGTTTTTCAAATGCCTAGTTTGACTAAAGTCGAGTCTTTTTTCCAAAATATCAAGTCAGATAGTACAGAAGTGCAGAATAGTTCTTCACAGAACAGACAAACTTTATAGTAGAAAGGTAAAATTTAATTGGGAAGTCTAGATAATTATGTATGATTGTTGTAAGCTACGACGGCTGCCATTCTGTAAACTCTATAGTCGGAGCAGGCTCACACGCCGGTGGTGCGTGCGATGCACGGTCGCCAAGTAACTAGGGCTATGCGCGGTCGCATACAACCAACTACAAAACAACAGTGGCAAATACATCTAAATATGTGCTAATAATCAATCTATTTAATATGATAAATAGCAAATCACATCTTTTCTTTTGGTAGAGAGTTGCTCCAAATGTACAACACAAGTAGGAATGTTTTAAGTCTAGAAAATACTGTGCTTATTTTTTTAACGCGAGAACGTATTTTTTGACCAAAGATATTTATTTGGTATTAAGCTATAATCACACAATTAATAAAATGGAATGGTTGAGAAAGCGCATTGTTTGATATAAATAACATTGTAGAAAATTATTTAGAAATATAATTCCATATCGGTACAAATAAACCGAAAAGCGGATCATTAAAGAAAAATCTCACAGCATAAATTGAACATCGTCAAAGCTCGTAGAAATAGGAAGCGCAGCGACGTTGCACCATCATCAGTTCACGGACGCGATGACAATGGCAATTAATCTGGCTCGGTGCTGCAGCGCTAATACCTGCGATACAAATGAGGGCGGGCGGTGCAGCCGGGAGTGCTCCCGCGTGACAAATTAGATGCGATGCGGCGCACCTGAGCGCCCGCGCCGGAGGACCACCGTCATGCCACGTGTATTATCTTCTATCAGAGCCACGCAGGCTCTATTATACATATTCAGGCGTGTTTAGAGCTTTACAGACCAGCTATCGGCAGAGGCAACAATCGATATACTAATTGTATTAATTTCAATGTTTTTTTTTTGTTGGAAAAAAAATCTATGTTCATACGACGAAGATGTATATTCAGTCATATTTGAAACTTCGAGACTAGTTATTAGCAAAAAGAACAGTGAGTATAATAGGCATTTTAACTTGATAGTTTTTTTGTGAAAAAGATTTATCCTGACAACGAAAATGTTATATGTATTTCAGGCATGTGTGGAATTTTCCAGACTATTCATTAATAAAGACCACGATTATTATAATAGACTTTTTAACTTAAATAGTTTTTGAGAAAACAAACCATGCCGAAATGATGAAAGTGTTAGTTTCCATGTTTATTATACGTTTAATTACGAAGCTCTAAATATGTAGCTAGACAATCATACCGTACGTTATAGGCGTTTTGTTTTTTCATAGCCACGTACCGAGACTTCGTTCGTGAATTATTGTCTTACTCACAACACTTTAGCATTATTATAATTTTATAACATTTGAACAAGGTCTTAATACATCTTTAATTAATATATATTGCAGTCAAAAATCGACTATGTAATTTTGGATTTGCACACAAATTTAAATCAGATAACAATCCCTTTTATCTTTAAAGTCACTTAAAACTTTAATTCATAATAAATTTTATTATTGATTTAATTTACGTAGTAACTCAAAATTTAGAAATTACTGTTTTTCTTTAAAAGGAATATTGCAAATAGGAAACATGTTAGTGACATCTAAAAAAATACGTTTTTGCGACATGAGATTCAGACGTAATTTATTTGTTGACATTGTAGTTTATTTTGTTATTTTTTAAATTAAGATTAGGAGAGGAAAAGAGATACTTGACTTTCAATGTAATGTGTTTTCTAGAATTGAATAGAAGAAATTATCTTGAAACAATTTAAAAACAGAAATGCCTTGAATAAAGACAGAAGTATAAATTCTAATAAACATTCCATTATTATTGGAACGGTAGCAAGTATTTGATGAAAACTGGAAAAGAACAACTTTATCTTTCGTTTTCAATTTATTAACTGTACCTGTTTAAACCACAGCCACAAAATATTAATCGAGGTCATTTGCTTTGAGAAAATAAATTATGAAAAAGCTATCTTTAATTCAAGAGCTACAAGTTAAGGCAGATAATTCAATATTATTTCTTTGATTTTGTGATGAATCATGAAAAAAAGGGTGATAATGAGTTTATTATTGTTATAATGTCATTTTTTATTAAGTTTGAGGCCTAGCGAGTAAATTTCTTGCTTTGAGCGCAGAATGATTGTGTATTTATGTTCATAGCTTGTTGCCTACATTTGGGTGTTTCATGCATAATTCAGCTTTTGGGTACGTTCCATTTCAGGACTTCATTTATGAGGAATTTTTATTTCTCATGATCGATTACTGTAATACATTAGGGCGGAAACCCATCCAAGTACAGTATGCGTAATTTGAATATCACTGTCATATCGTTACTATATACAACACAGCTGAGAACACTTCTTACTTATTAAGACACAAACGTATATGTTCTTCAAAATCAGTGTAAAAGCATATTCAAGACAAATTGCATTATAAATGCATTAGTCAAACATATATTCTTAAAAGCGTTGCCTTCGACCCGAAAGGTACTGTGTGCGATTTTGACCATGGACAAATCACTCAGCTAGTTTTTATCTTAAGTCACATTGAACCACTTGTTCTATGCCTCGGAGCGTCTCTTAAGCTGTTGGTCCCGGACGTTGTCATCGTATTGGTGAGCGCATGCGCCAGCGAAAGCTTTAAACAACATCACGTTCATGAGAGCTGTGTTCTTATACATTATTACTATCAGAAGCTTTTAACTAACAGTTTTGTTCTTTACATATATATTACAGAAAGTTAAAACATTATCTCCATTTGCAAAATAAAATTTGAATAAATAGAGGTGTTTTAAACCTATTTTAGTCAAATAGCCGGCAAAGATGTAAAATTATGTATACAAACACAATATTGCTTTTAATGTTGATAAGATTTTTTGCCGGATGAAATGTTTTTACAATTTTTAATGAGTTTATGATGACGTTAAAAACAAATAACAACCATTAGAAGATTACATAAATTTGAATAGTGATTGAAAACCGATCTAAGATTTTCGAGTTCTACAGTAAAAAAACAGAGAACTATTTTGTTTAATATTATTACACCAAAACAATAATTTCAAATGAAATATTAATACATATGAAAATTACATAATATGTATAAAGCGTCATTGGAGTACTTTTTGACAATTCAGTTATGTATATAACCTAAAAATGTATCATATAAAAAAAGAAACTGTTTTTGTATTCTTCGAGTTTAATTTACATCTTTCAACTTGTTACCATTAGATATATATGTTACGTTGGATTCACGACATTATTTCTTTTCAAATCCATCTTGAAAAAGTAACCAAAAATACCCCTAACGTGGTTAGCTGCACAGTTGTGTCCATATCCACATGTCGCCGCCGGTTTTGTTTCATCGGGAGGTAATAAGAGGCGACAGTGCAGCGCCGACCCTCGGAGCGGGGGGACCTCGCTCTGTATTTATTTATAGGTAAAACAAACCGTGATGTTGACAGTACCGGCCGGAATTGTGCTAACGTTTGCCGTGACAAACCCGGGGACAAACAGGAAAACGGGGAGACCAATAATGAGATCAATGTGGATACATACGTAGAATCGATTGTGCGACCCGTAACGTTGTTTTTGTCGTAATTGCGATGACACCCACTTTCGTGTTTCGGCATAAATGTTATTCTGTATTGAATATTAAAGCTGGATGGTAAGGCCATACACAAATTCGCTCTACGATCTAAAGCCTCTCTATGACCTAAGGCCTAAAGACATTTTTGGTTGAATTGATCATTTGTGCATATGGATATTAATTCCGAAATGGGATCTGTGTTTAAGCGGATTGTGCCGCGGGCAACATTTTTAATAATTGCAACTTAATTTGCTACGTTCGGGCTTACATATATCACATACGTATATTAAAGCTTGTAAATCATGTAAAATTCGTTAAAACCCCAGTTTATGTTATGTTTGTAAACGTAAAAGATTACATATATATATATATATACTATTTTTTTCATACGGGCGCATTCAAATTAAATTCCATCACCGGTAACACCATTGAACTTCTTTAATAAAAAAAAAAAAGCATACGGGACAGATACTCCGATAGCTACTGAGGATCGATAAAAGAAATTGATATTTTATTCAAAGAAATTGCCATTCAATTGAGATTGTACACACTTTATTCCGGGGACTTCCTCAAAGCGTTTTCCGAAATTCATTAAAAAGGAAGTGAAAACGACCTTTTCGCTGGTTGGCTTTATTGGAATTCATTTGAGCGGACGCGGCGCGCGTGCGAACGGACTTCTTTGTCACGCTCCGGGCGACGGGATACAATTACGGAATTGGTGCACTCGTTTAAAATTTTATGTGTCTCTCTTGCCCTTTATCGCTATAATTAGACGTTATCATTAAAGCTTTCAAAAGAATGCAAATTTAGATTACTGTTAGTTTTTTTCTAGCATCTGGAAAAGGAGTTTGCGAGCTGGAGAGTATGTAGGTGGTTCTAGCCGCCTATGTACACTCGCAACATCAGAGGAGTCACCGGTGCGTCGCCGGCCTCGGCTAGGAATAGGATTATCTGGTGGAGGGGGAATGGGCTACCGGAACTCTCACTCACTGGACAAATGAAACAGGAGAAGGTGTTTCTTCATGTTCGTATTCTGTGAGCATGCGGTAACTTACCGTCGGAGCGCTCCTATTTTCGGCCTGCAGCCACGTATAGTATATACTTCGTGTGGAAGTAAAGTTTAATTTCACCTTGTTTGTTGTATTGTGAAAGCGAGACACTGTAGTTGTGTGGTTACAACGAGGGACGCATAAAAATAACATAACCCCGAAATAAATAAGTTGTATGTTATTATAAAATAATTTGCTAAATATTATAAATGCTAAAAATATAAAAAATATATCACAAAATAATTATAAAATAATACATAATTTCATAACATATATCAATCTTCAGTAATTAATAGATGTGTGTATATATCGTCTTTTACGCAACTTTTTTAAAGACACTTTTTTTTCAAATATCTAGATAAAACTTTGAGGTTATATTTTATGTATTATTTGTATATTAAATAATAATATCGGACTGGGGCATTGATCCTATACGATCATTTTAATCGCTTTGCGTAAATCCCACATCATTGTGCTTTTTCAATTCGCATTGAAGCTCAAAGAAAATTACATTTTCGTTGGCATCGAATTAAGGACGCTCCTCGAACCGTATAAATGCCATCTATTACGATAAAATATACATTACAGGTTTTTATTGCTGATCTCATCCCTTTCGACCTCTGATAAAGAACGTTTCCTTTGCACTGCTACGATGAAAATTCTCCATTTAGGACAGCACTCCCATAATGTAAGGCCTCTTTCTTTCTTTTGTACCCAAAATGCCGTCTGCGATCGTTTCGCTCCCGTGCCCCGCGAGCGAATCATGGAACGAGATTAGTTTTAAGGTATTTCGTAATTCTTCTGAACGAGTGTCGTTCGCGGAGTTCCGCGAAGGTGTGAATAAATACTCAAAGGAAATCAAGGTAACATCCGTTCGCGTGTCACACCCGAACGGGGCCGAGCCGGCGCGAGGTGCCTGAGGTCGGGCGCCCGCTCGGGAATAAATACGACATCATCCCCCGACAAATTTGCATGAGAAGAGGCGTTCCCCCGACGGCCCGCGCGGCGGATGAATGGAGTCGACGACGCGTTCCTTTTTCATATCCTTATTTACACCGCATTTGGGTGTCACGCTGTCGTACTGCGGGCGCGTGACGCCACGACAAAGCGACTTCCTCTTCAAGTTTTCTTTTCTTATGTATACATATATATCTAATCTGACAAACCGGAGTAATAAATTATAAATGCCATACGTTTCAGGAGTACTAGTAGTACACCTGTCTGCAAATTTCTTGATCGGATGAATAAATTGTGTATTATTTTTCTTATGTATATTATACCGGTATACATTTTTAAACTGTTATTTGGATTGACTTCTATTTAATGTCTCTGTATCTCACTAAATAAAACGAATAATGTAAATCTCAATACTTGAATATTGATCTATTAATTCAGTACATAAAAGTTGTGTTCTTATGTAAATAATACTAACTTGCGTCCAAAATGAATAAAATCTAAAACGGAATAAAAAAACCGATGCTTGTTTGTATGCGGGACGCATATTAATGCAATATTTCCTGAAGTGTGGCGTATGAAAACGGGAGAATCCGATTTTGTTTGTGACAGTTCCACGGGAAAAGGCCAGAGATATTTCGAGCGTATCCAGAGGGAAGGCATGAGCCGAATTCATACGCCGAAAATATTCACATGAGAGTTTCGAAGTTTCGCGAATGCCGCGAACTCCGTCCACCTTCATCAATGGAACTAGTCATAACGATAAAGGGACGAATTGACGAAGGACCCACCCGACCTGTCCGTAAGTGCTGAGAATTTTTGCGCTAACAAGGTATGACCTTTGTCAAAGTTTGGCCCTTTCTGTGTACCAGCCCCGTAGGATTCTTTTGAGTGGTCGCGGATTACTTGAATTCTCGTAAAGCTTCGTGGATTTGCGGTGACTTTTTGTCCGAACAGTAAATATAAAATGTAAAAAACAACTTTATTTTTGTACGCTTTATTTTTTGTATAGTTTAAAAGACTTTTTTAAAAGTTCTCATGATTACTAACTAACCTCATGACGGTTATATACACACATATTGTTGATTTTTTTGAATTATTTATTTTCCAAGTTTGTTTATTTAATTGCCATACTAAAAATATACAAGTTATGTGGGAGATCACGATTTCGTCAAATAACATTTATTTCGATATACTGAGCCTTTATAGTTTAATAAATCCTAATTGACAATAGTGTCTAGAAAATAGTGTAAAAATAAGAACCTCTGTTTCAATGAAAACTTCACTTACTACTGCAAACAGACGATGTACTTATAAAGATATAAATGCTAGATTACTGGGAGATATCTTGTAGTAAAATTCTATTTCCATTGTCACTTCTTGCGGGTTTGTTTCTTTATGCTACAGATCTACATATATATATATATATATATGATTGTATTTTTTTATATTGTGGTCGAGGGGCAAATGTGGAGGCAAGCCAATGAATAGTAAATGCTCACCGTCGTCCTTGGGCACTCGCAACCCGAGAGGAGACACCGGTGCATTGCCGGCCTCTTATGCAAAAATAGAATATCTGATGGAAGGGGATTGATGGACAGAGGGAGTAGACCACCGGAACTCTCATTCATTAGACGAAATGCATCAGTGGAAGACGTCATTTCACGTCCATATTCTGTGAGTGTATAGTATTGCACCGGTCGAGTCGGCTCATTTTTGTGCTATAGCCAAGTTGGCCACAGCACGCCTCTACCACAATATATATAAATTTGAAAAGAGCTAGCGTCAAATTTTTTGCTCGTTTTTCCTTGAGTTAACACTGCCTTCTGAAAGAGTAATAAAGTGGCAAAGCAGTAAAATCTGAATTTACAAAATATTATGACGTTTTTCAAAATATTTTGGAAATATATATTTGCAAAATATTGGCATTTGCAAATATTGGCAAGTGTTTTTCATAACCTATGAAATAAAAATATATTTGAGTTCAAAGCCTCACATTCGTCTCAGTGTTTATTCTTTTCTTCTATTTTTCGTCAAGATTTCAATCCCAATTCTGATTCCGAAAGAAGAAAAAAGTAAGATCGTTTGATTACGTTTTTTCTTTGAACTTATATAAGAAAAGATGTTTTTCAGACAAGAACGGAAATGCGACGAGGTTAGGATTCGAGACTAAAAATAAGATTTCGTCCAATGTATGTATGGATAGAGACTTTGTCACGAGCTTAATGTACGATATAAGTATGTATGTGTGTTGTTATTAATTTTCGTTTAGTTTTTAATAATTTGAATTTAATTGAAGTACATAATATCTAAATATTTTATTTTAAATTGAAAGCTTATGCAAATATAGTTATTGAAATTACAATACTTGGATAAAGAAAAGACCAGACGTATCACTACTATACGAGTTAACTACAATACGGCGTCATTCGAACTTAAGAATTGACTTTTAAGCCACTATTACGTGTAACAAGTTTAAACAATGAATCCTTCCTAAAAATACTCGCCTCCCTCATACAAATTAGTTCATCATCAAAGAAGATCTAAAAGGGTCGTTCCGGAATCCCTTAAAATGAACAGCCGAGTTAATGCCGCGAAAACAGTTTTAATATGGACCGGTAGCGAGGGGGTGGCGAACACAAGTGATATAAATTGCCTCGAGGCTGAAGGGTTGGCCCACGAAGCCGCGTATAACATTACCAATTATATCGCGCTGATGGGGAACGAAGACGTGCGCACTCGAGGCGACTTCGTCACATTACACTGTACATTTGCTCGTCCAAAGACCGCGCCTTCGCTGGTGTGTGCTAGTTTTTGTCATTTTAATCTGGAATCGTCTACACCTTTTATTTCACTTCTTGTCTAACGTCTTTGATTGTGATAAAAAAGATAACAGCCAATTCCTAACAATTACATCTACGTATCTACGGCGATATTAATGTCTGAATTCGTTCGCTTTTTTTTTTATAAATTTATTATCGTAGCACTCTTTGTTGATGCAAAACGAAAATGATCTCGGTGAAACAAAAGCGACTCACATCAATGTGACGTTGACAAAATTACAGGGCGAAGTGTTGCCGCCACGCGTCCACGACTGACTTAATTTTGAAGTCATAACGATGTCGACTGAATCGTTTAAAATATACAGAATTGGTCTGCTAGACTCTGATCAGGGGCCAATCGGATAATGTGTTTTACCTTAAGACGAATCAAACTACTCGCTCTTTGCCTTGAAGAATTTGCTCATCCTTCGATTCCAAACTTCGTCGGCGTATTAGCGACAACTGTCGTTGGCAGCCCTCAGCTTGCACTGGGTCGATGTGAGGGGCTAACGGTCTAAGTCTTTTAATCCGGCATAAAGATTGTGACAGGATATGCTTCTGTAGTGGGCGGATTAAAACCCGACAGAAATATTAGACGAGTGGTTCGGTGTGAATTAATTTTAAATTTAAATGATCACTAACTTTTGTCCACGCCCTCACCTCGTATGGTTTGCCATGTGTTCTGTATATCGATGCGCTTTGAAATCCAACTGTATTTGAAGTCTCGTTCCCGATCCGGTTTACAATTATAATTCCTATTCTATTTCAGGTCAGACTTTTGTTCGAACTCAGACGTTGTTATGTACGCTAATTGGCTAGTAAAAATCATTAATTTTTACAATATTAGTAATGCATTTTCAAATTGTTTGTTGAATGCTGAAATAAAAAAAATCATTATTTAATAATTTCCTTATTCAAAAAATTTCGAACTGCGTACGTATCCAAAATTGGAGTACTACAAAATGTTTGCACTATCGACATTTGAAAGTAAAGATTCCCGAAAGTTTTTCTGTTACATAGAAATAAAAATATTGTGTTTGTCTGTTGACGTTGTACATGCAGATTTTCGTATAAATGGTTTTAGTCGCAGAGCAGTATAACAATTTCGAAAAATTAATTATGGACATTTGGGATAAAAGGTTCCATTACAATACTACAAGTATTAAAAATATCGTGAAAATTGACAAA
Organism: Eumeta japonica; assembly: GCA_005406025.1. Classification (NCBI taxonomy): domain Eukaryota; kingdom Metazoa; phylum Arthropoda; class Insecta; order Lepidoptera; family Psychidae; genus Eumeta; species Eumeta japonica. The sequence goes on from BGZK01000151.1 coordinate 658,375, forward strand.
GTCTTTAAACAACCATGCTATCTCAAATTTGTTTGATTTGTTCGCGTTTATATTTTATGCTGAAGGATTAGGGCATTAAATTTGGATCGTGATTAATTATTTTACCTAATGTTTAGGTGAACAAATATTTAAAACAATTATATTTTATTTTCAGATATATCAAATAAATAATCTTCTAAATATTCTCAAGAAAACAAAAAGAAGTTTTATCAACCTTTTGTACAATTCTAAAAACAACACAAATTAATTATTGTTTCAAATCCTCCGGGATTACAACTTTGATTGGCTCAATCAAATACCAAAGTTTCGAATCGGATTTACAATTTTAATTGGGGTGTGTTTGAATAAGTAAAATAACTAATGCTTTGGAACAGCTTTTGACGTTTAATATTTTTTAATAATTATTAAACATAATAACACTAAATGTCTATTATTAATGCTTGCCAGTAACAGTTTGGTCTTACTTTATTTCGTTTATCACAATTTTTATGGTAATCGACGACGAATACCTTCGTTTTTCGTTATTTGTCCGTTCGGCAAAACACGGTGATTCTTAAGGTTGAGATTTGGCTGAATATCATTCAATTATTTGTATGCTTTATATAGAATATGTAATTCATAAAAAAACAATTTCGAAAGATAATTGCGTCCATCCCGTGGTCGTATTGATGTAGTAAACCACAAACAGGTGGGGTGGCGCTGCGCCTGGCTGCATTTGACGAGGCCGCGTGCCGCGGGCGACACCTTGGAAAATTGAACGGGAAATATAATTGGAAAATTATGCAACCCTCTGCCACTTTATACTTGTGCATCATCGAAGGGCGAAACTACAGCTACGAGTAGAGATTGATATAAAAAACATTTATCACTAAATAAGTTTATAATTTCTATTAAACACACCTTTCTTTTTTTTTAAATATAATCCCAAATTTTTTTAAAGTAATGAATTTATATAAAAAAAAAGTTAAAATATATGCATTGTGAGTTCACGAACAGATACATTCGTAATTTTATTTATTTATTTATTTTTTTTATATAAAACGCTAAAATTTGTTAGTCTCCTATTCAATAGACTGAGTTATTAATCACTCTTTAGTATCTAATGGCCGTTGAAATACTAGGTACAAATCAAATCCATTCAAATATGCACGGCGGCGTAATTACTAACTTGGAATTGTAATTAATGAACTTGTTGGCAACTAGGAGTTCGTGGCGAAGCAGAGCTTTCGAACTTATTTGCCGGCCGTTCGATACGGGAACTTTATCAATTGGACTAACGAACTGTAAAGCTAGACTTTACGTTTTTAATTCGTTCCCTTTTAGAAAACTAGAAATTTTTTTTTTAATATTTTTGGCGAACGAATGTTATTTTGGTAAAAACTTGCATTTAGCGAGTGACAGTCGCGCTCTTTGTGTAAACGAAAATACTTCCAATGAATTTTAGATTACATCATTTAATATCGTTGCATGGCTTGAGTTAGATTTTATTCTAGAGAATATGCTGTACTAACGAAGTGATGCAAGCTATTATTTGTTCATTAAAATTTGCCTGTGAATGGGTTAGTCACAGTTATAATGTACTGGTTCATTATTTCAATTCTAGTTCCACAATATAATATTCTAATCTCATAATCCGGATGTTGACTAATTTTGGAATTGCTTTTATTTAACGGATAAACCCTATATATATGCGAAAAAATATTTTAATGAAAAAATATGACAATTTAAATAAAAATACGGAAATAAAAATCATTTTCAAAATTCCCGCTTAAACGCGTCAAATGGTCACGTGACCAAAACTACGTCACAAGCCGATAAACAAATCTCGCGTTCTGTCAAATAAGTTGATCCTTGTAGAGTTCTTACAAATAAGTTTAATAAAACCCATAAAATGAATACGTCTTTTTATAAATGCTGTGCAGTGCCGATGTGTAAAAGTACGTCAATTAGAACGCCACAAAAAACTTTTCATAAACGTTCCAAAAAATGCACAAGTAAGAAGAAAATGGTTAACACTTGCTAGAAGACATCCAGCATCCTTGGCACCAACAAGTACCAGTCATTTTTGTGAAGATCACTTTGATGTAAGTTGTGATCAGCATATTAACAATAAATACGAATATGTTAGATACTTTTATTATTGGTTAGGTTAGGTATAGAGTGTCAAATATTTATTAGTCTTTGTTGTTGTTGCGTGTTTATTGGGCTACTTCTAAGGGACTAAATGGTCGAAATGGTTAATATAAATCATATTTCAGCTTCCAAATGACATGGAAAATTATGTGGAATATACTACAATGGGTGTAGTATCTCGTATACGGATGAGACCTGGTTGTTTACCTACAAAGTTTGCTTGCCAACCAACCAGAGCCAGTACTTCTACGTCAACTAATGTCTGTCGACCAGTTGCTGCAAAAAGGCAAAGGCTTGCATTGATAAATGAATGTGAAGATGAGATAAAAGCAGCTGCATTTCAACAAAGTGAAAATTTAAATATTTATGTTCCAAGTGAAGTTGAAGGTTAGTACACATTTGTATCCATAAAAATAGTATAAATGTTTAAGTAAGCACTATTTGTGTGTCACTGTATCCCCCTGTTTACCCCTTGAATCATTTTCATTATATTTCATACCTAAGTATGTAGTTTAAAACAAAATAAATAAATTTTAAATAAATGGAGAATAATCAACGGCCCGCACAAAGTACAGAATAATTTGTGTCGTGGGTCCAATGGACACTGAAATAATGAACACAAACATCCAAGACCACAAAAAAAGGCCAGTATAGTCTGTACCAACATTGCCTGCACCGAGGATCTAACCCGGAAACCTGGTTGATGAGCCGGTGTGCTAAGCGATTACACCACAGAGGTTGTCAAGAATACTAAGTAAACCAATCCTAATTAGGATTGATCTCAATGGCCTAGTTTAGGTACCTGTTGTTTTATATATGTATTACATCTATTGTATCCAATCTTCCCATAAAATTCTGCCATATTCCATTCTAAATACATTATGTATGACTTTTAAACTAATAAAATAAAAAGGTACTGAAAAAGCAATTAATTAGGTTTCTTTTTTCAGATCCACTCCATAAACATCAACAAAACATATCACAAATTGATAAAGCAGTCCAGATATACATGACAGTCAAACATCGCAGCAAATCTACTCAGACTGAAACTAAATCACATACAAAGCAAACTTCTCCAATAAAGTTATCTAGAATGTCTGTGTCTACTTCACCATTTAAAATTTCCGAATTGAAGCCATCTATAAAGCAACACCCATCTCGCTTAAGTGTAACATGCAACTTAAGTAATGATGACAAATCTGATAGTGATTTATCATCATTATACACTCCATCAGTCGCACTCTTATCAAAACTTCTTCTGACACGAGTAGTTTTAATGAACCAGAATTCAAAAGCAGCTAATTTAAAGTCTATGCTGGAACATACTGTAAATAAGATAGAAAAAGGCCACAGTTCTATTTAGGTGTACCACGAGATTGTTATTTTTGATTAAAATTATACATGAACATACTGGTATTCCTATACAACAGATATTATTATGTTTGAAGAAAATTCGTTTAGACAGCAAGTTTTCTGAACTCTCTGATGAATTTGAAATTAGTACATCATATGCATCTAAAATATTTACAGAAAATATATCTAAAATTGCTGAAGTTATGAAGCCTTTTATTGTAAAATTAGACAAGTCCTCTATTTTAAGATGTTTGCCCATAGCATTTAGAAATAAATATTATAATGTAACTTGCATAATAGATTGTCTGGAAATAGAAATACAAAAACCTGTTAAAGCCTTACATCAATCTCTAACTTGGTCAGAATATAAAAAGGCCAATACCATAAAATACCTCATTTCTAGTACACCAAACGGACTAGTGAATTATATTTCACAGGGTTATGGTGGGAGAATTAGTGACGTATGTCTGGTGGAAAGTAGCGACTTTCTTAATTGTTTACCTAGTGGGTCCCATGTAATGGCTGACAGAGGCTTTAAACATATTGAGCCACTACTGCTAGGGTTGGATGTAAACTAACTAGGCCACCCAGCATAGTATCAGGGTAAATTATCTAAGGATGAAGTTAAAGAGACCAAAAAATTGCAAGTTTGCGGATTCATATAGAAAGAGTGATTAGACGTATCAGGGAGTTTTCTCTATTGAAGCCCCATGCTTGCATAAACCATTACCTATTAGGGAAACTAGATCATGTCATAGTTATAGCTTGTGGCCTGATAAATTTACAAAATTCTTTAATTAATAAGTGATTATGTAAAATATAATAAATGTGAATCTGGAAATAAAGACTACAATACAAATAATCAGTATTTTTATTTACCAGGTATAAAGAAATTAATGTTCTGTTGTTTTGTACAATAGGGTATATATTTCTTTTCCAAAATAATATTAAGGTTTGCAATAAAGAATTTACATATTCTTCATCAAACTCTACCAATATAATATCAACTTTGTTATTATTTTGAAAATTTATATCTGCTACACAAAAGTAGCATTTCTTATATCCACAAACATGCATTTGGATTTGCATCTGGTCATAATACTTGTTTGAGGGACGCCCATCTTTTATGTAATTTTTACTGTGTTCTCATTAAAAGGGCATTTTATTTCTATAAGAAACTGTTCTCCTATTCCGTCTGGTGAGCCAGCAATCATAGGAAAGTCTTTGCTAATAAAAGACCACATTTTGTATTCTTTTTGTAATATGGTTTGTACTGTTTGTAAAACTTTACATTCCAAAACCTTGCCACGTTTCATAGCTGGGTTTCAGGAATGTTGCCACCCATGATCAAAGATACCAAAGAACCATCACTTTTGTACATTTTTTACTTCATAAGCCTTAGAAGCAGTTATTCGGCAAATCTCAACTCATGCCACAAGCTGCTGCTGCTCTGGTGTCGTGTATATTCTTCAACCTTTTTAACAAGTCTGTGGTAAATAATACAGATATATTTTCAATGAATTTTTCACAACATTTTTCTTTATATTTCTGGACCAGCTGGTACATGGAGAGTCCTTCCGGCTCATGAATGGTAATTTGCACATACCTTAATAATTCACAGTTTCTGATATTTAAAACAGAAGCTTTTTCCACAAACTTATGAAAAACACTTGCATCTGAAGATGTCGAAGCATGTCCTTTGGCTAATTCTGTTGTTGTTATACATTTCAATGTTGTTCCCACCTTGGATAGTTCTGACTTTTTCCAGTAGCATTGTACCTGTGTGCATGACGGCTCTTCGCTTCTTCGATGCAACCACATCAAAAAAGCCACTGCATGTTTGCATCCACCCGCTGATGCCGCACAATCGTGGCACTGTGAACTTATAATCACACTGTTTTTTTCATCCACAATGATAGTGACTGTATATGGTTTAGAACGGACTTTGTGTTCAGGGCACACGCGACACTTCACTGTACAAATATTGGATTCTCTTTTCAATTGGACGTATCCTACGGCATCATCGCCATAAGATTCTCTTGAAGACCTGAAATAAACAAAATAGGAACGTAAACATAATATCAAAACTTCGTACATAACCTAACTTTTTATTTAGTTCTTGTATGACAGTAGTTCTTTATATTATAAAATAGTATCGAAAATAAGTAAGGAGTCCCTTTTATTTGTAATAAAGTACATCAGTGTAAAATTATAGGTACTTACAAAGACATTTTACGTTTCTAAGTTCCGCTGCACAAAATCGTTGTTTCTAGCAAAGAAACTTGCCACCATCAAAGAATCAATCTTCGGTAAGTTACAACCACTTCCTTTGATGAATCCAGTCTCCATTGTGATAAAATCGTGAAATAATAACGTTGTTGTAACAAATTATCAAGACAAACAGTTCACCAGCGATACTTTAACTTGGTTATGACAGCTAAGTCAGCTTGTTTATCGGCTAGTGACGTCATTGCGTTCTGATTGGTGTTCGCAGTCACGTGACAATGGCTAATAAATAACGCAATTTAAATAATTTATATTTAACATAAGGCGAATAATTATGCTCTTAAAATGCTATTTTAGGATATTAAAAAGCGTACTTAATAAGTAAAATATAACTTTACATGGATTTGTAACATTTGTCAACATCCCTATTGCATGGGCAGCGGTGATCACCTATACTCTCTGGTAGTGCACACATACTCGTTAGCTCCTTAAAAAGTATTAACAAAAATTATACAGTGCTTGGTTTACTATTTTATTTTAAAATATTTAATTATTTGTTTCAACTTTTTTAAGGTAAACAGGATCTCCTTATTAGTATACGTCTTATATACTAAAATACAAGCAATTTTCGAGTCCTTCTGTTTGTATATGACAAAATAATCTATATTTAATCTCTTTCACGTACCGTGGACAATATAGAGCGCAGTACAATAAACGACACCGATCGCTCGGCCGACAGCCGCGGCGACAAGAACTTGTCCGCCGTTACAGCTGTTTCATTTCGAGCAATTCAGTTTTGCTCTCGGCACCAATCTGTTACGCCGCCGGCCGACCCCGAAGAGTCGACACACATTCGTCATACGCTTTTTCCACTCGTCACATTTTCCAATTTCCTCGAAGGGCTGTCGGCGCGCCGGCCCGCCTGCCGATGAAGGGCTCCGTCGTAATAAAGTCGCTGGCGGCCGCATGTAATAAAGGCGCTCACGTTCGCTCTCGGATCCGCCCGTTTTTGCACGACGCGTCACGTAAGCAATAACAGGGAATTGTCACCGCACCGCTAGCGTTCACGCCTTTGACAGAGAGTCAACTCTAGCTAGAGAGCTAGAGTGTCGTCTCCATAACGAGTGCCGGGTCATGTTTCTATTTCCGTTACGGTGTTTACCGTTCTTGTTATACCAGTGGTGGTGGCTTGAGATTTTGCATCGGGAGGTACATGGCTCAATAGATTTTTTAACTTAAATCACGACGATGTAATCACATCACAGTCTTCGAAGAGGATTGTTAAGCCGTCGGTGCCGGACGTTGAAGTCACGTTAGTGACTGCAGTCGTCAGCGGGCCCCGACCCCGACCCGCACTAGACCAACTTTGAGTTTCTCAGTCTGAAATAAAAAGATTGTGGGAGGGCATATCTCACCAGTGGGGTGATACGAACCGAAATAAAAATAACAACGACTCTTTACTCAGCAGTCTGTTACAGCAAGCAGCAACGGTGATACGAATAAAACGATTTATTGATCGTTTTGTTCGCATGACTTGTTGATTTATTAAATTCTTATGCGTATTAACAATTCATAATTATTAAATCAGTGGTGTGCATAATTAGGCGGTATATTGGTATATACCGCATAAAATATGATGGAATTTCAGGCAGCAACTAAAGGGAATAGGTGTTAGGTATTGAAATTAATATCAAAAGGATGGTACTAAACCAAGAAAGCTGTACTTAGGGCAGTATTTGTTCATTCAAATTAAATGCCCTAGTTGTACAGAAAAAAAACTAGACACCTAGCGACCCATGTATCTTATTACAGTAGGTTTGTTCAGTTCTACATATTTTTTATAAACAAAAATAGTCATATCAATTTTAGAAATGCAAAATTCTTCATAAAAATCAGGATTAACAGCAGCTGTTCCGTCGATTTACCGCAGGCCATTTTCACCTAAGAAATAATTACAATAGCTTTTCCCAACTTTGAACTTTTAATGATCTACCAAATGCCATATGCAACAGAAGATGAGTCTTTTAAGCGGACCGAAATAGATTTAATATGGAAATTGCTACTTAGTCGTTTTCTGTTTTAAAGATCTATAACTTCAAATCGAGTTAGCAATGTGGAGAAGAGAGGAAGTGTGCATCAAATCATTCTACGACGTCTCGTACAGAAATTCTAACTAAATTGTGAGTTTCTGCATTGACTTTGAATTAATAAAGAATAATATTAATTTTGAGGTATTACAAAACCTGTAATGTTTTTTTTAAACGTCCAAAACAAATGTTAACAATAGTAGCAACAATGAATTGCAATAAGTAAGTGCAGTTTATAACTGCTTTTCAGAATTCAAACGCGGTCGTGTCAATTTCAGTGACTAATTTTGTGATGGTCCCCTGTCTATCGTTGTGAACAACAAAAACATCGATGTTGGGTGTATGATCGAAGTAGATAGATATATGTGACCTACCGTGAGATTCGGGTATCCTTAGGCATAAGAATGATTCATATGCAATCAATTCTACACAAACAATTGGGTATGAAAAAGTTGTGCTCGCGGTGGATCTCAAACAATCTGACAGGCTGAAAAAAACTCACCGTGTTACTTGGTGCAATGCAATGCTTATCAGAGTCAACGAAGGAGTTTGGTGTGAGAAATAGTAACAGGTGACGAAACATGGATTTATTGCTATGATCCCAAAACGAAGCAGCGATCTACCGTATGGGTCTATCGAGAGAAGCCGCGATATTGAGATGAAACCAACAAAAGTGGCGCGCGAGCGAAGTGCTTCTAAGCGGATGATAACTTCTTTTTTTAATAAAACTGGACACGTAGCTACTGTTGTGACGAACTCCGTAAAATTACCGTAACCCTCGTATCATCTTGTAACACAACAATGCTAGTTCTCACACGGCCAAACAGACAAACAAAATTTTGAGGGAGAAAAACGTAGAACTTACGAGCAATCCTCGAAATCCTCAATCAAAGTCTCGACCTGGCACCTTGTGACTTTTCTTTGTTTGCAACAATTGTGAACCAATTACGCGGTCAACGATTTTCATCACCAGAAGAGGCTGTTGAAGAGTATGAAAAATATTTTTTCAAGGTCACCAGGGAGAAATGACATAAATATTTTCAAAATCGGTTTATTCGTGTGAAAAAGTGCATTTATGCTAACGGAGAATATTTTGAGAAACAATAAATTCATTTTTGACCATTTATAGTATTTATTTCTTATTCATTCCAGAAATTTTCAATGCGTCCTACGTATTACTCCTTAAATGCAAGTGTGAAGTTGAAGAATAAAGAAAATTCTATCTCCCGAAAACTAATGTTCTGTGCTGTGTGCAATAAATACAACATTTTTATTGACATAAAATTATGAAATTTAATTTTAAAATCAAAATTTTGAAAGAGAAATAAAATAGAAAAACTAATAAAGCAACTCTTTTTAAAATATAAAATTCTAAGCATTTTCCACTTTTAATTGATTTAAAGATTCTTTATTTCGCAAACAGTTAGGTCTGTATTCAAACTATTAATTTTAAAGAGAGCATTTAATTATGATGAAATTACTCCACACACACAAATATTATCTTATTTTGTACGTACATCATTTTATTCTGAGCAAATATCAGCAGACTATCTCTCTAGTTACATCGCACGGCAAAACAACTGATACCATACGAGTATCATATTTTAAGCGGGTATACGCCTCGTGGTCATTCTTCGTGGTCAGTCTCGATTACGCCAAAATATTTTATAGACGTTAGTCTTAGTAAAGCAATGTGAACATATATGAAGTTCTATATGCTTCTTAAATCACGAAAACACCTCTCGTGCTTGCGCCGTCGAATATTCGTAATATAATTGGAATCTTGAAGACATTTTCTCTAAAACTCTCGGAACTTTGCGAGCTCCCAGAAGAGCGGGTAAAGTGATCCGCTTTACTCTCGCTCTGAATTATTTAATTCCCGCGCTGGTGTATGTCTAAGAGTTTTCGAGTGCGCAAATTGGATTATTGATGTAAACTGAAAATGATCGTTCACCTTTTACCCCTAACTTTGCTTATGACAGTTTTGTTCTGTTTAGAAATAACAATTCTCGTTTACGTCTAATATTTCAATATTCTTAGTTTACTAAATACGAAACATTGGACAAAAAGTAGGCTCTGGAAATAAAAAAAATAATTCAGAAAAATTGTAATTCCTTTCATCTTGGTTATTTTCTGTTACACACTTTTATTAACTGAACGATTCACTAAAGTTAAATTAACTCAAAAGTCGTGATGATTAGAAAAAAAAAACACATTCAAGTTGTTGCACGATTTCAAATAGTAATAAAATTCGTAGGTGTGTATTTACCGATTTGTTTTTTATCCTCGTACTATTCCACAGAAATAATCCATCCATTAAAAATGCAAACACAGTTACATCTTCAGATGGCGCTTCGATCAGGTGTCGGAATAACAAGATTTAGGTAATAACTCGACAGTGGTGAGGGACACGTCTGCAAATCCCCGCCGCCGCGCCGCGTCCCGTAGACACGGCAGGGCGTGATACTTCGGCGAAGTGTCGGCTTCTGAAAGCAAACGCACTCGGCGAAAGCAGCTTTTTGTTTGGTTTGAGATCGCGCGGTGATTCCGCGAAAGTCCGCTCATCGGGAGCGCTGCGAAGTTCGCGTGTGTGGGCAGATGCTTATACACGCAAGTGAATCGCGTCGATAAGGTATTTTTGACTTTGATGTAGGAACGTTGTTCCTCGTTTATATGAGCTTATACGTTCGGGATACAATTGCGATTGCACTTGAGATGTTTTTGTTGAACAAAGTTTTTAATCTTGCTCGGTGAAGAATTACCCCTACTTAAATGTATGATAGTAAAACGTATTAAATTCTAAAACACTAAAAAAGTACACATAGTACAGAACACCGAGCAGAGCAAGCTTCTTTTTAATAATAAAGTTTATAACACCTATTCATTTATAATAATTCAGCAAGTAATACTATGGTATATATTTCGAAGCCCTTACCTGATTTAATGCAAGATACAATATTACATAAGAATGTTCGATGGTGTAGAATTGGAATCAGATAGTAGCTGCATGAGATGCGTAAAAACTAAATTTGACGGAAATGTTGATATTAGAAAGGGGCTGTTCATAAAATACGTTCGCATACCGAGGGGGGAGCGGCATCGCTTAGTGTGACAAGATGTGACAATTAAGGAAGATGTGACTAAGAAAAACTAACGTTTGCAGTCCATCAAACGATTTTTTTTTAAATTTTCTTCTTGATTTTATTTTTGATTTTTAATCTGTCACGATAGAAAGTCATTCGTATTGAACGTGTAAATATATAAGTATTTTTGTATATACATTGTCGTTACAATAGCTCAATACAGCTACATACTCAGTCTAATGAAGTCACTATTCTCACCACAGGAGACATATTAGGTACTTTAACCCTTCAAGGCAAAGAAATAACGCTCTAGAACAATAATGACGCTCTGTTTATTTAGAGCGTTTTTCAGGATGGGCCATCTGAATTGTTTATAAAACAATCCATATTGATGACGGTACTTGGTTTGGAGGCATCGTCACCAACGCTGGGATCACAATCCTTTGCGATCGGCGATGTATTAACAGTATTCAGGATGCGACTTCAACATAAAATATGGCCCCAGAAAAACGTATCTACACATTGATATTAAATAAAAACAATATTCATTTGCTTGTTATTTTAAATATTTATTGCTTTAATTAAATTTTGTATTGAAATAAGAAATATTTTAAAATATCAATATTTATTGTACTATTAATCGAAACGAACTATTTATGGGAGGGTCTAGCTGCTGTGATGTAATTTTTATAGAGGGGTCATAAAGAGTTTGACACAGCGAGACCCCTGGTGGGTCAAAATGGCGAAATTTTGTGTGATATAGTTTATGAACGGTCGCTAATATAAAAACATCATATTTCTATTGTAAACAGCTACGATCTCAGCTATCGGTGAGTAAATCTTTGAATGTAAACATATCTCCTATAATCCTTGATTTCTCGTTTTTTTTTTCTTGTTAAACATTATTTGGTTGCTGAAGAAGCTGAAAACGCCACTGTTAAAGATATAGTCCTGTACCTGTCAGAATCGAGATCGATTTCGCGATTGTGATCAAAAATTTTATCGAGACTCTCATTAAATTTAGGTATCATATTAGTTTGATATGTGCTCTTAGGAAAATCTAGGGCAGACCGCATGTTTATTAAGAAATTGTTCAACATGAAAAACACGCTCAAGCGAAACGGCACCGACAAGAAATTTAGGCAAGGCATTAATTCGTGCGGCATAAGCCGCCCTAAAACTTTACTGCCAACAAACTGCGATAGACTGCTCTGCGTTTGAACTTCTTATCCCTGTAGGCGGGGAAAGCGAAGCGGAGTTATTAACACCTATCGGCCCCGTCCCTAATCGGTTATGCGAAACGAAAGCCGGGACGAAAATTGCAACTGCGTCGCAGACGTAGGTACGCTCCGCGCTAGATTTATATTCAGGGACATGACGGCTCGAGGGGTGGGCACAGCCTTATTGGCAAACATGCCGAGGTCGGCGTGCAGGACTGATAATTAATCTGGGCTCCGGATGTCCCCGTACGAGGAGCGGAATACAAATCACCGGGAGACGGCTCTTCTCGGTCTGCTGTCCATGACGTCAAGTTAGAGAACTCGTAATTAGTCTTGTATCGTTGTTTCCTGGTCGGGAATGTCTTACAATACAATTACGAAGATGGAAGCGCCTTGTCTGCGACTTAAATAATAAGTGTATATAAAAAAAATTGTAATTGCAACTCGATCTTCTTTTTTTTTAACTAATTTAGTTTCAAAAAAAGTTTAAAGTAAGTAGTTACTTTCTAACATCCGCATTATATAATATAACCTTTGGTTTGAGCGTTCGTATCTAGTCTGTCAAATTGTCACTGAGGATGTAGGATATTTTTGGTTTTAGGAACGAAGGTCAAGGTTTGAAAAAAAATTTTCAACTTTTGTGCAACAAATCAACAATATTTTGATCACTTACTGAAGCTAAATATTTTAGGAATCAGTACCTTTTTTACCAGTAATGATTACAGTGAGCTTATGATCTGTTTTCTGTGTGGCATATTTGCTTAAAGTGTGTCGTCCGTCTTTCAATGATATTCATGTATAGTTATTGTTATTAACATATGATTTGTGAACACGCAAGTGCAAGTGCAGGACGAAGCGTAAATTTTGAATACAATATTTTTTTAGATCATGGCCCATTTCCATCACAAAAGCACAAAGTTCGATTTAATATGTTTTATAATGTTAAAATATCAATTTTCATTGAGCCATGTTTGTACCCCCAATCTGAGAAAAAAAAACTAAAGTCATCGTTCTAGTCCTATGGGGAAAATCAAAGTGTTCAGTTTTAGAAAACACGTAAATTTTGAAGGAATTATTAAGGATGATAGAATTATTTCAAAACAAATTATGTTTATTACAAAACTTGCTATATTTGACAAAATTTAAGAACATTCAGCACATCTCTTGCTCCAAGAGGAACACTGGCGCGTTCTTATTACTTAAGGAGATTCTCGACTAAAAGGAGTTAATCCTCCGCCATGAATATTAGAATCAAGAGGTGAAACTGTATTAACGAGGCTCGGGGCTTCCTAAAAGCTTTCTAAAGTTATATTATGACCGGGATCCGTCTTGTTTATGGAACGTGACGCCGCGACGCGCCAACCCCCTTGGGCGTAACTCTAACTTTTTACTATTTAGACTCTCTCTGCATCCACTCAGCCGTTATATTTCGAGAGTATAAGATTCGTGAAGTTTGGTCTTAATTTCATTTTAGTTCATTTGTATTTTGGGTGCGAAGGATTTTATTAAAAAAATCTTCTACTGTAATTATGAGAAAGCCCTATATTCACAATTTACATTGTTTTTGTAGCACTAATGGCTATGACTTAATTTGAGTTCTCACTTCAAAGAAGGAAATACTACTATGGTTATTACATATTTTATTATTTGAAATAAAATATGATCGGTTTTCGGTAATGCAATGAGATATTATTTGTCATTCATTTTAAATTGTATGAAGTATTCATGCTTTATCCGACTCTACCTGACTTCGACGTGAGGGATTGGAGATTCTCAGGAGTAAAGTGTTTAACCATATTTTATTTGCTATGTGCTCAATCGGTACTGATAGTCAAAGGATGCCATAACATTTCCATTTATAATATTTATATGGTAGTGTTCTGTTTTAAATCAGAGTACCACTAACAGGCTGTGAACACGCATGCACTTCTATGAATCTTTAGACGACTCATTTGGTATAGGACTGTCGATGTTAATATTACATAGTATTATATTGGACCTGATAAAGTCCATTATATTTATTCATTTCATGTTAATTTTTTGGGATCCATCCGTGTCTTCATGGTGGTTATTGATGAGTTGGATTTCATTATCTGAGAAATGTTATTGCAAATTTAAAACGGACGATGTATTGAATACTTTAGGATATTAGGGAGACGATGGCAGAAGCGAATCGAATGCTGTATGTGAAATATGCACGTATGTCGATACATAAGCTGGTAGTAGGGCTGTAAGTCGATATTTTAAATTAGTACTTCACCCGCACAAGATGTGGGTAGCCACCTCGCGCGGACTTTTCGACTAACGTGTTGGTAACATAGCGCGTGGCCTATTGATCAAGTACTTAAGTATAAAATTTATTGATTTATGTCCCGCGTATCACTCAGTATTTAGTCCATTTCGGCTAATATTTACATAGATAAGTTCGCGTATCGAGTTTCGTCTATGCTTACTTTCATAACCTGGTCAGCAAAAGGCTTCTTTAGAAGGATAGAAAACTAACCGAATTATGTTTCCGGATTTTCCTATGCATATTTTCTTCATTCTTCTTCATATTCTATTCATATTTTCTTCGTGCATATTTTCCTATGCACGGCAACAGCTCCGAAACTGTTGAATAGACGATCTTTGCGATTGCAGCGTCCGAAAGCTGAGCGTACGTACGAAAAATCTTACCATAGGTCTCAACCCGACCGGACGCAACGTCTTCGCGTTATGCTACACGAGATATTTTCATTCGTAAAAATGTTTGTTGCGCGATATCGCTTGAACGGTTTTGATCCAATAGATGGCACTACGTAAATAAAAACTGACACAAATTATGTGATCAAACGAGTGGCACTCAAATTTCCGCTCAAAAAGCTCAATCGTAATTCGTAAATTAATTTGCTCACTGTAGATTTCGAGCTCGATGGTTCGTATTATACTCGCTCTCGACACATCGTCGCACTAGTAATGACCGCATTAGAAAACTGTACTTATAGTTTGTGAACTAAATCGATCAATATATCTCTTGATCGCTTAAGTTACGGCTTAAATATTTTTAGATGACCAGAATAAAAAAAAAATGTCAATCGTGATTACATGGTTTAAAACATGTTTAAAATGTTTGAAATCGTCCTCAAATAATTTTTTTTCTTTCACTTTTACTTTAGCGCACATTAATAAATATCTGACAAAAATTTTAAATTGGTACTTTATTACACTAGATAAGAATATTAATATAATGGACAAATGAAGTCATAAACACTAGATATCGACACACAGTCTCCTATTAATACGTCTTGTCCCTATAGCTTAACAAAATTTACAAACTTAATTAAAGTCATCTTACGGGATAGCTTTAAGCT